>CM067082.1:120891237-121543112 GCA_034008185.1 Gorsachius magnificus
CAAGTTCTTTTACTTCTTCTAAGGCATCATTAGCAATTATAGGATGCTGGCAGGACAAATTATGCTCTCAGTTATCTCTCTGCAACCCACCTCTCTCCTGCTTATGCTCTTAATCCTTACCCAGCTCCACTGAAAATGCAAATCTTTACAATTATGACTGTAGGGATAATGGTACAACATCACTGCAGTAAAAATGCCCATTTACCTCAACGGTGCTTAAACTCCAAGCCTTGCACTGGCATGGATAAACATAAATTAACTGCAATGTTTAAATGTTTAAGCTACTATTGAGCAACCACCACCCAAAAACACGCCAGCAAACAGCACTGCTAGACTCCATAGAGAGCTACACCCATCCATTTCATCTGAAAAAGGAAGCTGATGCAATGTAAGATGACATGAGAAAGTGATGATTGATTTAGTTCCTCATGAATAACGAAGTACTCCCTGACTCCATGAAGGAGCAGATAAGTGCAGGAAGTAACTGAAGTACTGAGACAAAAGTTACCAGTAAACAAAAAAAGAAAAATTCAAGTGTGGTGAGACAGTTGGAATTATCCAGGAAAAAAAACAAATCTCAAATAGCTGTACAGTTCCAGTGTCTCTTCTGATTTCAAATCGTGTACTTTTTTTTTCCTGTTCCAATTGGACAAGGACATGTCTACCTTACCCACTTCTAAACGTTATTGTTATATATCCAATTCCAGCTCTATTCATTATTCATTTACTGATTTGGAATTTCATCTTGCAAACAAGCTGTTATTGAAAATCTTTCGAGAAGTGTCTCCTGTGACCTTTGAGATGTCTTCTTAAAAGAAACATAATTCTGAAATACAATTGTGCAGCAGACCTTGCACACTGATGTCTCACTGAGTAAACTGAATTAAGGTCAAAGTCAACTGCTCTTTTGTTACTCTCTGCTACTAGAAACCAACCCAGGAATAAGCCAGTTCAGCTTGAATAAGAAATACAATTAATGAAATAGTGGACATTTGTGCTGCCATTAATGCATTAAAAAAAGACAGATGCACCAAAACTTTGACTTGAAAAAGCTTTCACAACGTTATTTTTTTTATCCAACCTGTTATTAATAAAATGTATTAGAAAACACATTCACTTAAACTAAATATATATCAGAGAAAGTTAGAAGTATTAAGAAATAAAAGCCATAGTAACAGAAAAGCGGCAATACCAAGGGAAGACCAAATGCCCGTCTCACCCAACAGACCATTTCCAACAATGGCCAACAACATTGGCTCAGGGGAAGAGTTTGAGAGCAGGACAACCACGCTGAAGGAGGTTCCTTCCCATATGACACCATCAGAGCTGCATCATATCCACTCATTCTGGAGTGCTCTGGATATAACAATCCCGTGGCATATATAGAATCATAGAATCATAGAATGTTTTGGGTTGGAAGGGACCCCTAGAGGTCATCTAGTCCAACCCCCCTGCAGTGAGCAGGGACACCACTAACTAGATCAGGTTGCTCAGAGCCCCGTCCAATGTGGCCTTGAATGTTTCCAGGGATGGGGCCTCCACTGTCTCTCTGGGCAACCTGTTCCAGTGTTTCACTACCCTCATTGTAAAGAATTTCTTCCTTATATCCAGTCTAAACCTACCCTGGTTTAGTTTAAAACCATTACTCCTTGTCCTATCAGTACCCACATGGAATAACCATGGGAAACGTTTTACATATGCATTGCTTTTTCTTCACTTTAAAATACAGAATGTAGCCAGCTGCCATTATTTGGTCTCTGAAGTAAAAAATACGCAAACTGTGGACAGGTTACTTCCTATATTTCAATTTTATGGCACTTTAACTGCAGTGAATTCAAAAGCAGTAACACTGTAGTATAACTGTAAAAGCATTATGTTGAACCAGAGCAATTCTTCAAAAGGCCTTTATATAATACATATTTATAATAGAGTGCCTGGTGAGATAAATTAGTCATACTGTAAATAGCCATCAGGGATATGGAAAGTAGCAGTTTCTCATGACCTGCTACATGTGTACAAAAGCAGGTGACTGAAATGATGTAAATATTAAGATGGTATCTTTAGCAGGCACTCCTCTGCCCTGGAGGGAGAGCGACGGGAACACCGTCTGTGCACTTTCAGCTTCCCTGTGCTTTAATGAACAGCCAAGCTGCAGATAGACATCCTCTCCAAGAAGCAGTTCTGTTGGCTAAAAAGGCAACAGAGAAGGAGTATAAACACATTGCTCGGTCACGAGGGGCTAACATCAGGAAGGTCAAAGGCCAGCTACAGCTGAATTAGCCAGCTATGCAAAGGGAAACAAGAAGGGCTTCTGCAAGCAATGCCAGCAGCAAAAGGAAGTTCAGGGAAAATGTAGGTCCAGAGATGAATGGGGTAGACAACCCACAGACAGGCAATATGGAGAAGTTTGCTGCCAGACCTCTGCATGTACCTCTACAGTTTGAGAAAGCGACAGGCAGTTGACAGTAGGGATGTAATTGGTTAGGGACTCGTCACCAAAACTAGATGTATTTATTCAAATACCTGGGGCTGGATTCATCCAAGGGTGCCAAAAGGTTGGTATTTTGTGTGGCCATTACATATGAAGAAATACACATGATCGGGGTAGATCCCCAGCAGCTGGAAAAAATGCTGATATTACGCTTATTTTGAGAAAGGCAAGAAGGAAGAGCAAGAGAACAACAGGCTGGTCATCCTTGCCTCAGTCCCTGGACAGGGCAGGGAACATGTCCCTTAGAGTTCGCTTCCAGACACATGAAGGACAAGAAGGCAATCAAAAACAGTCAATACAGATGGACCACGCTTGATCGAGCTGACTGCTTTCTGTAACAAAATGACCTGCTATGTGGATGAGGAGAGAGAGGTGGATGCAATATGCCTTGACTTACTAAGCTTTTGGACACTGTGACCCTCCCATACTCATCTGGGAGTTGGGGAACTAAGGGCTAGAAGAACAGACTCTTAGGTCAGTTGAAAATTGGTTGGTTGGACTGGCAGTCCTGAAGGGTGAGAATCAATGGCTTTACAACTGCTTTGCAGCTGGTAATGAGCAGAATACCCCAATATCAATAGTGGGCTGCTATTGTTCGATAACTTCATCAATTACTTGAGTGATAAGACAGACCCCTCAGCAACTTTGTGGACAATAGTTAATTACTGTTTAGCTTAATCTCTCCCTGAGAGATTCAGTTCAGATGGACTGGGGACTGGGACAACAGAAACTTCATGATGTTCAACAAGAAGTGTGAAGTTTGGTGTCTGAGGCAGGCTAACTCCACACATCACTGAAGGCTGGGAATTGACTGGCTGTGTAGCAGCCTTGCTGAAATGACCTGGGGGTCATGGTGCACTCCAAACTGAACATGAACGAACAGTGTGCTTTCCTCATGAATAATACAAACACCATACAGAAGGCACATTACCCACAATGGGAGGTTAGTGGAGCTGGGCTTTGTTAGTGTGGCTAACAGGAGGCCAAGAGGCAATCTAATAGCAGCCTACAACTGCTGCTACAGCAGCTGGAGTGATGACAGACCCAAACTCTCCTTGGTAGTTGCAGACAATGCAACAAGTGGCAAACATCACAAACTACAGCTTGGATGGTTCAGATCGGATGAACATGATTAAACAAAATTCTGGGCAGCAGTGGAACAGACTGGCCAGAGAGATGGTGCAGTATCTGTTCTTGGAGGTTTTCAAGACTAAGCTGGACAAAACCATGGTTTACCAGATATAGTGTTGGAAACAGTTTTGATTCAAGACCTCCAAAGGCCCCTTCCAAACAACTTTTCTATGATTCAGTGAAAAAATTATTGCCCAGCTCCCTCTCACAGCCCTCCTGCCAGACATCTCAGCTCCCAAAAGTGCAGCAAGTAGGGTTAAAAAAAGCCATGGTTTTTAGGCTGCATAAATTAACCAAGCTTGTTTTGGATGGAACAAGGTCAGGAAACATCTCAAACAAGCATATCTGTGGGAAGATCTGAGAAAATAGTTACTTCCAGCAAGACAGCCATGATAAGCAATTGAGGATGGGCTGGAAAAAAAGCTTCAACATGTTTGGAAAAAAAGCTTCGACATGTTTCAGGGTTGGCAATAGCTGCTATGTAAGTAGCTGCATGCTTCTTACCTTCTGCCAAGATTGCTCCCTGAGCACACCAAGAACTCTACACCTTCCTTGCCTCCCAGCAGTGGCTCTACAAACAGCTGCAAGAAGTTTCATGTCTTGTCCTCTTTTTTCCTGATTTCCAACTACACAGGCAGGTCCAGCTCACTCACGAGTGAAACTCATCAGATCTAGAGTTCAAAATTTATTACACTGCATTCAAGCAGAAACGCTAACCATGCTAACACAGTCTTAACATCTCAGCCAAAAGTCTCCAATAAAAGCAGTTTAGAAGCTGATTAACAAGATCCAATTAGCTAATTAGTCAAGATCCAATGCACATAGGTGTACAGAGTGCAAAGCTAATAAAATGGTGTCATGATGGTGGATGAAGACGTAAGAACAGCCTGAAGTTTAGCTAATGGCTTCTGATGGTGTTGCACTAGCAGAGATAATCCAGTGGCTGAAAGGCTGTCAAAAGGCACAAAGAGTAAGTCAGGGATACCACAGGACGTAGTGCTTGGTATGTTTTTTCCAAAGAAGATAAAATCAGCATTACTTCTTCTGCCTGAATCTGCCAAAGAAATGATGGGTCAGACTGGCATGTAATTTAAACTTATTTAAAACAGATTAATCCGATCCAATCTCTACCACACTTAAGACATACCTGTGGATTGGGACATCTGGACACAAACCCACTAGTTAGTGGTAAATTGCTGAGACAAACTGGTTTGGTCCCTCTCTCAGGCCTTGGACTGACCAAAGACTAAGTCTGGACAGAGGGAGCATAATGAAATGTTTCGATGGATTTTCTCAGCTTAGCCATCTAGAAGTTGTGCATCTAGTCTCAGCTAGTCATTTAGGCCACTGCAATTGTCAGCCTAGAGAGATGCTCCCAGGTGTGTTTGAGTCCTGTGTAAGATGGATGGCATAAACCCCTTCTTCTGCCCCCTTCCCCTCACACCAAGGCAGCTACACCTCTGCACTCCTACCAGAGGGAAGAAGCCATTTCAGAACAGTATGACAAGTAGTCCATCACGGGGCAGGTTTTGAGAGGATTTTTATATCCACCTCTACAGCACAGAAACTGCTATGTGACTGTGTGCTGGAAAAGAAGATAGAAGAGAAATACTAGATAAAAATATTGCTTAACTGAATTTTTCAGACTTTTGGAAGGGCAATTATTCTGAAGTCAAGAATCTCTCATCCAAGGTTATGAAGAGGCCCTGAATGTGTCCGTGCACAAAGGAGATGCACAACACATAGATGCATATGCATGACTTTGTATAGCTATCTGTATAGCAAGGTTGCACTTCCAATTGTCTAAAACTGAAATCCTATTGCCCACATGAATTAAGAGAATGCTGATACAGAAAAGATCTCATGGGATCAATTTCAGTCCCTGGATGAATACATACACATCAAACTGATTTCAGTGGATTGCAAAATTCGCCCCTCAAGAGTTTTAATTTATGTGAAATCACCACAGGAAAATTAATTTCCAACCCACAATATAACATTTTGCTACATATTTTGCTGTTGCTACGTAGTCAAAGTTCTTAGTAACATTAGGACCTCTACAAAACATGCCAAAGGAATTTAACATACCTAATGTAAAGAAAAACCCCAAAACCCTCCTGCAACTCAGCCCCACTGTCTGTGTTTTATAAATTAGATGTTGGCTGTTGTGTAGCTGTGCTCAAAAATTATCTCTATCTGTACTTATTTCAACTAAGAATTCTTTTGACCATTTTTAAAACAAAGGTAGGAAATGGGAACAGAATTTTAAATAATTAAAATGATTTCTTTTGACAGAGAGACAGGAAATCACTGTTTTAGTTTCTAAATCCTGAGTTTAAGAAGTTCCTTTCATGAGGAACATTTGCTCATTTTTTAGTGGGCACATGCTTCAACAAAGAAAATTGATAAGGGTAACACTAAATGACAATTAGCAAGACCGATTTTGATATCAGAGCATGTTTTTTCCTCAAGTGAAGTGAACGGTGACAATAATGAAGTTTTACTTTTTCCTCTCATGTGATACCCATTTACTGAAGATGTTCTCCTTTCCGTTCCCAGGGCTGCTGAAGGTCAGGCTTCCCTCACAGAGATAGCTCTGGCGAATGGGAACTGCCAACACGACCCATCAGATCCCATCAGAGCATTATCAAATGTTGGCCCTTCCCCAGACTGGATACCTGAGGCTGGATTCGTGGCACAGCTTTCATTTTATTTTCCAAGAGGAATGCTTCAGCGAAATAAAATTGACCAGCCCGTAGCTTATCCCGCTCTGCCAGGGAGGAAAACAAAAGGAAACACATAACTCTCCTGAAAAGGCATTCAGTGCTCAAAGCCCCACTAATGATAGGGAAGGAAACAGAAGATTATTCTCATTCCTGACCCAAACTTAGCTTTAAATGGTTAGGAGGGCAAAAATAAGAACAATGACGTGCTGCTTCACTTGGCACTTAACGGAGTACAACATCTGGAGGAAGAAAGAAACAGAGAAAATTAAATACTAGAGCACTCTACCTGATCTTGAATCAAATCCCATGTATTACTGACAGCTCTCTTCTTTCAGACCCATCTAGTGTTTCTTGCCATGTCCTTTCTATTAAATAGAACAGTCTTTTCGTACTTTTTGTAGAGATCAGTGTGCAAGGGGTAGAGGTCAAGACGCAGAGTAGATGTCATTAAAAGACTGACAAGGTGCAGGGTCCAGAACGTGAAAGACCATGAATTGCTCCCACGACTGATCTTTTTCAGATTTGAGCAGCGTTAAAATTGAGGGTACTTAGCACTTACCAGAACTGAAGCTGCATACAAAAATATAGCACTGCTTTTAATTACAGCAGTCAGATTCTTCTGGGGAGGGTCCTAATGACCAGGTATTTTGTATGCCAGGCTATACCCCCCTCCCAGCAGGCATCAGCTGTACTCCCTCAATTGACCTTTCCTTGCAGCTCCTTTTAAAGAAAGGAAAAGGCCATGGAACTAAGCAAAAAACTCCCAACCAATAACAAAAAGTTAAATTACATTTTAAAAATCACTCTGACCTCCGCACTGCTACTGAAGAGGCTTCCTCACTCCTAAAAATAGTAGAGTAAATTTTATCAATTTACACATTCAAGTCCTATAATCTTTCCTGAAAGCCTCCTTCAGAAGAAAATGAACTCAGAATAAATAGTGACATTTTAAAAAGTTCTTGCAGTTGCTCTAACAATCTTTAGTATTAATTCTGTAATCGTCTAACCCTAAAAAAGCTTTTGAAATGTTTTTGTTTAATGCTTTTGCAAAGCCCATCTTTCTTCTGCTTCCCCTCCTCCAATCCTCAGATACTCCTAAAGCCATAAACTACAAGAAAAACGGCATCACGCACTTTGCTCTGCATCCACAAAGCCACTGCCATTCATTCAATTTAAGAAAAGCAAGCAATTATTGTGAATCACAAATAAAACAGTATTTTACCCTTCCTCTCTTGGCTCTTCAGCACTGTTTGCCTACCAGTGTTCTCAGTATCATGTGTATACTAATTAGTAACACTGCTCTGCAAATAAAAGTGTTGTGAGATGATAAGAGGTTTAAAAGACAAACAGAAATTATTACACTGGAATAAGTTTTTGACTTATTCTCACTGTGAGCTTAACCGCTGAAGTACTTCAGTGCTGAAATAGGCCAGCGTGTGAAACAGGCACCTTAACTGTACTTGGGTACAGGCTTCTTGTGGATTAACCGCTGTACTAGTGTCTTCAGCCAGCCTGATCTGGTAATTTTATTAAGTTTCACAGGACACCAGGCCTGAGACTGTATAATTTCCTGTATCTTGCACCCTTATTTTTACTCATGTTTTATGAAAACGCACCTTTTTGAAAAGCATTCGGTGTTGACTGGAAGAATTCAAGGGATAGAGACCGCACCACCCGCCTTGCTCATTCATCCTTTCTGACGTTAAAGCAAGTACCTTATTACTTCGACTTTATCTGGTTTCTGTTTCTGTTTCTGACTATTACTCATTTTCCACTAAATTAAAAAAAGCCTTTAGCACTCCCTATCTCTCCTCTGTGGAGGAATTTGTACTCTGTAATCAAGCTTTCCCTCAAACTCCTTTTCGATAAAATAAGCCTGATGAGCTTTTTACATTTATTGTAGAAGACGCATTCATTACTCAGGCCCAATATCATTCTGGTGTCTGTCTCATTTGCTGTTTCATTTTACAGCTTCCTTTTCAAAGGAGATGAGGAGGACTGGCCCAGTACTCTCGTACCAGTTCCACCAGTGACACGTACGCGGTAAGTCATCGGTCTGCTCCTGATGATTACTGCCCTACTTAAGTGTTCTCAGAGTTTATGAACTCACGTCGTTCAAGCCTCTCTCAAGTCGTGTTTTCACTAGCACCCTTCAAAAAATACCAGTCACTGCTTGCTGGGATGCTCTAACCCCATTCTGACACAGTCAATCAGAGATCACCCTTTAAAGCAGAAGCTACTTTAGGGTTTTTTTGGATTGGCTCAGCTTGTCCAGACGAGCACACTGTTCCGTACAACTGCCTTGTCTTCCTCATTATGTACATCCACTAAAGAAGTCAGCAGCAATTTTGTCTATTTCAAGATTATTGATCAAAGCTTCATTCCTCTACGTCCCAAACAGCCGTAAACCCAGCTCAATCCTTACTCCTCACAAGTAAAGTACTTAGCGGTAAATGTCATATTACTTCTCAAACCTATTCAGATCACCACACTATAATCTGTTTCATATTAAAATGACATTGAAAAAAATCTGGAGGAAATCAGCAAAGAAGCAAAACTAGGGCCAATGTCCTGTTTTATTCCAGCTCTTTTCAGCGCTCAGGCTCTTTGAAAAGCCAGAGAAAAAAAGCAGAGCTCATCGACACTCACCAAGTGACTCAGCTGTCACGGAGCATAAAGCAAAACCAGGGAGAAAGAGAAATGCAACTGTAGTGCACTGAAACAACAGCAAATACTGCCAGTGCCATACCTCTCATGATAGATTTACTGTGAAGTGCTAATGCAGCTAAAAGCACGTTGTGTGGGAAGACTGCCCAGATTCATCTTAGTACTCTTGTCACCTTGCAAATGAGCATTTTGCAAATCCTTATGGTCACGAAACCACAAGAGTGCACCACTCATATTATCCAACACAAGCATATTAAAAGAACTTTCTTAACCCACTATGTAGCGAAGGAAACAAGTTACCAAAGAAGCGGTAAAACTCAAATGCCCATCAAGAAATATGTAATTGATAGAAAGCATAACTCTTCATTTTTCTCCTAAGTCAGTCAGAGTTAATCAGGAGTTAGCCAAGGGCCTCCCTGCATCTTAAGGCCTAAAGATTTTTAGAAGCCACTGAGATCCTACAATCCAATAGATATAAAATATGGTTTCAAGCTGCAAAATTTCAGTCTGAATTTAGATTTTGAACATCTCATTGTTTCTTTTCCCAACTAAACAGTGTCTTAAAGTTACCCTTACATTTTATCAGCTGCATTCTCAAGAACAAAGGCAAAATTTGTGACTTACAAATGCGAGAATGGCCACCGCAGGGATTTAAGGGTTTTTTACGTTTAAGAGCAATGCATACTGCCTCCAGCCCAGCCGGCAGTTAAGGGAGCATGAGGGGAGGAGGAAATACTATTGAGGGGAGAGCACAGGAGATTGCTTTGAGGCAAGAGAGCACTGAAGACCATGGGAACCGCAGCTGCAGATATTGGGGTGAAGCACATGGTGAGGAGTGAAGTCATGCAGCGCAGTGGGTATGTTACAAACCCATAGGAAACCAGGTTTCATTGCAGTTCTGCCCATGGAACAACTTGTTCTTGATCACAGTGATTGCCCAATCGAGGAAGTATTATATTCATCTTCTGTGGTGCCAGGCCTCACTGGCATAACTGTATATCTAGCCAAAGATTTCATTCATTGCCCTTTTATTCCTGCAATTGTGAATCATCTCTGCCTTTGCATATTCATGCCGCAACCTGCAATTAACCTGCCAGCCATGTTACTCATGGTTAGAAATTGCCAGGTTCCTTTCTTATTATTTATTTATTTTTGTTTGGGCAATGAAGATACGGTAAATACATGTAAATGTAAATGGTATTCTATATACTGTCTAGCCTACGCCTGATTATTAAGAGCAAGTGACTTATCACACTCAGATACAAAGTCAACATCCTAGGACAGAACAGCCTATCTGAATCAGATACTAAAAGACATTTAAGAACTAATTAAAACTTGGAGCCAAATAAAAGGACAAGCAACATGCAAATCTTTCACCAAAAAGCCTGTGGTATAAAGAATGAGTGGTTACTTAGCAAAATACATGTAAATACTTGTGTTCAGGTATCAAGTATTAAAAATGAGGTCTCCTCAAGTTCCGTCTTCCTATCAGCATCGGCACAACGCCAACTGTTCATACTTCTCAGATACTAAGGACTTAGCACTGTGAATTTGAGGTTAGCTGGGACTTTGGCCCTGTTTCCAAAAGATTCTGAGTCCTAACTTTTCAGCTTTAGAAAATTCCAATTAGGCACTCTCAGAGTACCAAGCTGCTCACCTAAAATTAGGATACACAAATCATCAGTTGTTATTGAAGGTTTTATCTCAAATTTTCACCTCCTTTTCATCAAGGGAAAATCTCCATATACATTTAGTGCTTAGCACTGAAGTTCTTCGTTGCATGCTGATGACCCTAAAAGTTCAATTGCTCAGTTATTTGAAATACCCATGCACCAGAATCACTGCAGGCTCACCAACTGCCTCACCTTGGATGCTCCACAGTATCAAAGTATACTCAATTACAGTCTCCAAAATGTATTCTGTGTTTGGCTTTGATTCTTTTCAACCTTGTATTTCAGGCATTTTGAATTATTGGGGATGCTCTCTACCATCCAAGTCTCTTGAAGAGCAATGGCTTGAAAGTTACAGGTAAGGTAACAACGTTCTCTTACACTATCAATGAACATTTTGACTACAACCCTAACAACATTCTCATAAATGTGATTACTACATAGAGTTGAAAGAACTTGAATGGCTGTGTTATATGCAGACTAACATTAAGATGTTACAGACTGAAAACAAAAGAGCAGCTTCAAACAACCACACCGCCAGAGGAAAAGAAGGCAGAGGGAGGCTCCCCTCTTGTACCTAAGAAGCTTTGAAGCTAGCAGCATTAGAGGCAGGTCTAGACTAGCATCAAGCCCATAAAGTAAACAAAAAATCATGTAGGTAAAATTCGGGACTATCAGCCTTTATAGTGCCTCTTAAAACAATTATTTCAATGTTGATATGCTCCACTGCTTTCAAAATCAAGCTTCCTATTAAAAATCCTCCTGTGTAGCATAAACAAAAAACAGAGGAAGCACGATATAAAGAAATGCAATTAATAGCTCTGGGTTGGTTATTTCACAACACTTTACACTTCTGATCTCTCAAAGTCATATAGTCACGTCCTGCTTCCTTATAACAGACATTACAGAACAAATCATAGACTTAAATGTAAATGATAGTTGCACGGGAACATGGAACTAGAATTCAATCTATCATAAAGTGTCCTCCTGACTGCATTGCAAGTAGAGTGGAAAACAAAAACTTCACTCCTGCAGTAAAACTATATGAAGGGGTAAAAGAATTTCTGTGACCAGTTTTGGCAAATTATTATAATGTAGATTACCCAGATTTTTAATTTTAAACCCAGAATGAAGCATTTATTTCCACTTCTCATGTCCAATAAAGAAAATTACTTAATAGTAGCTGGGGATTTGTCATGGTCTTGGCACTTTTATGCAAGAGACCCATGGTAGTTATACTGTTATGGCTTCACATACCCCAAAATAGTAAGCAAGTCCATCAGTAAATCATCCCTGAACACAGGATGAGGCTGTGCCAAACTGTTCTGAGTTGGGTTATTGACTCTGAAATGCTTGATGAAGCTGGGAGTGGTGCTGAGGCATCTGTCCAGAGATGGGCACCCACTGACTTCTTTCTGCCCAATTTTTAAGTACAGCAGTACACAGTGAAGTATCTTTCTAGCAACATGTACAGTATGATATATGTGATGAATTCTGAATTCTTACTAAAAAAAGTTCTAAGCTGTCATTTTAAGTTTGCATTAGCAGCCCCTCCCTGCTGAAAATTTTGTTAATATTTGATTATACCAGCCTAAGGCATTTCTCTGAACTTATGGAATAAATACATGTAACATAAAAATCACTTTCCACAGCATGCAAATGTATGTTATTGTATAAAACATTCAGGTCTTATTTCATTAAAAGAAAGATAGACTCTTTCACACACCCAGTTCTAATGTCCTATAAGACAATTAATCTTCAGAAAGAACCTTTCTATTTTGAAATGTAAAACTCCTTGTCTCTTAAACTCTCTCTGCACTATACCTTTTGACATTTCCCAGTGTCATCCACCACCCTAGCAATTAAGTTCAAAAAGCTGTTTGTTCTGTTTCTTCCCCTGTCCAAGCAGTGTTCATGCAGTGCTACTTCTTCACAACATCTCTAGGATCATCTCCTTTCCAAAACAAGGCAAAAATTGTTCTTCACATCCCACCAGCTCCCATCTCTACCGCTGATCTATGCAACAACTGTAGGTCTACCTAGACCATATGAGGGAAGGCTGCTTCAGCATAAAAATTTCTGGAGTGCCCCAGGGTTTCCAATGCTCTAACAACCTCTGGCTGGACAATTATAACAACTTATCTTGGTGTTTTGTTCTCTAACAGCATTTGAACTTGCTATCAGATAAACGTTCTCAGAAATCACTGGGGTTTTTTTGTACGTGAAGTTACCTAATTACATCAAGCCCGACTAACATTTTTCCCAAGACTAAATTTGCCAAAAAATGGTAAGGCCCAAACCTAAATACCATCCATGTGGACTAGGCAGCTTGCCTAAGCCAGCACATCTCTAACCTCATTCTAATTCTGAGGACACCAGTGATGACTGCAGCTTTCCATAGACGTTCAGCGTTTTCTGCCTGTGGAGATCTGATTCAACGGTTTACGTACTCTGTTTGCAATGATATTTGTGTGGAATGGTTCTGATGTGTAATCCCTGCACTCCCAAACCTCCTACTGCTATCCACAGTCACTCCTGGAGTACCGGCAACACAGGAGCCATTTCTAAGCAGCATCTTAACACACAAAAATCATGTTGTCCAGGGGGGAATAATACACAGCTTGTGCATGTAAGCAGAAATCTCAACGTATTATTTGGTTTCAGTCACATTCTTGAAAAACCTGAAGCAGTTTGTAAATAATCTCTTTCCTCAGCAGAAGAATTATGACTGACTGAAGCCACGCTGTACAGTTCACACCCAGGCGGTTTTGCTGAGCAGAGAGCAAATGGAAGCAAGGAATTGCATTAAAAGGCTAATCTTGAAAGATGGCGTTTTAACGTCCTGAAGCCTGACGATCGCTTCTGCCAACAAAAGTATTCCGTACTACACAGGACGTAGGCTAAGAATGAGTAAGGCTTTCTGAAGTGGTAAATGGTGGTTTGTGGAGTGATTATCTCATGAGGTTCCCAATCCCAGCTCGAACATTATGGGCAGTATGGCAATAAAACATCAGCCTGTAAGACATGGCTAGTCAAAACCTTTGCCAGTCCCAGAAAAGAGACATGCACGTTAAAATATTTTTAAGAAAAGCTAAAACACCACACTTTCCAAGTTCTGTTTTTCTGCGAGACATTTAAGCATTACCTGTTTAAAAAACAGGATGCAAACAAAGTTTATAAGGGGAGTGAAAGCGTGCGGGGCTGCACACGATCATTTCCTGCCGGGCTTCACCAGCGACTTCTGTGACCCGTGTTACGCAAGGATCAGAAGTAGGAAATGCTAAGAAGTGTTCCACTATGCAGAATTCAAAGCAGATTTTTAAGAATAAATACCAAACCCAATGTATTTCTCTTGGATTCCAATATTTTGTAAGTTGCTCTCAATAATATTAAAAATTTATGCTTTTTTACTAACCGAGTTTTCCAGTTTTATATGATTTCTATACTTGTTGAAATCTTTCTAAAAGTTATGAATTTGGAACATTTGACTCCTCTGGAGGTAAAAAAGATTTTCACCTGATAATTAAATTTCAGTAAACCGAATGTGTTTCTGAAGACTCTTTTCATTATGGAGGATTTTCCCTTTAGAATTTAATCTGTAATTCATACCATACAATTACTACTATGTTAACTATTACTACTATTCTGTATTCTCCTACTAAACAAGTAGGAGACATATACATTGGGCCCACATCCTAATCCATGCTTTCAAATTTGTTTTGAAAGCTTTCTTTTTTTAACAAGAAAGAAAGAGCAAACATCCTGGGAAGTGCCAAGGTATTCCATGTAGCTTTTTCCTCTTGGATAAGGTGCTATTTTAATTTACTTTTCTTTTTTGTTAGTTCCATCTGTGTTATGAGAAACTTTATAGCGTAAACCAAAACACCAGTATTTTGTCATCAACAGCCTTGCAAAACAAAGCTGACTAATGTATCAAAGGCACAGCTCCCCAGCCATTCCCTTCACTGCTGTCAGGTGCTACATTCAAAATCAAAATCTGTCACTAAATTCTAGCAGTGGTGTATTGGTCAATGCACTAAAGAAATCTAAAGTGGCATGTCAGCATCCAAGCACCTATTCTGACTGAGTCTGGCACCACTCTCATAGTGCTACTTCAAACCAACCCGTACATTTTATAAGTATATGGTCTAACGCTGCAAGAGCTGCTCATGTGAACAATACCACTAGTGGGTTTGCATATTACAAACATTGTTTTTCCAGAATAACTTCTCTCATCTTCCAGATAGCGAACAATGAACTCTATCCCACATTACAGAGTATTCACCTTCATTCATTAGCTTTCATTCTTTATGAAAGCAAGGCTGCTCTGCAACTACCTCTTGATGCGTGTTCTCTAAAAATTCAGAATTGAGCAGTAGGAAACACATAAAACTTTCAGGTAAAGCACTTGTGGATTTTCAAGGAAAACTAAAATGTAGAAGGCCCCCAAACAAACAGAAAAACCAGCAGGGGTTTGGAATGCTTTGAGAGTACATACTGGTTTCCTACCACTAAAATGATAGGTTTCTTCTTTAATTTCATTTACTCCTTTCTGCTACTACTCAAGTGTTCAAAATTTCCCTCCTTGCCCTGTTATTTTTCCCTTTTCTACACTCTCTATTGGATTCTACTTCTACAAATAGTTACATCCATTCACAAGTAATTTTTTTTTCATTTTCCTAATAGTCAAACTCCATGTGTTCATCTTTCACTTTTCCATATCCCTAGATCTGTACCAGCCTTTCCCTTTAAATTCCCCTTAAAGCTGGTGAGCGTATTGGCTCAAAGCTGCTGCTGGGAAGAAGCTAAGAGAAATTACAGAGCAAAATTACCTAAGTCTGAGTATTCCTAAAAATGCTGTGCTTGTTAAGATCTAAGTAATGCAAAGGTAAATGCAAAAGTCCCTTATTTACATAAACAGCAGGAAGAATGTATGCATATTAACATGCAAAACATCTATCCATGAACTGCAATAGCTTACAATATTGCTTATCAACTGAAATTACAATCAGAAGAATGAAAAAGATTTGGGCCCTGAAGACAGAGTTCAAAAAATTTCAGTACATTCCACTTGGAAAGTGGGCCATAGTCTCATAACTTTTCTGCATCCTCAGTATTTCTTCTGCTCACTTAATTACATTCCAAACTCCAAATTTTGGCTAACACATTTGCATACGCTTTGTACTTCAAAGGCTGACTTGCTTATTAGCATAGCCTAGTTCCTGTTACTTGTATAAATAACTATGAACAGGAATCACATTGATCTAGCTGCACTTGATTTCCATTCTCTGTATTGGGAATTCTTCAGATTCAAGCTCCCATGGAAATTTTTTGTCACTTCCGTATAATCAATTTTTGATTATGTGCTTCTACAGGGGGGAAATAAAGTTTTTCATTAATAGAGGAAATTAATTTTGCTAGGCTCAGTGGCAGTAAAATGATGATGTCAGAACAAATAAACTAAGATACAAAGCGCTAAATACAAAGATTAGGAGAAGATGGAATTTGATCTGATTTTCAAATACTTTGGAAAAAAGACTTCCAAGATTTTTTTTTTGGAAGTATAATAAAAGTGTTAAAATATAATCTATGGCACACAGGTCAGGTAAAGTGCATATACAGGCTTGCTCAGTTCTAACTCATGGCAATACTTAGGGCCCCAAGGGTAAACTTCAGGTGAGTATTATGGCCACCGAGAAGCTGCTGAATCAGACCTGTTAAAATGTCCTTTAACAAAACAAAGTGAGGACTTTATCAGGATTTTTCCTCCTCAGTCTATTCAATCTATAGCCACTCCTTCCTCTCCCTTAGCAAGGAATCTTTCTCCTGAGAAATTAAAGTTGTGTTTTTTTCCTGCAAGAGCACGTACTAAATGCTTTCTGATGGCATCACCACTTCCTGCCATTGACCGTGACAGCTCTTTAAAAGGCAGATTTATCACTTTCCTGCAGGATGATCAGAACACCTGATGCTGGCAAGAAAGGAGCAAGGACATTTTCTCCTGGGAGGGAAAGGATGAAATTCATTTTCTGGGTTTTCAGATTTTTCCCTATGCCATGCACTTACATACATTTCAGGAGTCCTTCTAGAACCTCTCTGGAACTGTCAGCCAGTCAAGGCTTAATCAGAGCCATCAATCAATGACAGTTCATTCACAGAGCCCTTCTTGAACAGGAGAGCACTAAGGATGGTGGACAGATGTGCCAGGGCTGTGCCATCTACGAGGGCCCCATAATTCCTCAGCATCCCAGTTTCCTCTGTCTATTCTGACCAGCTGTAGCCCCAGAAGGTCCACTCAGATGAGGTGGATCCACCCAACAAATCAGGACATGTTCTCCTCGGTAATGTACCCAACAAAGTCTGGGCAAAGCTGGGTGTTTTGAAAAGTGCTTTCAACTTTCTTCTAGCCAGAAAACAATATACAATTATTCATTAATTTTAATACCATAGAACCTAGTTTGTATAAACCATATACCCCATGTCAAAACAAGAACAAAGAGGCAGTTCCAGTTTCTTCATAGCTTCTACTGAGCGTGCAGTCACCACCAGCATCGTTATGGAAATGAATAACGCATCCTTTTGGAAATGCACTGACAAGCATCTCTTTGAACTGAACTCCAAACTCAAGACGACTAATGGCAATATGCCCAACATGTTTGTGTGCTAAGCCAATAAATGAGCCTGTCATCCTTGCATTTTCTTCTGTACCATAGTCCCCCGTGCCCTGGCTTAAAAGTGATTTATTACAAATCAGCTGAAAAGACATAGCAAGGAGGAAAAAGGAGTAAACTTCAAGCACCCAGAAATGAGTATATGCATTGCTCAAATGGCACTACCTTTTCTGCTAATCCTACTATAGGTTGTAACAGGAAAAAAGCTTTGTCTGACATATGCTCATTATTAAAAAAAACCCCAAACCTCTTTGCTTTTTGCGGTGCAATGCAACATCATACTTAGACTTTTTTGAGCCCTAGTTTAATTTGCTAAGTTTTTTATCCTTACATGAATTTTTGTATGTCAAATATTGCCTTCAGCATGTGCATGTTCTTGGTGCTCTAAGAGCAGAAATGATCCATATATGGGGAAAATAATACTTGAAAGACAACAAATGACTGAAGACCCAAATACAAGAACTAGAAGAAGTAATGATGGATAAAATTCCTTTTTAATTTTGCTTTTGTGACATATTGATTACATTAAATGAGATTTTTTCCAAAACACTTTTTTTTCTATGGGAAGTCAAAGCTGCTTTTAGAAAACAGAAGTGTGCAGTTCTTCACTTGACATTACTTATTCTGGAAACTAGCAAAAATATAGCAAGGGGATGGATTGTTTGTTCCTTGGCAGGTTTGCTGCTAACAGCAACATATGCAAACAGACCACAAACTCAAATGACTCTTAAGATACATGAATTCTTGTCATATTAATATTTCCTACATTATAATTTAGTCATCACTGCCTATTAGTCAACTTCTAATTTATTAAGTACATGTTTACAAAAAGATTCATTCCATGGAAAATTCCCGTCAAAATGAGTAACATAGAAATAGCTGATATAGCTATCACGTACTCATCAGAAATATCCGGGGGAAGATTGCGTTCAGCTGCATTTTGAAGAGAAATGCACTATAGATTTTACTATCACACCGCCAGATGCTCATATTTCTTTTAATGGAGTTAAGTGGAATAAATTTCTCAAAAAATTGTTTTATATATGCCGAACCCAGCATTCCAGAAAACACTGCATTTTCTAAAAGCTTAGAGTTAGCTTTTTTCCCTTCAAATAAACAATCCACAAGTCAGAAAGCTTTTTTTTAAAAATCTAATTCATATATAATAAACAGAACATTATATTTGTAAGCAGAGTTTTCAGTTCACAGGCTGCCTTTTCGACCCCTTTGTCTTGGGAAGCCCTGTTTATATACCTGAATTCACAAAACTGAATTTGGATTTTTATTTCCTCCTCCAGTACCAACACTTATTTCCTTCAAAAAGGGATCACAATATTTACACCCCTCAGTAACTCAGTAAAGCGGGTACATTGGTAGAGACCTCACAGATCTTACAGGTGAGTTAAAATGCTGAATTTGCAAAGGCTTTGATAGCCTTCACTGAGATATATATGAAAAATAGTACTATTTAAATTGTTAATTTGTACTGATGTTGAAACGACCATGGGCACCTAAGAGAAATTTTTTTAGGTCAGAGCCTGTTGTCAGCACCCAGCCTGGACAGAAGGTTGGGTGCTGCCCTTGCCAGGTAGCTAGCTCCTCCACCACCACCGCTGCGTGCCAAGATCCTGGCAATCCTTCCAGTCCCCGCTTCCCTTTGTCACAGAGGTTTTGGCTAAATATACACGCAGACATTTATCCACCCTTCAAACACTTCCTCTTCAGATCAGTGCTTCACAGCACACAAAGAAATGTTTCCAGTCACATCCTGCCCCTCTGTGAACTCGATCAGCCTTTACCACCGCAAGCCTCTTCCAACCTAAAAAGAGATGACAGGAGCAACTTCACTTTCTGTAATTAGCAGTTTGCCTAAGATTTAAGCCATAACCTAGCTTATTTCTCAAAAGCAAAATTAGAGTAAGACAGACTCAGTCTAAGACTACACTCCACCTACATAACCTGGGTACTATGCTTGCTTGATCTATGTTTAGGTCTGCCCACTTTTCATGTTCAACTATTTTCCACCACAAGCATGCTCTTACCAACCCTTCTGAAGGCTTCCTTTAATTAATCTGTGACACATGATTTCTACAGCCCCACTTGTTCCTGATCTCTGGACCATGGTTCACTTCTCCTCCTGCAGGTGAGGCTTTTATCTCAAAGCTCCTGCTCCTTGCTCTCTTCTGGGCTTCTTCCATAGGAGACTGACACCACTACAGTCAGCACCACCCTATGAACTCCTTCCTTAGAGGTTCTCCGTATTCCTGGTAGATGCCTGTTGCTTCTCTGAATGACAACAGATTGCCTTCTTCATGCAGGCCTGGACCTTCTTATGCTGAATAAATCTCATGTCTGTCACCTGTTGTGAAGGCCAACTTAAAGCAAGGCTGGCCAGGCTTTCACACTACTGCACAAAGCATCAGGTCTGAATCTCACCCCTCAGAAACAGGGTTTCAAGGGATGTCCTAACTCCAGTAAAGCACTGCAACTCACAGCTGGAAACTGTGCTTCCAAGGCTGGAAGGCAGGAAAGAATCCAAAGCTGGCAAGTTTGGGAACTGCTGACATAAAAGATGTATCAGCTTGAACAGGAACTAATAAAAGAAGGTCACGAAAACTGCAAATATCATCTTAGCATTTTTTCAAAGATAATCCTCTACAGTTCTGTTTCTAAAAGTGCCACATCAAACACGAAAAAGACTTGCTCGCATTGCAGAATACGTTGCATCATGCTAAAATAACCTCAGTGCAGTCAGAAAATTTCTTTGTGGAGAAATGACCCAATTAATTAGAAGAAATTTAAACACCAGCTTTCCCTCCTATGCTGCTTAGTTTGTGAGAAGAAGAGCAAATGCTAATTATGCTTATATATCTCAAAGACAAGTTCATAGATAAATTCAGAGATGTAAAAATTTCATACCACAACAAACATTCAACAATTGAAATGGTTTCAACAAAATGACTTTTTATTCTCTTCACTTTAAATTTTTGAATGTTAGGGTAGAGGCAAAATTTGGCAGATATGGCTACATAATAGGCTTATCTATGCAAAAGTATAGTCCTCTTAACTTAAGCCCTAGGTCTTTGGCAAGACTGGATGAATAGTTTAGAAATGAGACCTGGAACTCCATGGCAGTACCCTCTGTAAAGAAGTGGGCAGAACTCAAGCAGCTCTTGAATGTAGCTTGTCCAGATGAAACTCAACTGGGCCCAACAGTGGTCCTGTGCCATTCCCCATAGGTAAGGAACTAAACTGTTTCCAAAGAGAACTCCTTCCCATCCTATATCCCACTGCACCATCCCAGCCCCCCAATAACCTTGGAGAGTGGGACTGGCATAGACTGTGAGTCAAAGTGCTCAAAAAAAGGTCACTTCTCAGTCACCCACCGCTCAACGCCATCCACCGGGGCCTCCTGGCAGCAGGTAGAAGGCCATGAATCTACAGTCTGCAACAACCTTGAAGGATTCACATCTTCTTAAGGGCAAGCTACGGTAAACTGCTCTGAAGGCATCTGGTCTTACTACTTTTAAATCATGGGAAAACTTAGCCATTTATTGTGGTTCTAAGAAAGATGAAATTGGTTTTTAATACTAGAGTAATTGCTTGCCAGCTAACAGGACATACCTCATTGCAAAATGTGAAGTTTGGATACTATTTTCTGGTGTTTCTGTTCAATTCCCAAGCTGAGACCTGCTACAAGGCATAGATGTTTAGCGGATCGTCGTTCTTCCCCTACACCATTTCTGCTGAAGATTCAGTCAATGCCTCTGAGCCAGAGACCTCAGCAGAAAAGAACCTAGCTGGGATTCAGCTGTGGATGATTTCTAGAGTGGAAAAGAAAGCATTTTAGAACCACAGAAATACTTAATCTTACACAACACATATATTGCGTAGTAGTGCCAAGAAGTAGATTTAATCCTGAAGCCCTTAAGATGCCAGAGCTCAATGATGCTGAATGCTATGGCCCCAATTAGTAAAAATATTGACGCACAAGCTTTGTATTAAGTATCAGTGTAATCCACTGCAGTTTATGACAAGCAGGTTGCCTCAAACAAGCAAAACCTGTGTTGAATACAGCAGGAGTTCTGTCAGTGTAAGGCAGAGAGGAAAGGCTACCTTGAACAAAAATCCAGTATGTGAGGATAATACTGGGACTGAATGACAAATCTCTCTTATTCACAAAAACCTTATTTCCCTGTTCAGAAAATTCTGCCCCACTTTTTAAGGTGTTTTTAGTCTGGTGGATATAATAAAGTTAATACTCCATCCATAAGATTTCAGGAGATGAGATGTAGAGCATTTAATTCCATTACAGTTTTATCAAAAGAAGCTCCTTTCATTCAGTTAAGGATCAGAAAGAAAGCACTTCTAATCCAATGACTCTTCTAATTTTAGTAATGGAGACCTAATTTAATTTTAGACATGTAGATAAAAGGATACTAAAAAATGAGACATATCAATGGAGGTGTTGTTACAAGTACTGTCAACAACTGTCTGTTTTCTCTTATCTGTCTTAAAGCCCTGTGTGAAAATGTTCACTGAGACTGGTTCCTTCAAGAGCAAGCAAGTCATGTAAAAATGCAGTAAAGCTCACGGAGACGTACTAATGATCCGCACTCATGCTCATAATTTCAAAGAATGTCAGAAGCAATTACCTCACTTATACTAAATCTTTAAAAGTTACTACTTTCAAAACAAAACAAGAGGAAAACTGTAGTGCTGTCTATGGGATGAAGTCCATTGCCCATTTTCCTTTTCTACATGTCCTACCAGCAAGAGACCACCTCCACCTGCCACTGCCATCCCAAGTTAACAGAACTTTTGACACAAATTGGCTTCCCACATGCACACACCAGAAAAAAATCTTGCCAGCAGCATGGAAGACACCATCAGACACGGAATGTCAGCACTAGAGCTATCTGTAATGGTGACCCAGCACCCCAGCTCTTGCAGTTGCTGTTCATCGCAACCAGGCCTGAGTGGGCTGCTGCTTGAGGTGCCAAAGCCCTGGTGCCGTGACACTGCTGAAGCTACAAGCACACAGCGCTTCACTGGAAGTTGCCCAGTTGCTTTTCTAATTTGATGGTTGGGGCAAACAGAGGGACTGTGGTTCAAAGAAGTTGTTCCCATAACTACAAACGCTCCTCACGCAGGGAGGTGATTCTGCCCCTCTACTCTGCTCTGGTGAGACCTCACCTAGAGTACTGCGTCCAGCTCTGGAGCCCTCAGCACAAGAAGGACATGGAACTGTTGGAGCGGGTCCAGAGGAGGGCTACTAAAATGATCCGAGGGCTGGAGCACCTCTCTTACAAGGACAGGCTGAGAGAGTTGGGCTTGTTCAGCCTGGAGAAGAGAAGGCTGCGGGGAGACCTGATTGCAGCCTTTCAGTACCTAAAGGGGGCCTATAGGAAAGATGAGGACAATCCTTTTAGAAGAGACAGCTGTGTCAGGACAAGGGGTAATGGTTTTAAACTAAAACAAGGTAGGTTTAGACTGGATATAAGGAAGAAATTCTTTACAATGAGGGTGGTGAAACACTGGAACAGGTTGCCCAGAGAGGTGGTGGAGACCCCATCCCTGGAAACATTCAAGGCCAGGTTGGACGGGGCTCTGAGCAACCTGATCCAGTTAGCGGTGTCCCTGCTCAGTGCAGGGGGGTTGGACTAGATGACCTCTAGGGGTCCCTTCCAACCAAAAACGTTCTATGATTCTATGATTCCTGGGCTTGTTGCCCTGCACAAGAGCACATGGGCATGACGAGAGGCAGAAGGGGGAACAGTCCCAAGCCACCAGTAATACTAGAAATAACAGTTGGACTTGATGATCTTAAAGGTCTTTCCCAACCTAAACAGTTCTATGATAAATATATCGCTTTAGTTGCTACACCACTTGTATTTATCAAACATGTAAATGTGCTAAGAATGTACTAATTACTGCTTTCCCAAGATGATTTTTCCCATTAATATCTTCAGTTTGCACAGCGGTTGCGAGTAGCAGCAGCCACCAAAACAGCAGCAGCAGTAACAGGCATCAGTAGTTTACCTGTGAATTTTTAGGCTGCTTATACCTGTTTTGTGTTTACCTGAAAACTTGTACTATTTTACTGTCAAATGTTGCCTATCTGGTACATCCAAAATATGCTAACAAATTACTTACATTCTGCATGTAGACATTCTGTATCATAAAGATTATGTTAACTAAGCACTCGCAGCACCCAGCCTATTTCTAAGTATGGCCAAGCAAGTAATTTGTCAACAGGAATTCTCTTTCTATGATTAAAATCAATAAATCATTTTTTATCAGAGCAGATAGCACAGAATCAGGTCTATTTTCTAGCACAGCATTGATCAAAGATAAAGCCAAGAGCAGGAAAACAGAAACTTGTCGCCCAAATAAAACAACATCCTACTAAACACAAATAGTTATTTGAGAACCTTCACGTACTTCAGATATACGTATTTATATATATTACTTCAGAGCACTCATGTAATGTAACAAATTTGCTCTTAGAAGTCATACAGCAATACGCAATCCAAGTCTGTAACACGTACCACAGAGCCAACCCAAGCAGGAATCAAAAGTGTTCTTTCACAAGCCTTTAGATTCTTCTGGCAATCAGTAAGAGGGAAACAAGCAACTTGCGATACAACTGGTTGTTCACATGTCAGATTTGAATTTTGATATTCTGAAGTAAAATCATCTGCTTTCAGTATTTTTACAATTTGCAGAAAAGAAAAAATGGACTTTCAGCTTTCCCTGAGCTGCCACTATTGAATGGGTTTACGCAGTTTTGCAAGCCTCCATTTACTCAAGCTTACTCCCTACAGTCAATGGTGACTAATAAGGAAGGGCTAATGAGCTTAATTCCCTCTTTCTTTTATGCTTTTAAACAAACAAAAGCCCATGCTTTCTTCCTTCTTTTCAACAGCAGAAAAGGAGGGGAGCGCTGGCAGCCCAGGACCAGGGTAAGGACAGATGAGAGAGCGGCAGATGGAAACCTAATCCCTAGCAACCTTCTCCCACCCCAGCCCCCTTCCCCTCCCCAATTCCCCATCCCTCTCCTGTTAAGACCTGCTGAAGCTGACAACCTGCTTCCAACATCTCCTCCCCTCCCATCCACAAAGGCCAGGCAAGCCTGGGACCTCAAGAGAGGGCAGGAAAGAAGAGGGGTAGGGGGGAAAATGGGGGAGAGGAGCAGAGGTACTCTGGCAAGAGACATAAAGTGAAAAGAGAAATGCTTATTAATTTCTGAGTAGATCAGGAGACTGGCAATGAGCTTTCTGGCAGAACAGGGGAGCAAAAATACACTCAACAGTAAAGTTGGTCAAATTATTTAGGAGACTGGAAACAACTTTGTGTAGAGTTGAGAAACAAATGTTTTGGACCAGGTGATAAAGAGTAAATGGCAGCAAAATGACCTCCAGCTCTACCAATGGAAACTTTAATTTCAAAACACAGACTAATATCTATTACGCTTAATACCTTTTCATAACACTGTAGGAAGTTGTCAGATACTGAAACATGCAGCCTCAGGGAGGATGGGAGATAATTTTTGAAGCTTCACCCCAAGCAAACATCTCTGCAAATGGCCCTAATTTACATAGATATTTGTTAATGTACATAAGGAATAATAGGAGGGAATACCCAGAAAGCAAGTCCACTCCCATGCTGTGGGCCATGGCTTCCCTCCACTTGTGTCTGTCAATACACCAGGCCTCATTTTCATCTAAAATTGGTGTCATGCTGCAAAACGTAGTCATTCACTTTGAGAACTGCAATTATTGCTGTGCTCACATGCAGCAAAGCACCATCTGGCCTGCTCACAATGCCGGCACAATGCAGGAAGAGTGAGAGCCGATGTAAATGGTTTTCCACTAATACTGAATTCCTCCATAAAAAGCAAGTACACTTGGATTTCAATAATTGCTTACAGAATCAAGCGCTCTTAGATTTAAATGAATACTCAAGGTTTCTGAATGAACCCTACTATCCTCTTCTGTTACCTATCAGTCAATATTTCAGGGACCTGAAGAATCACTGAATATCAGAGTTTGTATCTATCTGGACACATTTCCAAAATCTGTGGAGGAATACATTCCCCTAGGCATACTTACATTACAAACGTATAGTCCTATTTTTTAGTCGAAGCAACCTATGGATTATTCAAATGCATAAAGGAATAATACCAATTCATGCAATCCTTCCAGTAAAAAAATTACACAGCTCGTAAGTGCTTACCATTTTTTACAACTATTAGCATTTAAATATACATGATCCAATGCTCAAGCTAGTATTTCAGCTATGCCTCCATGAACAGCGATAATAACATTTAAAATGAATAGCCCACTACAGTCACAGAATGCATTACTGAGCATATAGTGAATTAAGCTGGTCACACAGATGGCGGTTCCTCCTCTGCCCTTCCCTCCCCTCCACTTTGAAAAGATATGAGATCAATAGTTACGTGATAACATGGGCAAAGGTATACTGAGAAGCACTAGTTTGGATACAGACTTTGGCAAGCTTTACACTACAGTTTAGGCATGGATCAAGCAACTGCTTTGGCAGCAAGAGCAACCCAAGGTGCTAGCAGAGGCGGTAACTCTGAAAACCAGCTGCCACGGCATGAGCAGAAACCTCACAGAATTATTTGCTCCAAAGACATTGCCACGTCTTGTGTTGAAATCTGGTAAAAATCGCTGTTCTTGGCGAAGCCCAATGCCTTCCCAACCAGAACCAAAAGAGAGCTACTCCGTGGATTTTGGATTTGTCCCAGATCAAAATGCAGGAGCACTTGGGAACAAGGTTTCAGTTTGGGGCCAAAACTGATTATAATGCTTAGCAGAAAGCAAGTGGCAATTCACTTACCAAGCTGCCACATCTTAACATTTTGTTATAAAGAATTAAACTTGCAAATTTCAGTGTAACTTTGCTGTACATGTGAAAAACAAAACGATAAGGACTACCAACCACAGAAAGAGTGCTTTAACTAACAAAATTTGTGTTCAAACTCAGATTCAGCTCACTTACCCTGAGCCATCTGACGCTGTTACAAGATCATTGAACACAGCTCTTGAAGAAATGAGTACCGCCTTTTACCGAGTGATGAACCCTCACGCCAAATACCGGGGAACACGGATGAGACCCCAGCTGTTAAAAAGCTGGGCTCGAGGCTCAAGGGGAGGGAAGAAGAGAGGGACCCCAGGAGTTCTGGCTGCACCAGCCTTCCTTTGTCCATAGAGAAAACCCAGTAAATAACTATTAAATCACAATACATGCCAAGGTACTCCAAAAGATCTCATTTGATAGAGGAAAGAAGCCAGCATTAAACTGAGAACAAGTACGACAAGGAACAGCCTGGGGAAATTAATAGGAAATTTAAAAAGATAGCGTATTATTTGTTTTCAGAAGCACAGCGTAAGATGCTGGATACAGCAGGCATGGCCACCATTGTTCAGATGATGTCTTTGTTATGAAAGCAATTTAAGTTTTTGTGTAGGATACAATATACAACCAGGACAGATAAATGAATTTCACATCACCCAACTGAATTGTCTGCAACTGGCAGTAATACAAAAATTAAGCTTGTACAGATTATTCCCAAATGAAGGAAAATACTTTGAGAAATAATTACACATATTAGAACGCATCTATTGAGTTACCAAGAGACACTGAGGTCTAGTAAAGTTATTTTCAGGACTCATGCACCTAACTATAACAAAACCATTTAAAAATGTTAAGAAAATTGCAATTCGGGACCACTGGCAATACATCTGCTAAATGTTGCTGCGTAACAGTGACAGGGTAGAGTTGCTCACGTTTGCTCACGTTTTGCAGCAAGAAGGCAGCCAGTGCATGCAGGCTGAAGGATGATTTGTAAGTGGGCTCTGTTATGGCCATAAAAGGAGGAGAGGAAATCTGATGGCCAGAAATAGAACCACTGCAAGTTAACTACAGAGGAAAAAAAATGCTTGAGAAGTACACAATAAATTAAATGGTTAGTAAAAAGTTGGGCAAGTAAAAACAAGGCCAAAACACAGAGTATCAATTTAAGATGCAGGGATACTGTGCAAAAATGATCTGTAAAAGATGGTGTCAGGCATGAACTGACTGCTGAGATCAAGGAAACCTCAAATTACTGTCCTAGTGCTAACCGATTCTCTGAGAAGGAAGGACCAAGTTATTTCATCTCGCTATCTTGGTCTGCAAATTAAAGGCAACGATACCTACCCACCTCTTGGGCAGAGCAATGAACCCATGTCCTGACAGTGCTTCGAACGCTATCTGTGAAATCCTGGCTCTGCTGAAGCCAGTGGGACTTTCAATGCCGACTTCAACTGTGCCAGGATTTTATCTACAATTTGCTATAAAAACGTAGGCTATTATTACTTAAAAGGACTTTGAAGCCTTTATACTCAGTCTCAGTTACTTCCCAAAACAAATTTGCTCAGTCTATAAGTCAGGAAACAAGCAGGGATGTGGAAATCCCACTCCATTCTTCCTGCCAGTCCTAGTGCTGCCGCGAGCAAAGAATCACGATTTGACCCGAACTGACAGTTTTGCTTTCTGTGTTAACAGAGAAGCACCCGGCGCATGGTTATGCAGCTAAAAGGGATCCCAGTGTTAGCACTAATAGAAAACTGAAAAGAATTATCTATGAAAAATGCACACAGAACTTAAGGCTTTTAGACATAAAAAGTTGGCGTTTCTGTATTGCAACTTTTCCTAGAATAGCTATTCTTCACTCTCTGCCACAGAGAACTCATTAAGGACACATAAAGCAGTGGGAATTAAAAAAACCCCACAAGACCACCAAGAAATATTTCATGTTATCATTATCCCTTTTATTAGACATTTCAAAATGCAAAAGAAACTGTCAATATTAACATTATGAATCCAAAAACAAACATTCAGAAAAGCTGAAATTACAGACAAAACGCAAAGCCATTTCCTGTATTAAACAATGCCGCAAAATAACACTCTGCTGGCACTATTACCAGGAGATAACTTCATGCCAACATTGTGGCTTCTCCATATGTCGGTTAAGAAGACAGAAGTTGTTAGTGAAAACTTCCAGAGTGCTTTACAGAAACTACAGGGGGAAAAAAAAGGAAGGAAAAATCCTAACTAATATATGCCAAATTCTTTTCAGAATAAATAATACCTCTCTGGAATATATTACATCATCCTCTGAGTGTGTATTTGCAAAGTATTAGGAGTTCAGAAACGCATGTAAAAACAGTAACTGGGAGCTTCAGTGCCCATGTTTATCATTCAAATATATGTTACCAGCAAGATGTACAGGCTGTAAAAGCACAGCTTTGCTGTGGGGGAAGAAGGTGTCAGCCCATTCCTTACCAGCAGCCACCAGGTTCTGGTTTCATGTGCCCCCATCACGATCAAATGGTTGTGCAGTCCCTTCCCACCATGATATCAAGACACTACCTGCCGTATTCCAATTTTTAAAATCTGCGTTCTGTTATTTCAAGACACTGCAGATAAAAGCATGTCTAGACAGAAAAATGTGGCAGATTCTACCTCCGCTGTTTAAATCAATGCATTCTCAAGTCTTAAAATGCAGCTACTGTGTGATGGACTTTGATGATAATCACAGCTGCTCACGAAACATCTGGAGTGAGAAGTGCCACATCAGAAGCCAAGTCTGTGCTTTGGTTTGAAGGTGACGATAATGTCATCCTCTGGATATGCAGGGACCTGATCTCCAAGCACAGTGTGCAAAGTCCACATGTTGTCTGTAGTGGCAGTTTGCAGAGAAAGCCATAAACCAGCACACTGGATGGTTCACTTCATGACTTATTTTATACCAGAGACGGCAATGACTTCGGTATTGGTGCCAAGTTCCCCTTGGGGCGCTTGCAGCCCGCTCATCTACAAACTCCTATGCAGCAGAAGATGCTTCCTAACTTCCTCTGCCAACCTGTCAGCCTTGCTCTGTGCTGCAAGGCTGTGGCAAGCAGTTAACCCCCAAATTCTTCTTTGAGTGTATTCCAGGCAGTGCAGTGCCTTAATTTGCTGACTGATTAAATGCCTTCTGTGAACATCAGGTATCAGCACCATCAGTCAAACCAGCTGGTAGAGCCTGAGCTGGCCCCAAAGCTGGCACGCTCTTGGAAATGAATGGATGGTTTTAATAATAATTGATCGCTTCATTAAATAGATATAAAGATACTTTAAGTTAGAATTATAATTGATTACAATAATATAAATTACTATAAATTTAAAGATACTTTAAATTACAAATACTTTAACTTAGTTCTATCTAAAATATAGGTACTTTATTACTGCTAGGGTAAGTCTCAAGAAGAAGGGGAAAAATTCTGACTTGAAGTCACAGGAAGCTGAAGTTTTAATTAAATCACAAAGTTTATTAATACTGATATTGTCTCATCCACAGCCATACTTTGAATTTGAATGAATACATTTTTTCCCCCTTTTTTTGAATGTATGTAACTGATCAGACTGAAAGGGATCATATTCAGTCACTCATACAGACAGAATAAGCCAGCTTTCACATCTCTAGAAAGTTGAGTTTCAACCTAGTATCAGTTCCAAAATGACAGTACCTGCTTTTCTCGCAGGCAGATAAGGCTTACTGTAACTTGTTGCATAATTACCACTCAATTTAACATAGAGTGAAAGATCTCAAAGACATGAAGTTCCCATAGGTTTAGTGAAATTCCGCACCTGGTCAGAGGCTCAGCAGAAGACAGGGGGAACTAAAAAGCTTTAACACCACTGAGGGTGATGTCCCACCGGGACATCCCCTTCTGATTGCCTGATGGGTACACACACATCTCCCTGACCAGTAAGCACGTGTAGAACTATAGACTACCAAAAGGAACCAAGAAGCCCATAATACAGAATCATAGAATGGTTTGGGTTGGAAGGGACCCCTAGAGGTCATCTAGTCCAACCCCCCTGCAGTGAGCAGGGACACTGCTAACTAGATCAGGTTGCTCAGAGCCCCGTCCAACCTGGCCTTGAATGTTCCCAGGGATGGGGTCTCCACCACCTCTCTGGGCAACCTGTTCCAGTGTTTCACCACCCTCATTGTAAAGAATTTCTTCCTTATATCCAGTCTAAACCTACCCTGTTTTAGTTTAAAACCATTACCCCTTGTCCTGACACAGCTGCCTCTACTAAAAGGATTGTCCTCATCTTTCCTATAGGCCCCCTTTAGGTACTGAAAGGCTGCAATCAGGTCTCCCTTCAGCCTTCTCTTCTCCAGGCTGAACAAGCCCAACTCCCTCAGCCTGTTCTCATAGGAGAGGTGCTCCAGCCCTCATAGTACAGAGGGTACTGAAACAGGGAGCTTACAGATTTGGGAGGAGGTGGAAGAAACTAGGGAGGGCTGCAGGGAGTTGGACAGAGGGGAAAATACAAGCATGTGTGAGGGGAAGGCAGATAGGGATAGTGCCCAGAGCGTTACAGCTGGGGCCTCACGTAGGGTCTAACCGGGACCTGGTGTCATGGCAGTGGGTACTTTTGAGGACTCGGGATAAAGAGGATGAAGATGCCTGTCTGTTCACAGAATTCCTTATTTTAGTCCCTATCTCCCAAGCTGTCCACCAGAAATTCTCCAGAAATTGCTGTTAGGACTAAGTGGTTTCAATCCAAATCAAAACCTATGCCTGTGTTATCCCAGAAAATAAATAAAGACTGTAAGAACAGCTGGATGAAACACAATTGAAACAGCTAATGAAAACAAAATAATGACAGGCTTTATCCCTATGATCAAGAATATCACACAACATTTAGCTGACCAATTGAGACATGCTGTCGCCTCATTTTGATGATGCAATCAGCTCTACGCAGTTGATCCATGTACTGTGTGGGGACCTGCTGATAAAAGTGATGTTCTGCAAAGGCAGAAATGTTTATCCATATGGAGCTCATTGCACGAACGAGCCCCTCTTTACACTCCTGGTTGGATTTCTCACTTATCCTCATTATCTGTTATTGAGCATTTGCAGGGATCTAATATTCTGAACCATGGAGCCAATTCCACTTTTACTGCTCTTCAAAGCGTTTCTACTGTTCCACCAAAGAGGTTCCAGAGATTTAAGGGGCATTTACTCCCTGCTGAAAAGATTTTAAAGTTTGTTTTCCAAACGATTTTGCCAAAAAGTTTAAACTAACATCTGTCTCATCTCTGAAATTCCCTACATGGCTATTTGATGTATAACGAGTTGTTTCCCACCATTCAACGGGGCCAAAGTGTTTCATCTAAATAAAGATTTTATGTTCCTTATTTTATTATCATGTCACTTAAGATCATCATGCATCTGAATATTCAAACTTATCAAGTCACTGATGGATTAAAAAAACCCTGTTAGTAGAATGTGTTTAAGTCAGAGTTTAGTTTCCTAAAGTGACATGACTCTGATAATCTCTGCTTTTACAGTTATCTTAGTCTTGGTTGTAAAATATCTCATATATGAAAGAAGTTATTCATTCAGCATTTGAAAGCTGCAGTTTAAAAACTCTCATGGTAAAGTATACCCCTTGTAGATGTTATTTACCCAGAGCTGCTCAAGAAGACAGTTTAGGTTAAAAAAAGAAAGGAAAACAATCAGAAAACTTTGAATACAAGGATTAATAATTAACCAGTTGCTAGTAAAGGCTTTATTGAATTGGAAAGACAAACTGTCAGCTGCACAGAAATTCACAGTATTTTTATAACCCAGGTAGTATGAAATATTGAACCTGAAAATTGGCACTATTTCTCCAGGCAGAAAAGTTTTCTTGGCACTAGCCCAAGTTAATACAATAGGTCACAGAACATCGCTGTTTCCAGTACACTGTTTCAAAGGAACAGGGAAAAAAATGATAGCAAACAAGACTGCATCCTTAGAAGAAAAAAATCAAGTCTTTTCATGTAGACATGTAAAACGGGGCTCTAAAATGTTCACGTCTGAGTACATTTCTTCCCCCCTTCCCTTTTTCTTTTAATCCTTTGGCATTATAGGGTTATTGCTATCTCTGTTTAATAAGCACATTTAATCTAAACAGTTTTCTTGAGTTCCAGCTCACACACCTAATAAAACACACAGTGTTTCAGCGATGTGCCCATATTGTAAGCACAAATTCCATGTTACATTTTATTTTTTGAAAAGTAACATTTCATCGTACGGTTGTCAATTACATTTCAATATTGATGTCAACAGCAGCCCATGAAAATGTGCACCTAGACTTGCAACTTTGGAATTTTATGGCTTAACATCACCTGATAATAGACTCCCCTTAGCACCATTTTTTCTTTGTTTGTAATACAGAATAGCGTCCTTTTTTCTCAGAAAGCTGCCAGTATGGTCAGCTCTGCTAAAATTCAAAAAAACACCCAAAGATGCTCTATTAAAACCTAGGAAGGCCTCAGATACTAAGGAATTAGCAAAATCCATGTACAATTAATACAATCGTTATTGCTTCCTACATGAAAGGTGTGGAATGATATAGGCACCAAAAGGTTTTACAGTTATGAATGAGAGCGTACACATGAAGGAGGGCAAGAGGAGGAACTGAAGAGAAAAGCACAGGCGCTTTGGAGAGCCTCTGAATAGCAATGGTGTAAGAAGTGACTGACACACCATGCACCTTTGAAGGGAAGGAAAAAAAATCAGATCTCGGGTGACAGATACTGGAATAAGGAGAGGAGAACCCTGCTAAAGCAAATGTTAGAATGAGATTTCTGCTTTTCACTGTCAGCTCTGTTTCACAAACGGCGCCGGCTGCCAGCTCACAGAAGGATGAGACGAGTGCCAGAGCCGCGCGCGGCGGCAGCGGGAGCAGGGACCAGGAGCAGGCAGCAGGCTGGGACACCCCCTCTCTCCGGCAGCAACAAGCTGTTCAGTCTGTTCAAGCTGCCTCCTGGATCTTCACCCTGCGACTCCGCTCTAAGTCAGGCTTAATAAACCCTCTATTTTCCTGCACTTCTCTAGAGCCGGGGATTACCATGAGCAAAGCAGAAATGGTGAGCAAGTGGTGCAGGGCTTACTAAGGCGGCCGGGAGCCGCACAGAGCAGGGCAGATGCACTCAGGAGGCACATAAGCCCCAGGGAGATGCCTCAGGAGAAGGAGAGGTGGGAACACATCATCCCAGTTGGACGAAAGCCTCTAGGGTGGTGCCTCTGCTGCTTCTGGAACAGACCTCCCTAGCCATTAACAGGAACACATTTCAGTATAAGCTCTTCCTTACTCAATTAGATAGAGCCACTCGTCTTAAAATCCTATTAAAAATATTAATAAACTGTAAATAAACAACCTGAAACCAAGCGAGGACTTTGGCACACGCTCTGTACACCTTCACGTAATGGACGAACTGAAATCCAGTGTGACCAGCCAAGAAGAGATGCTTCTCAGGGAGGGGTATTTCCAGGCTGTTCCATCTCTGCATCTCACCCATGCAGCTGAACTATTCTCTTGCAAGCTCTAAAAATAAATGCGCTTTCAGATAAAGCTCAGTGTTGTAAAATTCAAACACACAGAGAATGGTTCAGAAAGACAGCATGGAAAATACTGTGTTATCATAAAGAGAGCTCACGTTTGAAATTTAAAGAAAAAAGATTCACAGAGCATGTGCCTCTTGCCTGAAACAGGTCAGATCAAGATTAATGGCTGGGTAATGTGACATCTTTTGAGTACACATAGATGTATATTTACTATTAAATTTAAACAAACTGCATCATTTTGGTTTAAAGAAAGAACCTCTGCTTGCTGCTTCATCTTTTCTGAAATTCCTCCACCACCCTCTATTACAATATTTAAAAATTACTAATCCCGCTCGGTTTTTCTTCCCTTCGAGCCGCAGAGTGCCAGTGGTGTCTTTTGATGCAATCCAATAATCTTTACATTTTCTGAATCTCTAAAAAGCTTTTTTTATTATTAAAAATAATACCACAGCTTTACTAAGCTTGGTTTGACCACATCAGTCCACACTTACTGCGGCCCTTCATTAACACTCACTGACTGGATCTATCATTGTCAGCTGTGACAAAGACATGCAATTTTAGGGGAGTGCTCCAGATTCTTCCAGAAATAAAGTTTGCCTACTTCGGCTCCAAAAAATATGTCTAATTGTACAAGTTGCCTTGCTAAACCATCTCGATCCAAATTCCAAACTGCAGCAGCAGCTCAAAGCTGAGACCTCACTTCCCAGGCTCCTTGGGTGCAAAAGCAGCTTGGCTGGCCCTCAAGCAGCCACAGGTGCCGAGGACGGCAGCGTTACATCCGAAGGGACAGTTTCTGCTAGTCCAGAGCCTGATAAAAACAAACAAAACCCAGCTTCGACTGCCTAGATTCTACATTTAGAATTATTCTTCCTGTCAAGAACAATTATCTGTTCCCTATCTACGACGAACAGACACACATGCTTACACATTCACACATAGTTTTTACAGTTTGGACATTTTTAATAGGTTTGTAACTGTAGGTAGCATTGATACACATACTAGGAAATTTTGACAGGACTGATAAAACCTTCAAAATCTGATTTTTTAAGTCACCCTGGAGGATACACTAAATCTTGCTAAAAGGAAGCTAGCTAAATGGGGAAGCCAAGAGAGTTAAACCTTCCCAGGCAGTATGGTAAACAGGACTGGGGGACAAACACACTGGAGGCTGAGAGCAAATACATGCCACAGAGCAAAAAAAGATTTGAGAAAGTGGAAAAGGAAGGCGGCATAGCTGAACAGCAGGGTATAAGAGGTTATCAGAAGCAAGAAAACATCCTCCCGAAAGCTGGAGTCGCGTCCAAATCAAGGAAGTAGAAAGACTCATGAGCTATTGCAGGTTAAATAAATAAATAATAATAAGAAAAAACTCAAAGCAAACTCAAACCACAATAAGGCAAGCCAGAAGACAGCCTGAGAAATTACTAGCAGAAGACATAAAAATTAACAGCACCCCCTTTTTCATGTCCGAATGCGAAGCCTGCCAGTCTGACCAACAGATGATCAAGGCATAAAAGCAACACTCACAGGCCATAGCAGAAAATAATGAAGTATTTTGAGCTCTGCGTATAGAGAACACAGAGCTTGGAGAAGCTGCCACATCAGAACGTTTCTTTATGAGGGAATGGCTGGATCATCCATTTCCAACAGAGGTTTCAGTGGAAGAGGCTACAGAACAAACATATGAACGATAACAATCTGTACAGATCTGATGATACTTATCAAAGAGTGCTTAAGGAACTCATGAATGAAACAGCAGTATGACCAACTGTCTCTTTTACAACTGCCTCGGTATCAGAGGACTGCAAAATGGCTAACATCATGCCAGTTTTATACAGGACCCCAAGGGAAAGTCAAAGAATTCCAGGTAGCCTGACATCTGCACTGGGCAAATCATTAGCAACTATTAAAAAGAACAGTATTAGCAGGCACATGACAATATGTTATATTAGGCAAGTCAACACAGCTCTCATAAAAGCTTGAAAATACCATGAATGAAAAAGAAAAGCAAATATTAAGGAGCAGAGAACAAAATGAGAATACCCTAATTCCGCTGCAATAAATAGAAGATGCATCCATCCCTTGATGACTGTTTTCATTTCTGGTCCACCAAGATTACAGTAGGACTGGACAAGAGTAATGGAAGACAACTTGGATGACCAAAAATATGTAACCTATTCCATACAAGGATCGGTGAAGTACCCTATAACTCTTCAGGCTGGAAGAGAATTGACTGTATCACTATGATGAAGGGCTCTATGCCACTTAAGATTTCACACGTATAAAAAAACGCATTTTCACCGTTTCTTCCAGTCAAAAGAGGTAGGGCATATGAAATGAAACTAGCTGATGGCAAGATCAAAAGCAAGTGAAAAAGGTATCTTTTTGCATAACACATTCAAACTCCGGAGCTTTTTGACACAGGATGTTCCAAGTTTACATGGGTCCACAGAACAACTAACCACATTCATGAAATGAAATACAAGAATAAAGTATATCTATTAAACTTAAGAATCCGTCTGTCTCAGGAAGTTCCCAAGCCACAGATTTCTGGATGCCAACAAAATATTCTGCAGAAATTTGCTCTGCGCATTCGTCCTATTCTTAAACTCTCTCCTCAGCATTTACTGGTGGCCGACAGTGGGAAGAAGCCACGAGGCTGTAGCTGAGCATATGGCCAATGCTGTACAGCTCTTCCGATGCAAACATGCTCCAGCCACCACTCTGGGTGCTGTGCTTTAGCTGGCTGCCCAGCCCGGGCAAGTATGTTGCAAGTGACTGAGAACAGGGAAAATATAATGGCCACAAAGTCATCTTACAGGAACATTGTTGGTCGCCCTTCATACTTTTGCAGCACACCTGCCTTCTGCTGCATTTATTCTGCTATTTCCAAAGGCAGGGAAAGAAGGACCAGCATGAGCAAGGCATTTTGAATAAGCGGTGATAAGGGTTGAAGGTAGTCTCCTCATACTTGTACCACTGTAAGGCTGATTTTTATTTTGCTCTTACTAAGGCTGTCCAAAGAAAAATACGAACCCAAGAGGATGCCCACTTAGTAGCACTCCGTTTTGATTCCTGTTTGCACTGACAGGAACTTTACACCACTCTGACAGGTCAGCTTGTCCTCAAACTTCTCTTACAAAACTTAAAGCCAGACGCTCTGATGGTGCAACCCGGCTGAACCTTCCCAAGGTTTGGTTCCTTAGGATCACAGATTATAACAGACTGGTGTGTTTACTGGGCAGAAAGGGCTGGTTTGAGATGAGCAGTGGGAATCAGATGAAGACAGACTGGCCTAAAATTTGGTTTGGTTTCAAGTAATAACCTCACTACGAAACTCTTTTTTTCCCAGTATTTCAGAAAGCTGGTCCAGGCCCGAAGGTGAGTTTCTCATTCTTTCTTAGAGCTCCCTCAAATGAGAGCTGGCATCTCCCATTACAAGGGCTGCAGGCTCCAATAAATCACAGGATACAGTAAACTGAGCTGACTACCCAGTCTTACCCATAAGATCGTATTTCTTTAAGTTTGTCACAACCTGGCAGGTAATCAGAAAGAAAATGCCCTTGCTCATGCGCTTACAGGAGCCTTAGATATACAAAAAATCCTGAAGTCATTCCTGCTTGACATCACACAGTCAGACTTGGTATCTGCAAGCAAGATAAACGTATTAATGGTGGGGAAAAAAATCGGTTAAAAATAAAATATGCAAATGCTTTCAGGCTTGCATGTCATTGATACTTTGGAAAGGTTTTGTGCGCCCACAATGTTTCTCCTTTCAAGGGCGGGAGGGGACACGTCCAAATCGTTACCTCAGCAGCTGCTATTCCAAATGGTGCTCAAGAGCCCCAGAAATGAACAGCATCAACTTCTTTAAGTACGTAGCAGTGAATAAATCTGTTCTGAAATGTTTACCAGGAACAGTCTGATTACCAAGGATGGGGAAAGTCAGTATCAGACTAAGTAACTGTCAGAACATAAACCCAGGATAACACTGTTCACATCACTGACATTACTTGCTGTTACTTAACTGGTTTAAGCATAAATCTGCCTAATCCCAGGCCTGAGCATAGCAAAGCTTTACATTTGGAGGGAAAAAGTACATAGAGAAAGGAGGGGAAACCAAAACCAAATCTATCTAAATTTTACTGAGACAAAGCATGTACTATACTGATTTTATAAAGAGAATCAAAAATGTGTAAGACAGATTTGTGACACGCTATTACATAAAACAAAAATAAGGTAAACTATATTAAGGGAAAAAGAAGTCCTAAATAAGTCCCTCATATGGGCTAAAGCTCCAGTGAGGTGCAAGGGGGGGACCTCAATTCATTCTCTAATGAATTGAGAATGTTTCCTGAAAAGTCTTCCATTTTCACTCCACGTTTATTTTAATTCTAGTCCATGGTAGCAGCGGAGAGGTTCCATTTTTCTGCCTAATTTCTTCCCAGTTATGAAACAGATTACAGAATGATGAAAAAAGGTTTTATTGTAAAAATCTCGCTAGCATTAAGCTCTTCATTATATATTATAGTGTATCCAGTATTTTTGAAGTTAACATACTTCTTACAAAACCTAGACAGTGATGGAGTTTCCTTCTATAAAACACATCCCTTTCAGATGAATTTGTGTAGACTTAGGTTTTCCAGACACTCTGGATGCTTTCAATCAATACCCTACTGCCAGGAGTCAGTGTGCAGTTTTCCAAAGCTGCTTAAGAGGTGAAGCTGAAAGCCTTTTCCTGTAAAGTGAAAGTAAATTACACTACTCAATTACACTTACCATCATTTTATATTGAGTTTTTTCTCCTTTAAATTTTGAGAAGTCTGTTTTGATAAGCTTATTATGCATATTGATAAGGCGGATCAATTATTTTAAAAAAAATCAACCTGAACCAGATCCCCCCTCATTTTCACCATTTAGGCTACAGTACTCACCAACAACTGTGAATAATATAAATTTTAAATTACACTCTTCAGTGAATATATTTATTACTGTCATATCTGAACAAGAGGAAGCAATTGCAAGTGATGACACATACTCATCAAACCAAAAGAGATCAAAGGATCCGAAACAAATACAAGAGGGAAAAGGCTTTCACGAGCCAAAGCCCTCTGCAGCAATTCTTTGAAGACAACGTGCCCCTTCCTTCTTAGTCAACAGAATTAGAGAAGAACCAGCTCATAGGGGGCTTGGGGGCAAATTCCTGCTATTTTCCTAAACATTCTTATTCCCGTTATTTCCTTAAACATACACACACATTTTGATCCACGTAATTAATAACAGTGTGCCAATTCTTCACTGTTTTGATTGTAGCTTACACCCACTGTCCTCGTGCTTCTAGCATTCTTCAACTTCCCAAATTTTTGGGCCCCAAACTGTCATTTATTCCATATTTATACAGCTACCAACCTCCCTCTGGCCTTTTCATACAATCTCTACATAAATGTATGTCGGCATAAATGAAACAACAGTAACTATAATATGCTGTTCAACAACATTCAGCAAGGTAGACCTCCAATCCTGACTGCACCTCTTACGGGGTAACCCCCAGTATCAATACAGGCTGGGGGAAGAAAGGATCGAGAGCAGCCCTGCCGAGAGGGAGTTGGGGGTGCTGGTGGATGAAAAACTGGACATGAGCTGGCAATGTGCGCTGACAGCCCAGAAGGCCAACCGTACCCTGGGCTGCATCAGGAGAAGCGTGGCCAGCAGGTCGAGGGAGGTGATTCTGCCCCTCTACTCTGCTCTGGTGAGACCTCACCTAGAGTACTGTGTCCAGCTCTGGAGCCCTCAGCACAAGAAGGACATGGAACTGTTGGAGCGGGTCCAGAGGAGGGCTACTAAAACGATCTGAGGGCTGGAGCACCTCTCCTATGAGAACAGGCTGAGGGAGTTGGGCTTGTTCAGCCTGGAGAAGAGAAGGCTGCGGGGAGACCTGATTGCGGCCTTTCAGTACCTAAAGGGGGCCTATAGGAAAGATGAGGACAATCCTTTTAGTAGAGGCAGCTGTGTCAGGACAAGGGGTAATGGTTTTAAACTAAAACAGGGTAGGTTTAGACTAGATATAAGGAAGAAATTCTTTACAATGAGGGTGGTGAAACACTGGAACAGGTTGCCCAGAGAGGTGGTGGAGACCCCATCCCTGGAAACATTCAAGGCCAGGTTGGACGGGGCTCTGAGCAACCTGATCCAGTTAGCGGTGTCCCTGCTCAGTGCAGGGGGGTTGGACTAGATGACCTCTAGGGGTCCCTTCCAACCCAAAACATTCTGTGATTCTATGAACGCTTCTAACGAATAATGACCTGTTCTGTTCAGCAAAGTTTTACTCTGAAATAAGCCATCTTTATCTTCCCGTCGTTTTATCCTTTTCCAGTTTAACCATCGTGTGATCAGCTCCTGTGGTAAACAACGCAAAACTAAATAAAAGAAGAAAAAAACCTTGAAAACAGCAGGTTCAGGTTTAAGTTTCTGATGTCAGGAATGCCTTATGTCTCTGAAAAAAAGGGAGCAATGAGCTTTCAAGATACAACGAGCAGAAATGAAAAAAGAAAGAGAAGCTTAGAATTACTCAACAAATGCGTACAATTAATGTTTTATTTCTACACCTTTCAAGTCAATGATCTACATTACTATAACTTTACTGAACAGTGTTCAGGAATAGCTGTTCCAGAATAACTATTCCATAATATTTCCATGTCTGAACACTTTTTTTTCATTATAGCACTTAAGACCTTTTTTTGAAATAATTTTTATGTGCAAAAAAGCCCATATATAACCTGTACACATCTGCCAAATTTTGTAATTCTAGAAGAAATCACACAGTATGCATCAATTTCTTAAGTTGCCAGTGCTTAAAGACTTACTGTTACATTAATCATTAAAAGTAATACACTTAACTCTGGTTTTGCACTTAAATGACATTTTTTCAGGTTTATTTTTAAAATCAATGGTATAAGGCAATTTAATGGATTTGGGAGGAGAATTTCTTGCTTTTTCTTTCTTGGAGCTTATTCAGTGAACTAATCCATCACTTCTGAAAGGAAATAAAACAATTGTTTAGCAATGTGCAATAGCACTACCCAGCAATGCTACCCAACAGCATGCCCAGAAAACCTCTTTGGTTTACGTTCACAATACTTTTTCAAATCGCAGGAGAAACCACTCAACCTGCAATATGGAAAGCCACCACAGCGGTCACTCCAGGCACTGCATCAATGGAAATACAGCTCTCGGAGAGTTCCATAAAAATCCAAAACCTCCTAGCCCAGAAATCCTGTTGTACCATGCATGTACCCAAAATGCTACTGTAGCGTGGGATGCTTCTTCACTTTGACAGATAACTGTTGGTTCAATCGGAGGAAAAATGTTATTACCTAATTTTTCACGGCCAGCAACTGATGCTTTCAGGTACGCCTTAAGAGCTCCCCTGCTCGTGTGCTTACTCAGAAACACCAGACAGGGCCTGAACCCAACATCCAACATTTTCTAATGGAGCGTCAATGCACCTAAGGCTTTTCTCTCTCACACGCTGGGACATACTCATCTGCTACCAACATGACCAGAGGTTCTACATTAAAAATCTATAAAATTCCACTTTTGTTAAATACCATGGTCTAATACAGCAACCCACTTTGTAAAGAGTTCAGGATCCTGTGTTCTTCTCTCTATACAACCTAAATAAAAACATCTCTTTCTCTTGTCTACATAATTTCACAAATTCTCACCAATCTGACATCTACTTACCTCCATCCTCCAGTTCATCTGCTTTATTTCTCAATGGTTTACGGATTTAATGCTGTTTTTAGTGTCATAATGGAAGAGGAGAAAAAAGCATGCCTGTCAATCACTATTTCCATAGCTTTAATTTGTCTCCCAGCCTCAAGCGCTCACTCAGGAGCACTGAAGTTTCATCCATGGCAGCCACTCCTATTTAAGTCATCATTTACTGCTATTCTCTCAACTTAAGCAGAACTTCCAACACTGATATGTTAGACACAAATGAGCACGAGGAAGCTTAGAACTGAAATTTGTCTTTCCATTTTTGTTAAGACATCAAAGGGTTCAATATTCTTTTAGTAAATAAGTTCGCCAACACAAAACAACCTAACTACATGCTTCAGATCGCAAAATAAAACAAATACAGAGCTATCACAGCATGAGGCTAAAAGCTGTCCATCATCTTCATCTGCCTGGCAGGAGATCAGGAGTTATGGAGAGTATGCTCTCTCAAGAAGCACGTATTTATACAAATTATGTATAATTTAAGTCTTGTACATAATCCTTGGAAATTCATCACCAATGAATTGACATGTTCTATATATATGTGATGTAAATGCACTGAATATTAAGTGCGTTATGTACCAATACTTGGAGGAGGGGAGGTTTACCATGTAGCCTGTAATAATTTGCCCCCATCATAACAGCAGATGCTGCTTTAATGGAAACTGCATTAAAATACTCTGATAAGCAACTACCCAGTCCTGCAAGCTGATGATTTACTACCTCAGTGCAGTGGTGGAACAGGAGGTACCAAGCAGCTTGAAGGGTCAGGACTTAATACCTTGTGCTCATAAGGGGGGTTTTGTTTAAAAAACAGAATCTTTTATGAAGAATTAATTCAGCTTTAAGATATCTCTGTGCACTAGAGAAATTTGATTGCAACTTTCAGGGTTTTTGTAAAGCCTTAAATCTTAGAACTCTGAGGAACCTTATATGAAAAACTCTGCTCTAGCTCTTAAAAGTTCATTAATTGCTAGCCTTAATATTGGAATCAAAAAGAATGAAATGTGATCCAGCTACAGCTGGATCATAAATCCAGCTGGGTCATATGTTCATAAAGCAAAGGAGAAGAAGGAAAAAGCTTTTCAATCAAAGGAAAGAAGAGGGTTTGAGACAAATCTATATACCATTCTACATGGCACACTATTAATAAGATTTTTCTATCAGGTCTCCTTGCAACATAGGTGTGAGCTTTGGTTTTGGTTTTAACCTGCAACACAGAATGTCAACATCCCATATTTCAAACCCATCCCAATTTTTTTTCTACTCTTTTAGGAGCTCTTGGCTGTAGAAAGCAGGACCTAGAAGTCACGGTGTGCTGACTCAGCAGTAACTCTACCAGCTATATCCTTAAGAACAGCAATGACAGGTCAGATCAGTAGATTATCTCCCACAGTGACTATCAGTGAATACCTAAAGTGTAAAAGGATACAGCAGGCATATAGTGTATATATTTCAACAGTTTCCCAGCCTACATACACCTTAGGGACTTCAGATAGAGGTGATACCGTTGTGTTTAACAGCAGTGGATGGATCTTTCTCCTGTAAAGTTATCTGAACGTGCTAACAGCCCACGTCAGCCACTAGCATCCTTAATTTCCCATGCCAAAGGGGTCCACAGCTTATATATGCCTCCATGCTAGGAAGTACCTAACTCTGAACTCCTAATCAGGCCAGGATATGGTTCACTATTAAGCTACACAGGCTCACAAACCATAAAACTACTTCAAAATGGCAGATACAAGGGCTGGCACTGCCTGCAGGGCCACAGCGCTGTGTAATATGCAGAAAGGTAAGGGTTCAGCCACACAAAAAAGCATACAGCTGCCTGTAACAGCAACCACATAGATGCCTTGGAAAAGCTGAAAATGGAGGAGCTGTCTGGGATTCTCATGATCCCTTCATCCTCTCCTCTTTCCTTTGGGGCACTCTGATCTAGATTATTGGGGAATTAAGGCAGAATCAGTGCAGCTTCATGCAGTAGAAAAACATTACAACAGATACTCCATGTCTTCTGATGGCAAACTTAACGCTGAAGGAGCTTGTTGGACTTCTTTTCCTTTTGAACCCAGCACAGGCCCTCTGGCATACTGCACGTTGCTGGAGCAGAAGAACCACCTTCTCCCAGGAGCTTCTGCCTGCCTTTGTGTCTGTGCCCAGTATGCCTCTTCATCATGTCTGCTTGCCATTTTTCTCCCTTGCCATAACATGAAGGCAAACATTTAACCAATTCATCTGTCAAGATAAGACAAATTTTTAGCAATTAAACATCTGCTCAATAAGCTGAATCTCATTTACAAACTGAGGTCCTCCACCTCTTCTAACATTCAATTTTCTTCTTTGATGAAATAAAAAGTGTAACATCTCAAACGCACCTCATAACATGTTGGTTTTCTAAAAGCTACAAGCAATGTTTGAACAGACAAGAAGAAGGTGAGAAGGCAGGAGTGGAGTAGCTGCATGACAAGCTTGTAAGAAGAAATTGAGAAACGCGACGTGACACATAGGTCGTGGCAGGTGACACATGATTTACTGATGGTAAGAAAGGGCCCACCGAGTACTTTCTACACAGTCAGTAATAATACCATCCTGGAGACACCTTGTCTGGGGGGAATCGGACTGCCTGATAAAGATATCTTCAGAACAGATGTCTTCATTACTGAACTAATTGTTTTGTGATGACCTTGATCAATAATACCAGAAGCAAGGCGAGCGACACTTGCATGTTCTTCTGAATTTTAAAAACCCTTTAACCTCTCCTTACCTTTACCAAACACATCAGCCCGTGCTGTCAAGTTTCAGCCTATTCATCGGCAAACTTCAAAGCACGTTAATGTTACAAGGACACTATTGCGACACCAGTTTCCTTCTACCAGGGATACACTCACTCTCCAGCCCCGGGATTTGGATTATTGCTGAGTAAAACAGCATGATGAAACAGTTATTGCTGAATTGCACATGATTCATAGTTTGTAATAACCACCTCCAAATGTAAAATTCAAATTTACATTCTCATAATCAAAGGTCAGAAAAAGACAGCAAGAATGGGTCATTATTCATAGCAGCTAAAACTATACATTTACACTAGCTACTGTATATAATTCTTAGACAAACTGTGACTACACCTAGAAAGAATGTCATATATACAGTATTACAGATTTATAGCTTCTGGGATAAATCCTGCTACATTTCCCTGCAACGAAAGCTTTTTCATGCAATATTAATGTGCCATTCCTTAACACACAGTTCTCCAAATATTTAATCTCCTAAGTATCTCCTCCTTTTGTAGAAGAGAAGAACAAGTGACAACAGACTGGCTCCCCAGCATGGGAACACCTTCTGCCAGCACTCAGCATTGTAAGCAAGGCAAATCCAGCCACTGCTGTCCTTTAGCCAAAGGTATGCTTTTATTGTATGTAAACAAAGCAACTCTTAAAAAAAATATTCTTTGTCTAAAACAGAGAGTTTAAGACTTACTTATGCATTATAATAGCTAAATTATTATCATCTGAAACATGTAAAACATTGTGGGCACAGGCATACAGGACTGTATATAATACTCACTAATGTAAAATATTCCTGCCTACAATCGCTCAGCATTTGGCATATCTAAGCCTCCTTAGAACTATCAAACAGAAGGCAAGAACCAGTCAATTGAACCAGTATCCAAAAAGGTCATCATCATGACAGCATGAAAGACTGTTCGTCTGATCCTCCACATATGTCTTTGAGACAAGCAGATCCGTAAGAATAAGACTTTTGCTTTACAGAATACCAATATAAGCTAAATTGTGAAGCAGACATGCATTGTACCAGTTTCCAGGCTATTTTATTCTCAGTAATCACAGCCTACACAGTCAATAACTAACTGTTGGACCAATCACTATATCGGAATGGAGTACTTTGGCATTTTTCCCTTTTGAATTTTTATTATTTTTAATACGAATGGTGAGCTCTATATAATCATCAAATACAAAAGACTTCAGCTTTGAGCAAGAACGCCCTGGCCAGCAGAAGCCTGGCATGAGGAACAGAAATAAAAAGAACTCTTATTGCCCTTTTAAAAATCAAAAGTAGCACCTTATCAGCATAATGGCAGCATTATTTAAATAGCTTTCATGTGCCATTTTCACAACACTATTGCTATTAAATCATTGAGAATAAACATCTATTTTCATTTACTAATCTTTTTCCCAATTAGAATCTCTCTGAATCTGTGTACAATAGTAATTTCATTTCTTCTCACTTGCTTGCATCTTAATTAAAATCAGCCTATGTTGACTTTCATTTTTATAATATATCTGCCTATTTCACATCATAGCACCTTCATGACCCCCAGAGACCCATGAGCCTTTAATATTTTATTTTGACCTTGTTAAGTTACTGGAACCATCAAAGATTCTTCTTCTTCCCTCAGTAAGCGGATTTTTATCCTTCACGAAACACCAAGTATGTGTGAAAACAGGTAGTTGAGAACCATGGTGCCTGTAAACAATGTATCTCTGTTCATTTATTTAAAAAAAAAAAACCAAAACCAATTTGTTGCCTTTCAATTTATTACAAGAATTAGTTTATGAACCATAAACATCATTATTAATTGAGGATCAATGCTTAAATGATACTTAACGGCCTTTTCCCCTGAGCTTCATGACAGAAAAACAGTTTTTGATTTTCAGTTAAAAAAAAAAAGCATCAATAATTGGTGATTTTGAAAGAATTCATAGCCATCATCTTCTACATAGGCATCCGAGTTCACAAAAGCAGGGACTTTGTGGGGAGAAGCAGTATCTTTATTTATTTATTAGAGCAGCAGACACAGCTGAAAAGTAAAAATACCCCGCCAAGAGACAAAAGCCCTTCTCCAGACCTGTAGCAGAAAGCTTGCCTGTGTGTTCCACCTCTATCATTTGGCCTAATAACAGGTATTACTTGAAATGCACACAGCACGTGAAGAAGCATCAATTCAGATGGGAAGCAGCAAGGTGCAGAGCTATCCCTTCAGCCTGAACACCCGCAAATTTATCTTTGGAGCTTGTAGAAAACACAAAATACTGGGTACACTGGCACATACATTTACATGTTTGCCTTGGGTCTTCATCCAAATTCTCCCGGTGTTACCACTCTCGCAGCACAGGCTCAGGCAAAGCTTTGGGCACGGTGCGAATCCTGCTGGAGGAGAAAACCTGACTATACGCTATCATTTAGCGGACTCGGATTTACATTCACCTTCAGCGTGGACCCTTACCTGATAGATAGCCCAAGCTATCTAACCTATCCACCCGCTAGAGGGAGGCTATCCAGCAGAAGACTTTTCAAGCAGAGCTCAAAGCCTTAAAGGCAGCTGGGATCTGCAGCCACTTCGTGCTAGCTTTGGACGGCACAACTCCGCAGAGGCTGAGGCATCTGACACCTAGGAATGCTGCTGCATGGAGCCTAGCTGGGAAGCATGCTGGATTTTTTGCTTCTTAGACAAGCAGAGCAGGCACAGCCACAAAGGTCTCTTCACTCAGGATTGTGTTTACATTCCAGCAAGCAGAGCCTCAAGTTCGTCAGGCGTGTGCAATCAGGCTACTGGGTGGAGGAAACTGGAGGCAGCTGGTGACAAAGTGGGAGATGTAAATTGTTTGCCAGGAAAAAGCTGAAAAGTTTCAACAACAACAACAAAGTTTAAGAAAAGAAAGAGCAGAAAGAGTGAGAATAAGGGTCAACAGTAAGACGGAGAGCGGCAAGGGAATATGTCTATCTTAAGGAGAACACTGTATGAAAGCAAGCACAGAAACATGTTCAGTCCTCTTTGCAAGGTAGGAGAGAAAGAAAAGATGCTGCTTCTGGCTGAATCAGCACTTCATCTAGGGAGAAGAACAAAATTTAGGCGCTTGCAAGGAATACAGCTAATAGATCACCTGGGCATGTGCTACAGAAGAGATTACAGGAAAGTAAAGTGGAATTCCCAGGGGAAGTCATTATAATTTCAGTGCTTCATATGCTGTGCTGATTTACCCAAGGTCCAAAGAAGAATGCTGAATTTAACTGCATATCATGCCCACCTTCTCCCCTCAGCACAGCATACCCCCTTCTCACCCAGCCACCTTCAGACACGACCCTTGGTAGTCGAAGAGCAGCTTAAGTTCTGTCACCAAAGGCAGGGAGCTATATATGAAGAAATACAATACAAATACCTACAGCTCTCCTGTAGATTTTGTTACCAGTGAGCGCTAGCCTACTGAAAAAAAATCCTTCATAGACTCCTGTCAGATGGGGCCCATGACAAGTACCTAATATTACTGAACCTGTAATTAGCAGCCTCACAGCAGCTGTTGAGACCAGTACACAGACCACAGACACGAGCTCTGAAGGAGGGACAGGCTCTCTAGCTGTGAAAGCAAAGGAGCAACAGATTCCGAAGTACGAATACTTGCCTTACCATTAGTTGATAGCCAAAGTCATAGCTCTCCACCCACGTTAGGTCCCCATCTGTACAACAGCTACAGCTAACCACCCTGCCATGTCACTGTGCGGGCAGTGCTTACAACTAACCACTCTAGGACAGAACCAAATTCTGATCTTTAATGTAGACACAAGTTCAAGTGAAGACTATAAATCCTACTCACACGTTTACAGAAACATGAGTGGGCAGGCAGACTATCTACCCCATAAAATTCCTGGGCACTTTCCTCACATTAAAGATATCTGAACTGTTTAACATTTTTTTCTCATTGATATGAATTGGCAGGATTCAAAACAGAAACGTTACACTGCAAATGGTCACCTGCAGCAACACAAATTCTCAGGCTTCAGCCGTCAGCACTCACGAGCAGACCTCCCCCCCGCCCAGACCTCGTGCTCCTACAACACATCTGTGCTCACCTGTGTAATGAATACATGATTTTACAAAAGAAGAGTAGAGATGGACATTGTCTAAGGAAAGAGAACAACCTGCATTTTAAGAAAGGCAGGCAAGAGATGGAAGAAATCAGCCCTTTAAAAAAGTGAATGAAAATCCCCATCTGCCATTTAAACTCTTAATTTCCATGATTATCACTCAGCCAATAACCTTTTTACTCCTTGTAAGATGGATTCTAGCTAACCCTTGCCTTTCCATACAGGCAATAGAGGCTATCCAAAATCTTGATGTGAACAGAAGGAACCTGTAGATGCTCTGCACCACTTTGTGTTCAGACGGGCCAGAATCTGGCTCCCAACCACTTCAACTTGTACTCATGCGTATGCAGGTCAGCTATTGCCCCCAGAAGTCCTTAAAACAAACAAGTCACCTATAATTTGTCAAGTATCAAGTCCTCGTGCCCAAACCTAACTACACATTTGGATGTTACAGACACTAATTTAAGGACAGAAGTGAGGCAGATCTGTTGTTACCTCAAAACAACAGCAAACCCTAACAGTCATCTCAAACTTGAATGATTTATACGGTCTCAAGATGAACGATTTTATTACTTCTCAGAATGTTTGTATATAAGCATATTTTTTAAAAAGCTAGAACCAAAAGGCATGTTTTGCTGAAGCTAAAAAGGCATTTGCAAATATGGTAATTGTTTCTACATTATTTCAAGATCTGAAAGGATTATACAAGCAGTGCTTTAATTTGGCTTCAAAAGTTCCCTACGAGAAGGACAAACACTAATCTGCTCTTAAAGACGGGCAGAAGATCCAGCAACACATTCCACAGCTTGATCAAGGCCATGCATCAGGTCAATGGCAGAGCTGAGTCCTGCAGTGTGGTATTCTGCTAGCAACCACAAAGTTCACCTCCCTTTTCCATTAGTAAAAGGTATTGTGATACCATAACCTTCCCTCTTCCGTGGAACAGAAATAATTACACTATTTGGAAGTCTTCACATTGCTAAGTTAAGCATACATATAAATTCTACCAAATTAAATTTGAAAGCGAGACTGTTTGGTTAGATTATGTAAACAATATGCTCTAAGACTCGCTGAGTTCTGAGAACTGAAACCACAGACCGCCAGCATACAGCTGCACACAGTCAGATATGGTGTGTCTGCTAATATTGGAAACTTTATCATGCTGCAGCAAATTTAACTTCTGATTAGTATGTGCATAGAAGAAACATAGACTAAATGCACTGGAACAAAAACAAAAAAACCCTCCAAGGTTGTTAGTTATGAAAGCCAAGGGCGCTCAGTGATTGTATGAAGCAGTTGACAATATTTGTTAGTTGTATTACTATGGCATCTAAGAGCCCCAAGCGTGGGCCAAGGCTCAGCTGTGCTCATCCTTGCAAAAATACAAAACAAAAGATAAACCATAAACTGCTGTAGGTTGTAGCTAAGGGCTTCATACAAAGCAGGGTACTGTCAAGTGCCTTTTAAGAATGTGCATCTAAAGCCCAGAGCTCAGATCCTCAGCTAGACGCCAAGTTTGGTGCTAGATTCATCTGCTGAGCAGGAGGCCACCTGGAGTTAGCTGATACCAACTGCTCGGACCAAGGATGTGCCTCAACTCCCACTCTTCCCTGCAGTTCAGGCATTTGAACCAAGACTGCAAGGGAGACACATTTGCCAAGGCGGGAGTCGGATCCTGGAGCCCAGATTCAGTAAAGCCGGGGCGGGGGGGACTGAGAAGCATGCACTCAGCATCCTGTCTCAGAAGCTGGAACAGCATGCAAGAAAGACCTGGAGATTTGCAGAGCAAGGAAGCTACACATGCGGGGGACAAGCTTCTGCAGCTTAATGGTTAGAGCACCAAGACGGCCCCAGGTTCCATTCTGGGCTTTCAGTGTTGTTTCTGGTTTTATCACATAACTTAGATGTGAAAATGCACAAGTCATGCATAACATAAAAAACCACATTCCCCAAACGAGTACCTCAACAAGCTATCGAGTTGGGTTCACTCTTGCTTGTTTTCATTCTGGTCTTGCAACTCTTGCATCGTAAAACTGAACACAAGGCAGAATTTCTCGTGCCTACTTTCAGGTGCTTTCTAATTAAGGCAGCCAGAGCTCGCAATGTTTGTGTTTTTATTACAAGAGCTGGAATAAATATTTATTTTTAGCAACCAGTTCTTCCTTTGGCTCTGGCTGCAAGTGTCGCGCGCTGGAACGGTGACATAGAGTAAGTTGCGTAAGTCGCATATACCATCTTTAAAAAAAACATAGCTGCTCGTTGCCTTTTAAATTTACTTATATTTTTCTGTAGTTGCATTGATAGTCAAAGGACCTTGTCTGGTTTTCACAGCACATATTTCTACGTTTAAGAAGTGCTCCTACAAATTCCCAATCTGGCATCTCAAATAAAACACTGAGTCACAAGCCCCTTGAACCCCAAAGTTGTTCATCCTTTTATTTACTCCTTCAGCCCACTAAAATGCCGGGATATTACTCTCTGCCAATTTCTCATAACTTAAATATTAAAATAACTGCTCGGCGAGCTAAGCAGCAGGCGGTGGTACTATTATATCACCGCTTTCAATTTCAGGCTCTCGCTCAAGAAAGGCACCGTAACTTTTCTGCCTTCCAGCAGGCAGCCAACCCTCCCCGACAGAGGGGCAGCAAGCCGCACCGCACCGCCCCCCACCACAGCACCCCCAAAACCCAGAGCAAGCCCAAGCTCCTCGCACCCGCGCACGGCCCCCGCCGCCGAAACCCCGGGGCGGTTTTCCACCTGGAGCAGTTTTTACCCGCATCGGGAATTTAATCGTGCCCAGCGTTGCACAAGTACTCAAAACGCCCTGGGTGCCGCGGCGCCCGCCGAGGGGCACGGCTGGCCGGCGGGGCGCCTCGCCCGGCCCGCGCTGCGGGGCAGGTCCTGCCCCGCGGGGACCGCCACAGGGGACGTCCGCCGGCAGGGTGAGGTGGTCCGGGAACACCCTCGGCCACCCAAACCCCGGGGCGGGGGCTGCCGTTAAGGTGCCGGCCGGGGAGGCGCGGGGGGCCGGGGCCCCTTCCCTCGCCAGGAGGGATGCTGCTCCCCCCGGGGCTCCCCTCGCCCCCGCCCCGCACAAAGGCGCCGGTGGGGCCCGGTCCCGGCTGCCCGGTCCCGACTGCCCGCCCCAGCGCCGCCGGAGGAGCTGCCGGGCAGGGGCACCGCCGCCCCCCGGGGGGGAGCCCGCGCGGGGCTGGGGGTCCACCGCGGCGGCTGCTGGCGGGGCCGGGGACCTCGGGGCGGGCGGGACGGCGAGGCGCTCTGCAGACAGGTAGCTCCCTGCTAAAATGGAGGGAGGGAAGAAATGCGGCGCTCGCCGGAGAAACTTACCGGAGGAAACCGACGAGCCGGACAAACTGGAGTTACTGGATGCGGCCATGGTCCCTCCTCCTCGCCCCTTAGCTGCGAGCCCCGCGTCGGCCCCCGCTGCTGTCCGGCCGCCGCTGCCGCCAGCCCATCGCAAAGTGCCGGAGCCGCGCCGCGCCGAGCCGCTGCCGCAGCCCGCGCTGGGCTCCCCGCGCCGCCGGGGAGCGGGAGGCGGCGGCGCCCCGCCGAGGCGCTGCCGGCCGCTCTGCGGGGCTGGGCGAAACCGCTCGGCAGGTCAGGGGAGAGGCCCCGCCGCGCTTCCAGCGCCTCTCTGCGCCTGGGGAGCAGGGGCTACCTCGCGACGGGGACGGCCGAGCCGCCCTGCCAGCGCCTTCCCTCGCCTCCTCCCTTCCCTTCCCGTCCCTTCCCTTCCCCGCCTCCGCGGGCGCGCTGACGCCCGCCGGGGGCCCGCCGCCGCCGCCGCCCTCCCGCACACAAGGGCGGCGCGGGGCCGGCCCCGGCTGAGCGGGCGGGGGGCCCGGGCCCCGGGGCCCCCCACCGCCCCGGGCACGGGGCTGGCGGCGAGCGCGGCTCTTGCCCATGTGCCGGCGCCCGTCCCGCCTCGCCCGGCGGGGCGGCAGCGCCTGTTGAGCGCCGCGGCCCGGCGCCCGCCCGGCGGGCCCAGCTGGGCCCGCGTTCGGCTGGCGCCCCCCCCCCCCCCCCCGGGCCGCGCACCTGGGGCAGGGCTGCGCCCCCCGCCGCGCTTTCTTCGCCTCCTTCCCCCGCGGGTTGCCCTCCGGCCCCGCGGCTCTCCTCCTCCCGCCTGCCACGCTCCCACCCTCACTTTTCTTCCCTTTTTTTTTTTCTCCCTCCTGGCATCTGTTTTCTTAAAAAACCAGGCCGGCACCAACACCGGGCTCTCCCTGCCAGGTGCGCAGCGGAGGCCGCGGGCGCTGCGGGGCCCCGGCCCGGCCGCAGTTGCCCCCCCCAGCTCGCCCCCCGCAGCGCTCCCGGGCCCGGCGGCTCCTCTGGGGGCCCCCGCCGGGCCGGCTGCCAGCCGCGCGAAGGGGGCACGGCGGGTCTGTGGCAGACCAGCCTGGGCCCCTGCCCTGGGTCTGAATGGGCAAGCGAGGAAGAGGAAGAGCCAAGAAAGCATCACTTGGAGGCTTCCTCCCGTTGACCGCCCGTCGCGTTTCCTTCGCAGCGCTTCACCGGCAGCCACAGCTTCCATCTCATTTTATAAAACGAGGGTGAGGAGGCTGCAGGAAGGTGGTCAGCTGCCGTACGGTTGTCAGAAGCCGACTGGCATGGAAAAGTCCTGCTGGCAGGGGATCTGTAAGAAGCCTACGACCCTTGGTACTGATTTATGAAAGCCTTTCACGTTTCATAACAGAGAGCCCGTAACACAAAGTTACTTCGGGACGTGCGAGGAAGTGCATTAAAGTTTCTTTGGCAAACTAAGCCTTACCCACCCAGCTACACGGCGTCTCAGGCGAGCTTGCGAACCTCCTGCCCTCTGCAACCTGCACCCGGCCGCTTCCCCCTTCTCCCAGAGCCAAAATACAACCCCGGCTCCCCAGACCCTGCAGTCTGTTCCCGTTTTTTCCTCAGGAAAACAGGTACCGAGACCCCTCTAGCGGCAGAGACACCCGTAGCAGCATCCCCGCTGCCGCGGCGAGCGGGGCCGCCGGGTCCTACACTCCCCGTGGGATCCCTGCCAGGATCTTGAGGGACGTGGCTGTGGCCAGCTTGCTTTTCCAGGTTTTATTTTGTGACGACGGCTTGCTCCACAGGAGAAGGAATGAGCTTTAACTCAAGCTTTAGCACGGACTCTTACTAATCTGTAAATTGCCACGTGACGGACATAAAAGCAGGACGGGGATGTCGCTGCTCTTTGGCCTTTGGCCAAATATTTTGTGTCACGCATTTTAAAGATTGAATGCTGGGAACAAAATGAGAACGGAAGTTATTTTATCTCCTGGATTAGGTCATAAAACCAAGATCATACCTGGGATGGATGAAAATGCTGTAGTGATACAGTAAACCTCAAGACTGTACTAGTAAAGTGTCCACTCGCAGAGTACACAATGTTTCAACGTGGTATTCGCTCATCTCCTACATGTTTGGTTTTTCTGCTCGTCCTGCTATATCTTTCTAGTATTTGCCTCCTTGTAGTCTGTTACGTCTTCATTTCCCCCCCCCCCCCCCAATCTAGCACTGCCTTGCCCTCATGTTTTCTGCAGCAACTGTCGGAAACCTGTCTCGTATGATCGGTGAAATATGGTGGTGTTAACAACACTGGTGGAATCTGCAGGGAAAGAGGTAAATACCCTAAAAGAGATAAAACCCCCTCACTCTGCTGAGACTTTGCAGACAGAAAAGAATTTTCATAATTAATTTTCAATTATCTTTGCAGCTCCTTTATCTGCAGGATAAAGCAAGAGAGGAGGAATTTCTTCAGAGAACGACTGCTCTAGGTATTCCAGTAATTGCAAATGAAGTATTTTCTGTCCAAAGCCAGTGAGTCTGAACACGTCTGGTTATGAACATGTATACCTTTGAGGACAGGCAACTGCTGATAATCTTTGTGATAATAGCAGGTATGAGGTTGTGTAATCTCAATTTCCACAACATTGAAAGGTAAATTAATAAAGTTAAGTGAAATGTACTGTAGATTAGAAGAAACTCTTTCACATTTTAAGACAGGATGGCCTTTTTCTTGCTGGTGGCAAAGAGCATAAAAGCCATGAAATTAGAGGGGAAATTACTAGATCAAAAGGGAAGCAAATTTAAAAGAAACAGAAGTAGCCTTGTTTTGTGTAAAAAGTGCAAAGTGAAGACAATGCAATCAAATCTCAGTTCTGTTTTATAGAAACGGTGAACAGGTTCTGTCCTAGACTAATTGTTGCAGAGCCCAGATTTATCCATTACTAATAGTGGAAATACTCAGATAACAAGAATAAACTTTAATGCAAAATTGTAAACTACATACTCTCCTTGATGTAGACTAATCCTGGGCTTTCTGCAAGTGTATGCTTCACATAAGCCTGATAAAAATCTTCCACTTTACACCCTCTGTGGAAGTAAATGTAGTGCCTGCTTGCATGATATCTGCACTTTTATGAGAAGTCGCAGCTTCCAAAAGTTTTGAGGAACTCATAGAAAAATCACATTTCCCTCTGTACAACCTTAGAACCCCCCTCCATGGATGGATGCTGCCATTGACATTAACAGTGACTTGCAAAGGAAAAATACCAAACTGTATGCTTTGTATTATGCATGAGAAAGATCTGAAAGCTTTTCTTGTTTTCCTTCCTGGGAAAAATCCCTTGAAAATTTCCTTGCTTCTAGATTGGTTCAATGCAGTTTTTACTGACAGAGTTTCAATGTTTGGGTTTGGGGTTTGTTTTATTTTTTTTTAAAATGAAGAGATTAGGGAGTTTGTCAAAGAGCAAAGATTTAACAAACCAGTCCTCAGTCTATACCTAAATTCCAAAGAAGGTGACTGCCTGCCTCATGCTAAAGCCCAGCTGGCAACACAATATTTGAAATAACATTAAACTCACTGCAGAAGAGGCCATTGTATTCCAAAAGCTAATAGATGTGGGAAGCCCAAAGTAATAGTTGGAAGATTAAAGGAACCCAAAAGCATTGCTGCTTGTTTCCGAAGAAATCTATGAAAATGTGTAAAAAGCTTCTCCAAACTTTCAGTGTATGAGGTTATTTCTGTACCCTCATTATCCACTCTCATACTTCTGCATGGTAGGATTCCTGTTCAAGCTAGAGCTTACACGCATTTTGTCCTCCAATAACCAAAATGAGTAAATACTATGGAATTACAGCAAATAATAAGTCTTACAGCCCAAGACCTATTAAACCCAACAGAAAACTAAGTGAAATTACATTTGGAAGTAACTCTCTCACAGCATAATTCCGAACCTGTTGATGTGTAGGTACACGCACAATTTCACTGTCACATGAAATCTGGTAGAATGACATATTTTGGTAGAATTATAGGTATGAGCAGGATGAGACAGGCCACCTGCCTACTGCACAGTCATTAGTATCATAGCTAACTGGTAATGACTTTGTGAAGGCAAGGCAAATCCTAGCTGATAAATAGATGTTTATGTTCTCATGCAATAAAAGCAAGCAGAAAGTCACCCTTCCCCCAGACAGCAGGATAAAAACCTAGAAATGGCAAATAAAGGCAAGCAGGTGGAACTGTTCCACTTTCCTTCAAGAGGCCAGATTTTTCCCTTTTGACCAAATTGATTATTGCATATATAATTGGTGAGGCCGCACCTCAAATACTGTGTTCAGTTTTGGGCCCCTCCTCACTACTAGAAGGACATTGAGGTGCTGTGTCCGGAGAAGGGCAGTGGAGCTGGTGAAGGGTCTGGAGCACAAGTCTTATGAGAAGCGACTGAGAGAACTGGGGTTGTTTAGCCTGAAGAAAAGGAGGCTGAGGGGAGACCTCATTGCTCTTCTGAAAGGAGAGGTGAATGGAGGGTGTAGCGAGGTGGGTGTTGGTCTCTTCTCCCAAGTAACAAGTGATAGGACAAGAGGAAATGGCCTCAAGTTGCGCCAGGGGACGTTTAGATTAGATATTAGGAAAAATTTCTTCACTGAAAGGGTTATCAGGCACTGGAACAGGCTCTCCAGGGAAGCGCTTGAGTCCCCATCCCTGGAGGTATTTAACAGATGGGTAGACGAGGTGCTTAGAGACATGGTTTAGTAGTGGACAGGTATGGTTGGGCTCGATGATCTTAAAAGTCTTTTCCAACCAAATGATTCTATGATTTAACATCCTGTTTTCCTCTCATTCAACTTTAGATGTAGTAGGCACTTTCACTGTGGAGGCAAAGAACTCTGCTTAGAACTTCTTTCATTTTACTGACTTGGCAGAATGCTTCCTGCTACAGAAAAAGAGATCTGAAATACAAGTATAGATGAAAAAAAAAATAGGTAGGTCACTATATAGGGCCTGTAGCAACACAAATCTCTGCATCAGCCTGGCTTAGTCAGTCTGAAAGAAATTCATCTAAGGCAGACAATCATTTATATCGCTATCTTCCACCTGTTGAAGTCTCCATTATACAGGAGCCATTTCACAGGAGCCCTCCTAAAAGAATGTCACCCAAATCAGTGTGCCTTGAGTCTCCTCAGCCATAGGCCCTCCCCATCCAATACTGCAGCCAAGCTTCATGTTGATTCCTAGCAGCCAAGCCTCTGTAGATGGCTGCAGTACAACCCTTAGGGCCCTTCTGGTTTTGCAGTCACGGCATCCCAGATTATGTTTGTGGAATCTGGCATAATCCACTACGTCTGACTGCTGGGTTAATACGGCAGAGTAGCAGTATAAACCTCCCCCCACCATAAACCTGGAGGGGAGGACAGGAGTTTGAAACCCAGTTAACAAATTTATTTCAGGACAAAAATTGCTATTTATTATTTCAGCGTGAGTGTAGATAGCTTGGCAAAAATGTTGGGGTTTAATTATGCAAATTAGAGGAAAGTAAAGATTTTGGCCCACTGCTTTGATTATGTAATAGGTATAGAAATATAAATGTTCTGCACAAGACAGCAAGACATATGACACAAAGATTTAGTGTTGTCAAAGACCTAAAATGCTAATCCTTCCTTTGATGTTGATATTGCTTAGCTGGAAAGGGAGGAAATGCATTATTCATTCTTTGATGTTATGAAAGGGAAAGGCCTTTATAAGCAATATATAATCCATATTTATATACTCTCCGCAGTACTTGGAAATTTTACTCAATATAAGCACAAGTTATAATAAGAAAAATAAACCAAAATATCAATAACTAGCAGATGCACACTGGATTTGGGTATGAATAAATTATGTGAGTCATAATGGTTGCAACAGCAGGTGGTGGTGTAGTTCAAGACTCTCTGTGATTTCTCACTTTTTTCCTCATACTCCAAAGAGGAAGGTTTGAGACCCCTAAGACCTGGTGCAATTTTTAGCTCTGCACCTTCAAGTGGTGAACAAACTACAGGCATCTATTGGAATTTTATTAGCTCTGCAAAAACCATACAGCAAATAGGCTGGTCGTCACTCATGAGTGCTAAACCTGCTGCTATGATTAATTTATGAGCATTCATCCTATTTGTCCTTTCATCTTTCTTCCTGTCTCATACATCCTATTTTAATTAAGTCTCAGATTGAGGGTTCGCTGGGGCAGAGAATTTCCTTGTTATGTTGTTTTCAAAGTTTTTTGTACAGTGGAGCGCTAATCTGTAATGAGAAGCTGACCAAGATTTTGAAATTACCAGAGTCAACTATGTAACTGCCACTAGACCTGATCTGACAAAAAAATGATGCAGAAAAATTTCTGGTGAAATTGAACATTAGTGTGTTTTTCCTTTCTTAATAATAAGCAGCAAATTTCAAATCCTTTGCCTTAGAGAACAGAATTTAAAAGTCCAAACTACTTGCAGTATAGCTCTCCGTTACATCGTGATCAAGCTGTTATTCTGGAACATGACAGCATTTCATTTATATTTTTCCAGGAATGGAACCCAAGGCTACTAAATATTTAAGCAGATACCTAATTTTTTACTGAACCATAAACACTCATAATATTGGACAGTGAAACCTTTTGTTGGTCCAGGCAATACATGTCAGACAAGTACAACATATATAGGAAAAGAAGAATTTTCCCCATGTTTCTGTACCACCTTTCTCTGAACAGAATGGATAACATTTTGATGTGAAGGTCATGTTTGTATAAAAGCTACTGACAACCTCTCTTGAGCACTACCAGATAATTTGATATGGATGGAGAGGTGGAAAAACCAGAACAGAAACAATTTTGAAGAGCTTAACAACAGTTAGTGTCTTTTTCTGAATATTCTGATTCCCATGTTACTACACACTACCAAACTCTACGTGAAATAAGGGCCTACTGGTACTAAACTGTGTTTTTCTTACCAAACTGTTCCAAGTGGATCATACTTAAAACCAAACTCCATGACGTACACTGCATAGCTTTTATTAACCTTTGGCCTTTTATCTAGACTGACATTTAAATAAATTCTTTTCCTCATAGTTCAACATTTCCTCTTTCTTGAACCTACAGTAAAGTCATCACATTGAATTCACAGCTTCCCAATTACCATGACAATGCAGTGATATCAAAGCCTCTGCTTTGCTCTTTCATTAAGATGGAAGAAAGAGCAGGGCTCAGAGCAGAGCTGCTTTAACTCTTCTGTCATTTTTTTTCCTTGTATGTGAATTCTGTGCAAACCTATGAAGATTTAATTAATTAATAAATTTGCTATTCCAGCATCCTCACTGCATTTCTTTGTGCTGACAGATTTTGGCTAATGGGTTTGTTTGACAACTATTCAATGCAAAAATGTATTCGGATACTCAAAATTCACAAATAGGGGTGGAGCTGCATGATTTGTTATCTAAGTCATGTGTTATGAGCCTTTAGAAATGAAATCGGCAGTTGTCCAAAATAAATTTTATTTCAGCTACAGAACTGAAAATTGCGTTCATCAGACTCTTGCAAAAACAAGGCTTTGCTCATTTATTTGTCAGAAGTAAATGAGTCAAAATATCTATTTAGAAGTTATTTACTTCAGATGTTCATGAATTATTTATCTCAATATTTCCCCTGTTTAACTGTGATACCAGATTCTCTTAATTATCTACAAATATTTTAAATGATAGAGGGGCAGCTACTAGAGGAGAATTCCCATCTTAATGTGTTTTTTATTTATAAATGTTTCCTGCCCCTTTATAAAATTCTGTCTGAATGTAATTTTGTGTACTTTGCAATTTACTAATATAGGCTGGTGTAGCCTCAAGCTCGGCTGTTTTATTCTTAAATATGTTCAGATATGGATGCTCTGTATTACATATGTAAACAGAAATCCTACAGGCTATAACGGTTTTGCAGTTAGGTTCTTTTTTCTTCATTTATAGAATCAGAGGTCAAATGTAGAGATTTTGGATGTTTCATTGGACCAACATACCATTCAGCTATGTAATGCAATTTCCTAAAGGCCTACTGATATTAAGCATCCTGGATTCCAGATGAAGGCATTTCTCTTCTCTACGGTTTTACCTAAGAGATAAAATCAATATATGGCTCCACATTTGTACCTTAATGCTTGGACTGAAACCTTGCCTCTGCTGAAGGCAGTAATAGTTTTTCTCACTGACTTCAAAGAGGCCAGTGCTTCACCCTTCATTTCCCTGCTGGATACTGCTTTCCCCTTTAAGCTACCATGTATCATAAAAAATGATGGGCTTTGGAAACTATAATGCACCACAGTAAAAACTGTAATGCCACAAGGCAATGTCAATATATATTTTTATGTAGTAGTGGGAGGAGGAAATAAACCAGGAGAGACAAATGTTCCTACTCACAAAGCTCAGAGGGTTTTTTGTATTTATAAATTAAAATACATCCTTTCAAGCAATAAATCCCCCATACACCTGCTTAGTACCATTCCACCAAGGGCAGCCAGCAGGTAAGATCAGGTTTGCCAACAAATCTATTCTTACCATTTCTCAGTTGCAAAGGTGGCTAGAAATGGGATTTTGAGCTCTAATGTGTTTGTGAGAAAGGGGACAGTATCAAAGAAGTTCTGCAGATTTTAGGTGTTGAAGAATGATCCTGGCGAATCCTCGATTTTAGTAAGTTCAATTTTATCCTAAGATATAGCATCACCTTGCTTAATGTGTTCAGTTTTCCCAAGCATCTATATTCTGCCTGAGATCCTTTGCTGTAGTTTTAAGCTGTACTTTTAAGCATCCTGTTCAAAATATGTAAGGGTTGATATGATGGAGTTCTACCAAAAAGTTAAAAAATAAAACTGTCTGTATCCTGCAACCAGTTCTTGTCCAAATTCCCAGGAAAAGAAAGATAAGCTTTGTCTGACATTCAGAACTGAATAAAGTTATCTTGTACGCAGAAAATAAAGAGTACAGGTCTATAGAGACACCAAGTAGTAGGTACGGGAACTCTTCAAATTTGGGCTGTTGGCCCCTTTTCATTTCCTAAGTCAGGTCCATTTTAAGTATGTGACAGCCCTGACCCTGAAGGGAAGACCAGGTCTTGGTGTCAGTGCAGTTAAACCCAAACCTTCATCAAATTCACTATCATCAAAATCTTCCCCCTGTGAACCTCCCCCCTTATTATTTCAGTAATACTTTGATGAAATCTGTATTTCTAAACCTATTATTTGTGATTTGGGGGGCCATATTGGGCCTGCAAAGATAAAAGCACAGCTGAGGGAACTTTTCGTGAAAATGTAGTAAAGAATATGTCTATACCACAAACAGTTCACTATAAATATGTGTATATACATATATGTGTGTGTATATATATATATGGCCTATTGCATAAATAGAACTTCGCTAAGTAACTGACAGTGGAAAAAAGCAGACAAAGTGAACCAAGGCAAAGTGAAGTCTCCAGTTTAAAATCAGCATCAGAGGTAAACAACAATACCAGGAAGGGAATGAATGTCTCCTGACAGTCAAACCAGGAGCCTATCTGTAATATTTGTCATAGCTCTTCTCTGGTTTGTTTCTGGTTGGGTTGGTTTGTTGGGGTTTTTTTAAGGAAAAAAAGAATGCTTGATTAAGCTAATTCTTTGGCTTACTCCATTTGTTGCATAATTAACTGAATATTGAATACTCATTTTGCATGTTATATAAAATCAGCTTAAGTGGGCAGGAAAACATTCAGAGTACAAATGAGCTTTCATCAGTGACTGAAGATCCTATTGTCTATGATTCAAAAGGAAAGTAAACAGAGGTGCCCATGCCCAACCTGCCTTTCATTCCACAGATATAAAAAGAAAACAAAACCTCGGAAGTCCTGGTCTCATTATTATGCTGACATTTTGAAACATGCAAAAACATCGAGTGAAATGCAAATTCTAGGGAATTTTATCAGAGGCGAGTGCCTCAAAAGATATGATTCTAAAATTGCACATCACGATAAAGATAAAATCAGATTAAAGGTATATAAAAAAGCCGCAAAAAAGTATCTGTGTGTAAATAACATTAATATGTCATGAGCTTAGCTGGACAGAATGGGGGCTATAAAGGTATTGAGGATGATTTGGTTCAAGATTGCAACTTCTTGGCTACAAAAAACGTGCAGTGCAGGATTTCAAGGCCTGGGCAGTTCCCCAGGGAATGCTGTGAAAAGAAAGTTGGATGTCATTCAGTTAAACTCCTGCTGTGAACACCAATAAAGAGATGACCTTTTCAGGCTCTACATAGGTCCCATTTAGCGATGGTGGTTTTGCCCAAGAGCATTAAGAGCACTGTGCACTCAAAAAGTTCAGAAAGTGAAAGGAAAGAGTTCCACTGCCGAAACAGCCAAGTATTTGTATGTCTTCAGAAGGAAATGCCTCAGAAGAATGAAGAATTAGGTGGAATGACTTGCTAATGACCAACAACTTACATCAAAGTTCATCCTGAAAAGAAAATGGAAAAGATTGGTACAAATGTTAAGGATGAAGTCAAAGCACATCCCTCTGCGGGAGTGCCACGGGGCAGCTGAGGAAAGTTTCTGGCAACTAACCAAGATTAACCCTCCATACTCACCAAAGTTAGTAGAACTGAGGCAAAATATGGCACAGGGCAAATAAGGTTGTTCACCAGCCTTTATTGGTCCTGTCACCTACCCCTGACAGCATGTTAAATACTCAGACTCCAAAAATACGTGAATTAAGCAACATTTATCTTCTTTTATCCCTAGTTGGGAGGAGCAGCCAGTGGGAAGAGCAGCAGAATTTCAGACAGCCCTGTGCCATGGATCAGCCTGGTTGGAAAGGATGTACTTGTGTGAGTCCGTGAGACACCACCCGTATACACATCTGTGAGCCTGTGTGCATGTACCGCTGCTCATGTACATATAGCCTTGGAAAAGTTAGAAACATTTCATGACTGGCTGGATAAGAAGTCCTTTTTCCCTCTCCACTGGTATAGAAAAAGAAATAATTTCTGTGGTCATTAGAAAGCTGCAGATAATTTTCTTAAAACATTTTGCCACATCTGGGGGCCTATTTTCCTCTCCATAGGCTGCTTAACTCTTATTAATATCAATGGGGGTTATGCACACATGTGGAGAATAAATTAGATTCTTCATTGTTTCCTTCTGATAAAATTAAATGTTCTTTCCACATGTTAAAATTAGCTCACATACTGTTGTTCTCATGGTATTGGAAATAGAGAACATTAGCCACTAAATGAATCTTAAATTATTTTGCCTCTTAATAAAAGACCTTATCCTACTTCTTTTAGAATCAGAAACAAGTTGTCAAAGGCTTCAGTCAGAACTTGAGTGGAGCATCAGTCCTGGTATGGTTTTGTGACTGTTGATTTCATCCTTAGGCTGGATGAAAACCTTTTTGCCCAGTATGGTGCATTATACAGACTAGGTCTGTGAGTAGCAGTTGCTTCATACTAATAAATGGCTAAATTCTTATCCAGTCAATTTTTTATCAATCAACACTTACTTCCTTTTTTTCTTATTTAAAAGCATTCGAGGACCAATGTTTCTGTCACAGCCTGTATCAGGACTGTCATTTTCCTCTAATGCTTGTTAGTGAAAAATACTAAATGAATTTTCATGACACGAATTTGAGTTGCAATTTAATACCACCATTATACAGAGAGTCATTATTGTGTATGATTTCATATATGTAAGATGCTGGGATGGATTCTGTATTCTTTGAAGTGTTTTTTGTAGGGCAAATGCTTATATTTATAGCAGACCTATTAATATTTATCCTTGACATTGCATCAAAGAAATAGCTACAGAGATTATTCCATAGACCTTTAGATGTTTTTAGAATATGGAATGCTGAACATTAACATTCAGCTCAGTCGTAAACGCAGTTCCCTGAGGGATGATGACATCAAACAAATTGGACCATCTTCTTAGAAACTGCATCCCCTATGGATCACTCAGTAGCAGAGAATGATTAAGCGTTGTAACTTCCTAGGATAGAACTGGAGATGCATCTGCATCTGCAAATGGAAGAGGAATTGTGTGTCAGTAACATCCTAACTACTCCAGAAATGGTGCAAGATGGGTGAATGTCTACAACTTCAAAGACTGGGGAATTCTGCAATATTAGAAACCTCTTGTAGATATGCTCCTGGGAAATAATTTGCCTGAACTTTACTGAACAAAGCCTGTGCGAACTCAACTTTAAGCTACAGCTAAGGAAACTGAAGAAGCCAAAAGAACTTGTACTTCTGCCATAGATGGAGTCAAGAAATGGGAGTCAGTGAAGTTCAGTGACCAAAGAATCAAGCCAGTATTATCAGAGAAAAAATTATAATCAAACTATCAGAGGAGAAATGGTATAATAAGAAATAGATTTACCAAAATCCAGAATCAGCATCTTTTTTTTATTGTTATTTCTTTTAGTGTTTAGTAACATGAACAGTGGTTTTTCACTGCAATTCATAACTATTTAGACTTTGATTTTTTCTCAAAACTATAGTTAGCTGTCCTAAGCTATAAGAATTTGGTTTTTGTTCTAAACTCAGTATGCTTCAGAATGTCTTTATGACCTTGAAACAAGATATAATCTTTCTGATATCTAGTTGTACCTTTCAGATTTCCTTTCAGTTTTTCTCTCTAATTGCAATAGTTTATCTCAAAACATGTTGGAAAGTCAAAACTACAGTTTGTGGCTAAACAGAAATGAAGAGTAGTGATATTTATTTTTGCTCCTTGATTAGACTTCTGAATGTCTTTCAGACTTAACTGGAGTTTGACACACCTTCTAGGTCCTTGGGTGCTCTTGTTTGAGAAATTCTGACTGAGAAGACTTGCTATGAACCATTCAAGTCACCCCGTAGTGGGCAGGATCCACAATATCAGGACACCTACATTTAGGCACCTAAATGCTGTAGCGACTTAGGTCCCCTTATGGTCAATCAATCATTTTGTTAATATCATCAATGGATCTTAAAGAGCCACCCAGCTGCCCAGGTAATGGGTATCTATGTCAGAGAGAGAAGCTGATTCTGCTCTGCTGGAACTGAATCCCATCAAGAACTGAGTCCTACCCAGAGTTTCCAAAAAATTGGATGTTCTTCTAAATCTTCCATCTTATTAAACTCTGGCTTTTTTAGCCCAGAGAGGTAAGATCTGGTTTCCTGCTTTTTGTCCACTTGGTTTACAAGGATTAGAATGAAGGATTTATTTTTCTAGGCCAGTCTATTCTCTTTGCTAATACTGCATTTTGTTTCAGGCAATTGCCCTGTGATGGTCTTAGTATCACAGAGGTAAGATATGTTCTGTGCAGTCTTATTTCCTCTATTTGAGCCCTTTCCATGCTTGAGAATAACCCTAATCTATTTACATCTGTTTATTTAGGGATTTGTGCCACATGCAGTGAAATGGGATCCTGCAGTGGCTGATGTCTTTGGCCTTGAGGAAGCAGAACAGTCTTGGTCAGTTCAATGCTGTTGCGATTCAAACATTGCTAAGGACTTTCTCAGGTACTCTCCAGGTCTTGTGAAGCTTCCTGGGTCAACAAGTTCTCAGCCCTGGGTATGTGTGATGAGAGAAACTACTTCCTTTTCTCCACTTTAATTCTGGCCACACCATCTTTGGAGTTCCTGGCTCCCTGTTGCTTTTTTCCTACCATTGTAAGTGAAAGAATGAATTAATGAATCTTAAGTTTTCCTTAAAAGAAAATGTTTCCAGCATTTTTAGATTCAAAGTAAAATATAAGCCAAACAAATCTTTCCAACCAAAATTATGTTGGAATTAGCTTTGCAAATAAATCCCAGAATGCCAATCTATTACAAGCTTAAGGGGAGGGTATTGCCTCTCAGTCTCTCCTGACAAAAAATAGCCTGCAAATGAGTTTACCATAAAGATATCTTGGAACAAGCCTAGAAACCAACACATTGGTTAAGCTGGTGCTGTCATGGAGTCTGTCCATTAATGTCACTGTCTTGGGATACTTTTCAGAAAAGAATCTGGGCACTTTGTAGAAAGTGGAGAGTTTTAAAATAAACAACTGGTTGATAAGCCTTTTCCTGTTAAAGAGTCTCCGCTGTCCAAAATGACTTCTTAAGGAACAGAGAGTGGGGAAAAGCTCGGGGTAGAAAGTGAGAACTTTGCACAGGAGTCAAAACCTGTTCTATGCTCTAGGAAAAAAACAATTGTGCTGGCATCTTGTAAGCACTTGATTTAGTAATTTCTTAGCTATTTTCTCTGGAATGCTCACTATCATATCAGAAGTGTTTTGCAAGCTGATAAATACCACACCTGTGGCTCCAGCCCCTGCAAACAACAGCCTTATGTACTTTTCTGAGCTTTTAAATGGAGAATTTTTTTCAAACAGACTAAGAGGTAAGAACAAATATCATCAGTTGTCCTCAGGGGGTGAACTATTTGGTTATTTTGATTTTAATTCAAAACTAGTCACAAGGTTTGGCTGCAGAAATATACAATAGTTTCATTGCTTAAGTCTTTAAGGTCTGTTCTGAGGATGCAAAACTGTGCAGTTATGTGTATGAATGATTTTTTTGCTACTGTGATGTCCTCAGTGAAGAAGGTCAGTTGGCCATGTGTGTTGATAGTGGCCACTAAGGGCAAAGTATTTCAGCCTTTACTGAAGGGATGAAGAGCTGCTGTCATATAAAATGGAAGAGTAAATGAGGCTGAAGTATTACACCAGAAGATTACTTTCTTAGCTTTGTTATGGCTAATAAAATTCTATTTTACAAGTCTTGGTTCACTACAGTTGATATGCATGTGAGTCATATGGAATTCCTCTGGTTAAAGCTGTTCAAAGGAGAGGCCTATAAGACAAATATATTATGCAGGAGAGAATTAGTGCTTTTTTTTTCTTGAACGGATGTTAATCTATACTGGCTTTCTGTCTACCGGGTATGCTTGGATTTACAACCAAATCTTGAATTTGAACTTCGTTCTCCTAAAAACCAATGAATTGCTGTAAAGGCAGTTGAAACATGTTCAGAGATTATATTGGCCTTTTGATTATTGAGCATACATTGAAGCACGAGGTTTCCACAATCTGACTGTATTCATTACTATCAGCAGTACTATAAACTTCTCTAGCTTACACCGTAACAAAACACCTTCTAAATCAAATAGTCTCAATATTACAGGAAAGTTTTCAAATCAAGTGTCAGTGCAGTGCCTTGAACTTCTTGATGCCTTTAGTATTCATTAAGATGTGTAAAATGCACTTCAATAAAATAAAATATGGCTTCTTGCTCTGACTGTTTGCGTATGGTATAATGCACAGTTATGAATCATTTCTGCAGATGGATTTTAATACACATTATCTTTCCTACTTTATGTTATGACTAAATTATCCTAATTTTTCAGACTCAAACCAGAGCTTATGTAAGCTGTAGTGCAGCTGTAAACAGTCCCTATCACTGCTGCCTTTTAGTCACGTGTCTTAACCACACGATCCTTCCTTAATTGTAGTAATACTTTTGCAGGGACAAACATGTATGATGAAATTTTATACTCTGCTTTTTCCCAAAGGAAATAAAATGGTTTCGAGTGCAGTATCAAACGCGATGGCTGTGAATTTATACAGAAATCTAGTTTCTGTAAGCTGGATTCTTCGTATTATTTAGGGCTGTGGATGGAAGCGAACAGAATAGCATTTATGTCAGAGCTGTGAACTGATGGCAGTGGAGCATGCCTACCCATTTTTCACAGTGCCACATGCACTCTGAACAGAAGTTTCATTTTAGAAGTTAATAGTCTGTCATTCACATGGAAAACAAAGGACTTCTCTGTGAGCTTATTATTTGTAGGTAAAAGATATGGAAAATCTGAAGTTCCTTAAACCAGCTTCTTGCAAGACCTCTGTTTTTTGTTATTTCCTGAGAAACAACTTTGACATAAATAAGAGGTGTCTTGGCTTGCCCTTATCTTGAGATATGCTGTAAAGTTAGAACAGTTTTGGACGCCAAATTCTTACCCTCTTCAGCTTTGCAGGAGTGCTCAGGAGACATGTCACTTAGGGTTGTCTTCCCATCCCCTCTATACAGTCACATAAGAACAACAGTGAAGATAACTCTAAGTGTAAAGTTTGGGGAATACAAAGGCTTGTGCAGTCACTTTGGACAGACTATGATGGCCCTTTTACCTACTCTCTTAGTAGTATTTTGTTTTTCACTCATCCAAAAGACCTATGCTAGAGGAACTTGATCATTTTCCTAAACTGTAGCTTGCTGCCTCCCAAAGCTTCAGAGTATTTACATGTCACTTAATGGCAATATGGAAACCTGAATATCAACAGTTTAGTCATCTTGGTGCACATTCTCAAAAAATTTGGCTGCTTTTGCTGAAATGGGGTGAAATTTCTGATGACTTAAAGTGGCACTGCCAAAACCAAAAATTGCCTTAACTAGAAGTGATGACAAACCACAGTAAAGGGTTTTAGATGCACCTGCCTTTACACCTGAACCTGTTTGACCTGATAGCTCTAGGCAGCAACAATGTCTTACCTAGATGGAAGAGGAATGGCGAGAAAGGGATGATATTAATTTGGAGACTGACCCTTCTGCCTCATGCAAAACCTTAAATGAGGTTACCAGGGAAGGACAGAAATATTCAGTGCCAAAAAAAGAGGTTGAGACTGCATTGTCCCCAGCCACACTGACTGATGCATTCCTCTGTGAGCTGACAAGGGGAAAGCTTACCTACCAGCGCCTCTTGTAGGAGCAGCAGAATTTTGTTTAGCAGTTGTGTTTAAAATTAAAGGAAATGTTTTGTTCCAGTGACCTGGAGTCAGTCAGAGTATAAAATCTGCATGCTTTCTTTTTGTGCCAAGGTAGGAGAACCAACAATTATGGGAGGAAGTTATGTTCCCTCACACCTTTCCTGCCTGTTTTCTGAAAGCAGATCTTCCACCCTGCTGGATACAGCCTGCCAGCTTTTACTTTTGTTGGTTTCCCCTAACCCGCATTAGAGTTGGTTTTGGTGTTCCTCTCCACACTGTTACTCCTTTCACACAGTTTCCTGTGACTTGCTCCTACTATGTTGTGGAAACCGTGACTGAACGAGACTGGTGCCTGAACCATCGTGGAATGCTGTGGTAGCGCTTCCAAAAGCCTTGATGGCATCTCCCACAGGTGGTCTGCTCAGGGTTATTTTCCTCATATTCATGCTTCTCAGAAATCCATGTCAGCCGCCGGGAGAGGAAGAAATGCGGTCCCTGCGAGTGCAAGGGTTGTGTCTGGTCTCCTCTGACGTGGTGGTGTTTGCTGCCAAACTCTGCTCCAGGGGCGCAGTGCTGCGACCTCACGGTCGGGTGTAAAGCCGTAATGTAAACTGCGTAAATCTCTGCCGTGCTTGTTGCTGTCTCTCCCTTCTCTGGAGGAATTAATGTGTTTACCAGATGGTTAAAACACAAGCAACACACAAACGCCATGCTGTCAAAATATCTAGCTGACATATTAGACACACATTTTACCCATGCCAGAAAGCTTGTCTTTAGGTGGACTGCTGAACCAAGGGCTCCCACTGTGATGTGAATTCCACTTGTTTCCCTAACTTTGCAACAGGGACTTAACTTTATAAAAAGTTAACATTTTCAGCAGAGACATCTTTCTGCATCCTTTCTTCCTAAGTCAAAAGGCTGCAGCAGGGCCAAAGGGATTAAAAGGAAGGAGCTCTATAACTCATGTTGATCCAGCAAGGTACTGCACCTAATTCCTGGTTTGGTGCATTCATTCACTTCTCAGTGTGCTCCCTGTATTTTGAGCAAGTCCTTCCACAGGTGTGGATGTGAAAGCCCTACCTGTGACCCTCCCAGCCACTCCAGCCTCTAAAAAGCAAGGGCCATGGAACAAAACCATTCCAGGCTTTTCAGAGTGCTGTGCCAGGGACAAGCAAGGTGACTGTTTTGCTACACATAAGAATAAATCAAGAATATTCAGGAAGTGACTCACTGGCTTTTTATATTGGAAGTGGCCCTGGGCTGCCCTGGTTGTCTTGTCACTAATCTGTGTTTTCAAGACTGAGCCTTCCTGCTAACCTTTTCCGTCTTTAAATCCATTAAAAAACTCCCAGCAACAGGCAGTCTGTTCCTGACAGTCTACTGGTTTTGTACAAGTGGAACTAATGTGCTTCTCATACGGCTGCAAAAGCACACTTCAGCATTATTTTCTGAGCCATCTTTACTTGCAGAAGTCTACAAGTAGCATGGCCTTGCTGCACAGCTGGGCAAGGGGCATTTAAACAGCCTCCTGCTCACCTGCTTTTCATCAGGTATCACCATGCTGAACTGGGGAGGAATTTAAAAAATGCTTAGAAGATCAAAAAGAAGCACTTGGACCCACATACGCAGGTGGTCTAAAAGTAAGCCTTTGAGAAACTCATGCAGGAAGAGTGACTGAGGGTTGGCAACTGTCCTGGCAGAGTGATTAACGCCCTAACTGAAATCAGCATGATAAATGAATTTTAGCATTGCCGGCATAAGAAAGCCACGTCGCCAGTTCGGTCTTTCTGAGAGACAAACCAAAGTGGAAAGCAATAGCCGGATCCGGGTGGCACACGCCGAGCAATGCAGCACGCTGCGCTCACGTGCGCTCGAGCCGACGGGAAGCGCAGCTTTCCCAGACCTCTGCTCCTCCCCTGCGCGCCCGGCTGCGATGGGCTCAGGGAGGGAGAGCTGCACGGCTGCCTCTGGGCTGTGAATCACCCCCGCTAATCCAGGCGCAGGAGCAAACTGCAGCTTTTTCTCAGATTTTAGCTATGTTGCAATTCAACTGCTTCTTCCTGCAATGCTTTTCTTTAAGGCTAAAAATGGAAAGGCAGATCAAGGGAACAGCTTAAGCTCATCCTCTTATGGTTGAGAAATATCTGTAGGTGTAACCACCAACTTACTTCTGCTACAGCCTTTACAGTCCAAATGAATATTGCAATAAGTTATGAAACACAAAACAGCTCTTCCAACATAAGAGCTGAACCCCAATTAATCCACCAATTAACCAAGGCCTCTGTCTAACCTGTCTAGGCCTACAGCATAAAGAACAACATGAGAGAAACAGCTTTGATTGTAGTACAGTTTGGTCTTTGTATGAATGAGGCTCCATCTACAATATTGTATAAAATTGTGAAATTTTCAGTAAACTGGAGTTGTAGATGAGTGAAGAAGTTCTTCTATTTCTTTGTTTTCCTTGGGATGTCTCTTTGCTCCATGGAGTTAAGAGGAAACTTTGACTTTTGTTTTCTCACTTAAATACTTGCTTGTAAACTATTTTAGAGCATGGAGCATTCAGCGCTGCCTGTTGTAGCCTTTTCTTATGGGCAGGAAAATCAGAACAGATCTCTGCTGGGGAACAAGCGATACTGGTTTCACTCTCTGAAAGTGGGAAAATCAATAAAATCTGGCACTTTCTTCTGCTGGCTTGGAGTTTTAACTAATGAGTCATTTAAATAGCACCAGCAACTGTGCAATTCCAACTCCCTTAGATTGTTTCTCTTGATTCAGATCCAAAAGGATTGCGGCTGAATGGATTATCCTATGTCCAAAACCACCGGGTGACCTTGCTCACCAAATAGTTCTTTCAGATTTTCATTTCAGCAATAACAAATACCTTTTCCTTCTCTTTTCCCCCAGAACTCAGACAATCTCCAGAAGACTATCAGTTATTCACAGAGCTGTATTAATACTATTTTCAGGCTGTTGCCGCCTTCTTTCCCATCCTCTCCAACCTCACACCATTTTCTTGGCCCTTTGCTTTAGTACACGTGTGTCTGTTCTCTCTTAGTCACAGAATCTGGTCTTTGTTCCAGCCCTCCTGTAGCATATTTTCTGGTCTCTGTTATAAATGCAATTAAAGCCTTGAATGGACATGTTAAGGTGTGGGTACAAACTTGTAATCTTGGTTAGCTGGTTTGTTTTGCAGTGTTTTAGTTCAAACAGCTGTACCTCACCACAGATCCTGTCTTCAAACGAACAGCAGGTTTTATTTTTTATTGCCAGCTTTACGTACATGTTGTTGTGGAACTACATCCATCTGTGGACTACCTTTTCCTGAACCCTGAGCTGTTGGACCTTCTACAGGGCCTGGTATCCTATTGCAGTATTGTGCTGTTTAAATCCTTGTAAAAATATAAATTAAATTAGAAAAAATCCTTCCTTCTTTTCCTCTACAAAATCTGATGTTAGAAAGCCTCAAGGAAGGTTTATTATCTAGTCTTTATTGGAATAACACCTGAAGCCAAGCTCCTCAAAATATGTGTTTTCTTTCATTTGCTGGGAGTTGTTGAACAGTCAGAAAAACTGTTTCAGGTTTAGATGAAACTGTGTTTAGACTTTTTTTTTCCTTTGATAATGTCAAAATGATGGAGGTTATTTTGCTGTACTAGGTGAATATTTATTTGAAATCAACATACATTTGAAAAGTGTTTTAGTGTTACCAAGTCCATGGGGCTTTTCCTGAGAGATTTTTTTTTTCTAGCTAAAATGCTCCTTCAGTATTCTTCCCACAGCCTCAAGGTCCTGAGCAGAGGTTTGTAGGGCATGGCATACACAGACGAGCAGACCTCTGACCTGAATAGCTTGAAGCCTTCGTAGTCTTTGCTGCTTTTTTTTTCTTCTCATTTCCCATTGTTTGGGAAACAATTGTGACATCAAGACATAAAACCTTTTAGAAGTGCTGTTTTTAAAATTCAGAATTAGCTTGTAATATCACGGAAAAAACAGCTTTAGATCTGTATCTGAGAGCTGAACAATCCCAAAGTGCAAGAGGTTCAGAACATAAATGCAAACTCTGTAGCTGGGGCCTTTCTGAAGCTGCAATGTACTATTTCTGATCTTGCCTGTTAGAAATGTGTTTATGAAGGCTTTCCGCTTCTCCTTCAGTGATGCCAGGAGGACACGTTATCTGCTTCCTGCCGTAAGTCATCAGAAACTTTCTTTTCCTCTGCTGCATTACTGTGAAAGTGAGAACAACTTAAAGAAGTGAAAGCAATTTGTTCTGCAGGAGATATTAGATAAAGAGTGCCTAGAGGATTCTTCATACCATGTTAAGATGGGGATAAAATGGAATGACACGATAGACCATTAAGCAAAGCAAAGTAAGCACAGCAGCAAATTCCTTTCTTGTCTCAAATCTGTAATACATTTTCCTACCCTGGATGATTAAATGGCAGTGTCTAAATCAACAGCTCTGCTGGCTTTGCTGAGCTGGCATGGGACCTTAGAAGTCAGAAGCAGGCTGTGTTCAAAGAGATCAAGGATTGCAAGCCATCAAGAGGAGATCCAGGGCAGCTGCTCTTGCTTACCCCTTCTTTTAAAAATGGCAACACAGTGAAAACAACTTTATAGGCTCCCTGCCTAGCCTTCACTAGGGATCTGGAGGCCCCTGTCACTGCCAATTTCTGAAGCTGCAAGAATTAAGATTCAAAGCAAGAGATTAAATGAGACTGCAATGATATAGCCTAATGTACTGCTCATAAGGCAACAGCAGAGTTCATTAACTGTGCTGGTGCTTGAAATATTACTGAACGCACTATTAAGAAATTCACTTTTAAAGGAATTCCTGGAAACATGAGAACTCTGCTCTGAAAACTTTCTGAAAATTTGGAAAACAAAATCATGAGAGTTGCAATTTGCATTAACCAAAGAGGTTTTCGTTTTCATCCTCTCATTAGAAGTTAAAAGTGCTTACATTTTCCAAATTACTACTAAATATCTAGCAAAACCCAGGATCCTATAGAACTGGTTCAAGTGAAATGCCTTATGCCAGAAGAAATAAGATCGTTAGTAAGCTAAATTACCTTCCCCCTTCACCTCCCCCCCATATTACATATTCTGTTTTAAGCAAGAATCACTTCTATTCCCCTTCTGGACCTCGACTCATGTGGACTCAGTCAGAGCTGGGACGGATAAGGAGGATAACTGCGGTGGTCCAGTGATGTGTTTGAGGGACAGGACCTTTCCTGGATCACGCTTTCCCTGGGGGAGGTTTCGGCTGGATCCCAAGGGCTCACTGTGCAACTCTTGCACCGCACATTGGGCTGGGCATCCCACATACTGAGGCAGGAACCAAAAGCCTTCGTGGCACTTACTTACCCTAAATTAAGACGCTGATGGTATGGATTTTCCCCTATTCTCCATTTCTTTACAGCCTGTAAAGAAAGGATCAGCTTCTTTAAGTGTGGATGCCCAAATGGTAATACTTGCTTGGGGAATAGGATGCACGACATTGGTCTACCCCCTTCTTATTCTTCTGCTTCCAGTCGTCATGGGTAAGAAATCTCTGTCCTTGTATTGACAGACTCACCAAACTGAATGGGCTGTGTCTGCCCATTAGCACCCTGTAGAGCTGAGAAGCCACCCATTACTGTCTGCTGAAACCAGGGCTTTTCCTTACCCAGCCACTTTCTTGTGGTCTGAAGAAGTCTGAATCAGCACTGTCACCTCAGTTAGCAGAATAAGTCAGAATAAGTCTTGAGGTGAACAATGTTGCATACAAAGAAGTGCTTTGTATTGTAAACCTATTGAATTTTCAGTGTATGAGCAAAATAGATGATGCCTTGAAAGCTTTAACACAACAGTGTGTGTGTGTGTGTTAACTAAAACAGGCTTTCTCACAAACATTTTGAGCATATACCCCACTCCTTTTAAACACTTGTTTTAATTTCCTCTCACTCTTTGGGAAGGAAATTAAGTTTGGTTGGTCCCCTCCAAGGAATAAATGTGAAAAGTTATTCTGGATTCCCTAAACTGAGCAAGACTTGAAACAGCAATCTCTTCTGAGTACCATCTGCCAAGGCAGAGTTATCATGCAAGAGGCTGGTACAGATAAAACCTACAAAACAGAACAACCCACCCCCAAGCCTCAGCATGGCAGTTCTTTCACCACTCACAATAGGAAGATGACATTTCAGAAGAAAAGCACTATACCTTAGACACCAGCTATCAAACAAGCACACAAAATAGCTCGGAGTTAACATCTGTGTAATGGAGACCAGATAATAGCAGCAATTCCTCTGGAGAGGCTTGCTTGCACCTCGTGTCCTTTCTCTCTTACCCATCATATTCTCACTGGCTGCATTTTGGCTCCAAACCACCACAGGTTGATTTAAGAGGTCCGGAAGGATCCCAGATCAGCTTGTGCGTGTCCATCAAACTTTGATGACCTCTCTCAGAGGGCTTTTTTTTCCCCTAAAAAACAGATGACAGCAGAAACAAAAGGTTATGAGAACCTTACATTCCTTTGTACTAATTTTCCACTGCTAATTATCTATTCTCAGTGCTATTCACTTCCCTGCAACTCCTCTCACAAACATCCTTCAGAAATTTCTGTCTTCTGTTTCTTCTTTCATTCATCCCCTTAATATTCTTTAGCTGGGAATTATCCCACCATATTCACCTCATGCCTTGCAGGTCTTATCTATCTTTTTTCCAAAAAATGATGGGTGATTGATCCTGTTTTTTTAAAGAAGGAGTCGTTTAAACTTTCTAAAGCAGATTTTTGCAGCACACTGTATCCTGTTTCATTCTGCTAGGGTAGTGAGGTGATTCACTTAATGATGTGTGATTGGAGTTTTTCCCTCCTCCTGAGTATTGAAGTAGAATATTTCATCTCAGAAAGCCAGCCTTTTCTAAACTGCTAGCAAAATAGATCCCTTATGAGAAATGTATAATGTGTGCAATCTCCAAAAGAGAAAATAATGAAAAATAACCAGCTAGCACAGTTTTATCACCAAGTTGGAGAAGAGAGCCCAGCAATGGCTGACTCTCGAGCAGGCACTATGAAGTCTTGGAGGTCATTTAGTAGGGAGAAGCCACCACAACGAGAAGCCTTCAGCTTCTTGAAGGAAATTGACTCCACGTTAGCCCTCCCATTGACTAATTTCAGAAGTTTGCTCATCTGTATGAGTCACTATCACATGGAGGCAAAAGCGTTTGACAACAGACTGGTATCTTTAGGTTAGAAAACAGCAAAGCTACATGTCCCCACAGGGTTGGAGCAGACTCCTCCAAGTCTCACATACTGCAGGCACCTCCAATTTTCCCCCCATATTTGGCGTTAGACATCTCTGTGCCTCATTGCTCCATCAGCCTTCATTATTCTGCCTAATTAGGTCAGTAAGAAGGAATCTAGAACTGTTTTGCATTTTGCTTGTGCAGGTTGGAACAGGAAGGACCACATATCAGTAACTTCATGAGGGAAGCTAAAATGAAAGCAGCTCTATTTCTTAATAAAAAAGGTATTTTGATACTACCTATAGGGTTTTTTCATACAAGGATTTACGCTTCCTATACAGTATGGCCTGCAGGGGGCATTAAAAGAATTCAATGGAAGCTGAACATTGTTTTCTGACTAACTCCTTATCAATAGTGATCCTTAAATGAAATATTTTGCCATTAAATTAAAGAAGCTAAAGAATGCACTTTATTAAAAGAAAGGATGACATTTCACAGCATCTTTTCTCATTCTTCCGGCTGCTTGATAAAGTTTTCAATACTAAGACCGGTTGTTCTCTGGGTACCCTGCCCCCTGAGGTGAAAGACAGGGATAGGGAGTAGAATGAGGACCCCATAATCCAAAGGGAAATGGTTAGTGACCTGCTACACCACTTAGACACACACAAGTCTATGGGGCCAGATGGGATCCACCCAAGGGTACCAAGGGAGCTGGTGGAAGTGCTCACCAAGCCACTTTCCATCATTTATCATCAGTCCTGGCTAAACAGGGAGGTCCCAGCTGAATGGAGATTAACCAGTCTGACACCTATCTACAAGAAGGGCTGAAAGCAGGAACTACAGGCTGACCTCGGTTATGGAGCAGATCATCCTGCGTACCATCACGCAGCACATAGAGGACAACCAGGTGATCAGGCCCAGTCAGCATGGGTTTACGAAAGGCAGGTCCTGCTTGACTAACCTGAACTCCTTCTGTGGCAAGGTGACTCGCTTAGTGGATGAGAGAAAGGCTGTTGATGTTTTCTACCTGGACTTTAGTAAAGCCTTTGGTGCTGTTTCCCACAGCATTCTCCTGGAGAAACTGGCTGCTCATGGCTTTAATGGGCAGATGCTTTGCTGGGTAAAAAACTGGCTGGATGGTTGGGCCTGAAGAGTGGTGGTGAACGGAGTTAAATCCAGTTGGCAGACAGTCACCAGTGGTGTTCCCCAGGGCTCAGTATTGATGCCAGTTCTGTTTTATATCTTTACCAATGACCTGGATGAGGGGATTGAGTGCACCCTCAGTAAGTTTGGAGATGACACTGAGTTGGGCAGGACTGTGGGTCTGCTTGAGGGTACGAAGGCTTTACAGAGGGATCTGGACAGGCTGGATCGATGGGTTGAAGCCAATTGGATGAGGTTCAACAAGGCTCAGTGCCAGGTCCTGCACTTTGGTCACAACAACCCCAAGCAACACTTCAGGCTTGGGGAAGAGTGGCTGGAGAGCTGCCTGGAGGAAAAGGACCTGGGGTTGTTGGCTGACAGCTGTCTGAATATGAGCCAGCAGTGTGGCCAGGTGGCCAAGAAAGCCAATAGCATCCTGGCTTGTATCAGAAATTACTAGGGAAGTAATTGTTCCCCTGTACTTGGCACTGGTGAGGCTGCACCTTGAATACCGTGTTTTGTTTTGGGCCTCTCACTACAAGACAGACATTGAGGTGCTGGAGTGTGTCCAGAGAAAGGCAACGAAACTGGTGAAGGGTCTGGAGCACAAGCCTTACAAGGAGCAGCTGAGGGAACTGGGGTTGTTTAGCCTGGAGAAAAGGAGGCTGAAAGGAGACCTCATCGCTCTGTACAGCTACCTGACAGGAGGCTGTAGTGAGGTGGGTGTTGGTCCCTTCTGCCAAGTAGCAAGTGGTAGGATAAGAAGAAATGGCCTCAAGTTGCACCAGGAGAGGTTTAGATTGGACATTAGGAAAAATTTCTTCATCAAAAGGATTGTCAAGCATTGGAACAGGCTGCCCAGGGAAGTGGTTGAGTCCCCATCCCTGGAGGTATTTAAAAGACATGTAGATGTGGTGCTTAGGGACATGGTTTAGTGGTAGACTTGGCAATGGTAGGTTAATGGTTGGATTTAATGATCTTAAAGGTCTTTTCCAACCTAACCAATTCTATTATTCTAAGAAAGAGTGGATTTTAAAATACATTCATCCTCCAAAGTCTTCCTGTCAGAATAGACTTTGAGCAAAGGCCATAGGAAAGGGAACTTCCGAATACTTCAGTCACCATTGATGGTAGGATTTAGAAGGTCTTACATGTTTCTGGGAAATAAGGCAGTCTGTTTTAGAAATTCCTGTAATTTCTTTATATTGAAATAGGCTGCTTTTGAGTATAAAGAGCATTATTATCTGTGCAAAATCCTAGTTGAGTTTTGTTGCATTTATAAGGGAAAAACAGCAATGTCGGTAGCATTCACATTTCTTTGCTGCACTGTGAGTGCACGTATAGTGAATTTGACTAGGAATAGTTGAAGAAAAGTTAGCCTACACTTTCTTCTCCTGCGCCTTCACTGTTAGTACCGTGCCATACTCCCTGTAACTTCCGGCCTTGCTCTTTTATATTGGGATTTCCTGACTGGACTTTTTCTTCTGCTTGTATTGTGGTCCCAATCCTGATGGTCCCAATAGACAGGGTATTGATGCAAATTTTAAATATTCATAATGATGACCTCTAGGGGCCCCTTCCAACCCAAAACATTCTATGATTCTATGATAATGCTTTTAAATATTTTCTCTGTACTTTTCTTTAGCATACTAAACTTTCCTAGCTCTGCAATACCTATTTTTTTGCCTACGTCCAACATAAATCACAGTGATATTTTGCTCTCAAATAGATGTCTCTTCAATATGCTTCTGCCTGCCTTCCAGCATGCTGCTTGCTTATTTGTTGTTTGATACAGGTTGTTTCCTAGTATATAATTTTCAGGAAAGGATGATGTTATTGATGACTTACACTTACCTAGAGTATACTGTAGCATTTTCTTTGCAATGAACTCTCTAATGCCTGTTTCTCTGTCACTTTTACACTTCGAAAAAATGTTTTCACCATCATCTTCTCTTTGTGTTCTCTTTGCTGCACGAGTAATCATAATGCTTCATATCCCTTGCTGAGGTCTTTTGAAAATTAACATTTATCTTCTGATACAGCTGGTATTGGGTGCATTTTGGAACAGGTACCATTGTACAGGAGACTAACTAAAGCTGAAAGAAATTCAGACATCTTATTTTGTCTAGTTTTTCTTCTAGCAAAATAGATTGTGGCTTGTTCAGCCTCTTTTTGATTTCCTTGTAATGATGAGGTGCCATGAAAGCAAACAGTTGCTAATCTGAGTGAGGGTTGTGATAAAAATATCCCAAAGAAGACTGAGACAGGGTTACACAGGCAGCCTTAATCTGAAACTTTCTAGCTTTTGAGCTCTTCACTTGACAAAAATGTTTCTTTTTAAAAGGCAGCTATTTTTTTTCCAGTGAGACATAGGTTCTTCTGACACTTCTTTCCAGACCTAAGCCTGACCTTCTGCTCTGTCTTTCTACTCCCATCTGTTTCTGTGCCAGGCCTGTCTTTTCCCTGGCTTCATATCTTCCTCCCTGTTTTTCCAGCTTCCAGTATAATTTTTCTTACCCAGACAATCCTTCCAGGCCTGCCATCTGAAATTTTTCACCTAGTGCTCCTGGTCTCCTATCAGCATGCTCTGGGCTCCCCAGCTGCTCTCACACACCTTGTTCTGCCACTTCCACCTTCCTCCAGAGCATCATTCCTTGTCTGGTCTTTTCCCCTTCCTACTTGCTACCTCCTTCCCAACTTCTCCCTCCTGCAGTTTCTCCTCTAATTTTAGTGTTCTCTACCCCAAGACACTTCCATACCTAGCCTTAGCAGGGAGAAGGACTGCTTCAACTGCCCTCATCCCAACCATCTGTGCATTCTCTTTTTCCCTTTCCTATCCACTATCCCATCTTCTCCCATCCTCACTCCTTTTCCACGTCTCCTCTGGCATGTCGTGGACAGAATAACCATGCTGCCAAAATACTTGCTTCAAAGACCAGAAACACAGGACCTATTTAAAGGGAAAATCACCAGGATGCTTTAAGGTGACTCTTGGAAATGACTGAACAAGTAGAGCTGAAAATGTTCTCCCCTAAATCGTCTTGGGTCAGAAAACTGGCATGGAAAATTTCACCTTATTGTGGCTGAAATGGGGCAACTGAAAACACGTCTTATAATGGAAAGGGTCCAGCAGTTATAATACAGAACATACTGGGAAAAATACAGTAGCTGCTGTGTCTCTTGTGCACATTTTCCATGGCCACATTCATTTTATAACACTGGCATTATAGCTATTTCTAACATGTGCCACTGAAATTAGTGGCACATGTAAGGGAAAATAGGGAAATCTCTAGCTTTTGGGGATGGCAGAAAACATCTACTACATTGTTCTGTAGTAGTATTTTTACAGAAAAAAGCTTTTATTAAAAAAGAATCAGGGCTGAAAAAAAAATCTGTTAGCAGTGAATAAACCAGTTTCTGTGTACATCCAGGTTTTCCATGCTTTCCATTGACAATCTTGTAAGTGCAAACAGTGAATACTTATTTCCTCCTTCATACCTGAAAGTAAATGGCCTATACTTGCCAACTACCCTTTAGCAGTAGGCTCTTAAGACACAAAGAAACCTTTGGAGACAGTGAGCTTTCTGAACCATATGCACAGGGAAAATGGCAGCTGCATCTATGCTTTTGCATCTATGAAAGTACGCATTTATTTACAAACATCTAACCATTTTTTTGAGCACCTCTGGCTAAACGAGCAACTTAACTTTAACATATATTTTCTTTCTTACTAGAGAAATTATATTTAAAAAAAAAAAAAGAAGTCCATCCGGAACTATGCAAGGCTGCAGCCTATGGAAGATTCTTCATTCCTGGAGCGTGGTGAGCATAATGGCCGAGGAGTAAACAAATTCACAGGTGATCCAAAGCAGTTTCGGTTTTTCTTTCTGGTTTTTAAAAAAGTGTTGATAAAATGAAATATGGAATCCCTTCTTCTTGGGCTTGTGTAGAATGCCAAATGAGAAAAAAATGCAAGTGTATCTTGACTCTGTAAAATCTAGTGGCCCTAAGTATTATTTATTTGTTTTAATTTCAAGAAGTACCATGATGTTATTTTCCTAGATGGTAAAAGGAAAAGTGAGCAAAACCCTACAGGTAGGGTTAGTGATGAAGAGCTAGGAGCACGTTTTTCTTTTTCATGTATCCTAGGTTTTCTTTTATTGTTAGGTTGGGATTAAATTTAGTTATGCTAACAGAACAGGATGTGTAGTAAATGAAAATGATGTGGGAAGGGTTTTGTACAGGTAAATGCTGCTTCCTTGGTTATATTATTTCTCTTTTTTAAATACTTGCCCTCTGGACTCCCAGAAGCTGGTACTGCTAACATCTTCTGAGCAACTTCTAAAATCTTTTCAGTTCATACTTTTCTCCTTTACATTTTAAAGAAATTTATGTAAAAAGGGGCTATGAAGAAGTTATTGCTTTTAGCGATAATAGCTGGTGTTAAGAAATCTCTCTGGGGCACCAAATTGTCTGTAATACCTGTAATATAAATTATTAACTGAAAGAAAATCAGAAATAGAAAACTTAAGGGAAAAATAATAGTGGCTAGTTAAAGAATGATTCAAAATGGTAAAAAACCAAATCACTTGCCTCATAATTCATCCTCATAATACCCGGTACCCACAAACAAGACTTGGAACAGGTTATCTCTAGGAAAAAAAAAATAATTAAGTTTTGCTCAGATTTGTCTAGTTTATGTTTTTAAGGTCTTCTCCTACCATCTTGGTGCAAATGCTTCCCTTTTTCTTAAAAAAAGTTCTCCACTAGCTCGCTCGCAAGCATCTACCTTGATCTTTTTGTTCAAAAAGTCCACTTGTGGACTCAAAGCCTGGATCTTTACAAGCCTGTTTGAATGGCTTTCAGAACAAGACTACGATTTCAGTGTTAGTGGTTTCTTCAGAATGGACAGCCTGTTATCAACTAGTAAGAGCTTTTGGGGGGAATTTTTCATTCCTAGTTGAAGCAGATAGTCACCTGCTGTTTTGAGGCTTTACTGGTGTTTTGAGGAATAAAATCTTCTAGCGGATGGATTGAATTTCCTGTATTGGATATATTTACTTTCCTCTAGATCTGTTGTCTCCTTGCGTCCCTGAGCAGTGAGAGGTGATCCTGGGGGAGGCCGAACGCTGAAGGAAATGGGTCAGAAGCATTGGGCTGCACAGCGACAGTTTGGAGCCCCCAGCACCACCATACATTCAGGTAGGTTAACGCTGTGGCTGTTCCCCTCCATTAACAAATGTTTTACTTGCTTAATTAATAGGTGCCTCAATTTTAATGCATCTTCTATTCCTAAGAGTCCCAAAGATGCTTTTAGCTGTTAGTTTCCACTCTTGGATTTTGTTGCAGATTCCGGCTGACCTTCTGTGTGGCTATTCACTGCGGGCACGTCACTCCTCTCCTCTTGCATGACATATGAAGAGAAGCTAATTCAAAGCGTTCATTGTTTATGGCTGGGTTTTTCAGTTTTTTAGCTTCAGGGGTTTAGAGTGGAGAACAGCTAATCAAATGCTAGTGCAGAAAACTGATTTCAGCTGTCTCTTTATAGGTTTCACATTTTTTTCAGGCATCTTCCCCCCCCACACACACACCCCAATACAGTTCCCTTCCCTAGAACTGAGAGAAAAGCAAAAGCAAGTTTAAAATTTCCAGAAAGGCATGTCTAGCTACAGGAAATTAAGGGCTGGTGGGCCATTTTTAGCTTTATGCCCTCCATTCTTCCACTTAAATACTCAGTCTTTGCCTCCAGGACTAACAAACTTTTCTCACTCATAACCCCAGGACTGTTCGCTCCAGCCTTAAACATGTTTACTGCCTACTTGTACATATAGTATACATTCTCTCTTCAGAGAGAGAACAGCCCTCTTTATGGCCAGGGCTTAAGCCAAAGCCAGCTACACTTCCCTCTCTTTGCCTTCTTGAAAGGAAAGATGTTTGCTTCAACAATACTGTTTATAGCTTCTCCAGATGAAAACTGTCATATCCCATTTCCACTGAGACTGAGTGATATCTATTGGCTAGCTACAGAATTAAGAAAACAGAACTTAGTTCAACTTTAATGCTTGCATAGACACCATGCAAATTTCCTTCAAATGAGCCAGGAAATTCTAAATATCATCTCGTTGTGAAAAAATTGCTGTCTCCAAAGGTCAATTTAGAAATGTTGTGACCTGTGATGTCCTTTAGTATTGGCTGCATTTCCCAGAAACTATGCGAATTCTGGATGATATGACTGCTCGGGCTGGAGTTATATATCCAACACCAAGTAAAGAGACAGTTGTGTCTTTTAAAGTGCCATAAACCTAGCAAAGTGAGTTTTCTAATGATAAGACTACCAATCCAAAAAGTCATGTCCTGCAAAGTCTATATGGAACCCTGCTGTGTATTTCAAGTAAATGTATCTTAAAATGTGTTGCTTGAAATGGGTGAACATTTCCTATGTAAGCCTGATTTGTACTTTTATTTATAGTCCTGTATATTTACCCAGTTTTTCCAGTGATTTCTGTGCTACCAGAAAAATGATTTCTATGTTACTGGAGAAATGGCTGTGGATAACACTGGTCCTAGTCCCTGGAAACTATCTTACCTTATAATTACTTGGGAGCTTGAGAAATAAATCTTCATTGCCTTATACTCAGTGGCAGAGACCAGTGAGCAGAATGAAAGGGAAGATTTAGGATCTTCCTATGGTAAAGAGGGGTAGGAACAATTTTCTGTTGTAAATCCTGTATTCCTTCTCTTAGGTGAATGTGAAGCATTTGAAATGCAATGTAATTCTCTGCACCAGAGTCTGCTTCTTAAGGGTTCTATTGGCATATTTCAGTTTTGTTACCAGATTAGCAAAAGATCGCCTGACAAAAGGGTGGATGTAAATTCTCTCTATACCTCACAGGGAGAGTAGTCACATACATCTTTCTTATTTATACACATTCCTCCCCAGTTTCTTCAGAAAATTACTTCAGAGAAGCAGTCTGTCAGTGGATGCTACCATTACTTTTAAAGTATATGAGATAAATTATTAACCAAGTTCCCCAAACTTATTACAGATAAATTTTAGATAAAACATTGCTTTACTGTTTCATTGCTCTCTGGATTTATACTTTAAAATCAGAGACCTGCCTGGAATAGCTTTTTTTTTTTCATTTTAGCTCCTTCATGGGATGCATTATTGCAATAACTCCATGAAACTGTCATTGGAGCTTTTACAGTATTATCAGATTTTCATTGGGTTTCCATTTTGGTAGAATGGGCAACAGCTCCTGCTTTTTGACAAGCTTGGATCCTGAAACTTGACTTTCTAAAGCTGGGCTCCCAACAGTATTTGGAAATCAGTAAATTGCCCTGTAACCAAGTCCTGGAGTTCATCTGGAAGCTTGCTAGAAGGTGCTGCTAGACGTTATCTTTGGAAATAATTTTCTCTAAACAATTTTTTCTACCAGTTAAAAGGACTTTATTTTCTATCATTTGCTCCATAGGGAAGGTGTATTCTTTGAGACTTCTGCTGGTCTTCCTTTCTCTGATTAGAGAAACTCTATGATGTGACCATATGCAAGGGTGGCCTAGAGGTGTGCAGGTGTTTTATCTAACTTTTATCTAAAAGCTGAGACACATCTGATCATGGTCTGGCATCATCACTGCCTCGACAGACCCATGGGAAAACACATTCTTCATTTGCCAGGGCTGCTACTTTGTCCCTTTTATCAACTTGCACTCAATTCACTTTGACATTGTATTATTCTCCTCCACCACATTGGCCTTATCCTTGATTCAAGGCATTGCAGGAAACTCTGAAAAGAATCTGAGTCTTTTCTGAAGTCTTTTCAGTTCTTTATTAATGAATTTAAAGATGACTTTGTAATTAAGTAGAATCAGGAGTCACTCTCCATGGTCTCTCTCTGGCAGATGGCTACGTTCCTCTGAATTCAACTTGCACCTGCAAAGGTTTCTTAATTGGATTTCTAAGTCCTGTACTAAATGGCTTACAAGCAAAATGTTGTGTTATTTCTGTGGAATATTACCTGTATCTCAGGTATGGAAAAAAAAAAAATGCTCGCTTTTTCCAGGTTGGTGTTATATGAGCAAGCTGCTCTCGTAGAAGCACTTTTCAGTGCCAGTTTTGCATGGGTAAATGGAATAATCAGATTTCAATGACTTTATTTCAACTTACTTGTCTAGTACAGGCAAATATCAGGTCCCTACTAAAAAAAGGACCAAACAATCCAACACAGGTCTTCATGAAAGATACCTGTAATATATGTGGTTATTTCTAAAGAAACACAATTAAGGGAAGAATTGTTCACTGGAGAAATGTAGTTCACAGAAGCCCTATTTTTTCTTCTTTTTCTTCTTGGCATCTAAAGGAAACCTCCACTTGCACTGAAAGCATATAACACTTTAATCTACCCAAAAGGTGTAAATTAAAGAGAATGATTAAATTTCCTTTGCTGACGCTTCATTACATATTTTCACTAAACATACTGAAGCTGCATTTTATTTTTACAGTAGCTTAATAAGAGGAAGTAGGCCTACCAAATTTCAATTAGATTTGCCTAAAAAGGAAGGCAAAGAAGAGAGACTAGTAAGTATAGGAAATAATTGAATAAAAGATAATGGCAAATAATTTTCCTTGGTAAAAAAAAAAAAGGTACAGAAACAAAACTGAATTTCCTGGTATCCCAAGTGAAACCTCAGATGAACTACAGCTGGGTGGATGAGAAGCTTGCAACTTGTCTATTTAAGCCTACGCTGGGTTATTACAGTGAATGGATTCCACAGGCTGCCTGTTCGAGAGCATGTGGTCAGTCCTGCATGCTTTCACTGAGAGGACAATGCTTAAATAATAAAAACCCATTAAAAATAACAGTAAAAAAATGTTTTGGGGAATTCCATAGCAGAAAACACTATTTTTCTGAATTAATTACAATCTCATGAAGTGCTATACGAGAGAATTCATGTTGTTTCTTTAAAATATAGGGGTTTGTCAGGGTAAAGTTTAATTAAGTATGTGGAGATGGGAAGGAAGAGTCAATGTTTGCTTTCATTTGTTATCTTTCAATACTACTGTCAGACAACTTAAGATAGCATGCAGGGCCCTAAGAACCTTTTTGCTTCTCTGCACCGTACTGTTATCACTACCGTGATGGGTTTTTTGTAGAGACAGTTATCTTTGCACTTGTAAAGGTGTTAGTGAGCTGCAGAAATTTCAGCTGTCAGTAAGAGCATAGCTCTGGGAAATGTTCATGAATTAACCACCTGAGGGAGCACAAGCCACCAGCTTTTCAGTAACGGCACAATGGATTTTAGAGGACTTCCAGAAGAAATAGTATGGAAGTTATTATGTCTGCTTCACTTAACTTCCCAGTGAAACATCTGAGGGACTTCTTTTCATGCAGGATAGTTTGGGTCAGAATTCATTTGACAGTGGTGATTTTTAAAGGATAGGGCTGATCTGCTCCTTTATTTAACATTCTTGACTAGAATATATCCTTTTTTAATTGAAATTTATTCCCAGTCAGCACTGTTTGATTTTAAAGGTCTGAGGTGAAATCCTGGACCACGTGAAGTTAACGGTAAAGTATAATTTATGGGATTGGAGCCAAGTGTTCATCCCTGGTCTAAATACAGGCTTGTATCACGATGTGAATATAAGAATAGTACCATATCAGACCTTCAGCCTGCTCAGCCCATGATCCTGCCTGTAACAGCCAAGCAATAGCAACACCACAAAAGAAAATAACAGCAGGACAAGGAATCTGGGGCCCAGAGAATTCTTCAATTACTTGGAGTGTTTAATACTGATTTGGCAAAATAATTAGCTAAGCCGACAGAAGAGCGTTGGTCTGTCTTCCTGTGTGCACTAGCCAAGTTTTGCTTTTCTGTAGGACAGAAGCGAGCCGAGGTCTCCTCTTCAGTGTTAAACTGCTGGGCATCCCCGCGAGTACGCGCTGTGCTGCAAACGAAGCAGCGTGGGTTCCTACGTAGAAAAGCCCTTTGAACTCGCTTTGCAGACCATGATTATGTAGATAGGCAGTACTGAGAAAGGCAGCGATAGTAACTGCTAACACATGTGAAACTCTGGTTGAAGGATATTGTTTTCATTATGGTTTTGTTCTCTGCAGCTACTCTGGCTCTGAAGTGTCAGATTCCAGTTTGATTTCTTCATTAGGAAAGCCACTGCTTCAATAGTAACGAACAAGGGAAAAAGCATAAAGAAAACCTGACAATGGTTGGTTTTGTTTAAAAATGTTAGCGTGGGTTAGACAGTGTCTAACACCAACACCTGGGACGGGTTCCTTTCTTTATGCTTCGCATTTCTGGAAAATAGGTCAGCCTGTTTTCATAGAAATTGGTTCATTCATACAGCATAGGCCAGAAAAGACATATAAACCAGTAATGCTGCTTCTTTTCAGAAAGAAGTAAAACGCAGACTCTACCCTTAGTAAAGAAGCTAAGGCATGCTGTCATTCTGCTTATCTACCACCATAGCCCGTCATTTTACGTTGACTTTGTGTAGAATTGGTCTCCCATTTCCTGAAACAGACACCTGGTCTCATTTTCCTGTAAAGCACTGTCCACCTCCAGATCAAAATATGATGCCTTCTTATTTTTTGTTCATAGGAAATACTGTAGGATACCTGGATTTTTATGGTATTGAACTTATATGGGCTTCTTCAGATTTATTAGAGTAAATAAGCCCCAGTTCACTCTTCTGTGCCTTTCCCTTAAGGAAATCATGCTTGAACTTATTTTTTTGTTTGTGCTTCAGGAAATTTCTTCTCTTGCTGCCTTGGGCAAAAGTGGGGTTATGGTAATGAAAATATGCACATAATATTAAAGGGGAAAATCTTTGTCCAAAAGGAAATGATAAGGAATGCTTTAAGGGTAGATTAATTCTGTTTTAACTACTAAAACTTTACTTCACAGTCTCTGCTTATGAGGACTAAACTACTTTTGATAAGAAAAATGCTTTCTTTAGGTCGTGTATAATGGGTCTGGGAAATGAGATAGGTGGATTTGGAGTTGATGGTGGAATGTGAAGATTAAATTTTGAAATTTGACCAGCAGTGTTTGGTAGACAAAGAGATGGCTGAACAGCAGGGATGTCTGCAGCTGCCGGCACAGGTAGGCTGCATTTTTCTGCCAGAATGAGACTCTTCACCACTGCTCCCACTTTTCCAGCATCAAGAACAATGAAACAGTTTGAGATCAGATCTTTGCTTGCCAAGGGAAGTCAAAGGCATATTTTGCTGATGCTCTAAGGGTTTTCTAAGCTTGATGATGGGATTAGCATGACTCAGGACCTGCGCGCTGACATGAGCAGAGATAGAGGCAAGGGAAGATAACATTCATCTATGTCCTGGTTTCAGCTGGGACAGAGTTAATTTTCTTCCTAGTAGCTGGTACAGTGCTGTGGTTTGGATTTAGTATGAGAATAAAGTTGATAATACAATGATGCTTTAGTTGTTGCTAAGTAGTGCTTATGTTGAGTCAAGGACTTTCCAGCTTCTTGTGCTCTACTGACTGAGAAGTCTGGAGATACAGAAGAAACTGGGAGGGGACACAACCAGGACAGCTGACCCAAACGGGCCAAAGGGCTGTTCCAGACCATATGACATCATACTCAGTATATAAACTGGGGGAAGGCTGGTCAGGGAGCTGCTGCTTGGGGACAGGCTGGGCATCGATCAGCTGGTGGCGAGCAATTGTTTTTCATTTTCATTACTTGTCTTTCTTGGGTTTTATTTTTCTCTCTTCTTGTTGTTTTCCTTTTCATTACTGTTGTTGTTATTATTATTATTATTATTAAATTTTATTTCAATTCTTAAACTGTTCTTATCTCAACCCCCAAGTGTTCTCACTTTTACTCTTTCAATTCTCTCCCCCATCCAACTGTGGGGGTAGCAGACGCCAGAGCTGGCTCAAAGGAAATGGTGGGGGAGGAGAGCAAGGCCAGTTTGTGAGCAGTTTGCACGAAGAGTGGCTCAGCTGTATCATAAAACTACACCTTGGGCTCACTGGGATGAATGGGGCAGTTCACTGGTCCTAGTGCTACCGCTCCAGGTGCTCAGCACCTGTTATTCTGCTCAGACATTGGCCTTTTTCTTCGTAGCCATGACCACTGATAGACACTGGTTAAAAGACCTGATACTGTGTGCGGTGAACTAGGAGCTCAAAACCAAAGCTGGTGTGTCATGCCTCTGTGTTCCTGGATAATGACATAAAATCATTCAGGAAAAAATACTTTTGAAGGATCAGATTTCTCTGTGGTCAGACTGCTCGATTTCCATTGTAATTAATGAGATTTTGTTATTCAGATCCTCCAGATGATTTGACAGTTTTGCCCACAGAATCTTGAATCCCTTTGGTTATCGTATTAAGTATAAATTTTGCTCATTAGGAATTGATTAGGTGAGTGCTGCAAAGAAATAGAAAATAAAAAGACCGGAAATCTATAGTCACCGTATGAAAGCTGAATTTAAAAATATTGTTAGGCAGTCTAACAGAGAAATCCTCCAGCCCTAACACACAACAGACCATGTAATCTCATTTTAAATCTCATTGAATCAATCGCCCTAGTGCTCCCTCCCGTCTTAGGATGGGAGGTCTGCACCTACTATCAGGTGCAGATACATTCATGCCTATGACCCTAGCTCCCAGGTTAGGATCAACTTCAAAGGAATCGCTTGTGGAGGTGAGTGGTATGAGCTTTACCTTTTCTTTGTTTCTTTATTCTCTTCTTTGCAATTAAGTAGACTCGTTTGTCCTACTTTTATCATAGCCATTTTGCAAATTATTTTCTAATAGCTTTGAACCTCTAGTAGCTGTCAAAAAAATTCAGATGTCACCAAACTGCTAACACATTCAGGTTTTTGTTAGAGTTACCAAAAGCAAACAAAAATTATCTTTGAGAAGTAAGATATGCTTTCCCCAGGAATCAGTTTCAGATCTTGCATGCCCATCCAAAAGACGACGGCTGTGGAGTTCCCTCCCCGACGGGCTCATGAGGCAAGAGACAGAGCGGCATGTCCAGCAGCTGGCTGAGCAGGCCCTTAAATATATCCAGCAGAAGAAACAGAGAGATGCCACTGAAGTACATGCTGAAGGACCTGACGTTGGCCTTCTGCAATTAAAACCAGCTGAGCAGCTGGAGGTCAGAAAGGGGCACAGGGGAGGTCAGGAGCTGTCTGGCAAAGGTGTCCCTCACAGTGGCACCGAGGGGGGGAGAGGCAACCAAAGGGAAAGGAAGAGCTGGCCGCAGCATTTGCTTTGGCCTAATTTCAAACAGAGCACCTTCAGACTCTGTTTATACAATCCTGTCTTTCATGAGCTGTTTTAATTTCTTTAACTAAGGGTCTGCGAGCCCTTATGTTGACTTATGCCATGGAAATCAGAAGAAATGCATTCTAGAGAGCTGATGCTGTCTCGACAACATGCTTTATGAGTTTCACATTCAGAAGTAGTGGCTCTGTTTTAAGGCACAGCTGAGCAAGGACTGCAAGGAAGCATCGTACTCTCTGACGGATACCAGGTCACAGCTGCCAAGAGACATTTTCTAAGCACAAAGTAATACACTCCCAGTAAGTTACAGCAAGTTCTATTTTAATAATCTTATCATTTGTATGTCTCGTGTAACTTTGCTTTTCGATAAGTATTTGCACATCATATGTATTGCCCATCCCTTGTAGCTGGGTTACTACATGTTTAATACACAGAAATATATCCCTCATTAACATTTGCAAAAAAACCAAAAAGGTGAAGTGCTATTAGAAGTCTTCCAAGAGGTCTGGCAGTACAGTACTCGTTTTGGAAAGGAACACTTAGCTAGTTTGATAAGGCAGGAGCCTGAAACATATCCAGTGTGGTGAAAAGTTTCGAACAGCATGCGTGCCAAGAGCTGGACACCTGCCTCCAAGAGCTGGACACCTACCTCCAAGTCCTAGGAAACTTCATGTTTGATCTGGGCCAAAACATGAAGGCTCTGCTCAGAGTAGGGCTTGAGAAAACCAGCCGCTTGCTACCAAAAAGTACCTTCTGGCGCAGTGGCACGGTGCCCCCTCATCTCAGCAGCCGGGGCAGGGCATCCTCCTCCTTCACAGACAGCCCTGGAGCAGCCTGTCCATAACATTTGGGCAACTGTCCCAGGGACAATGAGATGTTGATATAACCCTGCTGCTTGGTTAGGAGGGGAAGAAAGTAGCCCATCAGAATTGCATATGGGCTAGAGGCTTCTGCCAGCTTGTATTGCTGTGTCTGGTTTGGCTTTGGATGGGTCATTTGCATGAGGCACACGTTTTGCTGCATCTGTGCAAATACTCCACTGCTGTAATGTCCCCATGTTTCAAAACCTGCAAAATCTCTCAGTTAGGCAAAGGTGTAGATTCACCTGACCTAAATTCCCTCCTAGTCCCCGTGCTGGCTGTTTCCAATTACCTCAATGCCTTTAAAGGCTTGCAACGAGGCCATAGGGCCCCACGTGCTAGTGTCCCCACTGTAAAGTAGGCAAAGCTGCATGTTTCATCTCATAAGGATGCTATGAAGACAAATTCTTTAAAGACAATGCAGTATTCAGACACTGTAGGAACAATGTTAGATAAATACCTGTATATCTGCATCCACATTTAGGTAACTTGTCACTTCTGCAAAGATGATGTCTGCCACTTGTTCACCTCCAGTGCTGAGATATTTATATGTCTGAAGACAAAGTTTGGCTCCTGTTTGGGGGCTAAACTTGCAATATCCAACTCTGGAGGTGTGACAGGGGACATTCTCCAAAGGCCTAGTTTTTTTTGTTTGTATCTTTACTTACAAGAAATCGATTCCAAACTTTCCCAATAAAGGATTTTACCTTTCCCAACAAATCTTGCCTTTCTTTGCTTCAGACTAGCACTGTTGGAAAGTTGCCATATAATCACTCAGAATATTCCAAAGCCTGGAGTGAATTTGGATCAGTACATTTAAGGCCAATGAAAGCAAAGCAATGTGGTAAAACTCATACAAATGCCTACTCATGTAGGGCCTGATACTGTTCTCAACATCTCTGTAATAAATTGTTGTAATCTACTTCTGTGCTCCATCACAGGATAGTGTTTGAATCCCATAAAAGAAAAAAATTAATTTGAAACCAGAAATTAAGATGCCCCAGGAATGCCAAAGCCTGTATTTATTCTCCAGCCCAACAACTTCTTTACCAAAACAGGGTAGATAAGCATCTTAGGCTAAAATCCTTAAAGGTGATAGAGATTTAGAGAAGAACAATGTTTCATGATAGGACTAGAAAGTCCTGGTCCTCTTAGGTTCTGAATACCATAAAGGGACTGAGATGTTAGGATAGGGTAGGATAGGATAGGATAGGATAGGATAGGATAGGATAGTTCAGTTGGAAGGGACCTACAACAATCATGTAGTCCAACTGCCTGACCAGTTCAGGGCTGACCAAAAGTTAAAGCATGTTGTTAAGGGAGTTGTCCAAATGCCCCTTAAACACTGACAAGCTTGGGGCATTGACCACCTCTCTAGGAAGCGTTTGACTACCCTCTAGGTAAAGAAATGCTTCCTAATGTCCAGCCTAAACCTCCCCTGGTGTAGCTTTGAGCCATTCCCACACGTCCTATCACTGGATCCCAGGGAGAAGAGCTCAGCACCTCCCTCTCCACTTACCCTCCTCAGGAAGCTGTGGAGAGCAATGAGTTCACCCCTCAGCCTCCTTCTCTCCAAACCAGACAGACCCAGTGTCCTCAGCTGCTCCTCATAGGACATGCCTTCCAGCCCTTTCACCAGCTTGGTTGCCCTCGTCTGGATGCATTCAAGGAACTTCACATCCTTCTTAAATTGTGGGGCCCAGAACTGCACACAATACTCCAGGGGAGGCCTCACGAATGCTGAATACAGCGGGACAATCACTGATTTTGACCAGCTGGTGATGCTGGTTTTGATGCACTCCAGGATGGGGTTTGCCCTCTTGGGCTGCCAGGGCGCACTGCTGGCTCCTATTGAGCTGGCTGCCGACCGGCACCCCCGGGTCCCTTTCTACAGGACTGGTCTTGCTTTAACTTAATGTCACAACACACATGAAAAATAAATGTTTTGAATAACAGGGTGTCAAGTAGAAAGAAAACAAATGTTTGAAGGTGGCTCTCATAAGCTTGCAATAAAAAAATTATTGGACTACAAAGCTGATTTACACTATCTGTTCCATTAACCTTTGTCTCAGTAAAAATGAAGTAATGTGCGAACCCTTAAATGTAAGTTAGAATTTTTGTCTCTGATTTGGTATAGTCAAGAGATTCTTTCACGTATTACACCAGTGTGAGTAATAAAAGCTATCACAGTATGTTAGAAAAGGGGTATCTGTTCAAGCCAGAAGTTCAGCAGCTATGAAGGTATGATTAATCTATTTTTTCTGAGCCTACTGTTGCTGGCTGCCACTTTAAGTGAACTAACTTGTGACAGAAATGTCATAGGGCAGTACAAGATGTTGAAGACCAATTCTAAACCCTACTCACTGCTTCCTCATACGGCCACCAGCTTTGGTGTTTAGAAATGGAAGGCCTGCTGTGGGAGCCAAGGTGAAAAAATGAACAATTTTGGAAGAGTTTCAATGTATCTGATAAGACCTCCATTAAAACAATGGAATAAATTGCACTGTCACTCATCTTAAATTTCAGATAGTCACAAAGACTAAATTTAAACAAGGTGAAAGACTTCACAGAAATACATGCCAGGCCATTTTATATGACAAGTTCAAACTTAAGGATCGCTTCGTTATTATGGTAGTACCTTGGAGCAAATGATAATTCAGCACTTATTGGTTGCTGTTAAAAAAAAATAAATTTTGTTACAGCTAGTTACTTTGAATGAGAAATTTTGTGATAATTAGCCAACACCCAAGATAGTTGAAATTTCCTTATAGTACAATGCATGGATACAATAGGGACTTGCAAAATAATAGCTGAAGCTACCTATAAACCTATTTTTCAACTTGTAAAGTAGTTGAAAAAGCTGCATTTTTTTGCTTTCTACTTGCACTGTGCCTGGCATAATGGGATCTGTCTCCTAATGAGTATTTTTAACTGCAGCGATAGCCCAGGTAAGGATAGTCTACTTTCAGTCCTGCAGGGACTTGTTATTCATATGCTTGTATAAGCCTTCTCTTAGCCCTCTTTTTAGGGGTGGAAACAAAGCAGAGTTCCCTTTGAAAAACATTAGGCCTCAAGTCTTTTGAATTAAAATCCAAACTGGAAAGCTTCTCTGAGAACATCTTGAACTGGGCATGAATTCAAGGGTTATTGAATGGAGGCTAAAAAATGTCATGAAGTCCTAAAGATCTAAATATTTCAAACTGAATTGTACCCAGAAACTAAACAGAATCTAGTATTAAGGGGCAGAAAAAGAAAGTGAACCCCACTACTCATGGGAGAGCAGAATATTTCAGTTCAGACTGAGTTTTTCTTCTGTGGTTGAGTGCAGACATCAGTCCCCTATAGAAAATGAAAGACAAAAAGGAGTGTTTAATGACTATGAGTAAATGCAAATAGTTACAAATCTTAACAGACCTGTCCTACACTGTACAAATAGTCCTAAATTAGCTTCCATGGAGAATATATAACCTTTGACTCCTCTCTATTCTACAGCTAGGCTGTAAATTTGAGACTGTTTAATTTAAAAAGTAATACAATTCCTTCCAGGTGTGAGGGAGCACTTTGAACAGTAATATGAAAGCATTCTCTTCTCTCACTGTGGGTTCGGCATAAGAAATGTAAACAGTCATTTAATATTAATACCTGGCACGAGATTCAAATTTAAACTTCATCAGAAAATTACCTAGAAAACAAATTCAAGCAGAAGAAAATTCTGATTATAGGGCTTGTGTTTTAAATACAGACATCCATCTTGGTTTATAGTGATTGTTTCTCCAGATATTATCAGGGTGGCTATATAAGAATACAAACCATCTTCCTTCCCTCTCTAAGAATGTTACAGAATATATTAACTTCTATAATTTCTTTTATTGCCAGGCAAGCTCTCAGTATAATTCAAACAAATGACCTTGCTACACCACCCAGTTGGTGTACAAGCAAAACCCCATAGTTTAATGTAAATTAGTGTCTTATTCTTATACCAGCACTAGGAAATAGCCTAAGTGGAGCTAGTGTAAAATTTAGTTTATCCTCGCCATCTACTCATGCATTTCACTGTATGTCGATCCAAGTGTAAAAGCAGCTCCACTGATTTCAGAGAGGCTACTCATGCACATAGCATTTGGCTTATGCACTCATTTAGATTAAAGCTTAGACTATAAGTCACCTTTAGGAAGGACATTTTGAAACATTAATGAGCTTCTTGATAGCTCTTGTATTCAAGCCCAATCATGTTTTATACTAGAGCTTTGTCTCTAGCTGGAGAAGAATTCCTTTCCAGGCAGATCAGAAACAGAACAGCTTAATTGCACGGTCGTGGTCTCACCTCTCCTCCACTTCATTTTTTGTCAAGGCACTTCCCCTTGCGATAGGGGTTATTTAAGGATTGCAGTGGACTCTTTCACAAATGCTATGAACAAGCTTAAATGATAAGGATTATGGTCTGATCTTGCTGCCTGAAGTCAAACCGCTGGAAATTGCTGCTCGGTTTTTTTGGCAGTTGGATATGAAATTAGAAGCTGAAATGATGTATCTGATTACGCTCCCCATAAGTGGTATAAGCCCTTCTAGAGCCAGGATCTTTCAGAATTCTCAAAATAATGAGCCAAAATATTTGATAGGAGTATGTCACAACTGGATTTTTGGGGCCCATGTACTTCTTTACTTGACACTGATATTACAGGTATCATTTGTTGATTACTGGTGTATTTAAGTCTGACAGAAGATGTTTATACTCTCTATGGGATTATCTAAAAAGGGGAAAACATTCTTAAGGGAGTCTTAGTTGTATATGCTGCCTCTGGGAGGAGATCAGATATTTGACATGACTTATAGCATTTTATAAATGACTGAAGATACAAATGCACCACAAAATCTGTATTTTTTGCTATAAAGAGATATTTAAAATACTAAAATTTAAATTTAAAGCCCAAGTGGTTCACTTCTTTTCTATAAAATACAGTTTTGCATCCCATCATACAGTCCAGAAGCAAAGCCTATCTGACCTTGTAAGCGTGGAGTTCAACTGACCAGGAATACGCTAAAATACTGCTGGGAGTGGGTTTGATACAATTAGCTTCAATTCATTGCCTGGCATGCATAAAATGTAAATTGAAGTAGCTACTCATTCCCTTTCTCACAGAGGGGGAACGAAGACAGACAATGTGTGACTCCTTTGCTTCCCTGCGGCATTTTCTCCTGGGACAAAGTGGGATTGCGGCCATGGTTTCTGAAGCGTGACTGGTTTGAAAAGAAAATCTTCTGCCACCTTCTCTTCTCTTAAAAAACGTGTCATCCTCTGGATCATGGCAGGTGTTTCGGTTGCTTTGCTGTTGTTTTCCCTCTTCTGATACAGATATGATGAAACACGTCAAATGATTTAAGATTCTGAGGTGCTAAAGAGAGATTTCACAAATCAGGAGAGGCTTTTCTTTATTTATGTGGTAATTTTTATAACATGCCATTGAATCTCTGCATCATTACGTTGGACATAGGTGCTGGCTGTGTTGTTTGAAGTACTTTTTATTCTGTTTACAGCAACCTTCCCATCAAATTTCCCTTGCAACAGGAGCCTGAAGACGAGTGATTTTGCAAACCTTTCATTGCTCCCAGAACTGAATAAATTCACCTATGTGAGAAACCGCACTTTTTACAACAGGGCTGTAGTTGCATAGTTTTTAACTGGAAATATGATGAAGACAATAAAGCCTTGTTTTCTTCATTAATGCATACAAGAGCTTTTAACCCCCTAGCCTCTGGTCTTGTTTCGGTACAGAAATAAGTTTCCCTGCTGCTCATATGCTGCCTATATCCCATCGCCTGGCCATCCACAAATCATTGATCCAGACACTGCAGGCACTGAGAAGTTTCTACCAAAGGTTACTACTGGTGTATCATGAGGAATGGATCAAAGATAAGGTGTTGGTTTTGCTTGATCTGGTAGCCTGATCTCTTTGTAATTAGGAAATATGATAAACTACTTGGTTGTATATTCATCTTTCTGGAAATTCTCCTGAAAGGAATAATCCCCCCCACCCCCCAATCAGGAGACAGAAGTTGCAGCCCTGAGGTTTTTGAGTGAAAGATCTGGAAAATGAGTTTATAGTTCTTAGGAGGAAAAGGGGGAATAAAAAAAACTCCACCAAACATCTGAACTCTGACCAGACTCAGTTGTAGTCAAGCGACCACTAATGCACCTAAAAATACAGCTGGATTTATAATACAGCTCGCTGTAACTCACTGTGTGGGATATGCGAAGGAATGTCCTGTAATAACTGCCGTGATGGGTCCTGGGGCCCTCTGCTCTTTTATCAGGGCATAAGCAGCTGCGGATGAAGTACATGCCCGGCGCTTTTTTGTTTGGTACTTGAAAATACATCAGAAAATGCCCACAGCATTCTCTGCCAGAAGCGCTGCTTGTAGCACCGCTCTCCTTGCAAGTGATGATGTTTTTCTTTGGAGGATCTGTTATAAATAGAGTAGCTTAAGTGAAAGCCTAAGCCTTACCCCACCCCCCAAAAATAAAAAAGCTGTAGCGTTGTCCTTGGCGAAGTGAAATGAGGGCAGGGAGGAGGCAGCGATGCAGCCCAGGCTGCAAGGGGGAGCTCTGCTGAATTCAGCCCCCTGAACCATCAGTGCCAGTGTGGAGGGCGCAGCAGGACCCACGTCACATTAGGGTGACATAAACATACGCCTCAGCTGTGCTCTAGGGATGCAGGACCAAATCTATCCCCTCGGTTCATGTGTCTGAGGGGCCTGCCATAGGGAAGCAGTTGTTCTTCGCTCCTCATTCAGCGATGAGGAGGATCAGTCACACCCCAGAAGGCGATCTGGGTCTAGGGTGAGTGTGTCCCTAGCATACACCTCACAAGCAATCGCCTGAATTTATGCATCTGGGCCGAGAGAGGTTATTCATTATCCTGAAAGGCAGACCATAGTCCTTGAATATAATGGTCATTGTTTCTGTTTTTACAAGTTGCAGAATTACAATCATATAAAAAAACAGTAAAGTTTTATGCAACCAGCAGGCTAAGCAGTCACTCTCCAAGACTAAACTGGCTAACACGGCTTTATGGAGTTTTTTTTTAGTGTTCTTCCAGCAGCTGCTCCAGCTGACCATCTCTCTGCAAAGCTATTACAGTTTGCCATTGGCAGTGTGGGTACCCTGAAGAGTTTCTGGCTTCCCTTAATTGAACAGAAGAAACTAATTTAAATTTTAAAAAATATAATTAGTTTGACTTCCTCTACCAGGAATTCTGTAATTGATACTATGAATAAATTATGGAATGCAATTGTGAGGGTTCTTAATTACAAAGCTTCTTAGCTGCACAACTTCTGTGCTGATGAGTGATACGTGTTTTGTCCTCCAAAATGGAGCATAATCCTTGTCATAGAATATATCTTGCATGCCACAAGCTGGAAGTGAGGGACTGAACCAAGCGCACAAATCCTGACTGAATACTTGCTGAGGCAGGTATCGCTCAGCTTATCTGTGCAGAATGCAAATACAAAGCGAGGCAACTGGTCCAGACTAGTCCAAAGGCCAGAAGAGGTTTTAACTTAGTGATTACAATTAGCTTAAGCCCTGTGCAATATCCTTTATTTTCCATGTGTCTGAATTAATTTTCAGCCGTTGTCATGCTTTCCAGCTGCTGCGTGTGAGTTTGTTTCTCTCCGAACCAATTATTCACCAAGAAATAATTCAGCTACTTCTCTCTCCTTTTCCTCATCTACGAACCAAATTTGCTTTTGAGCATTTCATTAAGCACAAATGACATCATGTACTTTTCCAAACTTACAGAGAAAACTTTAGAATATGGATGCATTTAATAGTATTTGGGGCAAAAATTAAATGAGAAGAAATAAATCTCTTTAATGGAATGTAATCTTATTTACTGAAAATGTCTTTGATCTGAATAACAATATAGACCTTTAAACATCTCATTTAGTCAAAAATCAGTGAAACCTCATGCATTAGCTGCCTCTAGGGAATGTATAATTGTTGTGTTTTCCCATTTCTCACTGAGACGAAGCTACCCTTTCACAGACTTCACTTCCCATGCAGTAGACTTTATTTCTTAATCCCATGTAAAATTACCTCTTTATGTACTTCTTAGACTCAACAGCTAGCACTGACATTATTGAATTAAAGAGACCAGAGGCTGTTCAATATCCCTGATGCAAGGCATCCTAGCTCATCTTGTATCGCTATATCTATTATCTCTTCCTCCCCAAAACCGGGTGGCTGCCCCCAGACTACCCTCTGAAGGCAATGCTGATCAGGCAGTTCCTCCCGCAGGGCTGGCCCTGGCACTGGAGTCCACTGCTCAGCACAGGCAAAAGTCCTGCCTGGGATGGAGCTGTACGGATGAAGGCAAGGGCAGTGTTGGAAATCATGCCCTGCCCTTGGTTCATAACAGGGATGTAGCTATTGAACGTGAAGTTGAGAAGAAAGGAGTGAACGAGGGAAGGAAGGAAGGAAGGAAGGAAGGAAGGAAGGAAGGAAGGAAGGAAGGAAGGAAGGAAGGAAGGAGAGGGAGGGAGGGAGGGAGGGAGGGAGAAAATATCTGTTTTCCAGCCTCCATACATCTCAGGTTGTAATTAACATTATTTGCTCTTCTGAATGCCCTGGAGTTGGTGATTTTGGCCCTTACTGCAGTTTTCGTTTGCTACAAGTCTCAGCAACTTCCTAGCCATCTGCCTGCCCAAAATTCACCACCAAGCCTCCTGCAGTTTGAAGTTTGTTGCCTTCACCATTTCCAAGGCCTGTGAGCCTCAATGCTCACCCCTTTCCCCCAACCTGGCCAGGCAATGCTAGAAATCACCACTGGCCTCAGTGGCTGGCTACTCACTGCTTCATGCTGCTCCAAAGCACCAAAGAGCAGCCAGAGCTAGAAAACCCATCCCAACACTTTGCAGGAGCAAATGTTTTCTCATAGTAGGTATCTTTAAACAACTATTGTACCCAAAACTTTGTCTTTGACTTTTAAAATTTAGATTATACATATAAATTCTTCCATTTTAAAAACACAAGGAAGTCCTTTTATTTGAAAGTGGTATTAAACTGCAGTCGAGATTGTGTATAAATCAGTCATTTAAGATAATTATCACAAGAATAAGCATTACATCCTCGGGAAATCCAGACTAAGATTAAACTTCAAGGAAAGTGAAACAGATACAGAAGTACATGGTTGAACAACTTTTGCATTGCCTTGGAGCACATAGGTGAAAAATGCTTTCAGTGCTTTCAATATGCTAGTTAGGATTCAAGCTCCATGTTACACTGATCATAGCAGAGTATTCACTGCATGGCAGCAAACCCAGGTGGAATTAATGCGAAAGATGCTTTTGGGGCTAGCAAGGACAAGTTGGTTTTGAAAATTAGATGCAAGAGGTCATGTTGGTGGAGGATTATCAATATATGTAACTCTTCACTATATAAGAATGCAACAGCATTACTGAGCTAAAGAGTTTCTGGGAAACACTTTTTTGGCTATAGATCCTATTTTAAGAGGACTACTGGAATTACTGGGAGAAACTGGAGGGAACAGAGGAAAGGTGATTGTTTCCAAATGGTCACTTACTCTTCATCATGCACTGCTCATGCTGGAACAGGGGGTAGGTAATTTCCATGAGTTTATCTATTTGATAAATTACAGTTATGAGGGAGCTGCTGCATTAAGGGGACTTTTGGCTGGAAAGTTGCAAAACAGATGACTAAATCAGACTCGGTCCTCTGGAGGGATCAAAAACCTGGTGAACTCCTTGCTTCATCCTCTCAAATCACGTTAGATTCGAGCATGTTTCAGAAGGGGTTTTAATTAATTCATGTTATTTCACTGAAGATAAAGTCTGCAAAATCTTATGAAAACATTTTCACTGCTTGGGCATAGGACAGAGATTTTTTTCCTTAGGATATTTTTCTGTGCTCCGGTTTGGAGGTTAGGCTGTGTTTTATCTCTGTTACTTGAACATATGATTGCATCAAGCTGCCCTTAAAGTAGAAAGAATGTGGTAGCTTTCTCTCTTACAGCTGCTTAAGAATTTCATTGCATTATTTACAGATTTTTATCAAGCTTTTCCAGAAGATGTTTTATATTGCCACTTTCAAGGAAATATACAGACAGGTTTAGGCAGCGGTTAAAATATGGCACATGAGCAAATTGGCCATCTTTCAAGGCTCTCCCGCAACTTTGGCTGCATTGTTCATACTGAAATCAGAAAAGTCCTCAGGAATTCACATACATTTAATCTTCTTGCATTAAGTGTTTGGTTGCTGTTATTTTAACTGAAAAAGAAGTGAATGGTACCCTCTATTCTTCAAATCCCCGTGACTGGCTGAGAAAGAGGTTTCATAAAACAACCGTAACATAGCAAAATCTCTTGTTATCCATGCTTGTGCTATGCCACTGGCATATGATAATGGTACAAAATTCAGGTGAATTGTGTGACTCTTCTGCTTATCTTCCAAAGACTGGTGGTACATCACTTTTCACTCCTGCGTTAGTTGGCAAGGGATAATTGCACATGTTGTGGCAGTTATATGGGAAAGGGTGGATATAATCATTATTGGCACTTCATTCTGTGGTTTTTGTATTCCAGGTTGAGTTATTCAGTTGGGACATTAGATGACTGTTGAAAGCTTTTGTCATAGTTGGATATTATCCACTCATCTCTGAAAGCCGTTTTGCAGAGCCTGAGAAGTGTGCAAGTTGCCTGTAAAGATAAGTGAGGAAATAAAGAAAACGCAGCTTCCCCACAAAGACATGCCAGGGTCAAAGGTAGTGGTAACCAGACGTCTCAGACATCTCGTTGCTTCCTTTTCCTGCACTTCCCCACCCTCAGAGCACAATGCACAGTGCTGGAAAGGGGATTCCTCTTTACAAAGCGTGTCCTTTCTCAAGAAAAAATGGGTTGGATTTCTCCAAAGGCAGGTAGATGATGGCTCTACCTTTCCCAGTACAGCACAATGTTGTGCAGCACGACCCCCAAGACTGCAGCGATTTAGCTTCTTCACTCCTGCCATTTGCCTTTGCCCATTTTCAGCTACAAAGATAGTGAGAGGCATGTCCCCACATGCCACACTATTTCTGATACAAGCCAGGATTCTATTGGCCTTCTTGGCCACCTGGCCACACTGCTGGCTCATATTCAGACAGCTGTCAGCCAACAACCCCAGGTCCTTTTCCTCCAGGCAGCTCTCCAGCCACTCTTCCCCAAGCCTGAAGTGTTGCTTGGGGTTGTTGTGACCAAAGTGCAGGACCTGGCACTGAGCCTTGTTGAACCTCATCCAATTGGCTTCAACCCATCGATCCAGCCTGTCCAGATCCCTCTGTAAAGCCTTCGTACCCTCAAGCAGACCCACAGTCCTGCCCAACTCAGTGTCATCTCCAAACTTACTGAGGGTGCACTCAATCCCCTCATCCAGGTCATTGGTAAAGATATAAAACAGAACTGGCATCAATACTGAGCCCTGGGGAGCACCACTGGTGACTGTCTGCCAACTGGATTTAACTCCATTCACCACCACTCTTCAGGCCCAACCATCCAGCCAGTTTTTTACCCAGCAAAGCATCTGCCCATTAAAGCCATGAGCAGCCAGTTTCTCCAGGAGAATGCTGTGGGAAACAGCACCAAAGGCTTTACTAAAGTCCAGGTAGAAAACATCAACAGCCTTTCTCTCATCCACTAAGCGAGTCACCTTGCCACAGAAGGAGATCAGGTTAGTCAAGCAGGACCGCCTTTCGTAAACCCATGCTGACTGGGCCTGATCACCTGGTTGTCCTCTATGTGCTGCGTGATGGTACGCAGGATGATCTGCTCCAGGTCAGCCTGTAGTTCCTCCTTTCGGCCCTTCTTGTAGATAGGTGTCAGACTGGTTAATCTCCATTCAGCTGGGACCTCCCTGTTTAGCCAGGACTGATGATAAATGATGGAAAGTGGCTTGGTGAGCACTTCCACCAGCTCCCTTGGTACCCTTGGGTGGATCCCATCTGGCCCCATAGACTTGTGTGTGTCTAAGTGGTGTAGCAGGTCACTAACCATTTCCCTTTGGATTATGGGGTCCTCATTCTACTCCTTATCCCTGTCTTCCAGCTCAGGGGGCAGGGTCCCTGGAGAACAACTGGTCTTACTGTTAAAGACTGAGGCAAAGGAGGCATAAGTGCCTCAGCCTTTTCATCATCCTTTGTCACTATGTTTCCCCCCACATCCAGTAAAGGTTGGAGATTGTCCTTAGCCCTCCTTTCATTGCTAATGTATTTATAGAAACATTTTTTATTGTCTTTTACAGCAGTAGCCAGACTAAGTTCTAGTGGGGCTTTGGCCCTTCTAATTTTCACCCTGCATAACCACACAGCATTATTGTAGCCCTCCTGAATTGCCTGCCCCTTCTTCCAAAGGCCATAAACTCTCTTTTTTTTCCCTGAGCTCCAGCCAAAACTCTTTGTTCAGCCAGGCTCTTCTTCTTCCCTGCTGTCTAATCTTTTGGCAGATGGGGATGGTCTGCTCCCACATCTTCAGGATTTCCTTCTTGAAGGACGTCCAGCCTTCCTGGATGCCTTTGCCCTTCAGGACTGCCCCCTGAGGGACCAGGCCCCTCAACAGACCAAAGTCTGACCTCCAGACATCCAAGGCAGCGGTTTGGCTGACTTCCTTACTTCTCCATGAATCAAAAGCTCTATCATTTTGTGATCGCTGTGCCCAAGACAGTGTGCAGCCATCACATCACCCACCAGTCCTTCTCTGTTCACAAACAACAGATCCAGTGGGGCCCCTTGCCTAGTTGGCGCACTCAACCGCTGTGTCATGTCCCTCCTTGCCTAATTAATTAAATAGTGAAGCGTGTGGGGCAGGTTTGTATAGTTGTGGGTGTTGGTGACAGTGCAAATGAAGCATTGTCCAGGCCTAGGCCAGCTTTTCAGCACAAAAGGTAGTTGGTAATTAATTCCTAAGGATGGTAACTGAGTTGCAATTGTATCTGACTCCTTTCACAGCTAGATAAGACCATGGTTCTCACACAACCTCATTACACATTACTCTTCTTTTAGCAAAATTGGCTTAAGGTACTCCTGCTCCCTTGTCACATCTGCTGTGCAAACCTGACTACTTCTCAGCCAGGCCGGGCACCGAATTGTGGAGCAGCATAAGAAAAAAACAGCAAAGTAAAAAAATGTCTATTTTGCTGTCAACCCCCGAAAAAAAATAATTATCCTGCATGTCAAGCCACTGAGGAAGCAGAGTCGCAGGTGGTGGAGAAAGGCAGAGGGATATCACAGCCTGAAGATTTCCATGTCACCACACATTTTGCAGCCTCAGAGCTTCTGAACTACATATCAGAACATGTATTATGTCCTTGGGACTTTTGATAAGAATACAATTAGTATCGTATTGCTAGCTTTGTATACCCTCCATAAGACATATATAAAAGTAGAGATAACAGACATGGTATCTGGGGAACGTTGTGTTTAATCTGGTTTCTTCATCACTTCCTCCCTTGCCACCCACTTTCGAAAGATGTTTTCAGTTTTGAAGCCCCAAGCAGTGCCATGCACTGTGCGTATATATGGTTTGTGTACATTTTCTGTGGATGCGACCATGCTGATGGGCTTTCTGCCAAATCTCGTGTGTTTGATGCCTCCATGATCTAGGCAGAAATCCTGGACCGTGCTCGAGAGTGAGTGGGAGCTCACTGTTCAGCCCAGCGCCTTGCTGCGTGTACAGGAAAAGCAGTGTTGGGGTCTAGCAAGGTCTTGGGTGCCTCCAAGGATATTTGTTGCAGGAGAATGGGATTTTTATCATTCTTTCTCATTCACTGAGATACTTAAATTCTGCCAAAATCTCAGTATAGGCAGAATCTAGGTATTTTGGAGCTTTCCATGTATTCTTTCACTTCATTATCTCTCAGTCGTGTTGACTATAAATTCTGTTAAAATGGAAGGACATAATGGAGGACAGTGGCTGAAAAGAAGAATAGAGGTAAGATTCAGGCCCTGCTCCATGGATTGCTTATTGGTCGCAGCATATGTATGCTCCGTGCTAAAGGAGGCAAAGGAACGAAGGAGGAAAAAATAGTAAGTGATTGCACAGGTATGGTACATGTTACACTTTAGTTATCCTAGAAAGATTAAGATTCAAAAGAAAATATTCCCTTTATTGGGTTTTGAAAGCATTAGTGATATGTTAGTGTCTCCCACAGGGAATCTGAGGACTTCATAATTTTCAAATAACAGTTTTATCTGTTTCAAATAACTTTTTTAACTGTAGCATGCCCCATGTTAAGATTGGCAGTGAGAATTTGACTTTTCAAAAGCCATGGACAGTCAGAAGCAATTAATGGGTGCAGATGACTTGATTCTCAGACCCATGCTTCATCTAGCAGACTTTCTCCTTGATATTTGTGAATGTTACAAATAGAGTTTTTCTAGTGTTGGGTTTTGCTTTCTTTCTGAAATTGCATTTCTGGGCCTTTTTTATGAGGTGTTTTATTATAGGCTTTCTTTGTGCATCCTCTCCATCACCCAAACTGTATTTGATGTGGCTGCGGATATTGGATGCCCTTGATATCCTATCCGACTCTGGCTACTTCAGAGGATCCTCTTGTCATCAGACAAACTCTTCTAGCCACATAAACTAGATTATAAGGAGCAGAAAGAAATGTTTAGACTAGCATGGAAAATTATGCTTGCTCTGATCAGAGTGAGAAATTGCCCTGAAACTATAGGAATTTCCTGTTGCTAAAATATTGTGTAGGTCCTAAAAACTTTGCAGGCAGTTGTTTCTCCTCTGGGCAGCTAGAAAGGTCAATGTGCCTTGGGGTAGGACGTAGGATTGCAGTGTTTAAGAGTTCATCTAGTCAGGAAATTATGGCTGTAAAGTTACATAGCCCTGTCACTTATCATTACACAGCTCATTAAATCTCAGCTAATTGCAGCTTCACCCTAGTATCCAGGTCCTAATGTTTCTGTGCCTAATTAGCACACTGAAATCCTAAAATCCAAATTATTTTCCTTATTTTAGTCATTTCTTGCACAGAAAGCAATGTAATGCAGAGGTTAAACTTGTTCTAAAAAATAAAAACTGACCATGATTATTCAATATTTTAGCTCGGTTATTCAAGAGGTAAATGTTTATTTCTAGAAGTGTCTGGAAATACAGGGGAAATTATTTTTTTTTTAGTGCAAGATGCTCCAGTTTGTGCATGAAAGCTGTCCCTTTCTCATTTATTGTTTATTGTATTTCTCTTACTCCTTGTCTTACTTCCCATGAATAAGTCTCTGAAGAATTTTCTATAAATTATCTATCACATTTTTGTGATCATATGATTTGCTGGGAAGAGTCATGTCTCTCTGATAACCACAGAAATATTTCATAAGCAAAATCACAAGAGAAAGTATTTGAGTAGTTGTTTGCTATAAACAACACATCCTTACATTCCATTAAAACATTCAAAGTATATTTTCACATCCAAAAAGTTCAGCTGCCAATGTCCAACTTAAAAAGCGTACTGGAGTGCATCTTATCTTGTACTTGAAATATAAATAGCATCTGATTTTCAGATGCTTTTAACAAAACCCAGTATTTTCTATTGTGACAAATTAAAGCAAAAGTTATAACCTAGAATCATTCATAATTTCACAGGAGTGATCCATGAGTCAGAGTTGTGACAAAATGCTTTTTTCTCCGGAAGGGGCTTTTGAAGATGGAGATAACACGCATCAAGCTTATCATTAGCCTTGTTTGAACTACTGACTTTTATTCCGCAGTTAAAGAAACCGAGAGCTTTCAGTCATGCACATATGAGATCACTGAAATAAATAAAAAATTCTTGTCTTTTTGCGTGAAACTTCTGCTTTTTTAACATTTTCATCACCTTTATTCCACCTTGATATGCAATATTCAAAGTGTCTTTTCAAATGAACTGGTTTGGTAAATAAATTCAATTTTAGTTAAACCTCCTGTTTGAGATATGTGTGATTTTCTATGAGGAGCTGAAATTGTGAGTGAGCACACTACACATCTGCTATTGCTGCTGGTTTTACTAGGTTTTGCTATACTTGTTAACCTAGATTGATCCTGTTAATTATATTGCACTTACCTACGGGCTGTCTTTTCAGACACTCTATATTTTTGAAAGTGATAAAGATCAATCCTGAAGGGGAAAAACTCCTAAAATTTCAAAAATAAATAAACATTGCAGTTAATCTAAAAATCTTCCAAACACACGAAGATTTCTCTAGGCTGTAATACAGCACACGTTTAATTTTTACAAAGCTACACATTTATGCATAGAAAGTAGCAATGCAGTTCTGCAAGATTGCCCGTGAATCTTTTGATGGTAAATACTGATGCCTGGGTAATAATTATTCCTTTTTCCACAGGATCTCAGCATAGTTGTTCCTATTCAGAAACTCTGGAACCCTGTTACCGTCTCATGAGATCTGTCACTGTACGTTTTGCATACCTGAGAAAGTTAATAAATACTTGCAGAACTTGCGTGATGCATGGAGTATCTTCATTTTATAGGTGAAAAACCCACAAGAGCCTGAGAGGTTAGTACTGGGCAAATTACAGAGAAAACTGTCGAGGAGCCGGTGCTGAAGCTCATGGGTGACCAAGCAGAGCCATCTCATGCCACTCTCGATGTCACATTCTCAGCCTTTATGGACCCAGAACAAAAGATGGTCTTGTAAAGTGTGATCCCAGATCTCCTGCTCACTGGTGTGAAGAGCGCCTGTGTGACTGCTATTTTTAACTGTTAGTCACTTACCAGTTGAGACCCATATATGAAATATTGCTATCTAGCCATCATCAGAACAAATGAGTCTTGTAGGTTACATCTGGAATAAATGAGGCAGTGTTCCAAGCTCCCCGGGAAAGCCGAAGAGCTTCGCGTGGCTGTTTGGTCGTTAGCTGCCTTGGAGTCTTTTCCCCTTCCTCTGTTGATTGATGCTGAGGCGCTCTGCCCCTGCATACCTCCACACAGCAATACAAATGTTCAGCCCTGATTTTATAGTTCATCACAGATCAGTTATTAATTTGCATTAATTTATCAAGTGCTGGAGGCCAAAAATCTTCCCTCAGACCTCTTTTTCTTTTTCTTTGTTGGCTAGTATGAAGGGGACAGGGCAGTTGAATGCTCAGGATGGGATAGTCTTCAGGCAGCCTGTTTTATATACTAAAGTGTGCCCATGCTATTACTCTTTTCAAAGCTGATACTGCTTGATCTTGCTGAAGTGCCTCTGTTTGCTACTAATGATGCAGCTGTTAGGCAAGGTGGAGAATTTGAAGGTGGTGGCTCTCCCATGGACAGGTTTGTTTAACGCCCAAAGTCCCACTAGCCAGCGTGGCTGAGGGACTGGGTGCAAGCTGGGGTTTCTCTGCTCTTTCAGGCATCACTCTGTGTTGTGAAACCCTCTGCAGATGGAAGCGTCACTGCTCAACATGCTGGTCCCCCAGGGCTTGGAAAGCCTTCAGCAAAGCCTATGCCAGGCTCCCGGGGCTGTACGTGCCGCTTGCAGCCTCCAATAATTGTAACAGAAGTGACAGCTCTGGCCTACAGTAACATTTACTTAAATGATGGACTTTCTTTACTTAAACTTTCCTGGACTTGAATCATGCAGGAATATTTGTCATCATTATTTCTGAATGAACTTGAAAATGTTAAGGCTCTTTCACGGTTACCTTGCTCATTAATTTCCAAAGGACAAAATCCATGATGTGCAACTGCCTGTGACCGTACACCTTATCCTGAACTCATCCCGCTGCTCAGGAACGTTACTGCATTGTCTCCGACTCATTGGAAAACAATTAGCGGACATGTCTCTTTTCCTAATTAGGTCAGGCACTATGGTTTCTCATTTCAAATTTTGGATTTAATTTCACGTTTACTTTAGCAATTAGGAACACACTGATAAAAAAAATTGTAGAACTTGACTTTGAAAAGCCAAAATCAATACAGACGTTGTTGCAGGCTTGTGTGTTTATTTTTGTTTTGGAAAACTGTGGACATGTAAGATTCAAAATTATATAAATGCATTGAACATTTATTTTCTGTGTAGGACCTCCCTCCACGAAAGACTCAAACATATAAGCTCTTCCTGCCTCTCTGAAAGCAGATGATCACTCAGAAGAAAAGATTTTGCATGGAAAGATTCAAACACCTGAAGTTTTAAAAACCCCACAAAGGTATTTTTTCATCCTTGAAAGAAACAGCAGAACTAACAAGCCTAGGTTCCTATGATGGTGTTTCCTATGACCCTTTACAGACACAGCCTCAGCTTCTCTCCGTTCCTCCTTGTTGCAACGTCGTTAAATTACCTCTGTGTTTCCTAATCACACCACACACCCCCCACCCCCAGTACTGTGGTCTCTCTCCTCTGCCTCCTGAATGACTCCAGATTGTAGCCTTGCATGTGTTAGAGTATTACTTCAGGTTTCTTTCTCCTCCGTTTAGACATGGCTTTTCATGAACGTTGGACTGAAGTCAGCCAATGGCTTCCAAAGTGGAAGGGGAGGATGCAGATGGACACCATAACAGGACCCCCAGCTCCTTTGGAAATCAGGCTGAAAATCAGGCTGCTGCACTCCTCTGTATCTAGCGCAAACTGGGTATTATTTGGTATTACTTGTCAAACTGAAACATGATCTATATGTCAATGCCTTCCTCTAAACATAAGCAGAAAATCAGCTTGTTTGATTTGACCACTTTTTTTTATCCTGAAAGGAGGAGAAAAAAGCCCTCTGCTTATTTTACCTCTTCCTGTTTTCCCGCGCTGGCCTGTCTGTGATTGTTTAGATAAGGCGCGGCGTGGGCGGCTGTCAGGGCCTGGCATTTGAAAAAATCAGAATTTTGGTCTGCTTTTTTCTGCTGGCTTACTGTGTGATCTCGAGGCAGTCATTTAGTTTCTCGACCTCTGTTTTCCCTGCTCGTTCAGACTGTGGCTCCTTTGCAGGGGGAACTGTGGCTCCACAGAGGGGGTGAGATGCTGGGACCGTGGGAGGAGGAGGAGGGACAGTGGGGTGAAGATGTTGCCTTCTGGCGACAGCAGACTCTTAGACCAGCTCAGCTGCTCACCAGACCACACTGCTAAGTGTGTTTAACTGTTGATTTTAACTTCAGGGTAAATGTAGACTCACTCATAGTCCAGGCAGTGCCGGAGGAAGGCTGTTCTGCGCAGCTCCTTTTAACAATTCCCCTTAGCTGGTGTGTGCAAAATTTCGGATACTAAATTTTCTGTAGGGAAAGTGGGAGTTCATTTTAATTGAGCTTCATGTCATTTAAATTATTATGACAGGTTTCAGGTTTTCAATGTAAAATGATCTCCAAATTTCTCCCATGAAGTTCACCAGAGAAAACTTTTCCAGATGAAGTGCGTCTTAACAACTAGATTTTAACATTGCTTTCAAAATTATAGTGAGCTTTAGCACAGAAGATATGTACATTTTTTAGCAGTGACTGTTGGGAAAAACAGAAAAGGAAGATGAAAAAAAATACAAAGAAGCTTCCAGATCTGGGAGATTGTCTGTTCTCAGCATCCCATTTCTAGTCAAGCTCTCTGAGAGGGGTCAGAGAGAGCGATGGGAACAGAGAGCTATGGCAACTGTGGATATTTTGAAGAGGAATTTCCAAAAGTCGTAGGTTATGATTTATCTCTTTGTTACTAAGAGACAGGGCTATAAGGCTTCAACAGAACTTTTGGTGACCTTGAGGTTGCAATTGTTTTATCTTCTCTTGCTATTAATGTTTTAGCTTCTTTTCAGAATATCAGAAATAACTTTCCAATTGAGAAGGATAATTTTTTTTTTAACATTTGCATTTGTTTGTTACTGCTGAATGCATACCTATCTTTTTTGATTTGTTTGACGTGGCTCAATGGCTTTGATGAAGTCCCAGTCTGTAGCTCATCTGAGGATTTAACTGCAAAGGACTGATACTTTAAGCTGAAACTATTCCAGATAGAGCACATCTTTTCAATGTCTCTAATACAAGAGAAAAATGTGATTCAAACTCACCATTTTTCTGCTGTACAACTTTATTATGAAATTCAGTAATAAACTTTCAGTTCAAATGCTCAGACACTTCAGTTATGTGACCTGTCCCTCCACCTCTAAGATTCTTAGGCTGAAAAAGCACAAAGTGATGGCACTGATGTATCTGAATACTTCTATTTGAAGTACACATAACCTTAGACAGGTGAATATAATTTTGGTGTTGAAACAGTTCCTGAGATTGTTTCTTCTTAGGGAAGACCATTTTGCATTCATCAGAGAGTGTAATATGACATCATTCATCTGTGAAATGGGGTATCATAGGCGTGTGTATACACACACACACACACACACACACACACATTTATACCCATATTGTAGTTTAGTGCAGCTTTTAGATCCAGTGTCTGATATGGCTACTCAAAATCTTGAAATTTTGCCTCCAGAAATATTGTGCAATACCACGCTCGATTGAAAATTGAAAAAAAACACCAAAAAACTCAGGACCTTACCTAACTTCTACCTTCTTAAAGCAACTTGCCTCAGCAAACTCAGCTGTATAGCGTGCAATCTGGCAATAAAGACAAGGCAACTGCTATATAGCTCTTGTAGAGGACCTGTACCAGTCTTCTCGTGTCTCTGTTAACATTAGAGGGAGTCTGGATGAGCAGTATAGGTTAGATATCAAACTTCTTGATTGCTTTTAGTCCTCTGGGAACACGAGTTTATGAGTCCAAATAGTTATAGATCCGCATAAATGTGAGTAGGTGCTCTGCTGCTGTACTCATGCAGCTATTTCTGGGATAGTGCTGTCTGAAGCATCAGATAATGTCCTTCCCATTTTTACCTTGGCAAGAAAAAGAAACAAAGTCCATATTCACAGGGACTTGGGCTTCTGAAAGTGCTGGGTATGGTACCTGGGTCATTTTTACTCAGTATCCTTGTTCTAAAAAGTTCTTCAATTTGTGAGTATTTCATAATGTCCGTACCCTTGTTCCTCAGGTGTGCACAGACTCTTGTAAATGTAATTGCTTCAGAAGCTGAATAAACCTGTTCTTGCAGTGCTGGTAGATGCAATGCAAGCAAATGCTAATTCTGTAGGAACTTCGTTTTCTTTGATTACAAGTTTTATGGGAAAGGAAAAACTTTATTCAGACTATTTTCTTTTTTCTTCGTCTTTTTACCTAATATAGCTCAAAGAAAAAACGTAGTTATTCTTTAAACAAACAAAAGATTTGCAGGTAAATGACTGTATTTGGCGATGTCTTCCTCGTTACATGTTCAGTGTTTGACTCTGGGTTTAGTAAATGTTCTTTTAATAGGTATTTATGCTCAAAAATATGAGTGAGTGAAAACTACAGTAAAAGGAATTGTCTTTGCCTTGGTATTTGTCTGCTCACAGTCTGCTAAAACTCTAGCTATAAATCCTTAACAGCAGTTTGCTGTTTCTGCTACTTTAAATTAGCCTAATGAAGTAAATCAAGCCACTGGTGTCTAATTGGGCTTTAATGAGGTAAATTCCTCAAGAAGAGATTTATGGAGAGTTTACCTGACACAAACAATTGCACCAGAGAAACTCCTTCTCCTCTCCTCCCTCCTCCCCTGCAGCAAGGAAAAAACACAGGAGACATGGAGCAGCACAAAGCTGAAACTATTGTGTTGCTGTAGCCGACAGCGTTCCCAAATTAGCCAGGAATCTCCAGCAGTAGAAGGAAAAAACCTGTGCTCTTCCTTGCAGATCTTTCACTGCCATCCTGACTATTGGCTTCTTTTGGTCAGTGAATAGAAGAGCACTCAAAATGCAGATGCATTGCAGTCAACTGGGATCAATCTGCTGAAAGAGCCGAGGTTGCTGCTCTTAGCTCTTCCCCACGCAGGAAACCAGAAAATGTTGGAGATTAAGGCCACTGGGTCATTAGGAAAGGCGCATAGGTTTGTCTGCAAAATATGCTCTCCTATAAATAGGCCAAGATGTAACAATGAAAATAGTTTAAAAACGCAAAAGGCGTTGAGATGGAAGAGTAAAACTTTCTCTGCATCAAGCAAGAGAGCCTGAAGCAACCTCCAGCTGTTGCTGTAAGGGTGTAGCTAAGGGTATTTAGGAAGATGCAACTTGTTTGCACGCTTTGGCCCATCACCTGCTTTCCCTGGCCACGGCTCAGTGTGGAAGGATGTCTCCGAATTTCCTCTTGCTACCTGCACTTAGCTTCAGAAGGACACTTACCCAGTAGACACATTTCAAACCCCTTTACTCCAATGGTTCTGAATTTTAAATTCTTTGTTTATGCTCCAGGTAGGGCTTTATCTCCTTCAGTGTACAGATTACTTTATTGACAATTCTTATCCTCTAAATGTCTATGGCTGCATTATAGGTAAAACCATCCATGCAGATGCAAATCCAAATGAATATAACACGTATTTGCATGTGTGCTGCTAGCTAGTGATATGAAATGTTGAGCTAATAAATTCTTTAATCAGAGCTTCAAATACAGGCACTGTATTTCCTATCACCTAAAAGTAAATGAAGAATTTGTACTGGCAAGGCTGTCCCTCTATCTGTCTTCGAAATGGTGAATTGTGTATTAACCTAATACAGGTTTTATGGAACATCATAGCCTGCTGTGGATCCCTAAGGATATCTGATGTGCCACCAAACATTCAAAAATCATGAGCCAGGCTTCAAATATAATTAGATTGCCATAGGATTAGGAGGCTTTCTAAATAACAACAACAAAAAAAGGCCAATATGTAACTTGTGGCTCTTTTAATTTGCTTCTCTGGTTTTGAGCCTCTTGTTTGCAGCAAACGTAACTTTGCAGACACAAGGGCTAGAAAGTGTGTCTGTGAGAGAGGGAGGGAGGGAAGGAGATGGGAGTTCATCATCACAGGAGTACCTGAGCTCTGTACTTTCAGAAAAAAGTAATATCATCATATTGGACCCTGCAGCAGTTTCCAGGCAAAATGGGGATTTCCTGGAGTTGCAGCAAAGGGTAACTCTTACAGTGGAACAATTTTGAAAAGCATGCAAAGAGCCCTGAGTGTTCCTGCCAAAAGGAAGATGATCAGACCTCCAGTAGCCTTTTTTTATTCTTCTTTGGCTCAGTGGCTCCAGGCCATACAGCAAGTTTCTACTGTGAAAGTCTGGAATAAATCTAAATCCCTTTTGCTTCAGATAGCAAAACTCCCCAAACTGCTTATATTAAATACCTGGCATCAGACAGAGTGCAATTTGAACATGTCTTCAATCAAACTTTATTACTATTAAGCGTGGAAGGCAGAATATCTTTAATACAAGCATTACTACTTAGAAGCTGACTTGTTGCCAAGCTGCTTCAGACCTGCCTTTCATATGGTTGGCTTTCCTGGGGTCTCAGTTTTCTTATACAGCCCTGAGCTGACATCCCCATCAGTGACTGTGTGCCCTCGGTGGCTGGTAACACAGGAAGGATCATAAGGCTGGCTCGGAGCCCAGCCATAATACCAAATCTGCCATAACTCAGCCGCCACGAATATGTCCCCCTGAATTCCTCATCTGAAAATTAATGGTGTTTGCATGGCTCAGTACCTGCATATTTAATACACATTTATGTACTAGGGGGCCAAATTACTGATATCATATTAATAATTACCACTGCATGATCCTAGAGCCTTAGGAGGAGAAAAAAGAGAGAGAGAGAAATTATATTAACTCAAAATAAAGAAAATTCTGGTAAACTGATAATGCATTTAATAAGCCTCCAACCGCTTCTGAATAAAATAGCTTTAATGAGAAAATGTTCTATATGCACTGGAACAGTCTAGCTCATCTTCCCATATTATATTCTTCTACTAATCTGCTTAACACATACTGACCTGCTGAGTTTCCTTTCATTGTTAGAGGTTTTGTCCTTTTCAGTAAAAATCGTTAAAGTAGCAATTCATTCTTCTGTGTCAAATAAGCTCCTACAACAACACTTACTGATGGAGAAAATGATGGAGAAAGGCAATGATTTCTAGCATTTTTTTCTAGCATTTTTTGCATTACATTGGAATACATCTTATTGCATTGTCTATGGAGATAAATCTACGCACACTGCATTAAAAACATTTAGCACTAACAAAGAGTAGAAGAAATTAATGCTAAAAAATAATGTAATCTGAGAGCTTTTAACATTTCAGAAAGAATACTTTACAGCAGAAGATCACAGTTAAAATGCATAATCTTGGGTATGGAGTAATTTTTTGTGTTCTCACCCATAATGTGGTGTATAACACAGATAAAATGGTGTCTGTGCTGGTAAATATAGCAACTGCGGAAAGTTCTCTTAAAGTTATGAGGAATCCAGATCTCTCAACATCACTTGCATATATAAACATTGCAAGTTTCATTTTCATTCATTCATTTTCAAAAAAACCCTTTGTGCCTGTCTTGGTCTTGGGATTTTTAGTAGCTTGTATAGGAAAGATCTTCATATTCTACATGCAAAAAGATCTTTATCTTGGCTTAAATCCTATCAAATTGCTGCTGGCTCCTGATTGATACAAAATGTAAATACTACTTCAGCCTGGAATTTAGGAAGGAATATTACCCAGTGTATTGGGTTTTTAACTATTAATAGTATGTTTCTTCTAAAGCAATGTGTGCTTTCAGCACATGGGTACAGTTTTTTCTTTACTCCTGCTTCCTGGTCAGTGGAGACTAAAAAGCATCAGCCTCCTTGCCCCTGGCTTGATGGAGTCCACCCGTGGTGGAGTCCGAGAACATCTGATTTGCACATTTACCACAGTGTCTCCTGTGGATTTATGGTTCCTTGTGCTGCCACCATGAACATATACCAGGAAATGCTCAGAAACACAGTCCAAGGGTTAAGTGCATTTTTTACTGTATCAACCACTTTTGTAAATGGTGTTTTTAAGGAAACATTAAATCTTACAGTGTGTGTAAATATTTTAACAAGGTTTTCACCCTGCTTTATTTATATGCTGCTGCAGTTATATACCATGTTTTGAATGACAGTTCTTCAAACCATTTCTTTTTGTACCGTAAGTGCACTTATGAAAAGACAGGGTACCTTTTTCACTCACTTAAATTTGCTAAGGGCATCAAGGGGTAATTTTTCAGACACCGTTAGTATTTTGTTGCTTCTAGAGATGCCATTAATTATAGAAATCTTTTCGAACACTGAAATTCTTGTTCAGTTACAATTATGAAAATGTATGGTGAGACTGCCTTAATGTTTTTGTTTAATTAATGCCTGCATTAAACTATCTGATTTCCTAAATGCCGTCATATGCAATCGTTTGCACTGACGTTTGGAGAAGTGTTGATGGAAGCTAATCTCTCTGCAATTCCTCTACAGGCACTGGAAAGAAAGAGACTCCTTCAGAGGTACGATTTAGTGTCTGAAGTTAAGCTCCATCTCTAAATCACCCCCCAAAACTCCCTATCATTGACACACCTCCCCATTGAAGTGAACTTTTGTGAATTCCTCCTTTGTCACTGAAATAAGAAATGCACATACACTATACAGGCAAATGAATAGCCAGAAAAAATGTTGCCACTGAGACTTCTCAAGAAGGGATGCTTTCTGTTTTATTCAGTCTTTGCAGGTTTTTAGGAGTCTATGAAGAATGTTGGAATCAAACAGTGCCTTGTAATATCTGGATTTTTAGGTCTTTCTGACGACAATTTGGGTCTAGCACAGTCTCTAAACATGTGCTAGTGATCATCAGCTAGTGACTTGCTTCTCAAAAGAGAAGAGCAGGGCTGAGAACCGATGGCCTGCAGAAGCCCTGGTGAAGAAGGAGAAAGGCAAAGTTTACAGGCAAAGATGACTTGAAGTCATTTTCACCTTTGAAATTTTGGGCTGCTTCAAAAGGTGGTAAGCCTAACAAAGTAATCACACAGGAACCAATGACGTTCCCCAGGGTCCCTACTGGCTCCAATGTTCAACATCTTCACTAATGACATGGATGATGGGGCAGCCAGCACCCTCAGCAAGTTTGCTGATGATACAAAACTGGAAAGTAGTGCAAACTGGAAAGAGCTATAGCCAAGAAATCCCTTAGGATTCAAGCTGCTGCAGGTACCACTAAAGGAGAACTAGGACAGGTGACTGACATCAGGGATAATGCAACTTTGCATCTTGTTTTTGTGCTCTTTTGTAGCTGTATTTTGGGATCAAGAGTTTAATCCACTGCTCCTCTGGGGTTATTTTTAAGGTGGTTTTCTGATAAATTGCTTCTCAACAACTTCACAAGGCACTTCTCCAGGAAACAAAATGCATTCAAATGAAGCCGCCTGGCTTTAGCATCCTTCTGCTTGAAAATGAAGGCAAACCAGGATGGTTAGCATTGGGCCTGTGTTTGCCAAGAGCAGCAGCATCTTGGTTTGGGAAAAGGTGGTGTGCAGTCCCAGGGTACAGGCAGAGAAATCATTCCTGAGAGTCACGAACCAACACAGCCCTGGCAGAGGGCAGAGAGCAGAAGACAGCCCACAACTGCAGCCCACCCCTCCACTCAGCAAGAAACTTGGAGGCTCAAGACATTTCCTCACTAGGACTGTTCTCTTGCTCAAAATTAAAACAAGATCTTGGTCCCCAGTTGAAAAAGTATTCAATAAGGAGATCCACACTAGTCTTTTTAAATTCTTCACTGCATCTCCAGCCAAATTATCACAGAATTTACAATGGAAATACAAGTATCGAAATAATCTGTGTTCTATAGTAGTTTGAACTATATTCATAAGGTTTGTGATATTTTTCTTCTTAAATATGACCTCTTTGTGGCCCTTGTTAAATTTACTGTTAACTGAATTACACTTCTAACTGTAAGCAATTCCTTTACACCATTACAGGTAACTTTTGTGGGTAGCTGGAGAACACCAGCAGAGGTGCTTAGACATTGAATGTTGGGGACAAGTGTTAATAGCTCACAGTGCTGGATTTGGCCATACTTTTTTTCAGAAACTGGAAACTTGCCAGTTCTTGAGAACACTCTAATTTTGGAATATAGCTATGAAAGTTGAGAGTCTGAGGCCTCTTATGGTCATACTAAGAAGCTGGCAAAACGCTCCACTAAATGTCTTTAAATATGAAAGACAAGCTCTCAAAGGGGGCTAGCAACAGATGGAGATTCGTATCACAGCTTCTTTGATCTCTTTGGTGACCTCTTATAAACCCACCAAAATATATACAGGGATGAGTTCAAGTTTGTCAGAGTGGAAGAAAACACACCTACTTTCTTAAATAGCACCTCAGACTGTTTCTTTTTCTTCTGAATATTCCTCCAGAACTCCGTCTCGCTACAATATGCTTTACATTTTCTGTAGTTGCTTCGTGGTTATAATGAGAAAATTAAAATGTGTTAAAAAAGAAAGTTGATTTGACTCCATTCCACTTGCACACAAAATGGTTTAGAAGAAAAGAGCCAGAGCACACACTGATCCTACAGCTAAAGCCAAGAATAATTTTGTCTGCGACCTTCAGGACCTAATCCAGAGAGGCATAAAAATGGTGTCCCTGGAGAGCACAGACATCCTATGGATCTGTAAGTGCTTCGGGTTGAATTTAGTCTGTACCTACAGTTTTAGTTGTGCAAATTGAAGTAAACTCTTTTGAGAATAGGTCCAAAACTTTCTGTGCTGCCCTGCTCTCGTGGGCTTCCCACGGGTCTCTGCTCCCGCTCTTGCCCCCTCTGCCCTCCACCCACACATCCTTCTTCTCCTCTTCAACCTGCCACCTTGAGAAAGCGCAGCTCTTGGCTGAAGGCTTTTCAGTTCCTTGCCTCTGGGAAGTCACAGAAATGCCTGCTGAATATTTTGTTTGACGACAGACCCTGTCCAAGAGGAAAGATTTGTTAAGCAGCTCATTGCACAGAGAGCATCGAGCAGAGGCCCTGCGTTGCCCCATGCCATCACTCCTTGGCAGGGGGTGCTCCCGCCCCTGCTCCTGCCCTAGGAGAGCATCACACCACAGCAGGGGGAGAGGAGCAACCAGCATGCAGAAACATGCTTGTGCTGCTGTGGTTCAGGCATCTCCATCCTGGCTGTGCTGAATTGCCCCAGGGCAGCCTGCAGGGCTGCTCCATATCTCTATTTCAGCTGTCCCCAAGGCTCTCCACAGTCATGTCGGTGATTCTTTGAAGGGCCATGGATTTGTTGTGGGTCAGCAGCTGGAGGATTAGTTGAACTATTTAGCCTGCCTGAATGTCCCCTATTGCTGCGTACTTCAGAGTGAACACCACTAAGCCTTCCCGGAGTTTCATCTACCACAGTGAGTATAAACCACATATTTTAAAGTTGGTTTTGTGGGGTTTTTTCCTGGTTTCTGTCTGGAGATACACAGTAAGTAGAACAAAATGCTAGGCATAATGAGCTCCTCTTTTGAAAACAAGGTCTTAGGAATCCTTCAGGTTTTCTCCTGTATTTTTTTCTGTGTATACACCCTCACACATTTCTGCCTGGTTTTATGACAACTGGTGCTCTCGGAGCACTTAGCACCCTGGAAGGTGGGTCCAATTTAAACCAGAATAACCAACTGCAGGTATGTGAAAAGACAAGCAAAATTAGTTTACTGAAATCCTTATCAGAAACTACTGGCAAATTACAGTGTGCACTTAATTCTTTCCATAAAATAAAGCACACAACCATAAATAATTATAATACCATCTAGCTGGCTTTATCGTCACTACATTTTTCTAGTGAAAACCTTGTCCAGAAAGATGCAATAGGATTTTCCCTGGTGCCTGTCACAAAGTCAAGGGTAGAACATCCAGGTCTTAGAAGTCTAAGCCTCATGATTTATCTAATTGACCACACTGCGTCTACGCATATGGTGAAAAGAGAATCCAACATTTCATAAGATATAGAAAGGGGGAAAAAAAAAAAAGACTTACATGTGTTTGCGATAAGTAAGAAGTGTTTAATTCTGTATCCAGGCCTTTGCATTTTTATGTAGGTGATTTAAAAATTTTGGCAGAGATCCTGTCTTCTCACTGCTCAAAACTCAAATACGATTGTTGAGCAGTAATAATACAGCATTCTCCATGAAACTTGGATTTGTAGAGACTTTAAAAGTGGTAATGGAAAAATGGGTTGTAATTGCTGTAGACTTTCATTTCAGCATTAGTTACATGAAAAAGAAGCGTATGCCTGTATTGACCAAAATGAAAACTTTTTCTGCCAAACCCTTTGGCTCTTAACTTTAAAACAAACTACGGTATGATAGATGCTTACTGTCTATGCTCAGTGTGTTAAAGAGAAGGAAGAAAACATTATTTTTAACAAAAAGCCATAAAATTAAGAGCAAAGAAACATGAGTCCAAGTAATTGGGTACAGTTAAGTTTTGATCTTCAATGCAGTGCAAGCCACTTATTCAAATGAACCAAAACTAGCATATTACCAACTTAAGCTGGATTAAGAGAAGTGAAATTTAATATAGCCAAGTGTAGGCACGCTTTTGGAGTTCGCACAGTTAGCTGACTCGCTTTACAATATATTTTACCTGGTACAATCTTCTTGTATAGATGAGGCCAAGAAAAGGACAACACGAAGATTTAAGCACATGCTACAACCGCATGTCTTAAGTTGCTAGTATTGACAATGACAAGAATCTTAGCACATCTGATGAGCTAGAATCATAGAATCATAGAATCATTTAGGTTGGAAAAGACCTTTAGGATCATTGAGTCCAACCATAAACCTAACACTGCCATCCCACCACTAAACCATGTTCCTAAGCACCTTGTCTACTCATCTTTTAAATACCTCCAAGGATGTGGACTCAACCACTTCCCTGGGCAGCCTTGACAACCCTTTCAGTGAAAACCCTGTCAGTTCATACATCAACTGACATTATAGGAACTAGGTAAAACTAAAGGTTGGTTTAGCCCAATGTCCTGCCTTTGACACTGGCCAAAAGCAGATTCCCAGGGAAGACTATGGAAGCTGAACAAGGGCTGTCCCAGCCTGCAGCCATTGATCGCTCAGGGACTGTCTGAATTAAATGGATGTCTATTCAGTCCCTGCAGAGTCTCCCTTTGACTCCCTATTATTTCCAGTATTCACAATACTGCAAGAAAAAGAGATTCATAGCCTGCCTATGAGTTAGATTAAGAACCTCCTCCTTTTAAACTCTGCCTACTGCTAGCTTTATTAGATATTCTCTAGAGCTTGCAATGAAGACAATGAACAACCAACTGCTATCCACCCGCTTTATGCCTCTCATGATTTACTAGATGCATATCTTATTTCAACTGCCCTCTTTCAGACTAAGGAGACCTGGTTTGCTCAGCCATTCCTTATGTGGCTGCTGCTCCATTCCCCTCATTGCTCTTCCTGCCCTTCTCTGCACCTCTCCCAGTTCTGCTTTAACCCTTTTGAGTGGAGAAGGGAGCGGGGGGGGGGGGTATGTGGAAAGATGACCTCATGCAATATTCAACCTTTGTGGGAATGCATGACAGAGATGGAAAATAGTTGCAAAGTTTTCACATGCTTTACCTTGGTAAAATAAGAAAAAAAGCCACATAGAATGATTACACATTGCAAAGATGGACATATTGGAATGCCAAAGCATTTCAGGTAAAGTCATGTTAAAGCGTATTTTAGTAATAGGCTGCTACACTTGCACATTGAAAATGGGATTTTGATTAACCTTCCAAGTGCTAGTTTATTAAACCAAACTAGAAGAGGTCTAAATTTATTGGTTTGGCAGCTAACCAAAACCAAAAATCACCCAAACCAATCCAAATCCCTTTGCCTAGAGAGTTTAGTTTAATTTCAAGCAAATGTGATATTTATCAAACCGTAATATTTGCAACATAATTTTTAAAGCTTAATTGTTACTGTATGTAATGGCCTCAGAGGAGGTAGTACAGAATTTTAACCAAAGCAATTAAATAAATAAAAGCAAATGCTTAGTAACTTTCTAAGCAAGATTTTTTAAAGACAAAATATACAGGTAGCAAACTGACAAATCCTAATCAAATATTTCTGCTTTTCCCCATTGCATTACATCATATTAGTTAATCTGCAAACTGCTAAATAGATTTGGGATAATTATTGCTGGAGCAGTTCTTTCTCAGGAAGAAAAACTTGATTTTTATCATGGTCATTGTTAAATTACAAATGCAGATGTCTGCTCTGCAAAGCATGGAACTGGATTTTCATTTGCTGTTTAGGCACAGCTCTTTGAAAAGAAAACTTGGTAGACAGTTTGGGTATAACACATAGGCAGCATAGTGTTTGATACCGGTTCTTGCTAGATACATGTGTGTGCAAACCCAACACACATGGGTACACATTTTGTCACCATTAGATCCTTTTTTCCCCCAAATACAATCCTTGGCATATATTCGTTTCGCAATTCCACTACCAAAAAACTCAATCATGTGTACCACAGGCTGAGTTCAGAGAAGCTTAACTACACTAGGATTTTGTTTGAGTAGTCAAATACAATAGAAATTAACCCATCTTCTGCATTCTGAAGATTGCAGTGATTTTAAATAGGGAACAATTCTGCAAATTAGGAAGTGGCGGAAGAGTAGCTTTTCATTGCCAATGATACCACCTTATAAATTTAGATTTTAAAATATCTTTGGTAGTTGTCCATTCTGTCAAAATCTCTGTTTTAGTTTTTATTGTGACCCTGCTTATTTTCACAGCCTTTGTAATCCTAATGTGTTAAAAAAACACTTCTTGTCCAGCCACTGAAAAAACTAACATGCCAAATGATTTGTAGCTTTCCACCTGAACTGTTGCTCGTGAAATTGGGATTATATGCCTGCAGGCCCACACATGGTAACTGAGTCTTGTCTTGGATTGCCTACCGTGCTTTCAGGACTTCTACAGCAGCAGCTGAGGCTTCCAAGAGCAGCCTGAGTAACCCAAATGCCGTCATGGTTAACACTTTGAAGTGCAACTTAGTAGTTTAACTTTTACCTTTATAGAATGAAAATATAAAAATTACGATTTTTTGCCTCCATTTCTCACTCCTTCTTTCACCCCGTGAAGTTGATGTGAACATCTCACTTCAGCTACTTACACAGATGCAACTTAATCGATAAAGTTACTCACACGTAGCAAGAAAAATAGCACAGACCTTCTTTTCAGTCCCTGGTTGAGGCCAATGTGCAAGCAAATATGTAGCAAATGTTGAAAATTTCCTGAAAAGAGACAGGAGTAATTATCCTCCCACCATACTGTCATACTGTGCGGAAGCGACCTGCTATAAGTCATTTAGGTTGGACTGCAAATTAAGTCCAAGGACCTGCTTTGGACTTCAGATAGATACCTATGCCTGTAGGTCTGTAGCACAAAAAACCCTGCAGTCTTAACTAGGTGTTTCACAGGAATTTCTGTAAAATAATATTTTATGATTAAATGATCCAGTTCTGAATGACATTCACATGAAAAAGTAGGATGGACCCCAGTCTAGTTCTTTGATGGGGCTTTCTTCATAGAGCAAGCAAGCAACTCCTCTTCTCACCTCCCCCTCCAAGACTGTTATTGCATTTATTTAAAGTTGATGGCTTTAACTAACTTCAAACAAGTTCTTGGTGACCTCAGTTTTATTGTGAAGCTCCAAATTTCCCCAGTTAATTGCTGAATCACCAGGGCCTCCTCTGTCTCGGACCAAGACTGCGGGTGGTGCAGCTGACACAACTGCTACGTACAAGACCAGGGTAGCCACAATGGACAGCCTATGTAGCGCGTTCAAAACATGGCACGCGCTGCCTTTAGTATGTGCAGAATGAAGAACTGCTGCATTCATTTCGGCTGGTGAGGGTCAAACTGGACAGGCACATGCCTCTGGTGTATGGAAAATAGCTGAGAAGACTCATTTGTGCTGGCAGAGAAAAAAGGGGCTTTCAATAGCATAATTTTCTTTCTCATAGTAATAAGCAGCAGCAAATAAAAAGGGTCTTTATATTGCCTAGTGTGTACAGCTGACACAAAATAGATATTGCCTTTGCAAGCATTGATTAGGAGTCAGTGGTGACTTCTCTGGGGTGTGCTGTGGACAGAGGAGTGAATCTGTCATGCACGCTCTTCCTTAGGGAGAGTGGGATCCTCTTCCATTACATTGGCTCTTGCAAAAAGTAAAGGAGCAAAGGGCAATAAATGGTTCTTTTCCAGTGCTGATGTAAGGAGCCAATGAAGGAAACACACTTGCTTCATTCATAAAAAATTGGATTTGTCATTTTAAACTGTACAATTGGTTTAGATTTTACAGCGATGTTTGACTGTTCAGGATGCTGTTTCATTTTTTCTTGTTGGGTACGTGAATCAGTTCACATTAAATTCTCATTATCTTTATGATTCTGAAGCTACTGTAGAAGGTTCAGGATATAATCTTAAAATAAAAGCAACTAATTGCTGTAGTTATATTCAGTTTAAAGTGAAGAAAACTTGAACATGTCTCCGAAATGTTTCATACAGCTTTATCTAAAAATACAAAGTTTTCATAGTTTCAGTATGCAAATAATGTTTAATATCTGCACAAAATCTGGTTGTGAAAACCTTAACATATGAATTACGGGATGTCAATATTTATTAATTCAGTATTCCAGTTTTGTTCTTTATAGCTACTGGGAACTGCAGATGAGACCATAAGCCAAGACACCCATTCTGCTCATTCAAAGCTATTCCAAGATCAGTCTGAGGCTCCTGGATCTCCACCCACCCCACAGCCCTTGGTTGTCTTTCACTTCACATTGAGCCTCTCAGTTTCCTGCAGTTGCCAGCCGTCTGCATGAGGAGTGACGCTCTCTCCTATCGGAGTTTGGTCCCCAGTTCTCCCGATGCAAGGCAGGTTGCCCTTTGAATTTTTGAGCAGAGCTCACTGCTTCCACAGCACATCCCAGCTGGGGAACAATAATTCCACATCAGGAATCCAGCTGCTCTCCCAAACGATATTGCACTGGATTACCACAAAGCCACAGGGCTGTTCAAAACACCCACTATCAGCCAATTCCATTCCCCTGCCAGAGATCAGAAAACAAGAACACACTCGGCCGTCTCCGCTCAGTGCTTCCAGCAGCTCACCCAGCCAATTATGCTGGGGTCTGTCCACATCTGTTTTGCAGTACTCCTCTCACTGGCTTAATTGTACATGCTTACCGATATCCTAGACAAACCACAAGGAACCACTTGTATAAAGCTAGCTAATGAAGAAAGGAGAAAAGATAGACAAAGAAATATCAGCACTTTAACAAAAATAAATGTAAAATCATCTTTATTTCTGCATCACAGAAATAAATATAAATGATCTCTTTGCAGATGTTGCTAATTACACAAGTTTAGTTTATTTTTTTTTTTTACTGCAGTCTTCACTCTAAATCTCTGACTCGCCCTTAGCAATGACTATTTTTGGAGAAAAGGAGGGATGTCAGTGAGAGCTTTCGGTGAGACCCAGGATAAACATACTGCCCCTTTAATAACCCATTAATTCTCCAACAATATCCTTTAGGGAGACTGGCTACTTCCATGGATTGTTTTAGTACTTATTCTAAACGGTAGGCTTACCCATTTCACAAACTAGGTTAGAATTTTGAAGCCATCACTTGCGGGATGTTGACTTCATTGCTCATCTATGATGTGGGACAACGCTGCTCTGTGTTGGAGAAGTCCAGTGCGAGGAAACACTTTCCCTCCAGCTCTTTCATGTGCAGTGCTGCAGAACTGCCCCAAGGACTCTCCAAAGCCTTCCTGACAGCAAGCCGCCAGAGACAGCTGTTAGGGTTGAGTCCGTAGCTGAGCACAGTAAATAACAATAGTATTTATGTCCATACTGATCAAGTTGGCTTCTCTGCAAGGAGGTACGTTGTGGAGACCCGACCGATCTTCACTAGAGCAGCGTTGATCACAGCTATTGGAAAGGTTCAGTCAGGAGATAATAGTTGTCAGAAGTACTGGGGAGGAAGGAAGGGATAGAGAAATGGATATGAACAAGATAGCTGGAAGGCACTTATTTCAGCTACAGGAAAAGGCAGGTTACAGCAAAAAAAATCCTCAGTTTCCTTTTAAATTGTGTTATTTACAAAAGAGCAAACGGTGGCTTAAAATAAATGGAAGGTAAATACAACCCAGAAAGAAATACTGCCCTGCACAGCATGAAACTGGCCCGTGGAATCCACCATGGCACTGGGTCAGTCAGCTGCTGTAGCTTCCTTTGCAGAGAGGCAAACAATACTAAACCCATCATCTGTCCTTGCACGTGGTAAACCTGACCTGTGGTGAAAGCAACAATTTCTGTCTGCAGTTCCCTCCGCCTGACATACGTATGGTTTGCAGCATGCAAGGGAGCATGTAATCTCTCCTGCAAGTCTTAATACAACTAAAAACCAGAGAGAGAGACCAGGCTATTTTAGTCAGGATTATTTTAGTTGGGACTGTACATAACAGAAGTACAACCACTGAGACACACCAGCAATTATGTCATTCCACCAACTTGATGTTTGTTGATCTTACACTCCTGACTGTCCCCAGTCATAGAATCATAGAATTGTTTAGGTTGGAAAAGACATTTAAGATCATCAAGTCCAACCATAAACCTAACACTGCCATTCCACCACTAAACCATGTCCCTAAGCACCTCGTCTACCCGTCTTTTAAAGTCCTCCAGGGATGAGGACTCAACCACTTCCCTGGGCAGCTTGCTCCAGTGCTTGACAACCCTTTCAGTGAAGAGATTTTTCTTAATTTCCAGTCTTAAGTCTCCCCTGGCACAACTTGAGGCCATTTCCTCTTGTCCTATCACTTGTTACTTGGGAGAAGAGACCAACACCCACCTCACTACACCCACCTGTCAGGCAGTTGTAGCGGGCGATAAGGTCTCCCCTCAGCCTCTGCTTCTCCAGGCTAAACAACCGCAGTTCCCTCAGCTGCTCCTCATAGGACTTGTGCTCCAGACCCTTCACCAGCATTGTTGCCCTTCTCTGGACACGTTCCAGTGCCTCAATGCCCTTCTTGTAGTGAGGAGCCCAAAACTGGACACAGTATTTGAGGTGGCCTCACCAGTGCCCAGTACAGGGGGATGATGACTTCCCTAGTCCCTCCGGCCATGCTATTCCTGATACAGTCGCACAGGGTAGCTACATCCTACAGCCAGTGCCCACCTTGCCCACCTTACCAGCAATATGGAGGTCAGTGAGGAAGCTTGGGTCGCAGTCAAAGTAAACAGGGACACTGCATCCCACCCCCCCACCCCCCCTTTCTCATGAGGGTGCAAGCTGCAGCCAAAGCACCCAGGCTCTGTTGGGGGACCCTCTCCCGGTGGTCCTTTGCAGCAGAGCCTGGAGCAAGGGGGCTGCAGATGTTTACCCATCTGACTGCACCAGTTATTTTCTCGTGCCTCAAGTTCCTGCAGACCAGCAATTAAGGCAGAAATCTGGAAATCCACAGCACAGTTAGCAGCTTCTGGTCATGGTGGTGATTGGATTAGGGGAGAGAGGGCCGTCTGGAAGGATACAGCACTGGCCGCCCTGGGGATTTAAACTGATCCCCTAGCCAAAGGAAAATGAGTGTGGTGGCTGTGGTTTTCTTTCCATTAACATTATCTTACAGTTTATGTCCTAAAAAAATTGGCATAGCTGGCAAATCCCGGGAGCGAGGCCCAAAACTGATTTAGCATGAAGCCTGAACTTTCTCTCACCCTTTGAAGTCCAGGTTTCCCTACTCAGCGTCAAGGTGAAGGGACAGAGTAATGCAGTACTGTTTCTCCTCCTGCGTTTTCTGCTTGTTTCATGTGAATGTCAGAAATCCTGCAGCCTAGAGATTTTTTTAATAAATCTACTAATCTTCCCATGGGAATAATTATACATTTTAAACATGTCTTCAGAAAAGAGAATCTCATACTTTAGGAAGTCAGATACAGAAATTTTCTTCTCGGAATTTAATTAAAGAGGTAAAATGAGTTGGATAGTTTTGGGTTTTTTTTTTAAGGTGAACTTTATGAGTTGAAAGTAATACTCTGGATTAGTGTCTTTTGTGCCAAAATGCAAAACATAATGATACAAGGTTTAACATACATGCTGTTGGACAAGAACATAGCAGAGAGCTTAAAGAAAAGCTGTCATTCTGTAATGTGAATCAGATTTTCCCTTATTTTACTTTAGTGGGTTTTACTTTTTTTTTAAACAATAAAGATTAACTAATAGGCCTCCTTGCTCATGTTTATATATAGTTGGAAGAATCATTCAGATGTCGTTTGATACTGGATGTATCTAGCTGTGCTGAAACTGTATGCAACCTAGTATGTACTGAGTTAACTGTACTCATTTTTTGGCATGATTAATCCATTCAAATGTTTTTAGCAGAGCAAATGTTATAGGAATAATTAATTTGCAAATGTCTGCTTGGTAAAGTGTAGGGTTTTTAAAAAAAAATATCTTAACAATGAGGAAAAATTTTCAAAAGGCACTAATACCCTATTTCAAAAGCAAGTTGGATGCATAGCATAAATCACTCATCAAAAAAAAAAAAAGAGAGAATTTCAGTCTTTATATTGTTTAAAGGCATTTGAAACCATTTTCCTAATTGCTACTTCAAAATCCTCTACTAGCCAGTCAAAGAAATTCAGAAATGTCAACCTATACCCTTTTTGTGCTGTATGGGGTTTTAGAGGTAAGCAAAATTTGCTCTGTACTTCAGTAAGCTGCAAAAGACGTATTCAGTACTACGCAGCAGCTCAGCAGGAAGAATTGCCTATTGAATCAGAAGGATTCTGCCCTTGATTAACACTGAAGGAGCGCCTCTGCGTGACTTGAGGAGGCACTGAATTACTTACTAACACCTCCCAGACGCAGTGAAAGATTGGCAACTGCTCTCCTGAGCAAAAAGGTTGTAGGGGATGACTGGATTTCAGCTCAGGACGGATGGGAGAGTTTGGGTTACTAAAGACGGGGCCACCAAGGTGAGTTTAGAGTTGAAACAGGCAGCTGACTGCACTTAATGAGGCATTTGTAAGAGATTTTAGGCTGAATAATAAATTTCAGAGAGGGTGTAGCACTAGAATTTGGACTGATAAATACTGGTAAGCTGCAATTCCTGCAGCTGGAAAGAGGCAGCTTAATTAGGGGTGGGTGGACACTTGCTGTTTGCAGATTCCCTTACTGTAGTCCTGGGTAGGCAGGGGACACTGGCTTGCAAACCCAAGTTGATGCAGATCCTGGAAAAGTTGTCAAGCTCCGCTTGGAGTAGTGATTAACAGTGACACTAATCCACTGCCCTCTGAATACGGCAGAGCTTTAAGAAGACGCTAGGGTTAATGAAAGGATCAGCGCTGCCCAATTAACTTCATTTCTTGCTGAGTCTACAAAAAGCTGCTGAGGACCACGGCAATGTAGCTGTTAAGTGCTTCTGGAGTTGTTAAGAGTCGTTGCTTTTATCTTAGGATTGGGGTCAGCACGGCTTCTAAATGCGAGCCAAAATCCTAACAGGATCCATGAGCTAACTTCAGGAGTTTTAGAATCGCCTAACAATGCCTCAGCTGTGAGGCTTGAGAGAAACAGCAAAGCTTCAGCTGGAGCCTCAGCCTGAAAAGTTAATACAAGGGCTAGCTGTTACGAGCAGCAACAAATCCTTTGCATGCCATTTGTAACCAGGAACACTTCTCCTTATTTACATCTTCACGTAGCAGGGGGCTCCCATGGAGCCCTGTCACTGAGCTGCCCTCAGATGAAATGGGCCAGAAAGCATGAGGTTACAGCTCGGACGAGCTTGGGTTTGTTACAGGGCTAAGCATAAGGAAAGGGCCTTTTGTTACATTTAGGGCCAGTGTTTGCATCCTACCATCAAAAACAAAAATCTGACCTCACTGACCTGCTTAGACCAAGGAGCTGCAGCGTCTTTCCTGCTCATGCCAGCCTGAACCCTAACATTAACACTAATCCTGAAATTAAAGCTACACCTAGATTAGCAACCCCTGTCAAACTCTGAACTAAGCACAGCTTGGTGGCTTCTGCTGGTGATGACATTAAAAGACACCTTGACAACACCTAGGGCTGTGCAGCAACACTGACTCAGTGATTCCTATCACCCGATCCTTCACCTTGCCCCTCATGAGACCTTTCTGTGTGTCGGCTCCTTACACTCCACCAGCAACCCCTGCCCCACCAAACACTAAGCATGGCTTACTAGCTCCTGTTTAAAACACATTCAAAATATTCTAGTAGTACCTTTTAAATCCCACAGTAACGTGGATTCAACCACCACGTCAGCTTGACTTCTAGCCCTGAAAAATATTTTACCCTTTAAACTAATCCTGCCCAGCTGAAATGAAAACACTATCTACAGGAAGCCAACCGGCACCAGGTCCAGCTCTAGCTCAAAAAGCTCTTTTCAAACCCAAGATAACTGCCAATGTCATAACCTTCCCTAGCCTGACATGGTAACCTAAGCTGAAGTCTAACCCTTGTCCTTACTGCGATGCATCAAAGACTATCAGTTGCAATTTTTCATTTTTTGATACTAATGTTCCTGGGTGTAGCACACCACGACTGTAGTAAAACTGGGTGTGCTTGCAAATTATTGACTCTGAGTCACTATTTAGCATCAAATCATCAAACTATCCAAAATTTATATTCTTAAAACTAGTAATTAACTTTGAAAAGGTAACTTCTCATGCTAAAGAATTAGTGTTAATCCATCCTCCACCACCTCAAAGGTACTTGCTCAAGATGGTTACCCCGGCCAGCCTGAAAGAACGCTGGATGTAATGGACAGATTTGGTCTGGAAGATAGTGCCATGAAGATTAAAAAAACAGTATTAATCAGCTGCCCTTCCAAGTGTTTCAGAGAAATGATAACTGAACTTTATAGAGAACACTGTCATGTGAAAATACCATTAAAATGAGACCAACAGTAATTAAGTGGATGGAAGCATCCTTTTTTCTTTATTTATTCTTTGATTACAATTATACTTCGATAAAATGCCAGGGAGAACAATGTCTGCAACTAACTTTCTGAAGTAGCCTGGACATACGATGAAAATGCTTAAATCTGAAAAAAAGTGAATCTATCAAAAGATACAAAATAGTTTACAAAAACTACTTAACACTGCATACACACATAGGAGCCCTAATTCCTGCAGTTGTATGGTATCAAGCATGGGTAATTTTTGAAGGCACTGTAGTTAGTTCTAGAGTTAGGACTTTGGCTCTTAGTCTGAGTCTGTAAGCTGAAGTTTGCAATAAACTAACTTGTTATGACTCACTATTTAATATACATGAATATACATATAAATGCTTTAAAAAATTGTCTTATTCTGTCCACATAGCAGCAAATTTTCAAGCTATGTATCTTGACTCAGGTTATGTATCTTGAGTTAGAGACTGGCAAAGTTCCTGAGTGAATTCACAAACTCCCCAAGATCCTCATAGGCTGAAGCAATTCATGTGAAGAGGGGAGAGACAGCGTATCTCACCAGAAACTATTTTATTTGGTCTGTCATTGTGGAATGAGGTCCATTCTGCACTGCCTTCCAGATTCTTTGCATTTCTCAACTGGAAAGCATACTGGTATCTTCAACTAAAATGTTTCCTAGGATGACTGGAGCCCGTAGCTGACAGAGAACCAGTGCAGTTGGTTCCCATTCTGCTACTTAGGATATTTGACAATTTTGACAGGCTGATTTAGAATTGCGTTGCTACAAAAAGAAATTTTCATAGATAGTGATATATGTATAAAGAGCTAAATCTCTTCAACTTAAAGCCTTCTTTTCCCCAAAGTGTCCAAGCTGCTGACAAGTCAGTCTGATACACTATAGTCACGAAGAAAAAAAGGCCTTTTATTATTTAAATATAATGTTAATATTGAAAAAGCAAAGGGGAGAACAGGAATTACACATAAAGATGAAAAGATACTGGAAATCTCACTGTCTTCTTATATGTTCTTCATAATTTAGAAACATAGCACCACAGTCTAGTTAACGGCAGCTGAGTGCCAAGACAGAGCATGTGTGTTCTTTCCCTATCAGTTTAACAGAACCCGTTTAATAAAAGTGGAGGATCAAAGAACTTCAGATGAGACAAAAAAGAACCAAGAAACACTCAGTCAGCCAAGTCACACAGATCTGTTACAGAGAATATATAAGCAACCAAAAAAGGGAGAAAAAATGTTTGCATTAACCCAACAGCAGCCAGTTCAGAAAGTCAATTAAGAAAGATTAATTGATTGGTTTATTATGGTTTATTGTACAAGTAATAATTTGTATTAAAACCCTTTGATTTGTACAATTAAGTTTGAAACAACTGTATAAACGTTAAGTAGCTTTAAGAGTAAATTGATTTGTAGTAAAATAAATAAAGGTTATTATCTTAATATTATCTTAATTTACCAAACAATCCAAATTCCTATAAGGGGACATTGTAGATACAAATGTTTGCAGTTGTTAGACAGTGAAATACTGGCCATCAACTTACTGCTTACTTTGTTAGAGACTACACCACAAAAATTAAAGTGTCATAGGTCACTCCATGATGAATCTTTTTTTCCTCTTCACTAAAAAAAGGCTGCAGAGAAGATAACATAAATCTAGGGTTGAAACCTTGAGACAGAAGATTCATAAAAGGTATTGCAACAATACCTCCTTGGACATGTTACCAGCTATAAATTCCACTGAGTCCATGCAAAGGACCTGTGCAGGACATTAAATTCAGCCTGTGGTTTCAAGCAACTGAACTAGATGTGAATTTGTCCCAAATGCAAATTTTTTCCAACTCTGTGTTCTCAAAATAGCACATATTTTTCTCTTTGGAAACAATTTCAAGATTGTGCTTATCCCACCTTACTAGAAATGAACTGAACAGAATGAACACTCGTGCTGAATGAAGAAATTGTACGACTGTAATAACCAGTTATTCATGATTATTGATACATGAGGACCATGAAAATGAATAACTAAAGGATGTTTCTGCTTCAGAAAAAGATTATAAGACTGAATACTGTGTTCAGTTTTGGGCCCCTCACTACAAGAAAGATGTTGCCTTGCTGGAACAGGTCCAGAGGAGAGCAACCAAGCTGGTGAGGGGTCTGGAGCACAAGTCATACAAGGAGCGGCTGAGTGAACTGGGGTTATTTAGTCTGGAGAAGAGGAGGCTGAGGGGAGACCTGATCGCCCTCTACAACTACCTGACAGGAGGCTGTAGTGAGGTGGGGGTCGGCCTCTTCTCCCTGGTAACAGACGATAGGACGAGGGGGAATGGCTTGAAGCTGCGCCAGGGCAGGTTTAGGCTAGACATTAGGAAAAACTTCTTCACTGAGAGGGTTGTCAGGCTCTGGAATGGGCTGCCCAGGGAGGTGGTGGAGTCCTCATCCCTGGAGGTATTTAAAAGAAGGATAGATGAGGTGCTTAGGGACATGGTTTAGTGGTGGGATGGCAGTGCTAGGTTAACGGTTGGACTCGATGATCTTAAAGGTCTTTTCTAACCGAGGTGATTCTATGATTCTATGATTCTAAGGGCCAATTACTTTGTCCTAGAATGTAACTTAGTTCACATAACTGGTAACAAATACTGAATTAGGTGTCTTTGCCTTGCAAGTATCCATAGAAACAAGATTGGTAAAAAGTCCAACCTAAATCAGTCCTCCTAGCTGCCTAGGTCAAAATCACTGTTTACAAAGAACAGTGAATAGCCCCTCCTGCAGCACTATGACCCAATTTCCTCTCTACAGTCACCTAGCGTATTCTTCAAAATTTTATATTTAACTTTTTGGCCTCTATATCACATGGAGTATCAGGCAACTTACTTCTCACATTCTATTGATGGATTGCCAAATTAGTCCATCTTCTTTAGTTACTAAAGTAAAAGAGAACATAGAAAAATACAGGCAAGATTCAAAAAACAAAAGACACTTCTAAATCCACAGTTAGTTTTCTAAGTTAGTTCAATAATGGATTTCCACCATATACCCAACAATTTTATTTATATTTTTTTTGCTAAATAGTTTACACTGCTATTGTGGAACAGCATGAATAGGCTCCGCACCCCCTTTGTTTACAGGAAACAAAAGCTGATTCTGAATGAACCTGACAAAGCAACATGTGTGGCCAAGACCAGAGTTGAGACCAAGCATCAAGGCTTCTTTGGATAGAACACGCATTAACAGAACATCATTTGCAGATGTTCTTTTATCCAGTTGGATTCCTTGGCTTTTCGCTATCTCTGCTCACATGAACCATGGCCAAAACAAACAAGTTGTCCTTTCCTCAGCAAAGTGCATTTGATGGTGCCGCGCAGATGCAAGGCCTCGAAAGCAATAGTTCTCAGCATTCCAGCTGATTAGCTCTTCTAATTGGCTCTGTCTCCTCCCATCCCAGGATCTTCTCACAGTAAATCTAGTTAGGAAAAGTTGCATGAATTGCAGTATCAAGGAAGTACCAGGGAGATGATGTGAAAGTAACACTGGTTTTCAAGCAACATTCCTAGCATAGAAGACCAAAAGTTTATTTCCTCTTGGCAGCTGTAGAATGTAAACAATCTTTCTTGCTCATTTTGCAGCTTGATCATCTGTTTTTATGTTTTATATCCTGTCTCATCATTAGCAAATATTAGGATGGAAAGCACAAGAAGAAATAAACAAGTTGGGCTGTACTGGTGCTCCTCAAAGTATTAAAAAACCTCTCAAGCACAGCCTGTTTCACCTTGCTTGCATGCCCACTTAAGCAAGTCACCTGAATTAGGATTAGAAGGACAAGTCCTGCTGGGTTTTTTTTTGCCTGTAGCATGTATATATACTCTATATATATGCTTCTAAAGATCATGCAGGAACTATTGATCAAAAATTGTGTTACCACAAGATCATAGAATCACAGAATGTTTTGGGTTGGAAGGGACCCCTAGAGGTCATCTAGTCCAACCCCCCTGCAGTGATCAGGGACACCGCTAACTGGATCAGGTTGCTCAGAGCCCCGTCCAATGTGGCCTTGAATGTTTCCAGGGATGGGGCCTCCACTGTCTCTCTGGGCAACCTGTTCCAGTGTTTCACTACCCTCATTGTAAAGAATTTCTTCCTTATATCTAGTCTAATGTCCCAAGACATTTGCAATGCTTCATCTTTCTCCTTATGGCACTTTATAACTCTCAGCCTTTTTTACAGTCTTTTGTAGAGCATGTGGTGGTAAGAGGTACAGATAGTCTCTAGATCCTTTCAGATTAAACATCTACCACATAGTTATCTACGATCACTAAGACCTGGAGTTACTGACCAATGCAATCCCCTCTACTCCTCTGTCCTTACAAAGGGCCAATGCAAGTCGTAGACTCTTCTTTTAGAGGGGCTGCAGCTAGGAAAAAAAAGTCAATGCTTTAGATAAACTGCAGAGTCTCCAGTATTTGGAGTGGAGTTATCTGAGATTATTACAAGGTGGCCCAAGTGTAGGATAATGTTTAATATAGCTCTGGAACCCTAATCCACAACAGCTGCCTCCTACATTAAAGCTTCTTTAGATACCTGAGGTTTCTTGCCTTTTTGAATGAGATCTAAAAGTCTCCCGCTTCAGAATGGGCTCAGTTAAAGCCAACACACTTGTCTGATACAGTAGAAGAAAAGGAAATTACTATTAACCAACTGTGAAAAGGCTGAGCCAGTTTATTTGATTCTCTAAAGTCCTTCACGCAAAATAAATGCATGTTCTCAATAAGTTTGCAGCCAGGAAAGCTCAATTTCAGATAAGAACTGTAATGAAATACAGTAAGTATTTATACATGAAATATCATAAACGATAAACCACACATTTTTGAACTTGAGGAAAGCAAGATACATGTTAGATGCAATATTACATGAGTCATACAGGTGGTTCCTGTGAAACCTAGAACAAACTTACCTATAAGAATCTCCAAAGAGCAATATTGTATGAGATGAAATTTCCATGTTTCTTCCTCTTTGAACCAATTCCCTTTAAACACGTTACATTTTCCAACACGATTCACCTGTGAATGTAGCTGTCAATTACCGCAAAACTATTAAAACTACTGTTTATTTTGGATAGCAGTTATTTCAAAGGACTACATACATACTACATACATTACTAACAAGGCACAACGATTGCATATGACCTTGGTATAAGGAGTTAAGAGTTTGCATTTTTAATTTCCTGTACCTCTTTTGTATTTTTCACTTGGTTATTTGGAAAGCTGATACACATAAATATTGAATGGCTTGGCATGAAAAGTGCATCAAATTCAGTAATATCTTACTTTCAGAAAGACTGAACAAACTCATGGATTTTTAAAAAAAATATTTCTATGTAGGGTATTTGAAATATCTTTGCAGTTCTGTTTAAATAAGAAAAATGCTACTAGTCTACAAAATCCCTTCCCCACTTCATTGATTTCTTTCTAATTTTCCTGATTTTCAGCAAGCGGACAAGCAGCAAAGATTAAGGAAGGGCTGAAGAAAAGTCTTCATGAAGCAGAAATGGCTATTTAGAAATTCAAGTGTCAGACCAAAGTCACAGAGCTGTTTGCCGTACTTATGCATTCAGTTCATGCAGCTTGGTAACTGTGAAGTGAGTACTTGACTAAAAAAAAGGGGGGAAAAAAAAAAAAAGATAAATCCTCTCTCTACTTGAGTTTCCAGGCTTGGGAGTTGGCATGACAACTGTAAGCAAGTAGTCAAGTCAGGCACCAACGGAGTAAGACACCGAAAGAAACCAACAGAAACATAAAAGAACCAAATACGGAGAAGTGCTAGGAAAAGCAGTGATAAAATGTGGACATCACAGAGCTTTAGAGGTGTGGGCACTAGCACAAGCAGTGAGTAGCTATGTCCCTGCATAGCAGTAGGCAGGGTATCATATAGCTGAGGTGGTGACTAGCTGTTTCTCCAGCGAATAAAAAGATTGTGCTACTCTAGGCAAAACTCTAGCTCTGTTGTGTGCCAACAGAAATAGCTGATCAGGCTGCACAACAGCAGTTTCACAGTGAACTGTAAGTAGCAATACATAAAGGGCTTATTAATCTTCCTTTACCGTTGAAGCAAGTTTAATTTCCAGAAAAATAGATATTTATATCTAAATCAAGGAAAGAATTAAGAAGGGTGTCAAAAATAAGAATACCTGACATTTTTATGGATAAGTCTAAATCATGTAAAGAAAGAAAAAAGACAAAAGAAACAAGAAAAAAAAAAAGAGGTAGGTTTGTGAATAAGAGGAGACATTCATGGATATGGTAGGATAGGTTATTCTACATCTTCCTGTGCAATGTTTTTAGTTCGTTATTGTTACCTCAGGTTTTTGACACAATAAATACTCTTCTGTCTCCAACTGCCAGGCAAGTTGGAGAGTAGAGCAACAACCCTACCCCACAACACTGTACACATACCCTTGTATTGGCCTCAGAAACCATTCCCTTCTTGCGTACTGGCACCACTGCCACGTGTGAGGACAATTAAGGCCAGACTGGCCCATAGCAGAAGTCTTCAGTCCCATATTTCCTTCTCCAACTACAGTTTTTAAAATGTCATAATTTTAATAACCTATTTCAATTGAAATTATGACCTAAAGTTGTTTGTGGTTTGTGCACAATTACAATCTTATTCCTTGCATTTTTTTTCTTTCAGAAACTTGGTCATTATTGTCATGGCTGTCAATTGACTAAAGTCTGCACAGTTTTATTCCACTTTTTAAAATACATCTATTTTAAACAAAACATAGCAGTGGGCTTAATGTGTATTTTATTCTCTAGCCTACCAAGGCTTTTTTTTTTTTTTTTGCTACCAGAAGCATGCCTTTAAAATAGGAGCACGACCAGAGACTCTCACTTTTAAGCCATAGAGGGTGGATTGACCCTGCTGCCACTGGCATTTCCTACTTGAGATCCCTAAAGCTGAAGGAAGAGATTCCCACCTGTACTCCAAGCTTCCGTCCAAGCATCCCATTTTGTGATTATTCTGCTGGTGGACTTGACAACTCTGAAATGGGAAAAAATGAATTTCCATTGAGATGGGGAGGTTTGAAAGCTTCTCACATGATAAGGCAAAGAAGGTTACAGTGTTTATGCCCAAGTGGCAACCAATGGGAATTCTTCCATTCCTTCTGCTTCAGATGTTCGTCTCCTGACCTATTGATACAATTATTCTTTTGAGAACTGATATTTTAGTTTGCTAATTTTAACTTGCAAGTTTCTAAATCTATTGTATTTGCAATTAGTTATGGCATAATATAAAATTGCATTGTTTGTTACTGGCAGGAAAAGAGAAGGATCATCTCCCAAAGGTATAACAGTTCTTCAACAAACAAATTATGTTTCATGTGATATTTCAAGTATGAAAATAACAAGCAGCAGGCCGTGGAGGAAGGTTTTGCTTATTTCAAGTAAAGCTGTCTCAAGGAGGAAAGCTGGAGAGGACAACCCCAAAACACACGGCTGTCTTAACATAGGTAGGAATAGTTGGAGAAGAGGGGAGGAAGTTCTCTCCTTAATTTTCAAGTGAGGGGGTAATCAGAAAAGGTTTTTTACCTCTCAGAGGTTTAACACTGCTTAATCTTTTATTAGAAACTTTACAATGTGCCTAAACAATTTTATCACTAGATACTGGGTGTATATATATTATGTGCTAGGACTACAATTCATGCTGAATGTTGAACCCCTTGCATCATGGTTACTATATAGGGTGAAGTCCTCAGTAAGTTTTAGTGAATGACCTGCTTCAGATACTCTTCTGTTCTACAGCCTGTAGTAGATACTACAGCAAGTATCCCGGCTGCATTAGTATTTACTTTCTTTTCTCACATGAACTGTACAATCAACAGCAGGCCAGTGATAACTAGTCATTGCAATATAAAATTACTTATGGAAGAGTAAGGACAATCAAATAAGCCATTTACAGTAATAAACAACAGATCAGAATGACTGAATTCCTCAATAAGTAACCCAAAAGATTCTTCCTCTATGTCTGTAGTTTTCCTTTCTGCCCCTATTCTCTTCCTCTGCCTCTGAAACCAACTTCTGAACCTACATTGATTAAGAATGAGATATCTGTAACACGATACATTTGCACTGGTCCTATAGATTGCTGTTAACAGGCAGTCGATTGCAAATGTGGCTTCTATTAAGTTTTATTACATTCAGGATGTTAATTTTGGTACAGGCTTATTTTTCTAATTTTGTGCAAAAACACTACCCATCATGTTAAAAAGAGGCAGGGGAGTGGAAAAAAATTAAGAGTGAACGAAAACAACGCTGACAGAACAATGCTGATGTAGGTATCTAAATATCCAGCATTAATCTGAAATAGTTTCTTTTTGACACTTAGTTTTACAGTGACTAATTGAACATGAGTAGGCATAAGCCCTCCCAAGACTCTACGACGCGTTATTCTATTAATATTATATAAGGCTACAGAAATAAAAACCTATATTGTATAGAAATTTATATTCTAAATCCAGTGTGCTACATGAGAAATATGTAAGAGTTCTGAATCAAAGAAAACACTCAGTTTAGAACATAACTCAGCATCCACTGTCCAAGTAACTTCAGACTTCCCAGAAGACTGAGACTTTCAAGCAAGACCATCAGTTATCATGGTGATACATGGGAGAAGATGAGGACTGTTCTTCACAATCTGATATGGAAAAGAAAAATAGTTAATAGATATTTTCTTTTATAATGTATGAAGAAAAATATAGTACCACCCTAGTTCACAGGAGTATTAGAGTACTTCAAATGTTAAGAAGTTGACTTAAAAATACGTAAAAATCACATTAAAATATACTATGATTCTGAAAGTTAAACATTCAGCTATTAAGAAATTCCAGAATTTAGGTTGCCATCAAATCTTGTCAGCATTTATGTACATAGATAAGAGCATACATTCTGATATTAAGTACTGCATAATTCTTTATGAATGAGCAGGGATCTTGGGGTAGTGGCATGGCAAAGGCTTGAGGAGGTGGTTATCAGCAGGTCATGAGTGTGAAATTGTACAGGAGACAGTAACTGGAAGGGTTAAGGAGAAAAAGCATTTCTTTAGTCCAAATACTGAAATGCTGCCACAGAGAAGTAGATTCTATCTTTGCCTCTATCACAGATCAACCCACGACCCCCACAACTTCAGAGTCCTTCATTTCATGGCTGTGTAATTTGAAACATCTGGGAAGTCTGATTTTCAAAAGAAGTGACCTCTAAATTAAAGGTGCAAGTTTAGCTAGCAGAAGCTATATACTAAATATTTAAATACTACATAAATTTTAACGACTATAAACCAGGTGATGAGCCTCTCAAATTAGACACTCAAAAATTATTAAGCTCTGTTCCTCAGTTAACCATCCCCAAAATAAAAGTAATACTTCCTTGTCTCACCAGCATTTTTTTAAGGTAAGACTTCTTACTTATAGCGGTGAAAACAACAGACGTGCACATTCCACCAGCCTATATATCCTCTCCTACTACCAAAACTGCTGTAACACTCATCATCCTTGCAGCCTTCCCTGCTTACATTCTCCCCTTCACCATATCCTTTTGGGACTATGAATTATTTTTTTCCTCAGACCATTTAATTGTCAAGTTAATTTTGAACTCTGACCCTACTCCCCAATATCTGCAGCTCTGTGTAGCATTGCCAGCAAATCAAATGAGCATATTCTATTCCATCATTGAGATTTTTAATGACAGATAGTAATGCACAGGAGACACGGGATAAATCCTTGCAGAACCAAAGCTGATAAACCTGGCAAGTTTTAGAGTAATTAACAACACAGATCAGGTGTAAGTTTTCCAACCACTTTTAGCCCCACCTTACACGATTATCATCTAGCCTACATGTTGTTAGACCCTGAGAGTATCAGAGTAACTTCTTATTTATGTTAGGTGTCCTTATAACTCTTTCCTCACCAGCTCTATACATTAAGCTGCGTGTCATAGCAAGCCTCTCTTTTGTCCACAATGCCGGGCAATATCACGTACTCTTTTTTGGAGCTAACTGGAACATATTCAGCTAAAGTAATTTGTAACCCAATACTATGAAGTATAATGGAGTACTACCAATAAATCAGATATTTTAAACAAGTCTCAGCTACGGCATGAGCAACAGCTTTGATCCAATATCACATTTCATCATGTGGTATTAAGTACAGTGTAATCAAAATGCAAATATTTATAAAAACAAAAGAATGCAAGGGCTACGATGATTTTGCTTCTACTTCAGTCTTCTAGGTCCTCTCATTTTAATTAGTAAATGTTTTGAAAAACTCCACAAGCACTTTATCAGGGTACTTATACAAATGAAGTGGCTGCACAGAGCAATTCCCAATACAGGATTAAAAATATGTATTTCTCTGCTTCAAAGGCTCGCTGTCTGCAGTGTTAAGAGAAAGACAGAATGTTTATGTCTGCCCCCCTAAACACACATATATCCACAGGCCAATTTATATAGAAATGTTCAGTGCTTCAGACTGAAGGATTATATAATGCTGCCTTACTGCCCATTTTCACTAAAAACTATGATTCTTGGTACCACGTATTGCCATATATAGCAAAAATGCGGTATTAAGAAACAGTCACAGAGTATTACAGATCTTTCAATTAAATCTAGAGGTGTCACCGTTGACATATGATCATAAAGGTGGAAGTTAGTGAAGAGGGTTGAATCAAATGGCCTTAAGTGATTTCAAACCGAGCATAATTTTAAGCATATGAAACTCTTCAGGCACTAAAGAGACTTTATCTGGAGTTGGGTGTAGATTTCTATCTCTCATATCCAAGAAAGAGTAATTAAAACAGAGATGAGACACATTGGTACCTACAGGGGAATCAAAAGTCTATCTGTCTTTGGCAGCTTAAACCAGCTTGGATTGTTTATCACAGCAAAACAGCCTGAGGGACAGGACCGGGCTCTCTGCAACTATCAGAACACTAAATGCCAACAGATAAGTACAGGTTTTTTACATTAAAGGATAATTTAGACCCCCAAGAATAACTGCATACTGAACAGGAAGAAGTTATGTTAGAAATTGGTAGGTTGCCTACTACAGCCAGAATGTTCTCAAAGATGCTTCCAGTAGCAGCAAAAGAAGCAAAAAAAACCTGAAATAACTTCTCAGAAGGATGTGAATGGACTCATGTGACAGACTTTGATAGCAGATGACTAAACCTGGTGATCCAATCAGTCTTTCTAATCAAAACTTAAGACATGCGCTTAAATGGTTTCTTAAAAACCATCTAGGCCTCGAGGCCAGATCTTTGGGTGAAAGCACATGAGCACCCGGCTCTATTAATGTCAAAGGTATGCTGGGTCATTCCAGTTCAGGGTCTAGCACGTAGTTTTCCATTATTTAAGACTCACATATACTAATTATGAAACAGGAGTTGGGAGCATATGTTGATGAAGTGTGCTGATGACAATTTTTTGACACAGGTGACTGACAGCTTGCTAAGTAGGTGCTCTGTTGGACCTGATTCCATGAACAATTGAGAACTGGTTGGGGTTGTGAAAGTTGAGGAGAACCTTAGCTGCAATGACCGTAACATTGTGGAGTTTAAAATCGTGAGTCAAGCGAGCAAGATAAATTATAAAAATGAGAATCCTGGCCTTCAGGAAAGCAGACCTTGCCTTGTTCAGGGATCTGCTTGGCAGGACCCATGCAATACTGCCATGAAGGACAATGAAGCCCAGAAGAGCTACATGATTTTCACAGACAACCTTATCAAAGCACAGGAATGGTCCTTTCTGACACTCAGGAAAATAAGCAAGTATGGCAGAAGACCACAGAAGATGGACACAGAAACAGGCTACTTGGAGAAAGGGAGACATTGCCTGAGTAGGCAGGGATGCAGACACGAAAGCCAAAGCCCAGTTGAAGCCCAAACTAGGTAGAAATGTGAAAAGCACAAATGAGGAAGGCTTCAATACCAGCAACAAAAAAAGACTAAAGAATAGGTGAGACCAATGCTGAACAGGGCAGGAGACCTAGTGATAAAGGAAATGGAAAAGTCTTAGGTATTAAATGCCTTTGTGCCTCTGTTTTTATTGGTAAGGTTTTTTTCTTATGTGTCCCAGCTCCTTCATCTTAGTAGCAAACTCTGTGATTAAATCAGGAACCACTGAAACTGATTGGATATATACAAGTCCATGGGCCCGGATAAGCTGCAACTGAGCTGGTTTACTTCATTGCAGGACTGCTCTCTACTATCTTCAAAAGATCATGGGACTTGTGGGAGGTCCCCAATGACTGGAAAAAGGCCATCTTCAAGGAGAGCAATGGGGATCCAGACCACTACAGCCTTGCCTCTGGTCCCAGGAGGGTTATGGAGTAAGTCCTCCAGGATGTCATTTCTGAGCACACAAAGGACAAAAAGGTGACTGAAAACACCCAGTGTGGATTCATTAAGGACAAACTGGTTCTAACCAACTTTTGGTGATCACACAACTGGCTCAGTGAACAAAGGGACAGCAAAGTATGATGTTCACATTGATTTTGGCAAAGCCATCAACAGTGTCCTGTAATATCACTATAGCAAAATTGGTGAGACAGGCTAAATAAGTGGATGGAAAATCAGCTGGACTCTCAGACGCATAGGGTTCTGATCAGTAATACTAAGTCCAACAGGCAGCCAGTTACTATGGGCATCCCCCAGCCACCAAAAGTGGGTCTTTACCCACTCTTTAACATCACTTGCTACTCTTTAACACCCTTATTAACAGTGGCACAATGGGACAGAGTCCACATTCTAAAGTTTCATGGTTGATAACACATGGGGAAGCACCTGATATTCTGGAGGGCAAGACTCATCTTCAGAGGGTCCTCAACTGGCTGGAGAAAAGAGACGACTGAAACCTCTTGAAATTGAACAAAGGCAAATGCAAAGTCCTGCACATGGGACAGTACAACCGCCATGCAGCAGGACAATCCACAATGGCTAAGCAGCAGCTTTTCTGTAAATGTCGTGGGAGACCTCACAGCCAACAAAATGAACATGCGTTAGCAGCGTGCCCTTCCAGCAAAGAAGGCCAACTGCATACTGGGCTGGATGAGCAAGGATGTAGCCAGTAAATCAAAGTGATTACTCCTGTTTATTAAGCACTTGTGAGCATATGGAAGTACTGTGCACAGCTTTAGAATCCCAGAATGGCTGAGGTTGGAAGGGACCTCTGGAGGGCACCTGGTCCAACCCCCCTGCTCAAGCAGGGTCACCTAGAGCAGGCTGCCCAGGACCGTGTCCAGATGGCTTTTGAATATCTCCAAGGATGGAGACTCCACAACCTCCCCGGCCAACCTGTGCCAGTGCTCAGTCACCCTCATAGTGAAAAAGTGTTTCTTGATGTTCAGACAGAGCCTCCTGCATTTCAGTTTGTACTCAGTGCCTCTTGTCCTGTCATTGGGCACCACTGAAAAGAGCCTGGCTCTATCCTCTTCGCACCCTCCCATCAGGTATTAATATACGTTGATGAGATCCAACCTGAGCCTTCTCTTCTCCAGGCTGAACAGTCCCAGCTCTCTCAGCCTCTCCTCATACGACAGATGCTCCAGTCCCTTCATCATCTTAGAGGCCCTGGGGTTTTAGCTATTGGGTTTTGGCTGCCCACTACAAGGACAGCATTGACATACTGAAGCAAGTCCAGTGGAGGGCCACAGATGATTGTAAGGCTGAAGCATGTCAAAATATGAGGAGTGACTGAAAGAAAAGAATTTGTTTAGCCACAAGACAGCTTTGCTGTCTTCAGCTACCTAATGGGAGGCACTGTGCTACCTCCGTCCTCAGAGAGCTGACAGAGCCCTGAGCAACCAGATCTACTTGGGAGGCTGGACTAAATGACACTGAGCGATCCCTCCTAACCTGATATAGGGCAATTGTGTCAAACCGTGTTTTCTATTCTTCTGCATATCTATCAGAATATGCTTTACCAATTAGTACTAGGAGTCCTGGTCCAAGTGGTGTTTTGTTTAAGGGTTTTTCTGCTACAGACTCTCCAAATTACAGGATGATAGGAATAGAAAAGAGCATCTATCACACTAAAAACATGGCAAGAGAATATGACCCATTATGAAAGAGACTGCTGTAAGTACACATATCCTTTTATGGAGAAAGAGAAGAAAATGTGTGCAAGAACACTTGCCTGATTTGATACCCCATTATGGAAAAACTGGTCTAACAATACTGCAAAGATTCAGCATATAAACAGATAATCACGCAAAAGAATTGCAGACACTGCAACAGCTAATTTGCCCCGTATAAGCTACATAAGCATTTGTTTTACATAAATTACACCACTCTGATCCTGACACGAGTAGGGTTCTCTCCTTTCTTACCATCACAGATGCTGAACTACACAAAAAGTATGTACTTCCGTTAAAGAGTTTCTCCTTTGGGAAATAAGTGTTGGATAAAGTAAAATATATCAGCTAAATAATCGGTTAGGCTTTTGCAAGTATGATCCAGCCAATCTAACTGACTAAAGCTAATTTGTAAGTGATCCATACTGTCAGAGACCACTACACAGAACACACATACCTAACTCTCCATTTATTGTTATGAAATGCTAATATTATAGCAACAACATCCATTACTTGATTTGCATTTAATTGTATAGATTGAGCTAGCTGATTTTCACTTGCAGACAGAACACGTGAATACGTTATTATCTGGGGACACAGCTACAATTTGTTTCACAGTCTACACAGGGAAACCCAAAAAACAGATATGAAATTGCTTGGGCAGTAAACTAATATGCACAAAGGAACCAACTGCTATAATCAACATGAAGCCCTGGAACCAGCTGCCCAGAGGAAGTCTAAGAGGCACAACCTACACTACGTGAAATTCAGTTGGGCTTGATTGTTTGACAGAGCATGCACACAATGGTAAAAGCATGTCTAGACCAGCATCATATGTCAAAAAAACCCACAAATACTTTACTCCGGTGTTGAATTCTGAAAAGATTTAAAGATATGTGCAATCAGTAGAGCCTTGTAGGACACAGATGTCTATGGATGATGGGAACAGATATCTATTAAACATCTGGTAGCTTTCGCTCCATGGAGCGGAACAGGCACATAACTGCTGGCCTGGGAGTCATGCTTTATTTCTGAAGAGTCGGATGTGGCAAGTGATGTTTCATTACAAATGAACACAAACCATTGTATGAGGAAAAAGTTTTATTTAAAATGTTATTAATACAGTAAGTGCAACCAATATAAATTATACAATGTAGATTAACTGTTTGTGCAATTTCAAAAGAAAAACAAACAAACATTAGCACATTTGGCATTAGAAATCTCGTCTTTTCCCTACACTATGGTATTTGCATTCCTGGCACTGACATATAGATAGCACCAAAACTGGTGATCACTTAACCCATGAGCTGCAGGAGCTGCTAACAAAGACACTGATGTTGTATGAACTGTTTCGTTATTACTTTGCTGTGCTCCACAACATTTTTATCTCTTCAAAAAGCAAAGATACCTACAAAAGTATAAATTCATACAGTGACACTTTATCAGCTGGAAAACAGGAATGGTGTAGAATCCTTCTGGTTTTCTTTATGCTTACTTGGGGAAAACTTAGCATGACTCATGAAATAATGATGTAAATCACAACTTTCAATGACAGTCAGATTAAGTTTTTATATTGTAACCAACTAAACAAGTTGATATATCAACTTACAGAAGCTTTTTGTCTTGTTTTAAATGGGAATTCTGACACTAAAGTTGAACAGTTTAAAGTTTCTATGAAGCCAGCTGGCTCAGTGCGAAATAAAGTTTAAAGCTAACACTTCTAGAAACATTTTGTACAAATTCAGATTAAAACACTTGTCATGTACAGTGGGCAGAAGAGTTGTACAGACCAATGAAAAAGTCCTCTTTTGTAATAAACCTCCAGTTCCACGTAACTAGTTACCATTCTTGGTAACTACATAAAGCTGTGAGATATCAGCCCTTAAACTTCCCAGTTCAGCACCAGTTCTCTTATTCTGAAACAGAGAAAAAGTAATTTTTTTTAATGGAAGTTTCTCATGGGGATATTGCCACAGCCCCAGCATATACTGGGATGGGCTACCGTGAGCACGCTGCTTCTTTCACTCCATTTTGCATTCTGCCTACAAATAGGTGTTCACCACCTACAACCACCAGTCCTCTTATCAGTGCCTAGGTAACATCTCTCGAAAAAACAACAACAACAAAAAAAGAAAATCATGGAGGTATTTAGTCTTAGGTACAACAAACGTATGGATACTATTTAGGCATGAAACAATACCTTATTTAAGGTCAGTCCTCTCATAATCATCATAAGAATAGATATGCATCAGTGGAAAGACAGTATTTCTGGTTTTGCTATTTGTTCTTGGCTCTTAAAAGTCCTCATACTTCAAATCTTAACCATGAAGGTGTATTTTAAGATAACCTTTAAAGCTTTTAAGAATAGGCTACGTTTTAATCTCTCTCCCCCATTTTTCATAGTCAGGTTATACTTTTTCAGTTTGGGGTAAAAAAAGATTACTATTTCTCAATCATGCGTTAAAAAATTTATTCTGTGCTTGGATACGGAAACAAGAACTACTGCAGCTGGAAAGTTCCTATTCCAAAGTAGGAAACCAAATGTGGCATCTTTTATCTGAACAGATGTGTTCCTAATGTATTTTGAATAACAACTTCCTACTTGAATTAAAAAAAAAAAAAAAAAAAAACACAACAGAAAAAACCCCATTGTATTTGTTTATTTTGTTTCTGGCATAAAATATTTCCAGTGTGAGAACAACTGTGTGATGAATTCTCTTCTTAAGAATCACTAGTAAAATTTTTTTATTAAATTTCTGTCACTTATAATTCCCCAAACGCAGTGAAAATAATAGTGTTGGCTAAGTGTCAGAAAGCATAAATCAAAAGCAATCCATAAGACACAATTTGACTTAAACCTTTAGTATTTCCAATGACACATGACTAGAAAAAGATCTATGGTGCTTCTATAGGAAGGACAGTTCATAAATTGCCCTTACAAGCTTGAACATGTTTCAAAAGAAGAACCCAAAGGAACAGAAAATAAGCATGCCATTATACAGAATGGTTTTCTAAAATTTCACTATTTAAAGTACACCACAGTGAAGCAAATGTGTTGGGAGCAAATGTCACTAGTCAGTCAGGCTTCGCTCAGAATTAAGGACAACTTTGAGAGCCAGGATGTCTTCCCCTGCCCTGTAGTGGCTTTGAGAAGGAGGAAAGAGACAGTCTTTGTAGGGTGAAAAAAATCCCTCTACTTTGTCCCAAATATTAGACATGATGTGATAGATACTGAAAAGAAAAAGCTGGCAAGTGAAAACGTATTTGGTAAGGAAGAGACTGAACTAAAAGGTCCAGATTCTTAACCCATGCGCATTTGAATCATGAATGAATGCTGGATGGGCTTCTTTTGTAACCTGGGAAAAGAAGGAAAAAGGCTAGCAAAAGGTTCCTCATGTGAAACTTAAATCAGATTTATTTCAAGAAAAAAAATTCTTATTAATCAAGCAGGTACTGCTTGAAATAAAGCAGTTACAAATAATCAAACCAGAAATTTTCCACTTCACTCAAGAAGCAGACAAATTTCTGTCCACCCTCAGAAAACAATGCAGCAACAATTTAGGACACAATTTTAAATCAAGTTAATCTAAGAACATGCTGCTTTGATGACAAGATAGTGCATGTCTGCAGAAGTTAACAAGTTCTGGAATCTGACAACTCTGATTTCCACCATCTTTCCTTCAAAATTTTTAATGCACTATACTATGATCCTTTCCCCTGTAAGTAGATTTTTATTTAAGTACCTAATCTTCCAGTTAGTCTTCTAGCTTACCAAGACTGCCTACGCAACTGCCATTTCTCACAAAAAAAATTTCACCAAAAGAAAAAAAAAAACCAAAACCAAAAAACAGCTTACCTTGCCATAACCATATTACAGCATGTTCTTGCTCATTGCGAAAACCTGGTGTGAACAAGTTATAATTCAGAGCTGCTCACTTGATTTTAGAAAATATTTGCAAAATTCATCCAGATTATCTAAAATATCACTCTCCTGCCCCAAACATGACTTCCCACACCAGCATAATGCAATTACCACTACAAAAAGATTATTCTTCATAAGACCTAGCCTCAACTAACTACAAGAGCTAGGAATTAAGATGCTCATAATGATGTTCCTTTGACCAAGCCAAGCCTTGTCCCTTCTCTTCATGGTTTCTTCAGACTGCCAGTGTGCTTTTAAGGCAAATCTGCTGACCACCAGCTTCATGCTCCAGAGCAGGCTTGGAGCACGCTTCATATTCTCCAACTGCTAAAAAGCAGGACCAAATCAGAGGTAGGTCAAAGTAACATCCCACCAGGAAAAGGGACAACAGGGACTTCACACAAACTACCACACCATGCTACCTGCTCGTGTTGACACAGCCACTAAAAACAAACCTTCCATGAAAGCTGTCTAAATTCTGCCTTCTTCTGGTGAGAGAAAGGAGCGTGGCTTGTACACTGCTTTGGTCTAGAAGTGTATGCCAAGTGTGTGCAGTCCGATACAACTTCATGTGGTAACACAGTTTCCAATGTATTTATTGAACCTGCAACACGATATTTTGGGTGTTACCTTCTTTCTCTCATCATCCTTGACAGCCTTACATACCCTTCATACCTGGGCATGTCCTCCTGCCCTTAGACACTTACCCCATTGGTGACATCTTAGGAAAACAAAAAAATGCCATCAAGAAAGAAAGGCAAGTCATCAAATGGATGGGTATGCATTCTATTTTGTTTTCAGTATGCTTTCCAACACCTTCCTTTCACTCTGAATTTGTACGCTGTTGAGAGAGAAAAATCTTTGAAATGGGGATTATTTCTAAAGAGCATCTTAATCACCCTGACGAGCCCCTCGTGGAGCTGGAGCTATGTTCAACTGCATCTTCACTGGCAGCTTTGTCAGGAACCTACTGGGAAGGACGGTGTGGAGAGAAAGAGTGAAAATTCATTCTTTGATGTACTATAGGTGGCTTAGTCCCCTGATTGCCGTTTGCTTAAAACAAAACAAAGTCCTTAATCCGTTGTAAACCCTAACTATTGCTTTTGGCAGGTTTCTAAATAGAAGGGAAGAAAAAAAAAAAAGAAGGAGGCCGGGGGGGGGGGGGGGGGGGTTTTCTGTCCCTTCCCCCTCCCCGATGCGCAGCCCTATCTGCAGCCCATGTGGCTGGGAGGCAGCCGCAGCCGGTTCCAATTCCTACTTTCCCACTTTGCGCCCCTGCTCGCTGCCGGGGCTGAGCCGAGCCAGGACCGGCCGCGGGCTTCCTTCCCCCCCCGCCCCGTGCCGTCCTCCCTCTCCCCCGCTCCATCCGATCCTCCGGTCCCCCAGGGCACACTGTGGGAAGTACGAATTTCCGCTGAGTTTTCCGGCAAGTTTCGGAGCTCGTCTTCTCCTGCTCCCCCCGCCTCCTCCCCCCCCCACCCCCCCGCCTCCCTGCTCCGCCCGCCCCCTCCGCCCCTGGGAGAGCCGGCGGAGCAGCGGGCAGCCGCTCCGCTCCGCAGCCCGCCGGCCGCCCGCCCCCCGCGGCAGCGCCAGCCCCGCCGGCGGGGGCCACTAGCAGCCGCGGAGGAGGCGGGGGGGGGGGTGCCGGAGAGACACAAAGCCGGCGGGGGAAGCAGCCCACGGCTCGTCCCGGGATGGGGGCGCCGCGCCGGGTCCGCCTGATGGTGCTGCCGCGGGTACTCTGGAGCTCGGTCCCCCTCTTCCTCCTCCTGCTGCTGCCCACGGCCGAGCCCATCTGCCCCGAGCCATGCGACTGCCAGCAGCACCAGCACCTCCTCTGCACCAACCGGGGCCTGCGCTCGGTGCCCAAGGCTGCCGAGCCCCAGGATATCCTCACCTACAGCCTCGGGGGCAACTTCATCGCCAACATCTCTGCCTTCGACTTCCACCGCCTGGCAGGGCTCCAGCGCCTGGACCTGCAGTACAACCGGATCCGCTCCTTGCATCCCAAGGCCTTTGAGCGCCTGGGTCGGCTGGAGGAGCTCTACCTGGGCAACAACCTGCTGCCGGCGCTGGTCCCCGGCACCCTCAGCGCCCTGGCCAAGCTGCGCATCCTCTACGTGAACGCCAACGAGATCGGCCACCTCAGCGCTGCCTCCTTCTCCGGCCTGGGCAGCCTTGTCAAGCTGCGCTTAGATGGCAACGAGCTGGGCTCACTGGGGGACTCCACTTTCTCAGGGCTGCCGAACTTACTCTACCTGCACCTGGAGTCCAACCGCATCCGCTGGCTGAGCCGCAGTGCCTTTGCTGGCCTGGCTAAGCTGCGCTTCCTCGACCTCTCGGGGAACCAGCAGAGCTCCCTTCGCCACCCGGACATCTTTGGGCCGCTGCGCTCCCTCCACACCCTGCTGCTGGCCAGCAACAGCCTGCAGCAGCTGGCAGGGGGGCTCTTCCAGCACCTGCCTGGCTTGGCAAAGCTCTCGCTCAGCGGAAACCGCTGGCCACCTGCCCCGCTCCGCTGGGCGCTGACCGGGGCTCTGAGCCGCAGCCCCCTGCCCCTGCCCCTTTGGCGAGCTCAGCCTGCGAGACAACGCGCTGGCGACCCTCCCCGGCGAGCTCTTTGCCTCCAGCCCGGCTCTCTACCGCCTGGAGCTGGAGGGGAACGCCTGGAGCTGCGACTGCCGCCTCCGTGGCCTCAAGCACTGGCTGGGGGCCTGGCACTCCCAAGGCCGCCTGCTCACCGTCTTCGTGCAGTGCCGCCTGCCGCCTGCCCTGGCCGGCAAGTACCTCGACTACCTGCAGGACGCCCAGCTGCCGCCGCCGCAAGACGGCGGCCCCTGCCTCGACGATGCCTCTCCCTCCTCCGCGCCCCCGCCGCCGGCAGCGGAGGAGCAGCGCCGTCCGCCGCCGTCCGCCGAGGGGCTCGGCAGCAACAGCAGCAGCGGCGGCGCCGCCGGGCTGCCCCGCGGGCCGCCGGGGCCGCCGCCGTCCGCCTCCACCGCCCGCCTGCTGGGGGCGCCCGAGAGCGCGGCGGGGCCGCCGAGGGCGGCGGAGGCGCCCAGCCCCACGCCGCCGCTGCCCGCCCGCCCGGCGGCCTCCGGGCCGGCGCCCCCCAGCGCGCCGTGGCCCCGGCGGGCTGGCAAGCCCCGCTCGGCGCCGGCCGCCGGGGTCCCGCCGCTGGTGTCCGACCCGTGCGACTTCAACAAGCTGTTCCTCTGCAACCTGTCGGTGGAGGCGGTGGGCTCCAGCTCGGTGACGGTGCGCTGGGCCGTGCGGCCGCACCGCAGCCCCCGCCTGCTGGGGCCGGCGCGGTTCCGCCTCCTCTTCGACCGCTTCGGCGCCGCCGTCAAGTTCCAGCGCTTCGTCTACCTGCCGGAGCGCGGGGAGCCGGCCGCCACCCTGCGGGAGCTCCGCCCGGACACCCCCTACCTCGTCTGCGTCGAAGGCGTCCTCGGCGGCCGCGTGTGCCCGGTGGCGCCGCGGGACCACTGCGCCGGGCTGGTCACCCTGCCCGAGGGGGGCGGGGGGGGGGGGGGCTCACGCGCGCGGCGGTGAACGCGCTGCTGCTCTTCGCGGCGCTGGCCGCCTGGGCCTCCCGCCTGCTGCGGAAGAAGGGCTGGGGCGGCGGCGGCGGAAGGCGGCCCCCGTCCACGTCCGGCAGCTCCCACCCGCCGGCCCCTCCGCTCCATGGGCACCGGCGTCTCCGCCGACTTCTCGGGCTTCCAGTCCCACCGGCCGCCTCGCGGCGCCGCCTGCGCCCTCAGGCCCCCATCGAGTTCCCCTGTTGGCCGGCGGCCGCCACCTGCTGCAGCGGTTCGCCGACTGAGCCCGCCAAACACAGCTCCCGGCGCGGGGGGCGGGCGCCGCCGTGCGGCGAGGCCCCGCTGGGAGCTGTAGTCGCGCGGCGCGGGGAGGCGGCCGTCGCCCCGGGAGGGGACGGCGCGGGCCCGGCGGGGTGGCGGCCTCGGAGCGGGGAGAGCTGCGGCGCAGCCGCCCTTGCTACAGGCCGGGGCTGGGGCCGCCTGCGAGGCGGGCGGACTCGGTCGCCTCTGCGGGGCGGGGGGGGGTGGGTGGGGTGGGTGTCACCGTCTTCTCAGCAGTCATCGCTAGCCCAAGCAAAAGCCCTGGCGGGCGGTAACCGTTCCTTGCCGGGAGGAGAGGAAAACGGCGGGAGCTGCCGCCTCCCTTGGGCGAGGCGAGAGCCGCGAGGCGAAGCGAGCCACGCTGCAGGTGGTTTTCTCCGACTGCGGTTGGGCGCAGCAGTTGGCGGCGAGCGGCCTTGGCCCTGCGCGAGGCCGCTTTGAGCAGACCTTCCCAAGGCACCACTGGCCCTTCCTCATCAGAAACTGGGACCGGGGGGGTCGTCTTGTAATGTTGCTGTTGGACCGCGTGCAACCAGCGAGTCATCCGGAGGGCTGGCAACGCGCGTTGGGCGCTGGGCGGTTGGAAGGCCGTGCCATTTTAACTCAGACCGGATGCGAGGCGATCTAATGTGCGCGAGTGTGTTTTCGTACTTCTTTTTTTTTTTTTTTTCTTTTGTAAACGGGAAACAACCATGCAGCTGGTTAGTTTTACAGGAATATATTGCTGACACCACTAGGAAAAACTAACAGCGTTCTGTAATGTGTTTACAAATGAGCTCTTTTTAAATTGTTTTTGAATAAATACTGCTTGGTACTTGGACACGTTAATGTGTGCCGTAGTCGTCTGGGTGCGCGATGGTCGGTAGATCATCCATCTTCATTTCTGAACAGGTGGATGCAGAGGTGAACCGCTGATGGGTAAATAATATTGGTGCCTTTCTTCAGAAACAGTAATAGGTGAGAATATTTCAGGAATGTGAAACAGCCTTTATCCTAACAGGCAGTTCTCTCTTAGCCTTAGCCTACTAAAGTTAGAAGCTTTATGTACCTCACTGTGAAATAAAACATATTTGTATATTAATCTAGATTCCGTGTTTTGTGTAGCTGAGTGAGTAAGGCTGAAGTTAAACCCTTAAGCAGTAGTATATGACGTTTGTTTGTTTTGTTTTCATTAGAATTTTGCTTTTGTTTTTAGAGCAATGCTAATCATCTTATGATCAGTTGCTCTCTACTTTCTCGGAATTCTACTTTCTTAAATATTTACAGAATGCGGTTCTGTTACTATGAAATACAGTGGTTTAGTTTACATTAATAATTCTCTCTCTGTGGTCTAGAAATGAGCTAATTAAAAAGGTCCAAACTGTGGTTACACTTTAAATGCAAGTGTTTTGGATGGAGTTTGGTAAATTGTTGAGACCGTTGATGCTACTTGTGCTCCTTGGAATTTACTGGGCAACCTCAGATGAACTCTTGTGGAACTGAATGGTTTAAAGGAAGCGTTAGGGGTCGATGGAGACATTCATCTCGATATCATGCATTCATTGCTGACCTGAGGTGCTCGTGACCGCAAGTTGTTTATTACCATAATCGCAAGTATGCGATTTGGTTGGAGTTTTCTCTTGGTGTTTCTTTTTTCTTTTTTTTTTTCTTTTTTCAGACGAACAAGTGTTTACAGAAGACACCATAGTGACTAATACCTTCAGTTGGAGTTCAGTGACTGAATGGAGAGAACAAGACTTTATGTTCTGAGGGATTTTTGCTCAATCTTTGAATTCAAATGGGAGGAGAGGAGAGAGTGTAGGGATTGCTTGCCTTAATCTTTGCCTTTAAGTGGAGGAAAAAAAAAAATCAGAGTTAAGCCTTGATTCTTGAGTCAGGAGCAAAAAGTCCTTTGGGATTTCATTTTGACAGGCAGCATTTTTCATGAGTATCAGGGGCCAAACTCCACTGTCAGTCTATAGATTAAAATTCATAACTCTTAGAGATACAATGTTTAATTGAACTAAAACTGAAGGATTCCAGGATCAGGTTTTATCTTTTTTGTTAAGAATCTTAAATTTCTGTTCTTTTGGACCGCTGGGTGCTTTTGGCCATTTATGACCCACTGTGGAATACGTCACTGTTTGTTGTTAGAAATGCAGTGGCGATGATTGAGTAAAGCTGTGTATCACACTAACGTTAGCTCTATCACTGGATATTCTTCCAATGGGAGATGCATAGATGCTGTACATGGTTATAATCAATTATGTCAATAAATCCATTTGCTGAAAGAAAACCGGTGTCTCAGATTGTGTCTCATAACGCATCACTCTTCAATCATAGACTGGCCGTACCTTCTTCATATTGTTAGCACCGCTGTATCTTGGGAGTGCCTCATCGGTCCTTCTCCCATGTGTTTCACCACACATTATGTTCTCTATTTTGGCTGCAATATGTTTGCGTAGCACAAACACTAAGATAATTAAAATGGTCGGTTCTGAGACCGACCACTGTCCCAAGATAGACCGGTAAGGTCCTGTTACATCAGTGAACTACTGATCATTTCTAAACTAAATAAGAAATGATGATTATTTGGGATAATACAATTTTTTTAAAATTCATTGGAAGTTACAGTTCTGAGGGGTTTTCAGTATTGTCAGGCTAATGATATAAACACATCTTGAGCATCTATATGTTGTTCTAATAATTCACTACTACTTTTTGAATATATACAAATGTCTGGAGAACTGCTAGAATTAAATGGTTCTTTGCTCCAGCCTGGGAGAGGTAAATACATAGATCGACACGACAGCAAAAAAAAAAAGATGGTTAAGAGAATGAAACTGGTGACTTGTTAAAAGTCACATGTCCTGCAACTCTAGGATTACTTAGGCTTTGTGTACAGATGTTACTTACAGCTTTTTTGCAGGGACGAGCTGGACCAGCGGGTGGTTGAGGAAAGAAATGTCAGTGACATTCAATGACTGAATGATCTAAATATTCCATGGCTCTGTTTTTACCAGTAGCAAAGTATTTGTGTTTGCGTCCTTTTTAAAGTAAGGTCCTTTCTAAAGAATGACTGTAAAACCAGCCTGTTTTAAGTGGATGAATCTGCCATCAATCTGTGCTGAAAAAGTGTCCTTCTAGCAGAAGTAGAGCTTCACTGCCCTGTCCCTTCCTGGAATCCTTGCGACTCGGAGTGAACTGAAGTGCTGTTCTCCTGCTAAGCAATTACCAGGCATGTTATCTATCAAAGATTGAAAATCACCCAAATATCATCCCATCAAATTTAAGTGTCCTACTGCTGGGGGGGTCTGCAAAAGGTACCGGGGCTACCCTGGTGGCAGCACTGCCTGGTTTGGCAGCCTGTGCCACCTCCTGCTCCCCCCCCGCCCCCCCCCCCCAGACCCCTGACCCTTGGCTGCAGCCAGCCAGCACGGTTGTTTGTGCAGCTGGAAGGTGAACTGCAAAATTGATCCTCCTGGAAAATAACATTTCCTAGTACATCCCTTCTCCTCTATTCTCCAGCCAGCCCAGTTTCTTTGATTCTGTTCAACTTGTATAAGTATTGGAAGCAGCAAAATGTGGGAGTGCAACGCAGAGGCAGGGAAAAGCAGTCAAAGATGGGAAGCTGCTTAAGCAATCTCAGGTAGTCTTGACACCCAATGTGTCCACAGTCTTAAGAAAATCTATACTATTCACATTAGATGAAAATCCTATGTAGAGCACATACGTCTTCTGGAAAATTGTTAATGATTTGCAAAACTGAAAATGCTTAAAAATTCTTTATTGAGGTCCTAGAAACACTGAAGTTTTAGCACAGGGCTAGAGAGAAATAATCTGAAGAGAACAGGGCTATAATGGTGACAGCGAAGGTTTACATGTGTGTGAAAAACCCTTGTTGAAAAGTGCTCTGCTTGACTATCAGGGCGTGTGTTAACACAGTTGGATTTATAAAAATATAGATTTCTTTATGCAGTGCTACCTTTAGTTTTCACAATGCACCGTGAATGCTGCATTTTAAAACACCATCATCATTTAAACCATGTTATTACCCTTACGAGAAGGGACCTAGTAAATTCGATATACATCTCTTGTACCTTTTCCTTTCTGCTCTTTCCTGGGAGAGATTTGGAAAATGAGGAATTGAGAGGGGAGAAAAAAAAAAAGAGTCTACTCCAGTTCCATCAGGATATTTATTTAACTAGTAAGCCTACATTTAGACTGTAGTGTATGAGTCCACAGAAAATCATTTGTTTTCATGACAGCATATGTATTTGCAGAAAGCTCCTTCAGTGAGCAGGAGAAATACTACTTGACTCCCAAAAACCTGTCTGCTCACACTAATTCACGTTTCTCTGGCCACCAAGGGTGTGCATATGTTGTGTGAGGTCCACAAGTGAAGCTTTGGTTTAAAAAAAAAATTTTTTTTAAATCAAATCAGCCAAATTGTGTGTACACAGTGATGTACTTGATTTTTCATCTGGGCATCTCTTTTGAGAGGAGTGGCTCTATCAATGTTGATTGATAATCTGATATCTGTTAAGTGTGAAACGGGGAATAAATGTAAGGAAACCATGTGTGTACTGGACGCTGGATTTGTTCTTTTCGCTCCATGCTAAATATAGCATAGTTTTGGCAGCCTGTCCAAATACTGCTGTTGTGTTTTTCTCTGTAGAAAGCTGAGTTTGCTCAAGAGCATGCTTTAATTTCCTTAGAAATTAAATTCCCATAGAAAAAGTGTCAATTGTCTTTGAACACAAATACTTATCTTAATATCATTGTACATGAACTTATTTGTATAGATGCTCCTTGATATGTTTTTAAAAATAAATCTATATCTCATTTGTTTTTACAAACCAGGCTGTAAGAATTAAAATGGATAACACGGTGTGAATAAATAGCTGGAAGAAAACTGGCTAAAAACATAACAGGGGTATTTACTAACCAAGAAGAATCTGACACTTTAAAGAGAACTTATGAGTATTTATAGTGTGATGCGTGACTCGTTTGTTGTTGGATTTTTAAGGGTACATTTATCTTGAATTTGATAATCTATGCATAATAATTTTATGTCATAAAAATAAGCTATTAGTCCAGGGATGGGGAGGTCCCCACATACATAAATCTTAAAAGCTGTTGAGTGCTACAAAGAAAATCGGGGTACTGTTAAAAGTATTAATTCTTACTAAAGTATTACCTGCTTTTTCATTGCAAAGCTCATTTGAAGTTGCTGCCAGGCAGAGCAGTCCTCAGCTAATACATTAAATGGCATCTTGACTTCAGATAGATATTCCTTACTTTACCAAAGTTTTTTAAATGTTCAGACAAGCATATTCTCAAATCATGTTAATATTTTTTTCAAAATACTTCAATTTTTTTATATTCAGTATTTCAAAATACTTTACTGCTCTTCGGAGATCCAGCCATGTGTGTCCTGGTTTTGGCTGGGATAGAGTTAATTTTCTTCACAGAAGCTAGCATAGTGCTGTGCTTTGGATTCAGTGCTAGAAGAATGTTGATAACACGCTGATGTTTTTAGTTGTTGCCAAGCAGTGCTCAGACTGCTCAAGGACTTTTTGAGCTTCTCCTGCTCGGCCAGGTGCATAACAAGCTGGGAGTACAGCACAGCTAGGACCCAAACTGTCCAAAGAGCTATTCCATACCTTATAACGTCATGCTCGGGGGTGGTTAGTCGGTCGGGTTGGTCGGGTGGATCGGTCGATCGCGGGCAGAGTGGTCGCAGCTGGGCTGTGTGATCGCAGCCTGGGGGGAGTGATTGCTGCTTGGGACGGGCTGGGCATCGGTCAGCGGGTGGTGAGCAATTGCATTGTGCATCACTTGTTTTATATATTCTGTATATTTTCTTACCACTATTATTATTATTATTATTATTGTTATTCTTCTCTCTTATTAAACTGTCTCTATCTCAACCCACGGGTCTTACTTTTTTTTCTTTTCTCCGATTCTCTCCCCCATCCCACTGAGGGAGGGGGGGAGTGAGCGAGCAGCTGCGTGGTGCTTAGTTGCCAGCCGGGTTAAACCACGACAACGTGGAACCTGTACCAAGAGAGAACCTGGACAAACATTAGAGCAATGTGTCAGTCAACACATGTATACTACTTTCTGATGCAGCAAGTGTTCAGAGATTGTGAAGTAAGGGTTTTATTTTTTATAATCTCGTGAGAATGAATGACCAACAGAACGTTCACGTAGGGCCATAGCTGTGCCCTCTAGCTATGGCAAATGGACTGCTGTAACGTAGCACCTTATGCATCAGTCTGCTCTAGTCTAGTTCATTTTATTTTGCCATGTGAGACTAGAAAAAAAGACCTGATTATGAGACCTGAGTTTCAAGGAAATAGAGTGGATAAGCTTTTCGTGAAGTCCTTGGCAAAAATCCCGTTAGCCAGACTTTTGCCTGGTTCGTTTAATTAACTTCTCATATGTGCAGTTTGCTTCATTGTCATTAGTTTCATATATGATTGATTAGTTGTAGAAAAGGCTTAGGAGTCATTTGAAGGCCTGGGTACATATAGTAAAAATCATACACAGAAAGATAATGAGATAAATTTTCTCATTGAGAGACTGATTTATCTCATAAGGGACAAATATTACAGGGAGTTGTTGTTAAAATAAACCTGAATGCCAGTTTTAACTCAGGAAAGGAATTATCTTTCATTGGAACATGAAGAAGGTAGGAAGGTCGTAAATAATTACACAACTCTCTTATTTATTTCCTGGCATTATGTTAGCAAATTATGTTACACGGGGAAATGCCTGTAGCCTGTCTGGATCCAGAAAAATTCACTAAAATGGTGTTGGTGCTATCACTTTTAAACTAAGAGATAACACTGTTACACTGCTGTAGTTCACCCTGACATTGAGAAAGACCTCTTCTGCTATGTCCAAACCCATGTCTTAGTTCATTGGTTAACTTCATCTCTCATTGTACCATGGACATTTATTCTCCTTCTAACTTGCTTAATGTTTAAATATTAAAGTTAAAATTTAGTTTAAACACTGAAGTTACTTAGCACGGTAGCAGCCCTATCTGACTATTATAGAACAATTTGAAATGAGGGAGAATACTCAGTGGTGATACCTGTCAGATGAAAGGTCAGAAGTAGTTTTACTCTAGAAGAACACACTCAGGGAAAGCAGGCTTTCAGAAAAAAAAAAAAAAATTTGTTTTGTTTATAACTGAAGGATAACATGGTTTATTTGCCATTACTCTGTCATGATTTAAATCTTGAACGAATATACTGCTAGCCAAGGCTCATGTTAGACTTGTGAAACGATTTGGAGTGTTGCTGAGTACACATATAGCAGATGTTTTAGCATGCCTTTTTTTTTGCAGCTTGATCCTCCTTCTGTTTTCAATCCATGAGAGTAAGATTTGAAGACTCTTAAGGTAGGTACCCATCAATAATAGGTCTGTGGGAATGGAATTAACTGTATTGTGGAGCTGTGCTCCAAGATCCTAAGATTCATGTTAAAGAAAAAAAAATATTTAGTTCTCAGCTTGGATCAGCTTGGAGAGATGAACCTGAGTGTTAACTGGCATGGAAATGTCTTTCTCAGCTGACAGTTCCCAAAGAGGGGGAATCTTTCATGGTCACTGTAGTAAGTCGTTCACTCTGAAACCTAAAGTTGCCAAACCAAACACCAACAGTTTCATTGTCGATGACATTACTGCAAGGACCCAATTAACTCATCTTCCCCCAAACCAAACTTCTCCACTTCCTCTTGTTGCCTAAAAAGATCTACTTATTATTTAAAATATTTTGCCAAAACCCTAATTTTTTCTTTCTTCCAGCAGTGCTCCTGCATTAGGTATTGACAGCATAAAACTCTGCGACCTGTTGAAACTTTATAATGTAAGAGTGGCAGAAGTAACTCAGAGAGAACTGTACTCGCTGAGTTCAATATGAAAATGAATAAAGTAGTAAATGTGCCAACAAATCTGGAGCTTGCCAGTGGTTCCCGTAAGCCTGGTGCAGGTGCTGGGATCCTTGCTGTACAGTTTCTGTGGTGCTGCTTGTGCCTTCTACCTGACCGCTCTTACTCTTGCAGCACTACCTTCTTCTAACTTCTTCCTCATTGGCACAGGACATTCTGTTCAGCCTGGTATCCATTCAGTTATTTGTTTTTTCTTATCTCATTTTTTTAAATTCTTTATAATGGGAGTTTCTTTGGTCTTGTTTTATCTGATTTGAAATAGAGATAACAGCTGTTAAAAAGTACAGTCTGCTCTTAGAAAGAGAAGGAAGGAGTACATGCTTTTTAAATAAATCCTGCTTAAACGGAAGCTATTTTATTCAGGAACAATTTGATTGGAATGATTTGCTGGGATCCCACTGGTACTACTCTACTGGCACTAAGGGAAGTGCAAAGGCTTCTGTTTTTCCTGCCAAGATGTATCCCTAAGAACCTGAGACCACAGAGGGCCAGTGGGAACTAAAGACATCCCTTCCTTCCATTTCTGTGGCTCAAATGGAAAAGAGATTTAGGGTCAGCATCTCTTTCACTGGAATTACTAAGAACTGTATTTATTCTATAAAATATATATTGACCTAAGGTGATTTTGTAACTGGAGAGTTATAAATAGGTTTCACACTAAAGGCAGCATCAAAAACCTGGCGTTTTTGGAGACAAAACCTCCTTACTTTTGCTTTGTAAAACCGAAGTCAGCACAGACTGTATTAACTGGCAGCATGCTGAAGGTGTTAATGGCTCTTTGAGGTGTCTGTAATACGCAACTGGGTACACTTTATTCAGTTAAAATAGTCTCTCATATATTTTATTTAGAGGTATTTAGAATATGTTCCAGGTGGAAAATACTAATGAATTCCAAACTGTTAGCTTGTAATGATGCTGGCCTACTTAGATTTTTGGATTAATTTGTTTAAATTTGCACTTGCAAGTGCACCTGAGGCATTCCTGAACTTCAGACTGATTGTGTGTTTTTATCCAACCTGCTAAAATCACCTACCATTCCAATTAGCACAACCGTACCTGGAAAACTGCTGCTGTTCTCACTTACAGCTTTTTACTTTTACCCTTTTCACTTATGTTCGATTATTATGATTTTCACGTGGTAGAAAATCATCTTAACCTACGAGCTCTTAGGCTTTGAGATACGTAATTACTTATGAAACAGGAGAACGGACAGTTTTTTCCCAGCCTTCCAAACACAGACAAACTCTAGCAACCAGAACAGGTTTGTTTTGGGTTTTTTTTTTCTGTGGTAAATAACTGATGGATCAGAGCTTTGCAAACATGCTAGTTGCCAAAGTCTACCAGTAGTGGCACTAGTGTCAGGACCCAAACATGTATGCACTGGAATAATCATTTGGCTGTTCAGATTGGGAACTCTACACAATTTGGGCATGTGCAAAACATCACTAGAACTGATTTTAGAGCCTTAGGACTTGCCAGTTATGTTATTGTGGTTTTGTTTGGGTTTTTTTTCTCCAAAATGTTCTTTCTCTTCTCCTCTGTTCTTCTCCATCAGGCTAGAGGGTTTTGGATTAATGCAGCAGAAGTGTCTGGAATACATGTTTAAGGATGCTGAGCATCCAATGTATCTGAGAAGCTGCAGGTGCTTAGGAAATATGATGCCTTAGAAAATGTGTGAAATACAGACTTTGAGAGGCATTCAAGTTCAACATCGTGGTCATTACACGGATAGCTGTCCAAAGCCGTGTGCTTTCATCCCTGTTTATTGCCTTATCATGGTGACCTGCCGTTTGTTTCTCTTTGTGATCTGTAATCAGGTGACAAGTTTTGTACCTCTTACACTGGGTTTTGACCTGGTCCTGACTCCTGTAGCCACCCTGATTGCATTTCTCTCCAGAGCAGCCAGAACCTGTATTGCGCATTGTTTTTATGTAGTATGAACCAAGTACAAGAGGAAAAGGATTATGGATTTAGAAAATGTGTTTCTTGCCTAAAGCTTTACCATTCAGCTGATGGTAATGCAGGCAGACAGCCCCAGTGATCTATAATTTGGTCTGATTCTTCAGAAAGACTGCTGCCTCTCCTGAGAGGGGAAAAGCTGTCAGGCTTCTCCCGTCCTGCATTTGTGATCTTTCCGATTTGGATGAAACTACTTTCCTAAGTTTCTTTGCTGAAGGAGGTAAAATGCTGACACATGGGCCACTGGTGGAGCTTTTATCACCTGTGTATGTTTTCACATCAAAAGAGCTTGTGTAGCTGCCTGTTTTTCACGCAGTGCCCTTTGGACCTAAAGCGGCCAGACTCAGACTGAAACAGTCAGAAACCAAATTTTTAGTCATGAATCTGAATAATCAAACCAAGAGTATTTAATGCATTACACAGAGGAATTCCGAATCCGGCCTAATTCTTCTCAAAGGCACTAATCTCATTTTAGGCAGCCTTCTCTTTCTGGTCCCCAAGGGAGCTGCGCTGCGGAGCGGTCCCTCTCTCCCATGCCACCCCTCTGTGCGCTGCTGGGATTAGCCTGCATTTCTCAGAAGCCTGTGGAGGGTTTTTTGCTGCTGTTTTTGTTTGTTTCCTGATATATAATAGGCCCTATCCATGTCCCCTCTTTCTCTGCCTTATTAGGCTTATAAAACATCAGGATTACGGCAACTGGGTCATTATAGCAGAGTGGCCAAAACTGATGTAGAGACCTCTGTGTGTTTTGAAGTCAGGAGTTCGAATCGATGTTTTATAATGCTGAAACATTTTAAACAATCTTTAATAATTCCTCTGCCCTTTTTGTGTCCTCAAATTCTCAATTTACTGTTCTAAAAAAGTAAGTGGAGTTTTTCTGCCTCATCTTTTCCGTGTAAATCATTATGCCTGACCCATAAATATAAGCTTCCAAAGAGCAAATACTTTGCATCTGAAAAGGTCAGAATGACATGTGCTTTCCTGAGGGGACAGAAGCCCTCTCAATATATCCAGGAAGACTTTATTAACCATCCATTTAAAATTACATAAAGTTAAATATCACTTTGCAAAAGGGTTGTGTTGGAGAACAGCAGGGATGTAACTAAAACTGTATTTGTTATATATTACTAACAAATTTAGGCTACAGAATTACAGCATAAAAACACAGTTGTTTACTAGTCCTCCTGATGAAATTATTATCCCTAGAATTATTTATTTTTTCTGTATGACAAACTGGTGCAGTACAACGGATCCCAAGGCAGCCCAATTTTTGCTAATTTCAGTAGATCTACATCAGACCTGAACGTGAGCCAGTCTTTCTGTTTTCCCGCTTCCGCTGCACAAATTAGCTGTGGATATTAAGAAGAATTGGTGGTCTATTTAGACAGGAGTCTGATTTGAAAAAATCAATTCTCGATCTCTTTCATGTAACTTTCATGTGAAGTTATAGTCTTGTCATTGGTGACAGAGTGTGTGAACCTAATTAATTTCTGGAAAATATTCATCTGTGATTCAGCTAGACCCGTTAGACTTCTTGGAATATCACGCGGAAAATGAAGCTACCAAAAGGAAACATCTGTTTGTATCTAAAAACCCAAACATTTCTGAAGTTTAGCAACATGCATTCTTCTTGGGGCTGCCACCTATTATACTCAGCTGTAGAGCAAATACCAAAAGGATACTTGAGGTGACCTTTTGTATCAGATTAAACAAAATGAGCAAACACTTGGCAATCAGACTTCCTCTGCTAGGCCATGGGAAACAGCAGAGCAGAGGAACAGATACAGTAAAAACATATTAATTCAATCTCATTTGCTTTAGAAGAGTCCAGCAGTGAAAAGAACAACTAACTGTGAAAAACCTGAGGTCTCTGTAATTTGGCACATCTCGAAGTCTGGCTGGATTCTCCTGAGAAGAGCTAGCTCAAGCAGCAATAAAAGGATGAAGAAAAACAAACGACTAGGAAATGTTACGTGGGAAATGGTTTTCTTTCAAAAGCTGTCTCTTAGGAAGAAAATATCCCCAGTGGACTGCAGTTTTGTATCAGTGTTCTTGTTGCATGTTAACACACACTGGCTTTGAATATTGTTTTTAAACCAGTGTGGATTTCAATGTTCCCTGTGCTTGTGTAAATCTGTGACTCCCTTGCTTGTTGGTGTGCTGAGCAAAGCTGGGGGAGGAATACAAACTGTAGTTTCCCAGTGAGGTTAAGCTAGCACAGGCCAGAATGCTGTTAAAATAATAGTCCTCTTTGCTGGTGGACACTCATTCCTTCCCTCTGTCCCTCCAGCACACGGTGGGTAATAGCACTACTGGTAGTATATATTGCTCACGGGACTGTTTCTTTGCATCTGCCAATGAGAATACTTGAATAATAGGAACAGTCAGCTCTACTAAGCAAATGATAGATCTAGGATCAAATGACATCCCACTCTAAAAGGTGAACTGATAAAGCAGCCATCAGGGAAGGAAGGATAAATGTAAACGTGTAACCATGATGAAGATGGGGATTATTATGCAGTAGGTCTACAGACCAAGGCTCTATCTAAGGAGGTTCAATTTTAGATCTTCCATGCACTAGGGGTAGTTTGGTTTGGTTTACTCAAACTGGTTGTTCAATATCACAAGCGATTCTCTAGCTGTGTGCTGCAGCCTGCATCCAGCTTGCCTTGCTCCTTGCTGCTGCTGCTTTCCGTCCGCAGCATTTGCTCATGCTCAGATCTTGGAGTCCTTCCCTGTCTGCAAGCGCTCAACCCCTGCAGGCTTCTCCTAACTGGATGGGACGCAAAGGACAGGCTCCCTCTGCCTTCCAGAGGGGAGCAGCTGCAAGGATTGTGGGAAGGCACGAGGACACTGAGTTTTCCACCACAGCCATGCAGGCAAGAAGCCCACAGGACAAAATTCAAGGCCCGTTGTGTAGCCAGTAGGCAGGGATGGGAAAAAAAGAGGGGGAGACTTTGCCTGGAGCCAAAACTGTAGTGACAACAAGGGTGATGCCAGAACCTTTGACCGGGTTATGAAAATTCAAGGCCAGAAGTGCTCATAAGGCTGTTTTGGCCTGCTGAATTGTTCCACTCTTACATCCCTGTCTGACAGCCAGGAGATAGAGCTCCCTGTTTGCTTGGGGCTTTTTAGAAGAAAGGAATATGAGTGTTTCAACACCCTCCCTACCCCATCCCTTGCCTATCTGTGTGCTGAGTAGTCAGAGATCACTGGTGACAAAATTTTTCTCGAAAAAACAGCCCATCCACACTGTAGGCTGCTCCCTCCAGCAGCAAAGTCTTGTTTATCAGTAAGCAGGTCTAAAAGCAGTTTCAGTAGGATCACAGGCTCTTCCTAGCTCTGGGGCAGCTGGAAGGAGAGGCAACACAGCCAAGTTTCCACCTCTGCCTAACAGCATTGCAGTATATCGCACTCACTCTGCCAGGCACCTAGCATGAGGCTTATGGCTGTGGGTTGATGCTGTTAAATCACAAGTAATGGCAAATATCACGTTTCTTGGAAATAAAAGCAATTTCTTTAAAAGCTGCTGAAAGCCATGGGAAACTTGGACTGCTGAATGAGGTGTAAGCTCCCATCAGGATAATGGTGGGGTTGGCTGGATGTTGCAGGGTAATTTTTAGCAAATGTAGGTGGACTTTGCATGGAGTTGCTCTTCTACTTACAAGGCAGACAGTGATATGTGGGCAGGTACACAGAATTAAACTCAGTTCTTATTGCAGCCATAAAATGCAAAGGTGAGTGAGTCCTGCAGGTACTTTTCAGGAGTAAATGGGATCGTCTTCCTCTGCTCTCACTGAGGTCCCATGCAGAGGGTGCAGAGGTGTGGAGCCATTGCCTGCTGCAGCTGGCTTGCACAGATTAATAGAAGAGCTCTTCGGGGAGATTTGGCCCGTGGAGAAGGTGTTTCCTAGACTGAAAGTTCAGCTGGTGGTGATGTACCCCTGGTGAACCTGGCAGGCTTGGCTCTGAGGAGGGCTCAAGGCACACCACACGCTTATTTAAGCATCCTTTTAAACAGTTGGGCTACTCACTGCAGGCACTATGCAGGCTTTGTTCCATTCTGCCTCCTCAAACCTCTCTTCTTTTCCACCAAGAGTCAGAGATCAATATGAGCCAACCCCCCTATAAAGTCTGTGAGGCCAGAGAAGCTGACTGAAAGAGAAAGCCCTACTGAGTGTCCAAAATAGTAGCTGACTTTTTTAAGTTTTGGAGCTAGGGATAGAGAGATGAGGGAAAAAAGAGCACAAACATATATACATTTCTTAAAATGCAACCCTTATGCTATTTTGTCTTTGTATAATTTGTGTGCGTGTGTGTGTGTGTTGTTCTCTCTCTTTCTTTCAGTTTTTTACGTTCACCCATTTTTCTGTATTTTCCTTCTACTTTTTCTCTAACTCCCTACTACTGACATTTTTCCCACACATCTGTTAGAGCCCTCACTTTCTGGCTGGGTGTTCATTAACCTTTTGTGTTGTATTGCAGAAAAAAAACCTGTATCAATTACATTTTGAAGATTCCCAGCATCTCTGATGACAGATTTTATCATGGTAACTTTGACCTGTTTCCGGAGCAGAGCTTCTCTCTTCTTCCTTCATAAAAATTTGAGGCTTACAAATCAATTCATTTAAGCCCCTTGAAAAGTCGTGATTCAAGCATGCTTCCTCAGAAGTTCATCCTTGGGGATGTGCAATTTGCTTCCTCAGAATTTTGATGTTGTCGCACATAATTACAGAGTTGATGTATTAGTGTTACAAGGAAGCTAGTCATTAATTTGAGAATGTATATACAAAGCTGGATGACACCAAAAACCTCGGCACAGGTTCTCTGTGCCTGAGTTGCCCTAGTAGTCTGCAACATCCATGCCTCCAGGCCTTTTCTCATGTACATGGTTCCTCCTGAAAACTGTGGAGCATTTCTAGGGCAGCTAGTTTTCTTTGACCCTTTTCTCCCTGTTTTACTTGGATCCCCTTTCCCGATATGAAAGCACACTTATCTCTTTCTCTCCTTTGTCCAAACATCCTTGTTTGACTTGGTGAATGAGTTTATATGTCTCCTTCGTAAAATTTGGAAGTATATTTATTCTGAAATCAGTAATTTGCAGTCTCAAACCACTTTCATAGACATAGAAAAAAAGTTGCTTTATTAGGTTTCAACCTCCCTGTTGCTCGAGCCATATCCAGTTCAGTAGATGATATTTGGGTTAAAGACTGACTGTAGACTCCTGTGTGGCAAAGTCGTGAAATAAGCCTGCTCAGATATTGAATGCTATTCCATAATTGTGTCATAACTTCAACTGGAATAGATTTCCACAAATTATTTCAACAGGAAAACGTTTTAACATGTTACCATGCCTCAGATCCTTAGGGCCTGCCTACCCTCATGGGTTTTGTTGAGAGGAAGCTGCAGCAGAGAGGCTTCCCTGAAACCTGGGGCTTGCTTCAGCACAGCTTTCAATAAATAGTAACACATCCGAGCTGAAAACTAGCAATTTAAAGTTGTTTGTTCTTCTGGTATTTTACTGTTAACATTAACCAGGCAGATGAATTTTGGAGGGAAAGTGGAAGGAAAGTAATTAATACTGTTTTTAAACTACTGGCTTAGGCAGTTGAATAGGTATTTGAGAATACATTTTTCTTCTTGTTGGGAAATGGAGGTGCAAACAGTATTGACTGTGTGTCTGTTTGAGTACCCAAGTCACCACATCTGGTTCTGGAACACTTCTTCAGCTCCCAGCTCAGGCTGAAAGCCCCATGGCCCTTCTGATGAGAAGGGGCACTGCCTCCAGGACTTACCTCCCCACTTAATATTTTCCTTGTAGTTGTGTTGTTTCTGTGGCAGTAACTTCCTAATCCAGTTTTCCTCTAGAACATAAGTGTCACCTCTTTCAAAGTACTTAAAGAAACCAAATAGTTTTCATCATGTTTTCTATCAGCAAAGTTTTGCTAATAAGTATCATCAATCAAAATTATTTTGTCAAACTAAAGAAGTTAAAGAATAAAATTAGTGAGGAGCTGACTCCCAAGAACCATCTAGATGCGATCAGAAACTGTCTAGACGTGGTCCTGGGCAACTGGCTCTAATGGGATCTGCTTGAGCAAGGGGTTGGGCCAGATGACCTCCCAGGTCTCTTCCAAGCCCACCTCTTCACTTGTGATTCTGTGTCTTAACTTTCAGCCATATCCATTAGCATTATTTAAGTAGTAACTGAAGCTATTTTCACCCAAGGTACAAGGAGAACTGCTAGTCAAAGACATGTAGGTTTTTTCCCCTAATCACATATGCTGAAGTATATGCACTGCTGAAGTTCATTAGGTGAAAATAAGATATGTTCATTGTCTAGACACTTTGAACATCTAGCAATGGTGGAGTTGGTTAGTCAGGGGTTTTTTTCCCCAGAATGAAAATGTCCTCTTCATAGTCTTTGATGGATTTCAGCTTTGTGACTCTTAAGCCTGTTTAGATCACTTTCAGCAAAAAACATGTAAAATAAATCATTCTTCCTATCTATCTACTGTCTAGAAATAGTCACTGCATTATGCTGCCCATGCAGTACCTGAAACGATTCAGTGGATTTTTGTTATGATCAAGCTTTCTTCTTGTTTCTCGATGAATCTGAGGGTTGATCTGTTCAGTATTCCAGTATTATAGCTAAAACCATAGTCAGCATTATAAACAGCCATCTAAATAACATGGAAACTTCTGATCAGGTGGCCCCACCCTTGTAATTACTACTTCCTCCTTGGAGTAATCATATCATCCCAACAATTACAATCACCTTTGGTGAAAATACGAGCATAGACAACCACTGACACTGGGTCACGTCCAATTTAGAAGCCACTAGAGTAATTGCCAGCAATTTGCCCAGCTGCAGTCATCTGTGCTTTTAATTTAATTTTTTTGGCATCAATTCTCCTTGTAGTTTCACTTTGATCAGTGTCTGGGAAGAAGAAGTAAACAACAATAGTATTGGTCTGCACTTGCTGTTACTCTGTTTTGTTTTGGAGGAGGGTTTTGCAGAAATACTGAAGGGAATACAAAAATGGTTTTCATTTACACTTCCCCTGTGCCCTTTTAGAGCCCTCTCACAGTGAATAAAATATTCACTTTTTTTTTTTTTCCTCCCCAGAGCAGCATAAAGAAGCCTCAGCAACACTGTCAATTCCAGTCATACAGAAATTGCAAGCATTAGCAAAACAGTGGATTTGGTGTTCATTTTAATTTGTTTTCAATAGTTCAAATTGTACTGTTTTCTATCTTTAAAAATTCCCTGTGACTGAGAGGGCTGGAAATATATTTAAAAATAAAGAAAAGAAAAAAAATAAAGAAAAATCTCTTCTGCATAAATGTGGAGGACCAAAAGCTGGATAGTTTAAGGAAAATAGCAACATTCATGTACAGCTGTAAATTTGAAACGCTGTCATGCAAATCACGCTGTAAGACTCATCACCAGAAAATAGTACTGGATAAAGAAAGGGGGGGGGGGGGTGTTTCAGATGAGGGAAGTCTTAGATATGAATTTTAATGTTTAGCTTCCTGATCAAAATGCTGACTGGAATCGTGGTCCATGTGATTTTCTGGCTTGATTTAATGGGTTCTGGACAATCTTGACAATCCCACCATATGTTGTAGAGTTCAGAATCAAGTCCCTGAGTTCTAGATAGAGCTTTTCTTCCTCTCATCATCTGATGAGGCATATTTAGGTATATAAAAACCTTTGTGAACAACAATTTCTGTAATCAGAAAGCAAAAAAAGTGACCAAGCTACATGTGATTTAAAAAAGTGTGTTCAAAGGAGTTAACCTTCTAAAGTAATTTTACATGTACATTTGTGCTACAGTTAAAAAATTTAGCTGTCTTGAAAAATCATGTTCAAACATAAAACATTTGAGGTAATTTAATAGTTGGCACTTAAAGGAACTGCAATTTGATGTTCAATTCAAACCAGATGTTTATTTTTTGCAAGAAGTCTATTCTGTTGTCAGGGGAGAGAAAAAGCATTCAAGGTTATGGAGCAGACATTTCTTACTGCAGTTGATTAGAACAAATTACCAAGAGCTGCACTTCACATTTGAAAGACTGAGGCGTTTATGATCTCAGGCCCCAACAATTAAAGAAAACAAAAATATAGGGATTGAAAGTATACATACTGCGAGCATTTAAACTGCAAGAATGCTGTGGATCCCAAACAGCTGGATTCCATTTTAACTCAAAAAGTTTAATAGCATAAGCCTGCACATCTTCTTTTCCACTTCTGAGGATCATCTGCCAGATGGAGAAGCCCCCCTTCTCATTTCCTTGCACTGTAAAATAGTGTTATAGAATAAAATGATTCGATGTGCTGGAGCAGGACCAATACTTTTAAACCAGGGGAAGATATATTGCTCTTAGAGAAGATCAGTTTGATGTAAAGGAAACAAAGGTAATAAAACATCCAGCTTCAGTAGTTAAATGCTTGCAGGAAAGTTATTTTATTCAGGTACCAAGCAAGCCAGTAACATTGATGCAGTACTGAAATTTGCGTTCCTGGAAAGTGGGATGTGTTAGTGAGATTGTGTTTTAAGATCATGGAATCTTAAAATGTGTCCCAAAGTTATTTCCTACTCATCGCTTTGGATGATAGCTCTCCCGTTGTCATGCTGATCAGACACTTGACAGTGACACCTCTGTACTTTGTCCAAACATCAGTTGGATATAAATTTAGTGAAGAAAGACACAGCACAAAAAGTAATCCTTGTTCAAGACAGTAGTGATCCAGCAACAGGGCTGAAAGAAATCAACAGTGTACTAGACCTTGCTCTAAGAGGAACTGCAATTTAATGCTCTTCAGGCTCTTGCTTCATCTGCAGTCACACACAGGGTCTGCAGGGACCGTCTGTGGTGTGTTAAGGAGCGTACCATTCCTGCCTCATGTCATAAAAGTTTGCTTCCCAGGAAGATACTGGTTCTGCTGTCTGTGGGACCCTTCATGCACATGAAAGGAGAGGAGGAATTGCTTTTTGCTGTGTAATTTAACAAGGCTAATTAAATAAAGATATCCACAGTGCACTAAGTAACATTAATTACAACCCATTTTGCAGAGAGCGCCTATGTAGGGGGGGAACTGCACAGAAGCCAAATCACATAAATGTGTACATGTGCTGGAACTCCACCAACACCAGCTCTAATAGCAGCTCAGGAGGGAAAGTCCTGCTGCTGACCCTGGGCGCTTTGGGGGGAAGAACTGAAAAAGAGTCTTTGGACCAAGCCTGAATTGCAGGCAGGGGCTGTATCAGGCAACTTGGCTTTCAGACAGTCAGCTTCTCTTAAGCGCAGCTCGCAGTCTCAATGTCCAGAGATGAAGGGGAAGCCAAAATCGATGAGATGGTCACAGGGTTTCTGTGCTTCTTCTGGCTTGGTTTACAGTCAAATGATTCTTCAGTATAGAACAAAAGCACGTAGACTTCCAATGCCTGAATGGGTTACCTTTGGATGGACTGCTGAATTTCAGCCCTCAAGCATGAGCCTGCACAGCATGATCAGACAGTGCTTTAAGCATCAGCTAACTGACCCGACACTAGCAAGGATGCTGAACCTTCGGTGCAGTTAATGGGTCAAGATAGTGAGACCACAGAGCTGCTGCAATGGATCATTACAACAGTTCACTGGCTGCTAATCCAGCATCTCCCAGTTGCTAAACAAATGCCTCCTTACATAGTTCACTTTTTCCCCACTGCGTGTTGCTTCTGGCAGAAAAAAACACCCCTCACTTGAGCCACAGTGTGGTCAAGCTTATAGAAATCGCTTACCACTCCAGCAGTGTGAAAGAATTGTATGTGATTTTGAGACGAATGTCCTGAGTCTGTTAAGGTTTTAAAGTCGCTTGCTTTGGTAAGAACTGACAATACTCATCACATCTTTATAAGCTGGAATAAGAGCCACTGGCCTGTTTTAGAGAGCTTGAAAGGATGTATATTATTTTTGTGTTTAGCTTTCTTCAGTAACTATTTCTTCATTTCAGAAGTAGAAAGATGCCTTTTTAGCTTCAGGTCCCAAGCTCTAGCTGAGTTTGAGATGGAAGCAGTGTTTTTCCAGCTTGTCTATCACTAGTAATACAATTTCTGCAAGGTGAAAGATACCTGCAGAGCCTTATTGACCCTACTGAGGCCAAGCACATCTTAGTCTTTCTGCTTCCGAACATAACATGGACGCCGCCTGCTTACAAGCGCTGGTGAATCCAGACTCATCAGTGGATAAAGCAACTGAAGATCTTGCTCTTTGGCTTGGGAAGAGATGTCATTCCTAAAAAAAGAGTTTCTTTGGAATTAAAGGGCAGTGCCAGTTATATACGTGAGGTTGCAATTATATAATACTGAGGTTGCCAAAATGTGAATAAATGCATACGTGCCGACATACGTCGCTGCATGTTTCACTGGGACTGCCATACGAGAACACCTTCGTTTGTGGGATTCCAGGTGGTATTTGTGTCTAGCAAAGCTTTCTTTTTTAACTTGGAAGGGGATTTTCTCAGCTGTGCTGGAACCACCAAGCCCGTGCTCTGCCTGTTCAAGAGGAACACGGAGCTGAGGCGGGCGGTGGGGGAGCACCTGTGGGATGTCCACAGCCCGTTACAGGACCTGGTTTATGGTGGATAAAACACGACACAGAAATTGTAGATTCCATAAAACCCGTGCAGTTTGTACGCTCCCCTCTTGGCTCGGCTCTTCACCCGAAGACAACTAGTACCACCCAGTGGTGCTGGGGGTTATTACAGATTTTCATTCAATTTGGCTTCTATGTTGTGCAAATGTGATGTTTTTCTTGGTAGAGGAAGAAAGAGCGAGAAACAAGGCCAATAATATTTATGAAGCATTGGTCTAAGTTTGCTGTTGTGAAATGTCCTTCCCAGAAAGCAGCATAGGGTGACAAAAGTATGTGGTGTTTGCTCCTTTGGAAGCCAAGGAATTGCTTGTGTTTGAGGTGTTCCAAGCTGGTTTACTCTGGTTCTGCCCATACTTCTGCAAACAACATGTCTATACTAACTTGCAAACCTCAGGGGTTTGGATACCCGCAAATTTTATACTGCTTCAAAAGAGTTGTAACGCTGTCAGTGATCCCAGCTTCTTTGTAAATGGGAAAGGAAAACATTATCTAATGTATGGAGGGCTATAACGAGGTTTCAAAGATTGTTCAAGTGCTGTAAAACTCTCTTAATCTTTATTTTTTTCCCTCATGGAATTATAAAGAATGAAGAAAATTATTTTTAAATATTGTGACAATGAAAAAGGATGTAACTGATCATATGCTGTAGTTGCCATATTATCATTAACTTCATTATTCTGTTGATATTAGATTCACAGAGCTTAATTCTGTATTATGTCTGCAGGATGCCTTCAAGTCTGAATCTATTTCACCCTTTTTTAAATGAGCCAGACCAAAAGCATATTTTAAAAGTATAATTATTTGATTCCTGTATAGATTGTGAAAATAAAATCTTGAATCCAACAGGTGGTTTTCATGAAACTCTAAAAAAACTGTCAGCACAAATTAGAAAACAACCCCTTCAGCCTAGTGTAGTCACTGTATGATTAGTGAGTGTGTGAGAACTGTAAAAATGAAACCAGAGACAAAGCTGAAGTAAAAGGGAAATGTACCATAGATCGTGAAAAATACTTAACACAGTGGCTTTTTTTCCCCTTTTGCATCTTCATTTTGCAGACTCTAAAGTCTTCCTAGTCACACACAAAATCAGTCAATTAAAATTACTTTATTTCAGCAAGGCCTTTGTTACAACCTAAACCATTTCAGACTTGAACTAAAGATGGAGGGTGCCAGAGAAGAAATTTGAGGGCTTCGTGTGGCAGCAGGGTGGTGGTTTAGATGATCTAATAGGGTTTTTCCATCTATAACTTTATTATTATTTTATTTTTTTTAAATATCAGAACTTATTCATACCCCCAACCTGTCACTAGAGATGTGTGCAGACATGTAAGGTTCTGGAAGACACTGTGTTTTTCATTAGGCTTTTAGTCCAAATTTCAATATCAGGCCTGGCCCTGAAATATTCTAACATGATCCATGGTGCTATACTTTAACTTTCGAGTTTGGCAAATTAAAAATAAACAAACAAAAACCAACAGGGGAAAAAAAAAAAAAACAAAACCACAAAAAAACCCCACAAATAACCCACAAGAAACAAGCTATGGAGAAGGAGAGGTTCATCCACTACATCAGAACAGAAGATACCTGTAAACCACTTTTGTTTTGAATATAGAACTGTTGACCTGAAATTATTATATGCTGTAGATAATACTTTATGTTTGTTTTAAGTATGCAATTAACATTAGCCTTTCAATGTTCCTTTCAATGTACCAAAATCTACCGACTCCCCCATGAATGGCAATAATCTCCTTTGGTTTTGCCGATGCCTTCCCGCTTTTGTACTATAGTGAAGTGATTCTGTGATCTCTCATTCCAGAGCTTCACAGAATCACAGAATGGCAAGGGTTGGAAGGGACCTCTAGTCCAACCCCCCTGATAAAGCAGGTTCACCTAGAGCAGGTTGCACAGGACGTCATCCAGGAGGGCTTTGAATACTCCAGAGAAGGAGACTCCGCAACCCCCCTGGGCAGCCTGTTCCAGTGCTCTGTCTCCCTCAAAGGGAAGAAGTTCTTCCTCATATTCAACTGAAACCTCTTAGGTTTCAGTTTGTGCCCATTGCCCCTTGTCCTGTCACTGAGCACCACTGAGAAGAGTCTGACTCTGTCCTCATGACTTCCACCCTTAAGATATGTTTATGTGTATTTGTATGAGTATTTGTATTTGTATGTGTATTTGTAATTGTATGTGTATTTGTATGAGCTTGGATTGATATTTCAGCAGCTGACCGCAGGGGAGCTCAAAGCTCTGCAAGGGACTTCCCCCAGCGCTGAACAGAGGGCTTCACAAACGCTTCATGCAGCATATTCCTACCAGAACTAGGTTAAACAGACAGTGAGTAAGAGACTTGCTTAAAACCTGCTTTCTTCTTACTCTTGTAGGGTTTTTTTATCCTACTACTGTAGTATAAATCCAGGTGGAGTTATCTGGTTCAGCCTTTAAACAGGTGGGAAGTAGGGATTTGGGCACATGGGACTCTATGTATTTTGTATGCTGCTCTTTTTGGAGCAATAGGTACATTTGCAAGCTGTATAACAAATTGCTATCAAGGCTAGTAAGTCAGAAAGGTTAGAAAAACTTCCTAATTTTACTGTTTGGGGATCTTTTTTTCCCTTAGAGATTGCTAGCTTACAATAATCCACAGCTGGATTTTTTTTTGTTTGTTTGTTTATTTTTAGTGGGAAGGGATCTCTCTTGCAATTCCTAATAAATCAGTTCCCCTGTTACTGTAGAGCAGTCATTTCCCCTTTCTGCCCCTTCATTCTTTATTTCTCCTTTCTTGCCTGCACCACTTTGTGCCACCAAAATCTGTAGAGGAAGCCAGATCTGGAAACTGAGCTGGTCGATGAGTAAACCAAGAAAAAATGGGGAGGGGGGGTTGCTTTCAGCTGGATCAGTTCCACAGAGCCACCATGGCATGAGAGAGGCGGTGAGGGCAAGCGGCACGAAGACGGGTGAGGGAGGGGAATATCCTTCTGCAGCAGGATGGACTAAGGCAAATACTGAATCACAATCCTGCCTTAAAATATATACGGGGCAGGTTTTCATTCAAAAAAGAAATCTTTTGGGTCTCCCTTTCATGTTAATTTCCATGCCAAAAAGCCCCTCTGAAAACTCCATCCTTAAAACTGCATCCTTACAACTCTTTAACTCTTTCATGTCTCCCCCCACCTCTTTGTCCATCCACTTCAACTGTGTACTGGGGTCATAAAGTCCAGCACCCTCTCAAGTCTTCTTTGTGTTGCTTTTAAATAAGTCCTTTGTATATTCATTTATAAATTCTTATTTTGGTAACTATGTGCACAGAAGATTACCCAGTTCCTCACTTCAGTGATGGGAATAAGATTGATTGCACTAAATGTCAACAACGACAGCCAGGCTAGGGAGGCTGCCATGGGAGGCCCCTGTGAAATTTCTTTTAACTTTGATGAGAACAGAGCTTGGGACTAAAATGGGTGATGCAAACAGCAAGGACCACTATCCCTGGAAAGGGTATAATCCCTTGGGGGTAAGCAAGTGAGGGAAGCTTTGTGCAATAGTTGTCATAAAATGAATAAAATATGAATTTTCCCTTCTTCTCACAATAAATGCCCTGGGGTTTGATCCCTGTTATTCCTTAAGATAATTTTTTCCTGCTCACCCAGATATTATTATTCCCATTGGCTTTAGCTGAACCATTTGGGCAAGCCAGAGCTGCAGGATTTGAGCCCTTTTGGCATGTACAATGTGCATTTAATAACATGACATAATTTTAAGGCACTTCACAGATGTTAGTGCAGCCTCCTGCCACCTTTATGAAGTTAATGGGCGTGATAACTTGGGAAAGGGTGGGGAACAAGGACCAGGACTGAAGTTTACTACTCCAGAAGTGTCTTTCCATAGTCCTTCCTAGGAAGCCACCTCCCTGCTTTTGCTGTGTCCTGTCTGGGTTGCCCATGTCCTTCTCCTTTCACCTCCCACATCTGCTTGCTCACTCTCCCAGCTCTGCCCTTGGTGGTGGCTGCATGGTGGTGGTGCAGGTGAAGCAGGTGTCTCCTGCCACAGAGTCAAACTGTCTCTTATTTGTAGATAATGAAATGTGATAGCCTTGGGCCAACAGGTCATGCCATTGACTAAATTAGTAGTTGTGGGGAAAAAAAAAAAATGTTTATTATGCCTGTTGCCCTATATGTATTATGGTGGTTGTTGAAATACCTTAAAATACGAAAACATTTTTCATCACTTAAGTTTACTGTATTCTGATTTTCCATTGTTTACACATTCAAATATATTAATCTTATTTATTTTAACTCCTTTTTCAGTTTATCTCTCAGAATGATCCAGTGTTGCTGGGACACAAAAGACTTTTCAAGCAGTGCTTTCTGGAGAGATCTATTTTGGTTTGATTTCTAGCTTGGAAACATTTCTATGGAGTATGGGTTTAGACTGGCCTCAATTTTATGAAAATAAATGGTTTGTGGGTAAATTTAACCTGTTAGTTTTGCTTTAAAATAATTCTCACCATTCCCAGCCTGGTGACACTTTCTTGGGGGGTTTATTGACTGCCCAGGAATCGTAATCCAGGCTTGTGCTTATACATGACAGACTCAGTAGGCTAATTATGTTGTCTTTTTTAGGTTTTGTTTTAGTGTGATCTTTGTTAATTGGATGGATTCATTTGGTGCAGTTGAGTACTTGCTATGAGTACCATAACTGTACTTGCTTTCTAAGCTGTGGGTAATAGCTCCATGCTTTATCACTTTGACCTGTTTTTTCAGTGATTTCCTTTTTGATATGGCTGGGCATGTCTATCTCTTTCTCACAGGTTGGTTATTATGATTATTATCAAAGATGTGGTGACATGGCCAATAAATCAAGCTCCTGGCCAAGGCAAATGGCCACAGACAATACATTTGGAGCCTCCATGCCTCTCCCGCTCTTAGTTTCCCCAAAGAACAGAAAGGACATAAAGACGTTATAAATATCCTTACTAATTCTTATTAAAAGAGGAAGAAGCACATAATAAATCAGTTTTGAAACTACAGCTGGTGCAAAACCAGAAAAATATACAAACCTGTTCCCATTGTAGAGATTTTGATTTGATCTGAGAGGTTATGTACGCCCATGTCGTGCCTGACGAGAAGGGAAGGTGTGAGAATCCTGCATCAGCAGGCGTTGGATGACTTGCCTCCCTCATTAGAGTTAGCCTCTAAGGATAGGCTTAACCTCAGAAGTGTGAATTTTAACATCCCATCCAAAGTTATCATCATTAACCATGATTTATCCATGTGAATATTTGGTTCATTCTTGAATCTTGCTAAGTTCATGGCCTTGACAGCTTCCTATCACAGTGAATGCTGAAACCTGTTTGCACATCATGCAGAAAGGTGTTTTCTTCAGCCAGCTTGGAGTTTTGTCAGCACTTAACTTTGACTGAATGCCTCCTTGAGTTCATATTATGAATGAGATTAAGAACTTCTCTTAGGCCTCTGTTTTGTGAATTATGCATTATTTTATATACTGTTCCAACGTCTCTTTTTTACTAAGATGCTCCCTCACAACATTAAGTCCTGACTCTCCTGCCATGCTAGTACATGACGCTCTTTTGTTTTAATTCACATATAGGAGCCAAGTCTATTCGTCTCTGACATTGGTCAATAGTAGATGCCTGGGGGATAGTTTTAGGAGAGGAAAACTTGTAATGACGCTTCCTTGACAGATGCTCCTTGCCTGCAGCTGTTCATGCTCAGGGATTGCCTGGACCCAAGATGGTGCCTGTAGATTTTTTCCTGCATAAATTTGAACTCCAGAATGACCTTTGACACAGTCCTATGGCTTAAGAATACATTGAATGAAAAAGTATTTCCTCTTGTTTATCTGAACCTGCTGCTCACTTGTATATTTAGATGGTTTTTAGTTCTCGGATTGGGAGATAATGAACAATCTTTCTTTCCCTGTTTACCTTATTCTCATCACTAATGATTTCATTAGCCTGTACCATACCACCCTGCACTTAGGTCTGGTAAATCTGCCTCCCTAATCATCCCTGATAGGATGGATGGACCTTCTCATCAATCACCATTGTTGCCTTCTCCACAGCTTTTCTAGGTCTTCTATAACTTCTGAGGTGGGGCAGAACCAGAACTGCACAACGATATCCATTTTGTAGGTGCAGCACTGGAGAGATCTCCATTTTATTCTTTCCCCCTTTCCTACTGTTTTATGTAATATGATCTGCCTTTCTTAGCTGATATATTCTCATAGCGCTCTTTTAACTTCACAGTCTCTTTCCTGAGTAGTCATGAATTGTTCAGAATCCTCCACCATGTACATGTCTGGTTTTCCTGGCTATATTCCCTGTGAATTTTGTCTTGACATTTTCTTCACCCAGTTAGTATCTTCTGATGTTTCTGCAGGCCTTCCCAGTTGTCCTTTGCTCTTACGATCCTCAACAATTTTACTGCCTCACTATCCGTCCCTCTTTCTACATTTTTAGGAATTTGTTGAACAGCATGGCTGCCAGCGCCAGACACTACCAGAGTATTTGATGGTCTCCTATTGAGAAACCTGAGTATTTTTCCTACTCTCTGGAGAGACCTTCCCTCTTGCTCTGTGGCAGTTTAGCTTCTTCTCCAGTCTTCAGTGAGAGACCTTGTCTAATGTCTTTCGGGAATTCAGGCAAACAAACAACTGTACCTTCCTTGACTGTGGGCTGGCTAGTTAGTTTAATGAAATTTAATATATTAGTGAGGTAACAGATTTTTCTTCCCTATTCCCTCTGGAATTATTCAGCTAATCATAATACTCCTTATACATAACTTCTTGCATCTACCATGGAAGCCTTTTACACACTTCTTCAGGCCACAAAATTGACACTTTATGGAGTATGTTGTGGATGCACTCTGTATGGTTGTTGGCTGGGAGACTCAGGTTTCTCCTTCTCCCTTAGAAGCGATGAATTCCCTTCCTCTCTTGGCCAGGGCATCATTCTGTACTTCAGAGTCTTGCTCAGATCTTCTTCAGAGTGTCTCCAGGAAAACTGCCTTTGGATTCAACTCCTAAGTGTCCTATTACTAGAATTCCTTATTACTGTAGCACTTTGGATATTGCTATATGGAACAGCTATATATGCCCAAAAAAGCGTATTAGTTTGAAAGTATAAGGCAGTACCAAGCAGATCAGTCTATAGTTGAGTTTAAACCAAAGAGAGTTTTTTCTGCTAATTAGATTTTTTAAAATGAAAAGATAAAGGCCCTTTGGTGAAATACCGGATGGCTGTCCTGGAATAATGAGGCAAAATTAACTAGGAGTGAAATTTGGCCATGGTCAAAAAGGTCAGGAGAGCAGCTATTTTCATTCTGCATGAGGCTTGTACAACAAATGAGGCAGTGACATCCTTTAAGCTATTTATGTTGAAAAATTGTCCTGGTTTGGTTTCATAACATGCCTGCTCCTTTTCTCTATAAAATTCTTTTTTGCTGTCCGTGCAATCCCAACACTTGAGACCAGTATAACGGCCACAACTCACGTGCCTGTGGGAGGGGTATGAGAGCTAAGGGACATCTAAAAGAATTACAGCAGGTTAGTGTAAAAACGAGGAATTCCTCAGACAATGTTTTGGCACTGGGGAGGATTATGTCATTTACCCAGGGGTCGGATTTAGCTTTAGCACTTCTCATTGTTTCCATTTGCTGCAATCTTCAGAGGAGAGACTACAGTTATATATCGCCAGACTAATTCTCACACTTTTCCAAGAAAACGGATCTAAATGGGTAGAACAAACCTAGGCACTTGTCTTTCCCTCCTCAAGTCTGCAGCTAACCCTTGTGAGTTCGTGTTTGCGTGCAGAATGTTCAACAAAAATATGTGAGCTGTCTCCAGACTTTCTGGGCCATTTAGGATGAATAACCGTAGCTATTCTTGGAAAAAAACCTTGTGGCATGGCCAGTGTAGACCTCTAAACGTCCGTCAGCGGGCGAGATTGTTTGAGTGCCGTCAATGGGATTCTGTGCGGGCGGGGGGAGCTGCCACACTGAGCCCATTGTGGGACCCAGGCCTTCCCCCTCTTGCACACTCAGATCTATTTGAGGACCAGGCACTTAACACAGTCTGGTTTGCAGGAGGTAATGAATAACCTCTCATCCCGCTCTTTAAGGCCCCCTTTAGAATACGCTTTTTCTGAAGTTTCAGTGTGATGTCTGGAGGGGGGGAATATCCATAATCGGTTGCCTGAGTTTTATTTTTATCAAGTGTTAGGAGGACAGGGGGAAGGAATGCTCTGAACCTAAATCTGGTCCCTTCATCAGCCTGATCCACACAAGTGTGAGGGGGAGGGTACAAATATGGGCTGTCTCCTCATCGTTCAGATGAACCCCATGCTCTGAATATGCCTTGGAGGGAAAAGAAAAAGGCTTCCTATTTTAACCTCCATCCCGTCACACTCCTTAGTTTTTGTATTTCAAACACTCATGCAAGAACAGCTAGAGTTGTCTGAAGATATGCAGATAGACTGCGTTCACAAATAATAACAATAATTTATTTTAAAAATCAAATCTCTCTCTTTGTGAGTAATGGAGAGACACTGAATCTTTAATTTCCTCCCTGAAAGGCTATAAATCCCTTGAATGAGGGTTTCTTTACACAAAGAAACACAACACAAAGAAATTACAAGGAAAAAGAAGGGAGTAAAATGCAGGCCAATTATGCTTTAGCTCTGGAGTGTTGCTGCCAAGGCTATTTATTTTCACAGACAGTGTTAATTTTGTATGCACACACACAGCTTTGCTTGCTGATACCACAGTGAATTTTAATTTTGGAGAAGGCTCTGGTTCTCATCACCCTTAAATTCACCTCCCCCATTTACTGGATATGAGGATATTTTTGACTGGAGATCTCCAGGTTATTTTCTTACATCTGCTTTTTGGGTTTACGTGTCACCATCTAAAAAGGTTTGCAGGTGATCCTAGCAAAATCCTTCCTGAATGGTCAAATAGGCAAAATAGAGTTGAAGCCTTTTCCTCTGGGTAAGACATAGGCAGAACAACCTCTCTGATTTAAGGTGCTAGGTGAAGACGAGGGCTCAAAGCCAGGCCACTGAGGTGACCATGACACGGCATGATGGTCTGGCATCTTCTCACCAGCTGACTCTGTAACCCTGCTTTATAGGTAATTACAGAAAGAATATAGCTAAAGAATGCCATACGTGACTTCTGAGTGAATCATTCTGTAGACCATGTCCTGAACCTCTCTCTCCCTTCACTGGAAAATCGGTCTTTGCTCTTGTGGTGCAACAATTTAAAAGAGCCTTAGCAGTTTGCATCTGGCATTGGGTTCTTTAGCTACAGCAGATGTTAATTATGAATTGGCAAGGCATAATGCTGACAATCCAGGAGTGAAGGTACAACACATGAAGCTTTCCTGCAAGGACTGCAAGGAATCGCTCAGCATTCAATCTCTCTTGGAAGGCACTCTTACACATGCAGGATTGTTCATAATTCTTTTCTCCTTTGTTATAAGGCATTCTTTCCTGCTATGATGACATCCAGTCTTCTGTGATTTAATGGTCTTTGTGAAGTGAGAATGGCAGAAGCAGAGTCATGTATATACTTAACTTAGTTTCTGTTTGAGCTTGATTGCTTACATGAAAAATTAAAACACTGTTAAATTTGGAGGGGGGACAGCAAAACACCTGTTAAAGCTCACCTTTGTAAATAACGTTAATCTGCATAAATCACTGCATTAGATTTTATGTTAATTAAAGCTTTTGTGCCTTCAGTACACTGAGGTGTGGAATGTCTCATTCTCCAGCTTCCTTTGCAGGGAAAACTGCAGGTGCTGAGCATTTTTGAAAAGTAGGGCAGCATGGTGCACCCAGAATGAGAAGCCTCTTTGAAAAGCCTGTTTCTATTTACTAAACAAAGCTTTTATTTTAACCATCGTCTCTCAATAAATTTATCCTTGGGCTTTCCTTAAAAACTCAGTGAGGCCAATGTAAGATTCTTATGAGTTGGACCCCTACTCAGGGACAGTGAGGAATAGTACAGGTATCTACTAAAGCATCATAAAAATGTAATTTTTCCCTTTCTGGTAAATAAATTTATATTCTTTAGCAGAGTCTCCAAAATGTCAGTTGAACATGCCATGTGGTTTTTTGGGAAGCTATTGCTTCTCTTCACAGGAACCACACCAAAGCTTGGGCCACCAAATAGTTTTCGATTCTAACTTTCTTCAGGTGTGACAGTGTTTCAGTTTGGGAAAGCTGATTTCACAACATGTGAATTTCACAAATGGAATTCACCATGATTCAGGAAATTCTAAAACCGAGGGGTTATTTGGGACTGCTCTTTGAAACGTAGAAAGCTTCGTGAATTCTGTGATAGCAGTCAGAAACAGGAACTGTGAGATGCTTTGGATGGATCGTGGGGGCGTTGTGTTATCATTAGCTGTTATTTTGGGTTGAATCCCATTGTTACTCTTCAGAGGAATAGTAAATAATTGCTACAGGTAGAAATTGGTTTATAGGCTTGCAAAAAGCTCAGTGGAATACTTCACGTCCACACATCCTGAATACACCTGATATATTCAAAACCTTCCCTTCAGATACACTTTTGGCACTAATTTGTTACAATGGTTCTATGTTGTTCCATAACTGTACCACTGGGATTATCGGTGTCTTGTCTTGAGATTTCTTAGGCATTTCTCACAGTGAAGTTGCAGCATGTCTCTTAATCCTGAACCACAGGTGAGAACTGGTGAACATCTGTTCAAGGTTTGGTGTGATCTGAATTATTAGAGCATATTCAATTGTTTCTTTAAATTTAAAAGATGTTTCTGAATTTCTGTTCCCTGTGTTGCCTTTGAAGCTTCATGATCAAACACATCTCCAGACATCCAGCCTCTGTGCTGAAGAACATTGGTTTATAAGAGTGCATTGCTGTCAAGGAAGTGTAAATAAAAGCTCCAATAGCCAGGTTGTGTTTCAGCACTAGTTATCTAATTCTTGCTTGATGGAAAGCAATTAAATATTTTTTGTTATTTGTACAAATGAGGTTAAATAAAATGTGATTCAGTAAAACTGAAGATGTTTATAGAGGAATCTCTGATGCCATATGGAGCATTATGTTATCTAGACACCTTATCTAACTTCTCTAAACACTGAGTTAACTATAAATAAAATTGTAGAAACTCATTAGATCTCACTCTTCTTACTTTCCTAATGGAAGTCTGCTGTAGGGTTTTTTTTTCCCTTTTTGACTTGTTACTTAATTGCGATGGGGAATTTCTTTTGAAAATCCCACCTCCTTTGCTTGCCAAATTAAAGAAAATCAAGCCCCTTTTCAACAGTTTGAAACACACAACGAATTGTCCATAGGGAGCAGAAGTACCATGCGATATACTTAGCTCATGTAAAAGGTATGAGGTGACCTCACAGCCACCCTGAAGTCAATGACAGTGCTGCAGTGGACACCATGAGAGCCAAGCTGTCTTTCTTTTGTGGTTTTATCTACTGATTTCCATGTGGGTAGATGAATTATAACCCAGCTGGCAGCAGCAGACAACTGCTGCCTCCTTAACTACACAGGGAAGGGAAAAATACTGCCTTTTGAATCCACTTAGTCCATCTGCAAGGTGATGGCTGTTTTAAGCCATTTGTATCAGGATAACAACTCCAGAAAGTCTGGCTGCCCAGCTAAGCTGCAATCACGTAGAATCATAGAATCATTTAGGTTGGAAAAGACCTTTAAGATCATCAAGTTCAAACATTAGCCTAACTCTGCTATTCTACCACTAAACCATGTCCCTAAGCACCTCGTCTACCCATCTTTTAAATACCTCCAGGGATGGGGACTCAACCACTTCCCTGGGCAGCCCATTCCAATGCTTAACAACTCTTTTGGTGAAAAAAATTTTTCCTAATGTCCAATCTAAACCTGTCCTGGTGCAACCTGAGGCCATTTCCTCTCGTCCTATTGCCTGTTACCAGGGAGAAAAGACCAACACCCACCTCACTACAACCTCCTTTTAGGCAGTTGTAGAGGGCAATAAGGTCTCCCCTCAGCCTCCTTTTCTCCAGGCTAAACAACCCCAGTTCCCTCAGATGCTCCTCATAAGACTTGTGCTCCAGACCCAAACATGCTGTTCAGGAGAGTAAACTGGGGATATGGTGCTGGGAATAGAGGGCAGCTATGGTGGCATGTGTGTGAAAGGAAGGGAGGGATTAGTGACATGATGGTAAATGTACATCAAAACAAACAAGTGCTTTTTTGCTAAATAAATAAATACTTTCCACTCAAGTGAGAAATAAAGTCTTCATCACTCAAATTTGAAATAGGACAACTCCATATTTATGCCTCTCTGTACCACATGAAGAGTATGTGGATAAGAGGACAGTCCATGAGATTGATAACCCATGGATCCCTGGCATTGTACATTTAATTTTCTTGGCTTTTGGGTTATTCAAAGGCGATAAGAACAGTGAAAAGCTCCTCTTTGAAGTATACATGCCAACCTGGAAACCCAGAAGCTGCAAGTCAGTCATAGAATGGCTGAGGAAAGTATGTTTTTCCCACAAATAGGGTTCAAGACTAAATCTCAATTAAGCAGTGACTGAAAATCATCACCTCTTTCAAGTGGTCTAAACAACTCAGTGATCTTTCTTCTGTTATGAATGATGTGATATTTACATCCCAGAAGACCACCACCTCAACGGGTATCTTTCCATGGACTTGTAGAGAGGTGTCATGTGGTGGGCAGGAAGACTGAACAAGCCTTTTTCCTTCCTGGACTGAGATATTTACGTTTGCCCTGCATTGTGCTTAGTCTTCTACATCCATGTGAAATTAATACAAATGAGAGGTGTTGCACTCCTCTTTTTCTGTCTGTGGCCTGTTACAATGTGAAGTCTCACCTGGTGCTGGTAGGAACGGCTCAGAGCAGAAGTGGACAGAGCCATCAGCATCGCTCAAGGCATTTTGGTGGGACAGTCTTTTTCCTATTATTTTCTAGACAGAAACTCTCACAGGGGTTACAAACTTCAGATTTCAGGTGGTCATTCAAATTTCTTACATTTCTGGGGTTTTCCTTAAAAAAAACCAAGCATGCACTTGATAAGCAGCGTTTGCACCATTTTTTTTCTGTAACGATGCATGTAGTCTTCCTGCATTTGGTAAAGGGCTGAGTCCATGTCTGAGAAGTTTTTTACCCAGGGACTCCCATCCTGAAAACTGTGTATGAATTTGTACTTACTCCCGTGAACAATCCCAGTGGCATTTGGAAGTGTTTGGGTCTTGTGAGGTAAAACATGGGGTTTGAAGTAACCATTTCCTATAGGTTTCCACCTGCTGGGGTGTGAATATTGTATATTTCTCCTGTAGTGGTTTTCATCAAGTGCTTCTATGCTTTTAAACTTATTTTGCATACCTACTTTGTCACATTTTAATGCTCCATCAATCCTATGGTACTTTTCAGGAAGCTAATACCTACCTTTCAGAAGCTTATGTTAGAATCCGGCTTTTAAAGAATCTTATAAGAATTGAGCAAAATGTCCAGTGGTTATTGCAAAAGGAAAAGAAACAACTTTGCTGTTTCTGACAACGTTATGGAAAGAAGGTTGATTTGCTCTCTACCTGGAGCTTTTTTCTCTTTCTTGTTTTTTTAAATTACTTCTCAGTCTTCATCAGTATTAGAATTTTTCCAGGAGAGAGAAGCTGGCTGTTCAAGAAAAAAAATAGCAGAGACTTTCAATAAATACAAAACAAATAATATGGCAAATTAATTTATTGAGCACTCCCCAGCATCCAAACTCCAACACTGCCCTGAAATGTTTCTGAAGTACTCATCGCTCTAAAGGCTGCAATTGTTTCTAGCAAGTGGGTGGTGGGAGTGCTGGAGTCTGAAAAGCCAAGTGGATGCAGTTTAGATACTCAGTTTGCTTGAGATGCTCCTCTTTCCTCCCAGCCCTGAAGTCTGTGGCTGTTAGGGTCCTCTCTGTGGGTCCTTCGTCCCTTGGTATTCATGGCAGCACTCCCAAGCTTAAGCAGTTCCTGGCCCTCTTTGGCTTTTGTGTAGCTGGCACAACAGATGGCTCAGGAATATACGTGCTTTGGGGCCTCTCACATTCCAGCTCCCCCTTTCGAAATCCAAACCCTCATCTATTATCCATAATCCTTCATGTCAACTGTTTCACATTAAAAAGAGATATATTTTTGGTTTGCTAAACAAAATTTCCTAAGGGCAGACCTGCTAATGATTAGCTGATGTAACAATGCCCAATAAAAGCAACTTGTAGTGGTGAAGTAAATATTACCGCACCAAATAACCAGTGGAGTAATTTCATTGTTTGCTGATTTGTAGAATTCAATTGTGAAAAGTTTTAAGAAGACTAATGATGTAACTCTTGTGTTCACCTCATGAATACTTCAATAAGTTTCGGGGATTTTTACTAGCAATAACCCAACCTCCACCATCTGTCATTTGAATATTTGGAAGTGCTTTGTGAACTACTCTCAGCACACCGTGATTGCACTAGCTTTTCTATGCTGTCTCCTTAGTGTACTGTTTATTTCTTCTCAGATCATTCAAGTGACTAGGCAAGGTTAATGGCTTAAGACATACCAAAAGTTGAGCGGAGTCATTGTTTCTGAGCTTATTTGCACCAGCCCGAACATTTCTTTAAGTGAAGATGAACTAGTCTGCAGCAGGTTGCTGAAACAGCCGTACAGCTCAGGAAGTAGAAATGAACCCAAACAGGAAAACTCACTGGGACATGAGGTGTAGCATCAGCATCAGGAACGGCAATAGATATAGTGGTGTCAATCTGAAAAGAGTGACACTAGAAGGGATGCATTACCGACATGGTCTTCTGAGTGGATTATGACCGCAAACGCCAGACAGCCCACGCTTTGGTTTCAGTTTTGAACCGGTGGCTTTCTCTTTGTCATTTTTTTTATTATGTTTGCAAAGGAGAACACATTTTTACAAAGGTCTAACCTGAAAAACATGATATTTCATTTGACGTTGCTCTGATGGGACTTCTGTAAACATTTGGCAACAATCAGTAGTTCTAAAGTAGTGGGGTTTGCCAAAGCTCTGTTGGCATTTAGATTTCAGGGTCAATTTGTAGCCAGTTGTACTTGAAATAGGAGAATTATTCAACTTTTTACCAATGTTTATCCCCCCCCCCCAAAATCTCTTGGTGCAGCTGCTTTTTTTCAACCATTGCAAGCAGCCCTGTCATAATAAAAATAACTGTCACAAACTTATTTTTCTCTCAAGTTTGGGCAGGATGTAACTTACCTCATCTTTAAAGAATAACGTTGGCACTCTTGCTCCCACTATCGCTGTCTCTTTGGAGACCAATATTCAAATGCAAAATGTCAGCTCTTACCGCCATACAACTTTTTAATGAAAGATCCAAGTTCCAAGGGTGAAACATATACCAAATTTTACTGAGCCTGGAAAGAGAGGTTTTCTCATTGAGAATGCCCAGAATCAGTTTCACTTGGGCAAAATAATTACCTGCAGTTTTCACAGGTGAAAAGTGTTAGCCAAGGAAGCATATATGCCAGTCTATTAATTTGCTGAGAGACTAGGTAGAATACTTTGAACTGGATTTCTCTGCCTGTTGGAGAAAAAAACTGAGTATGTCCCTTGACTGATTCTCAAAACTGTATAATTAATGACTCCAGAGAGAGTGAGAAAGTTAGAAAATTCTTTGAAAGGGTATTCTGAGTTCTGAAATGACATCTTTTAACATCAAGTAATCAGCAGATGAGACTCCCCAGCCCATTTAAATATTCAATACTTTATGCATGATGATATCAATCATTCTCACAAAACGCAAGCTCCTGCAAAATCTCCTGTTTCTCCTTACCAGCAATTTTTTCAGTAAGAATGCAGCACAATTTAATACGTAGGTCTGCGTATGGAATTTCTATTGACATAGTGAGAGGTGTGTGTGCTCCCAGTCATGGCTATAGTTTGGCCTTTGGGCAGTTCTCCTCCAAATAAGGCCATGGGGAACAGTACCGCACTGGGCTGCCAAAGGAGCTCTAATTTCTGTGATTTTGTAAAATTGAGTACTCTTCTTTGCAACCTTCCAGAAGCAGTAAAGCTCTAGTTGAAATGTAACTCCTAAGCCAAAACCAAAGAAGCTGAGAGAAACCTTTGAAGCACTACCCCAATAGATTTTGCTTAAAGTTCTTTTTATTTTCTTTGCAAGGCCATAGGTTTGATTAATCTTTGGCTTTCTCCAAGATAACTATTCCAGAACTGTTATTTTGCTCTAAGTCCATGTATAAACAGTCTAATCTCTACAATTCTGATTTCAACTCTTTTCACTTTGGGTAACTACTGTTAAGGACAGTTATTCCTAAGTAACTATTTCACTAAGTTCTCAACTGTAGAAAACTGAAGAAACTTTTTTTACTCAGATCACAATGAAGGTGAGTGACTGTTGCCAGTTGGAACACACTGGTTTCATAAGGTAACTTAGATGAAGCCAATGCTCCTGAATTTGTCTTTATGCCTTCACGCATCCTTTACTTCCCTGATTTTGCTCTGGATTTCACACTTGCAGCTAACTCCTGATGGATCTTCATCTTTCATAAAGAAGTCCTTACGGCATATTTCTATGCATTACGTATGTCTACTCTAGAGTCACTACAACATAAACACACTCTGTCCCATCTACTTTCTATCTACTTCTTCATAGAGATGCTATTTCCTCTCCTGGTTTACATCGACTTGTATTCTCTCCAACCACCATCACTTTAACACTTGCCCTGCCAGCAGCTTCTGTTGCCTCTGTTTTTCCATGTCTCAATATTCTTTCATAAGCAGCTCAGTACATTCATCTTCTCAGAGTGCATGTTAATATCATCACATACATCCCAGCTCAATTTCATTCAGCCTTTGCTTTGATCAATCTGCTGTTCATCCATACTTTCAAAGGCTTATGTTCTCGCAGCCTTTAAATAAACACCTGTTGGTCACTTAATCCTCAGTGTTATGTACCATGCAGTAGTGGGGACAAAAACATCAGAGTAGGTGAATATTATCTGATGTTGTAAAAGATTACCTGCCTGCATTAAAAGATGTAATCTTTGGATTTGTGATGAATTAATGAGAATAACATTGCTATAATAGTTACTTTTTAGTATTATGGTATTACAGAAGAGACCCCAGTCTATACCAGAACTTACCTGATGGTGAGAGACAGAGTAGGATATAACAAGTAAGACAGGAATGCATGCTTTCTTGTGTTTCCTATTGAATCAGAATCAGAAGAATTTCAAACCTATACAGGAATCTATGACAATAGTGCATAGAAATTCCAGTGCCTAAGCAATGGTAATCAGTGCCATTTTAGACACCCTGCCTGCCCTTCACCTGCCTTTCCAGAGGTTGCAGATGTGCTGTAGAGTCCTGTGTCACATTTGCCAGCCTCAAGCAGGTGTCTTGGAACCACTGGGCATCAAAGGCTACTTTGCATCTATTGCATTAAGTCCCTGTGCTTTGGCACCTGAATTGTTCTTTGTGTGCCTTGAGTCCCAGTTAAATGCCTTGGCCATGAACATGTTTTCTCTTATGAAGATGAAAATATCATTACAACTAGCATGGAATATAATTCTTCATTTCAGAAGGTATTGCAACGGAAGAAAATTCTGCTGAGTGCTTCTCAATGACATAGTTAAAGACGTAACACAAACATGAAAATTACATGTCCGCAAGACAAATTGAAAACTTTCTCTCCTCCCATCCCTTTGAAAGAAAATGTGGAGTGAAATGTGAAAATTCTCAACAATCCCTGTTTTGTAAGATTGCAAACATCTTAAGTGATTTATTATCACACTAGGTATTTTCTTTACCACACTTGGCTTTGAAACACTCTTTTAAATACAAACATACCCTCTATTAGTTGCATGGCGTAATACCATAAGCACCAGGGTGCAGCAAAGGTGGGTGGGCTCTTTTCTTTTTCTTGCTAAACACAGCAATTCTCTAATGTTGTAAGTACCAGCACACATGAACGATCCGTGTAGGATGGTCCCATTCTCCCACTCCCCTGCTGCCTCTCTTTCCTTTCAGTTGATTCAGTAAAGCCTCTAGAGTGTTGGAAGGTGGAAGATGAAGTCATGCAAATCAACACACCTTAAATCACTGAGCAACAAAGGAACCCTGTTGATCTCCCCAGACCTTTCCGCTCAGGAATGAAATCCCGCGTGAGGCGTACCAAATGCTTCTGCTTACAACAAAAGTGCCGATTCCTCTTTCTGGGCCAAATGCTACTCTTAGGTACATACATGAGGCCCAGCTGAGGGAAATGGAAGCCAAATGGAGCAACCGCTAGCAGGATTTGAGCAGAGATACCAGGGAAATTCCTAGTCCTGTTAATTGACTGCAATGGTTGTTACATCAAGAAGTGATGTTCCCTGTCTTGGTAATTTTGCTGTGAAGATCTCCTCTACGTCACAAGCAGAGGTCTCTCCTTTATTTCCCTCTATTCTCATCCCAAGCAACCTATTTTGACAAGTCCAAAATGCAACATTTTTTTCCCCCAAAACCCCCCATCTGAATATATCTGACTGTGATTATGTACTCTCAAGAAAATGGGACAAGCAACACATTTTCTTGCTGAAACCTCTTAGAAGCTGGGAGAGACGTGAAGAGCCAGATTTGTCTGCTGCAACTGAGACATTCTGTACTGTTAGAACAATGGGACCAGGGAGAGATGGATCTTCCCACCGTGCAATTCATTCCGTTGTTGGGAAATCTTTAGCCCCAGTGGCTTCTGCAGCTGGTGGCAGGCAGAACGCTGAAGACAGGAGATGACAGGAATAGTATTGCTGTCCCCTGCCCTTGAGAGCTCTTGATAAACAGCTGGTTTAGCTTAGAGCAACCCCAAGGCCTTTTTCTGAACTGCTCATGATCTGGTTTAGATAAAATTAGAACTGGGAAGCAGCAGCCAGCTCCATTATTGTCCTTCTACCTTATAGCTGCAACTGGCAGCGGTGGGGTACTGCTAAAAACGCCCGGGGACTTGCTGCTTAGCCCCATCAGAGACACAGGAGGCTGTGCTCTGCCTGCTGCTGTCTCTGCAGGCAGCTACCAAAGAAGAGGTGCTTCTTTGGTCTCTGATGAAAAATTAACTCCTACTCCTAAAAAACCTTGACTGCACACATTCGTTTGGAGTCTTGGGGGCAAAGAAACACCCTGGGTGCTCATCTGCAGCCATCTGTGTGTGGGGAAGCAAAGAGTTAGTGTCTCCAAACCTACCAGACTACATTCTCAGTCTATGCTGGGTGGAAAGTGGTGGAACCGTGGCTTTGTGCCTGGCACGTGGACGGGAAGGACTGTGCTCGCATCTTTGCCTTCTCCCTCATCGTTGGGGCAAGCGTCCCCTCTCTCTCCTTTATCCAGCCCTTTCCTTTCATGAACCTGGTTGGAGCTTTGTGGCTGCTGCCCATTTGACTTTTTGAAATTGTCTGATGGATTCAAAAGTTATTAGAAGGGACACAAAGATGTGCGCTCACTCCCCTGCACACTGTGCGTAGCCACAGTTTCCTTAGGAAACTAGGTCTAAACATAAAAACAAGAAATGTAGCTATTTTTGGTCATGTTCTTAATGCTGGATTTATGTTAGTGTTACACCAGTAATGCCACTCATTCACAAAGATATGACAACCCCAAAGGTTTACCACTTTTTGGCACCCCTGTAACCAATTACACCAGGGGAAGGAGAGTTTAAACTGCTATCAGTTGAAAATAGTAGCATTTTAAAATCACTTTGTGGGGCATATATCACTTCAGAAGGTTCTGAGTAACCATGAATCAAGCCTTGAACCTCTTACCACATGTTAGAAGATCATCTAAATCTTCCTATCCTCTCACTGAAGAACAATAGCTTTCACTCGAAGAGACACTATTAATGGCAAAATGGATTTAAAAAAAAAAAAAGAGGGGAAAAGGAATAATAATTAAAAACCTTTCAATCACTTGACTTACAGATGCAACTAATTGATTTGAGGGTTGGTGGGGGAGTGCCATGGCAGCTAGTTTGATGTAGTAATTAATGCAATCATCCTTCTTTGTTATTACTTTAATAAGGTAAACACCCTGTTAAAATAAACTGAAACAGTTGTCCCTGGCCAAGAGCTTGCAGTTGTGGTGAGCAATGTAATAACCTCACAATGTAAAACTTGGACAGGAAAGAATGAATTACATTAATCCCCGAAGGTTCTTACTGCAGACTTTTGAAGTTTTAACTTTAAAGTAGGAGTGGAAAAGGAGATCTGAAACTTGGAGGCTATTCACCCTGTGGCTCCTGAGAGAAACCAGTATGTGTCTGCTCAAGCACCCTGAATCCTGCTAATAGGAGCTGGAGATAAGCTAGGTTTCTGCAAACACTCATGCTTGTGCTTATCTGCTCTACCACAAATAGTCCCACGGTACTAAAAGTTAGGCATGGGCATAAAAATCAGCACGTGCACAGGTAGCTTTTGTACCGTATTGGAGTATCAGTATGAAGAAGGAGGGTTTCAGCTTTGATTTTAACCTAATTGCTGTTTTTTAGAAGTAGTTTCCAGCAAACCCCACTTTCGGTAACATGATTCAAAGGGCTGCTTTACTTGTTTGGGTTGTCCGCTTCAGATGTTCATTCTAAACAATGGCATTAAGAAGGATAGCTGTGCTGTGTTGGTAAGGTTCCCTTCAATAAGAGGGAGTTGCTGGGACACATAGCAAAATGGAGAAAACCAATTTACCGGTGAATAATTCTCTCCTATTTACTTACAATGTTTTAACTGTACGATGTGTGCAACTCAGAATTTTATGCAGATACTTGAGATTTCTCTACCATTCTAAATCCCTTGGTTTAGTGGTTTTACCTAAAATGCATGAACACTCCTTTGGACTGAAATCTTTGCACATGGCCTGAAAACTTAAATATATTTTTATATAAAACCTATCTGGCTTCTACGAGAAGTCCCATGTGACCAAAAATATTTGGATTTCTTCTCAGTTCCTGCTCTTCCCATTGACGCTTCAAGCGTCAATAACCTAAATGATGATTTGCCAGATTCCTATAAGATACAGGTCCAAAGATGAATTACATAATTGGAAATGCATAAGTAACTTTTGTGGTGAATAATGTAGTTTTCAAGACAGTGAGTGCAGAGTATGTTGTACTGGGGTAGATTTACGGTGTGAACGGGTAATAAGGGGTTATGGTCTCCTTGCTCATGTCGGCCAACATAATGTGCTCAGGGTCTCATGGGCAAAACAGCCTCAATTTGTGGAATTTTTACTTTAGTATTTATTGCCATATAGCATAAATTTCTGATTACTGATTAGGGTACTGAGAAAAACAGAGCACCAACAATTAAACACTGAAGGAAACAGCGTTCCTCCCCCCTTCTCAATGCTCAGCTTAGGGCAAACACCTCTCCTAGCCCGGCCTCATCTCAGCTTCTCTGAGTTCCCAGGCAGGTTACACTTGGTCTGTCCCTTTGGTGAAACAACTGGATTCTGTCTGCCATACTGGGCATACTGGTTTCTTTTGCCTTTTGCATGCTTTTTGCTAGTTTCCCTCTGCTGCTCTTTGCCTCTTACTTGGGTCGCCTTTGGCCGTAGTCCCTCAGGGTCATCCCTGCTCCAGTGTAGGTTGCCAACAGGCCATGGTCCCTCTACGGCAGGGAGTGCCTACAGCCAAGAGCTCTCTCCCTCCAGCTGCTTCCTCCACAGCATCTCCAGCCCCACATCTCTGAAAGCATCACTTGTCCCTGAAGGCTGCCGCTTGCTTTCTTAAATATGTCTCAGTCAGGGCACCATGTGATTCTCAGATGGGCAGAAGTTTTGGCACGTAATGGGGTGTTTTCACATGTTTCAGAGATGGCTGTGTTTGGCACTTGACTCTTCATGGCCTCTTTCCACACTGGTCATCCTCTGCTACCAAACCTTTGCCACCAAACCTCTGCCATTTATGCCCAATGCACAGGGTCCCACTGCAGGCTGTGCTGTCCCCTCTATAGACCGCTCCATGCTGCTCATTTAATTTCGTTCAGGATTAGTGTCTTAACAGGAAAATCTTCAGAAAGTTGAAGACTGCCCTTGCTGTACAGGGGAGAGAGATGCATTATTCACAGCACATGGCTGTGTATGCTCTTTAGAAGCTCTGGAGCTTTACTCCAACTGAGCATTTGCTTGTCAAATTTTCAGTTTGTCATTTCTACAACAGTTGAACTTGGTAACAGAAATAGCATGGTCCACAGAGAAAGCAGCTGACATGTATATATAAAAAGAGTAAGGCTGCTACTTAGGATGACAACTCTTTTAATTCCCTTGTTTTCATTCTTTGGCTGGAATTCTTCATTCACATTCCTACAGCTGCATCTTCATAGTTGGTTTCTTGCTGAAAAATAGAAGTAGGTGGCGATTTCAGGTGCATAGGAAGGTACAAGGGAGGACAGTGAAAATCATCAGCTCTGACACAGGAAAGGGAAGAAACCACAAGTGCAACCCCCTTCCCTCCTCTATGGGTAGCACTGCAGGAAGAGTGAGATGCCAGCCCATGGAACCCATGGCGGTTTTCAGTGCCCTTGCCCAGGTGGAAGGGTGACCCTGAGAAAGGACAGCCATTGCGTGGATCAGGGCAGCATCTCCCCGTTGCTGCTAACTTGATGTACTGCGGGGTTGCCACCAACATGATGAACGCCATTCCCTGTTTCTGCAAAAAAAGTGTCGCACTGTCTCTGCCTCGTGCGAGACCCAGTGACCGTGCAGCCACAGCGTTGGTTGGCGTGGGCGGGAAACAGTTCATAGAATCATAGAATCGTCTAGGTTGGAAAAGACCTTTAAGATCATTACGTCCAACTGTTAACCTAACCCTGCCATCCCACCACTAAACCATGTCCCTAAGCACCTCACCTACCCGTCTTTTAAATACTTCCAGGGATGGGGACTCGACCACCTCCCTGGGCAGCCCGTTCCAATGCCTGACAATCCTTTCTGTGAAGAAATTTTTCCTAATGTCTAGCCTAAACCTGCCCTGGCACAACTTCAGACCATTTCTCCTCGTCCTATCGTCCGTTACCTGGGAGACGAGGCCGACCCCCACCTCGCTACAGCCTCCTGTCAGGCAGTTGTAGAGGGCGATAAGGGCTCCCCTCAGCCTCCTCTTCTCCGGACTAAACAACCCCAGTTCCCTCATTCCAGAGCTTTCGGAGGTAATTTTGACTTCGCTGGGGTGTGACGAGTTAATTTTCAATGGGACCAGCCACATGCGTTAGGGTAGGAAGGAAAAACAGCACCGCCGCCACCCGCACCGAGGGCTGACAGCGGCAGCAGCCATCGCCCCGCGCTGCTCCTCAGCTGCCGAGCCGGGCAAGCCGGGCCCCCCAGCCGGGCTGCCCGGGGCCCCCGGGCGCGCCACAGGGGACTGGGAACGCGCCGTGCCGCGCCGAGCCGCGCCAGCCGAGCCGGGCTGGGCTGAGCCGCGCCGGGCTGAGCCGAACTGAGCCTTGGCCCCCCCGCGTCCCGCCGTGCCCAGCGACGCTCGCCCCACCGTGCCGCAGCTGGCGGGGCCGGTCCCGATTAGCGCGGGTTTGGCCCGGTCGCCGCCGGCGAGTGCTGGTGCTGCCGCCCCGGCCCGGGGAGCTGCCCCGTCTGTAGCGGCCGCACTCTGACCCCCGCCCGCGGCTCGGTGCGGCGGTGCCTGGGCTGCCTGGCCGAGCAACCGCATCTGCCGGAGGTCTTGCAAAACTTGGGGCCTCCCCGGGTTTGTCCTCGGCCACCTGCCTGTTTGGGCTGGGTGGGAGCGGGGCTTGTGCCCTCCGGGGCTGGGGATGACGGCGGGTGAGGGAGCAAGCAAGTGGGGCCTTGTAATGCTCACACTCAGGGTCAGCCTGAAGGTTTGGGAGCGGGTGGCGAAGGCCTTTGCAGTGGCCATGGGGAAGCTGGAAGAAGTGTGGAAGGCAGAGAAACGTCACCTCCCCACTCTGCTGCTCTGAGGATGTACGAACATGAGGGACACTTGCGGTCTGCAAAGCAGATGTTTCTCAGCTTCCCTTCCCTTCCCTTCCCTTCCCTTCCCTTCCCTTCCCTTCCCTTCCCTTCCCTTCCCTTCCCTTCCCTTCCCTTCCCTTCCTCTCTTTCTGGCCTGTATAAATGAGAAATTGTCTTGTTTCACATTCCTGTAGTTGTGGGGGGGGGGTGCTGAAAAGCTCTGGTAACCATTAATGTAAACCTGATCTTGTGTATAGACCCTGATCTTCTTCACACAGAGTGCCTTTGGCCTGTTGCAGGAGGAGCCACTGCTTTTTCACACCCTAAAAAGCACCAGCAGAAACTAAAACGCAGAAATCTGGTCACTACGGTGCGGGTGGTGATGCAGTTTTCTTACATGTTGCTGTGCCCATGCCGACCTCTTGCACACACGTTTCCCAGTGCCTCTGCCAGCCTTGGCCTCTGCCGTTGGAAGAGATGCCTCCTCCTTGCTCTGCTGCCCCAAAGATGTGTGAACACATGGAGGACCTTTCTCAGGTGGCCAAGGCAAGCAGAGAGGCATTTTTTCCCTCAAAATCTCTTGCGTTCTGCTTGCAGGCCACAGTTCTGCATATATTTATGTTCATATGGGGGTAAACCACTGAGGACTTCAGTGGGACAGTCCCCCTGCACGTGTGTGCGTGCATTTGCAGGACGAGTGTCTTGCACGCTCCCTTCCCGTTATTACAGGTGAAGCTGAGGCAGAAGGGGGCCCTTTTAAAACCAGGGGATTTTATAGTGGAATGAATGGGAATCGGAGAGCAAACATACCTCTGAGGAGCGAACGTGGAGAGGACCCTGTGCCAACTATAATAATCAGTGTGACTAATAGGGAACGCTGAGAACTGTTCCATTATATCATGAGACATTACATCGTGCTTGAAAAAACAGTCTTTGATGACATGTGAAGGATTGGCAAGTGCATTTCAGGGAATCCTCCTTTATTTCTTCAAGGATTTCAACCCGTGTTCATCACGTTATGCCTAATTTAACTTTCTCGGCAGTTAGATTGAACTTGCCGGCATGGGTTTTACATATTCGTCATTTAAATTTGGGGGAACAGAAAGTGTACCAACTTACTTTAAAAGTTACTCGTTTATAGTTCCTTGGAGGAATTAGAAACTGGGACTTTACGATAATTTCACCATGTATTTCTAGACCTCGCCCAACGTGTTATGCTTTTGCAAAATGCCAGATATTAGCAAAACTCCGTTTGCATTTAGTCTCGTAGAGCGTAAAATTTCTATATAAAGTATTGTGATACTGACTCTCATATTTTTTGCAATTTTAATATCGCAAGTGTCAATCAGGAAGGAGATTGTTGCCTTTATTGCAACTAATATAGTACAGCAAAACAAAGAACTTTTTAGAAAATGAATATGCTCTGGGGAAATTCAATAAATCTTTGTTAGAAGAAAAAAGGTTTTATATATAAATATATAAAGCTTGCTGTGTATTGTGCAAAAGTTGCTTACTGCTAAAGGAGTAATGCATTGTAAATCAACGGTGGGTCCCATAGCACATTATGGCATATTTTATTGGGTTTTTACCTTAAGGTAAGGTCTTTTATTAAGAGTATATAAGAGCACACTCTGCTGAATACCTTGTTTTTCACAGTGCTCTATACATAATGGCTTTTTTTTTTATTTGCTTCATTAAACATTCCTGTAATTAATGCGTTTAATGGGAATCCAGCAGTAACAAATATAAAATTTATTGTGGTTTTAAAAAAAACCCCACTTCGGTTAGTAGATTTTCCATTAGCAAATGGCGATGACCAAATTCCTCAAAATATTTCTGCACTCGCCCCAGAAATCTCCTGCTAAAACAGGTGATGTTTTCGACTATGTAATGGGAAAGAAATGCCACATAAATAATCCTCGTGAAGGAGTCAGTATAAACGTAGAGGGAGAGAGCACCAAAAAGTGTCTTTAAAATAATCCCCCCCAAAAAACCCTGTTTCAAGCTTGATAAGAAGACGTCTGTATTAGCACTGGAGCTTGCCGGGTGAGTTATTAGGTGTTGAAAGACACCGTCTAGGAAGCCTGACCCATCAGAATTTGAATGTAAAAGGCAAGTGACAACTGAATACATGAAAAGCCTTAGAGCCCGGTCCCAAAGCCCTCTTTCCCTGCCTGAAAAGCCCGTTTATCTTCGGATGAATAAGAGTTACAGAATTGGAACCTAAAGAAAAAATCGGTGGTATCCGTGGCCAAGGGAATGTCTCCCTCCCACCCATTTGATTATAACCATGTGCAAGTTTGGCTAATGAGGCTGCAGGGCTTTCCCCTCGCCTCTGCGGATGATTGTGGCATTTTATTTGAACGCCGATATGGTTTCCCATTCCTGTTCCTCACAAGCTTTTGGTCTGGGCAAATAAAAAAAAAAAAAAGTTGTCAGAACCAGAAAATCTTTTTACAGCGTATAAAAATCTTCCCATCTCATCCAAGAGGAAATCGTAACGTGAAGAACATTGGTGTCTTAATGGCCTCCTAATGAGGACGAGCTTGGCCAGAGCTTTGAAGAAGACAAATGGAAAGCAAACCAGCTCATTTCTCCTTGAGGGCGAGGATTGTGATTTCTAGAGAGGACAGCATGGATATGCCTTCAGCAGGTAAAGCTACGCCTGCCTGAGGTCTCCTGGCGGGGCCCTGATGTACGGGCTGTTGGCAAGAGCAGGAAAGGCGGGGGGGTGGGAAGTGCGCTCATGTTTTCTGCTTTCTCTGTCAGCCTATTCCTCTCTGCGTGCTGCTGGGAAAAATGAAGACAATTATATTTACCTAAATCCCTGGGTAATTAAGGCACTAAATTAAAGCCCGAGAAGCACTTGAAACTCTCTGATGAAAGAGCCCGTACATGGACAGCACGCTTGTAACCTTACGGGTCTGGGGATCTCCCTAAGGTATGGGGGATACACAGCAAATACTCTGTACAGCCACAGATAGGTGATCACACCTAATTTAAAAGCCCTCATTACTCCCTCCTGACAAGCTTGGATGTTTGCCTGCCTAGTTCCAAGGCCAGTGTCGATCCATTTAAAATTAATATTTTTCATTCCTCTCTCCACTGCCTGCATTTAAAAGCTGTCCTTGGCTTCCTCTCCCAGCTGCTGGCTCCAATTAGCCCTGCAGTGGCTGCCGGAGCTCCGCTTTGCGGCACTGGTGGGATCCTACTGCTCTCATACCACGTTAGGTGCAGAGCTTTACTGGAAAAGGGACTGCCTTGCTCCTGACGTTTTCCATGGCTTCGGCAAGCTGAGGCGGCTTAATTTCCGATTGGGAAAAAGGGGCCTTTTTCTCATCCCATCCCAGAAACGAGCTGTGAGTGCCAGGGCCCCGCTGGGTGCCACGCTGCCTCCTGTGGCACTGTCCCTCAGCAGGGCTCAGCCCCGCATGCTCTGTGTGCTCCCCCGGGGCTTGTAAGGGAAGGAGAAACGTTTTTGTAAGAGGCATCAAAATGGCACCTGGTTGTGCTGCTGCAAAAAGGACTCTGTACAATTCTCCTTGAGTGACATGCGGCATAACATGGCAGGGGAAACTGCCCTCATGAAGATACGCCTGAAGCTCATCCTAAGCAATTAAAAATGTGGGTTCTTCTCTGGAAAGCAACTGTAAAAAGAAGAAAAAAATGCATTCTTTTAATCAGCAGCGCTGTTTTCCCTCTATCTGCTGCGTGAGGTTTGCCGACTCTTTGAAGGCAGAGAGCAGGTTGCGTTTTAAAGGTACTTTTGGCTTCGTGGGCTTTGGAGGGCCGTACAACTCTGGGTGAAGCCTTGCTTGTGTGTCAGCACCAGAAGAGCACCCAGGTGGGTGAGCCTCACAGGGACACCGGGGCAGCACCACTGCAGTTCATGGCATGACCTGCGGACACCATCTCACCTGAGTTTCCACCTGGTGCCCTGGGCACAGCCTGGGGGTACAGCTTCACCATGTAGCAACTCACAAACACCTTGGCCGCCTCCAGCCCACCACCGTGCCCGTGCTCTGCCCACCCACCCGCGGCTCCTGCCTGCCCTCCCAGGGCTCTGCACACAGCGAGCTGCTTGGTTTGCCACACCAGTTTGCAAAGCTGGCAACATGATAAATACATTCTGCTGCTTTCTTCTCCTGTTTTAGTTAGTCAGATTGGCTTGAGGTACAGTCAGCTGAATGACAGCACCTTGGTTTAGCTCAGCCCTTGCAGTGCGGTGGCAGGAGTCACCTGCAGTGCCGGAGCTGAGCGGGTCAACCCAGCGGGACCCCTGCAAACCTTGTTGCCAGCATGGCCAGGATGCTACCACATTGTATTGCAACCTGATCTAGTTAAAGATGTCCCTGCTCACTGCAGGGGGGTGAGCTAGATGACCTCTAGGGGTCCCTTCCATCCCAAAGCATTCTATAGGATTCTATGAAATGTGGAACTGTGGGTGTCCCTGCAGGCCCTCCACATCATCCCACGGAGCATTAGCACAGTTAGCAGGGATACTCTCAGAGAGGGCTCATAGTCCCTCAGCTATTTTAGGGGATGAGTTTAAGATTGTGGGAATTAGGGGCAAAGGGAGGGTCAGTCAGTGCAGCCTGCACATACTCCAGCTGCACGATAAAAACTTTGCCGCTAAAGGCAAGCCACCACTGCAGCAGGACAAAAGCAAAGCAACCTCTCCCTCATCCTCCCTGTTCAGCTTGTAAAAACTGCCTGGCTTTAATTCTGACAATTTAACTTCTAGATCAAAGTGCAGGGAATAGCTACAGCAAAACACCAGCAACAAAAAACCTAAGCCAAAACAACGGCCGGTGTTGTAATACCAAACAATCCTGCGTAACTGGAGTCTGTGGCCATGTCCTGCTGTGGACGATTCCTTTTTCTTATTCACGGCTATGTGTTGTCTTTGCAGCACAGCTTCTTGAAGCTAAGAAAAACTTTTACTAAGCTGGAATTGGCTCGGCCACCTTATAATGAAGAATGAAAATGATTAGTGAAACAAAAGAGAAAGCGTGAGGAGGATATAGAGTCCTTCCACACAAAGCCTCTTGTCTTCCCACATGATCCATTATAATCCAGAGGGCCTCAGGTTGAAACTAACCTGTTTCTGCCTTTATTTATTTTTTCTTGACTCAATTTCCTACATGAACTGGCTGGTTATGTCAAGTATTTTTCTTTCTTTTAACTTACTTGCTGTCAGCTGAATGCAATACCCTGTGAAAACACCTGCTGACCTGCTGTATGCACACATACACACGCACACATCGATACCATCCGCATCTATATATCTGTATCGTCTCTATATATCTATGTCTCTATCTGTATCTGTATCTATATCTATTATCATATCTATATATCTCTATATATTATAATATCTATATTCTATTGTTCTATATATCTATCTATCTATTTTATATTTATACCTATCTATATATCTGGAACTATATATCTATATATCTATATTGCTATGTCTCTATATATCCATATAACTATCATCTATATATATCTATATCATCTATATATCTGTAACTATATCTCTATATCTCTATGTTGCTATATCTCTCTATATCTTTATATATCTGTATCATCTATATCTATATCATTTGCTTTCAGAGGGGGGCACACAGGTTGCAAATTCCTCATGCCTCTGCAAAATACACCTTCAAGCTCCACGCTCTTTTGGGAAAGGCAGCTGCCCCATTGCTTCTGGTTCAGGCTGCTCTGGCTTGCTCTGCTGGCAAGTCCTGGGGGAATGGGCTGATCAGGTTCACTAATGGTTGGGCTCTCGTGGTATTTGCTTACCTAACACAATCAGAACACGCGTCTTAAATATTTTATCAGCTTTGCGGGGTCACTCTCATGCCGTGGTGTTGGGTTGCACTGGAGAATAGAGCAAGCTGGAGGAAAAATGGTGCTCAAGAGTGCTGCAGAAAGAGGGTTTTAAGCAAATTGCAAGCATTAATGCCCTGCTTAGAGCTGCTAAAACAAATGTCCCTGTTGCAGTAGGGCAGATGGGAGGCAAAAAGAAGTTAGGGCAATTGCAATTACAAAGCAGACCAAAGAATTGAGCAAGTGGCCCCAAACTCTCAGTTGCTAGCTCTGGTCTGAAGGGCGATGGCAGTCCTTGTTTAACTTGAATCCCTCCTTTCCCACATTTACTTGCTTCATTTTTTGACTCCTTTGAAACTAGTTCTCGGGAAGTTTTGTGTTTAATCTTGTGCTTATTCCCTGTGGGCCAAGCTCTCAAATGACTGTGAGTAAAACCTTTCTGCAAAGAAAGGGGGTGCAACAGGATAATTCTGAGGATAGTCCCAGAGCTGGAGTTTCCCATAGTGGAGCCTCAGCAGCCAGTAGCTATTGCGGAGAAGAAAACTGCTTTTACCCCTTAAACCAGCCTGTTGCTTGCCTTCAGCCAGGCAGTCCTGGCTGCAGGATGGGCAGGGAGAGCCAAACGGTAGGTCTGTCCTGCAAGGCTTTGCTAGAGCTGTGGTGGCAAAGCTTGCTGATGAGGGAGCAGAACCAACCGTGCCATTTCTGAGGCTGTCCCCAAGTGCTGCGTGTGGGGAGATTCCCCAGGAGGGCGTCAGACTCACTTCAGCTCTTCTATGCTGAGAGTCAGTGTGATATTGAAGAACTTTGCATCCTTGCATGTTTGGTGTTCCCTCTATCCCAGTATTTTTAAAAAATCACCCCAAAACTATCAAAAAAGCACTCATCTCTGCCTGCTTCTCCATCCTCCTGCTGAAAGGTTTCTTTAGCACCAGTCCACTTCCAATTTCTCAGCTCTTGCCTCTGTTTACATCTGGGTTCCTTTGGGTTCTGCCCCCTCCCCTAGACCCACACCCCTTTTTTGGGAGGTGTCTGCCAGATGGTTGTTGCTGATCTGCTATGCTGCCTGCCTTGTGCCAATGCTGTCGGGTACCTGCGGTGCCCTCTGAGCTAGCTTATCATCCCTACCCAAGCTCTGTACTATATTGCCATTAGTTTTGAATGCCCTTACAACAAGTAGCTGAGGCTGCACCCTGGGTTCGGGTGCAAGTTGGGGGCAGGTTGAAAGGCAAAGCCTGAGGGGCTGGTCTGGCAGGGACAAGGAGTCTCTCTGCACCACTGCCTGATGTAAGCTGGAGCAACCCTCTTGCTGATGCAGAGCCTCCTCAGCTCAGTCTAGTTCTGGCTGCATCCCTGCAAAGGAGAGGGGAAGGAGCATGCGCTAACACTGATTCATTTTTTCTCTAATAATAACTTTGTTATGATGTCCAGAGCAGCCCAGAGAGAGCAATAGTAACAGCGGACTGCTTGGAAGAGGAACAAATACTGCGATCAGGTTTGGGAAACCATGAATCAGCTGTAAAGGGCAGCGTTACCTCAGCTTGAATAAATCTTGCTTAGCTCATACTGTCAGGTGTAAATATAACTGTGTGGACAATAAAATAGTCCTGTGATATGCCTTCATGAGGGGCATCTATTTTTACAGATATGATGGTACTCTTTCAGTATTTGGTCCCAGAACAAGAGCCCTGCTGTATAAATACAGGTTAAGTTGTGGCATGACAGCCCTGCTTTAAAGGTGAAGCAGAAGTATATGGCCTCAGAAATGTCTCCAGCTAATGCCGTGCCTTGGTGTTTGGGGAAAACATCTGCTGTACCCCCTTAAAGAGGGAGCCGTGTGCACCCACTGCCCTGTCTTCCAGCTTTTACAAAGGGAGAATGGGCACAGGGGCATGGCTCTGCCTTTTTCCTACCCATTTTAGGAGGGTGAACGCTATTGGCCAGATTTAGCCTTTTGAAAACCAGGGGGAGAGCAGCAGATGCTGTGCTCATGCCAGGGCCTCCAAGGGAGAAGCACGGTGATGCCGCATGGGGCCCATCTCCTACAGCGTAGCACCGGGACCGAGCGCTTGCTGGCCAGCCAGTCCCCGTAGCCAAGGCTGCACCTCTCAGGTCTCGGACCCCACCAGGTCAGGGCATTGCTCCGGGATTGCCAGTAAGGTCATCAAGTTGCATTAATCTAAAGCTGACTTTCCCGCTGGAGAGAGAGGTTCATCCTGACTAACTTTAGATTACAGTTTACGCACTATTGTGCCAAGGTCTGTATTGGACCAATTTATAGTGAGAAATGAGGCTGGCAAGATAACAGGGGCATCACAATTAGAGCTAATTAGCCTAGCAGGAAATCCATTTCCAGGCAGCTTTTGGCAAGAGGCGAGGTTGGCGGGCTAACAAGCACAGAGTGTATTTTGATATAAGCACACTCCAGCTGCAAGGAAAAGTAAAATAACAGCTTGTCTCATCCTCATGCGGAGGCCTCGCGTCAGGCTGCACCACCTAAGCCTTTTTTTTTAAGGCTTTGCAGCCTCCCTGCTTGGAAGAGGTTCAGAGAACTTGTTCTTGCAGTCACCTCAGCTGCCGGAGGGCAAAGGTGGGACGTAAGTTCGGCACAGCCCCTCACTCCTACGGCCAGACAGGAGGATGCCCAGCACCATGGTCCTCCTCTGATTTCGTCAGAGATGACGAATGCAGATCAGAATAGAAATCACTGAAGAGTAGCTTGGTTTAATTTGCAGGAGTTATCCATACTGCAAAATGTCTGGGGTATAGACACAGCCAAACTACTGGAACTGTTTGTATTTGAGTGCTTTATTATATTGGAATTGCGGTGATATTATTAACATTTGTACAAATGCACAAAATTCCTGTCTCTTCTAGCTAGAAAGAGATGTAAAAATCTGACCTAGTTGAACAGTCTCAATGAACTCATTGTCCATTTGTAACAATAATAGGTTCACAATGCAACAAAAAGCTTAACATAAAATTAAACATATTAAATGCTGCAGCAAGTATTTACACTTATGTACCAAAAAAAAAAAAAAAATTATCTCCCTCCAGTAAGGAAGGTGGTTGCTTTGCAGAATAAAACAAACAGACAAACAAACACAAAACCTTTGCATACAATACAAACAACCTCAAGCCCAAAACTTACTGTGACAGCACCTTTGTTTAATATAATATATATATATTTATATATAAACTTCGATAGTTTAGGCTTACTCCAAGCAGTGCTAAAAGTTCCTTAAAACCAGGACAACGGCAATAGTCCAAGGAAGCAACGTTCAGCGATGAGTGCTACCCAGTGTTTGAACGGAGCTGTTACGGAGAGAGGTACAGAGCTCACGGCCATGGGCTGGGAAACACTTGGGTCCCAATGATAAAGTCCTTGGCAAAACTCTCAGTGGCAATTATTCTTATTTGGAAGAGTGAATACACCTTTTGTGCAAAATATTTTGTCTTTTAGAAGCATGGTAAAGGTTGTCTCTGGCAGGGATCGCTTTGCAATCTCAGCTCCGAGGGGTGGAGAAAAAATTTCTCTGGAATTTCCTAAATTCCAGCAAGGAAAACATTTCCCTTGAAATGCCCTATCAGCCCCCCACCTCCCTCGCTTCCTGACATCGCTGCAATTTCAGCAAAGCCAGAAGGAGTTTTCAGTCTTCATCCAGAAGGCTGCCACACAGATTTTTAGTTGAAAAAGAGACTGGGGTCTACGAGTTTCCCAGCATCAGATGGCATGATATTACGGTGGGCTTTGGGAACGGTTCCACCAGGTGAAACTCAACATCACTAACATTTAATTTGCATAAATACAGAACTGGAGATCCTGAATCCCAGGTATTACACATTGGTCTAAATATAGCGAGTTGCAATTATTGATTCCTGTCCAAGGAGAGCCTGGGAAAGGATCAGATTTCCACTTAGAGAATCAATCTTGTCTGTGAGTGTGTGTGAACACTGACATTTTTGGCCTCATGCAGTTTAGGATTTGCTATAAAGTCATTCTGAAAGCTATGGAAAAGCAATAATGGCAAGCAATTTAGCTCTTAAATGTAAAGCCACTGATAAAACTGAGATAACTGTAAGCTCTGAAAAAAAAAAAAGAGGTTATGGATGTAAACAGTCTCTTTTGTCTTTGCAGTAAGATGATTATTGCAGATGATGAAAAATTGAACAAATTTTTTTTTTTTGGTGTTCAGATCACTTGAGATTTTATTGCTTTTGTTTGTCCTTAGAAGTTTTTAGTCTCTTTTCTTAGTCTTTTTTTTTTTTTTTAAAGGTGCTGTCCCTAGTCAAGTTATAAGGCAACATATTTCATTGATTCAGAACTCTAATACATAGTATGGCCACTGTTCTCACTGCAGCTTCACAGCTACGGTGGGTTGGACAACAGTCAAAGTGCATGCCAATGCACAACAGAGCCAGTCCCCTGACCTCCCGATATACAGGACACTTTGGTTCTCAGGACGAGAGATTATAAACGTAGCTTAGATGCTGCCTCACACACTTTGCATAATAAAACATTTATATGCTGTCATGAAGAGGGTATAAAGTCTAAGTCACACGGCAGACTGGCTGTTCTCAGCTTCTCCGTTCGGGCAGGTGTGAGAGACAAGTTGTAGATATGCCACCAGTGAAAGCATATAAATGTATCTGGTGCAAACGTTTTACAAGAGTATTTATAAATGATTCATCAAGGGAGAGCAAGAAAGAGAGAGAGCTAAAGTGCAATTTTAAAGTAATATAAATAATTGAAACGTAGAAATAAGATACTAATTAGTTGTAACTGGTTTTGTTTTATAGGCACAGTTTAGTTTTTATGTCTACAGATCAATCTTTTTCTCTTCTTCCCCCTCCAGTAATTTTCTCTGATGTATAATGGAGTTTCAATGGTCTAAATCTAAGGAACACTGCTTAGTAAGAGGACAGAAGAGGCAATGATAAGGCAGTATAGTGCAACTCACTATGTGATATTAGAAAAGAAATAAGGATGGGGTTAGATCTTCCATGGTGATGTATAAAAATCTGCCTTGAAAAAAAAAAACAACAGGAGAAAAAAAAACAGGCTTTCCAGTTATCTGTTGACTCACGCTTTCTAAAATGAGAGAGCACATTTTCCAATATAAAGGAAACAACTGAAGGTTCATAATTTGTTTTGTTGTTACCAAAAAAAAAAGAAAAAAGGAAAAAAAGAAAAAAAAAAAGCAGATGCTGCTTTAAGGAAAACATTTAATTCTAGGAATTTCTGTACAACTGACCTCAGCAAGCTTTTCCATCTTAGATGGAAAACTTCTGCTTGAGACCCTGAAAGATTAAGATGCACACACACCTAGAGTAGTTTATTTCAAAACTAATATTGTAACTTAAAAAAACAAACAAACAGATTCTGTACAAGAATACTGTTCAAATGGAATGTGTTAAAATAACATTTATTAATAAATACTTTATAAAATTCTATGTGAATACTAAATTAATAGATTCCTGTTTTAAAATTGCTTTGGTCCTCATGAATTTTCATAAATTCACTCTATACGCTTTTTTTTTAAAAAAGGTATTAGCTGCTAAAAAGCACATTTTGCCTAAACTAAAAGGCTAGTTTTCAACACTAAATATTGTTGCTTAAAAAAATATGAATCCTCAAAAGTTGGGCATTTAACAACAGTTATAGCTGGCTTGTTAGTTAACAGGACAGAGTCAGTTAACACACTAAATCCACACGCACTGAGGCACTGAACCATTGACTTTCCACTATTCAGAAGATGGGCAGCAGACATTTAGCTTCGTAGCAGGAATTAACTCCCAACAGCGTGAAATTCTCCATAAATCATCATCATCGTCATCATCATTGTCCTTATAAAACACACCATGATAGCACACAAACTACTTGTCTCCCACAGGCAGCGTTATGAATATGGCTTGCATAAATTGACTCAGGGAAGGGGGCGGGGGGGGGGGGGGGGGGGGCCAGGGATGAAGGAACCGGATCACAGCATCGTTTCTGATAAAAGTATTGCAGTTGTCCATGGCTGAGATTTCCAACGCGCTTCCAACGACGTGCGATGAGAGATGCCGTCCACAGAAACACCTCCTCCTGAGCGAGGCGCCGGCCGAGGCTCGCCGCCCTGCGAGCGCCCGGGAGAGCGGGCGAGGGAAGCGGTCCAAGTCGTCCGCCGGCAGCGGGATGGGGCACGGAGCCCGGAGAGCCCAGCAACAGGCTGGATTTGCGGGGTAGGAGGAAAGCAGAGCGGTCTCCAGGAGTAGCTCGTGGAAAAGCAGGATTTCTCCTCGACGGAAAGAGCCCGGGAAGTGCATTTCGAGTGACGTGCTGAGGAAGAGGCCACTGCCACCGACGGGGCAGTGGAGGGACATCCCAGGGACAGAGGGGCAGGGGCTTCTCCCGCAGCCCTTGCTCAGGCAGCCTCCGGTGCCCGGCCAGACCGGCAGCTTGAGGAAAGGCTGCAGGATCACTCCCCTGGAAAACAAGAGCATTTTAACGTGGAAGCGAATCCGATTAATAATATAAGGTGCCTGGTACAGTTGGTCCTTTTACCGATGATATAGCCGATATAAATATGCTGCGTGTTGTCTTGGCCTGTGAACCTGCGACAGAGTTACAAGAAGCAATAGCAAATAGCTTTTCATCCATCCTTTACTTATTTCCACATCACTAGCAAGGATTATACCTAAAGGCCAATAGTATAGAGAGGAGACATTTCAATGTAATTATACATTTAGGCCAACATGTGTGGTTGGCTTGCCTAGTTAGCATTAAAAAAAGAAATAATTGAGCTATATATAATACACATCAGTCAAACTGTCAAGTTGCTGAATTTAACAAAACTTAGGCAAGGTTTTTGTATTTTTTTCTTTTTTTTTTTTTCTTTTTAATGTAGAGGCTTTCAGTTTAACAGCTAAATATTTTAATTGAGGAGGCTGAATAAAATGAAGCTAAACCGTAATTCTAGTGCAGTGTAGCTCAACTGGGTATTCTAATATTACCAACAACTTTGATTTTTATTTTTTAATGTACTTAAGTACTATCCATGCAGAGGAAAATTTTTTTAAATTAACCCTGCGATGGCATTTTCTTTATCATGGTGAATGATGAAATTCAGACACAGGGGAAATGCTTATTTGGGTTTTTTTACATAGTGGATACTCAGCTGGAACATTTTGCTCGACTGCATATTTGAAAAAAGTTCCCTTGAGAGCCGCGATGAAGTAAAACCATTTAGCTATTACAACTGGAGGTTAAAAAAAATTATAGATTCAGTATTTAAAACACTTTAAAAGTATATGTTTGTCTAAAATATAATAGAAAATCCTTTACATTTGTATTTTTTCGTAATTTTTTTTTGGTTCTTAGACTATATAATCAAGTCAAGATTTACACTGTACATTAAAAATCTTCTTCTTTTGAATGTATTTGCATAAATGGAAAGCGAGCTGTTAAAGAATACTGATAAAAAGTTAGCTACCAAGAGAAGAACTAATTCAGAAATGAATGATCCTCAGAATTTTGCTTTCCCTTCCAGGCGGGCCCTGCTCCTTACAGTCCCTCACGCTTCAGTTGTTTCACTCTCCCTCCCACATGGAGAAGAGACACCCTTTTAAAACCCACGAATCCTCTGAAAACCAAAGACGCAGCCTTTGGGGAGAACTTCGCTTCAGCACAAAGTGTGTTCAGGGCTGGAGGATTTGCCAGGAATAACGTGAATTAGCTTTTGCTATTAAAGATGCAGCTCAAAATGTTTGAACGTTTATCACCAGCTCGGAGCCTGCTTCCTGGGTAAGCAGCGGGAGGTTTTGCCGCTGACAGATTGGAGAGCAAAATCAGGTCCCAATATACAGCAAGGCAGCGTAATTAACTGGCATCATCTCCGTCTGATTTTCCCATCAATCACGGGTACCACTCGGGGATGCAAATCAGCCGCGCTGAGGGGCAGGCCCAATGTCCAAACAAAAACCTTAATTGTGGCATAAGGCTCTTTTCCAGACCCTCTTTGCAGGACTGAATTTTATCCAGGGTGCAGTGGGATTTGCCATTCTTGCAGCACTTTTTTGCGGCTGCATGCCTTCTAAAAATTATTTAGCATCCTAATGAGACAACTCCCGACCCGCGGTAAACGGGCATTAAGTGCCATTAAAGGCAGTGAAGCTACACAGCTGTCTGCCAGCTCAGGTCTGTGGATGCTTAAAGGAACGCCTGCGGAGAGCAGGTCTTTCCCTGGGAATTAAAAATGGCATTTTTCCAACTGGTCAGAACCGTTACGCTGATTTATTTCTCATTTATAGCCCGTGAAACCTGAGGCTGTTCACTTTCAGTGCTAGAGCAATGTAACTGGGTTAGGGAACAGAACTTCTCCGAATTACTATAAATACTACATGGTTTTTTTTCTATGTTAACAACTGGCAGCGCAAAAGAATTGCTGTGATTCTCAGGTGTTGCTCACTATGCCTGTACAGCCCCACAGAAGCTTACAGGGCTGCAAGCATCAACACAGCTGGATCTCAACCCTGCTTCACCTGGGGCTGCACTGCTTTCTCCTTTCCCTGTTTATTAAAAACACTAAATCAGGAGCATTTCTATTTTTTAAAAGCCAAATGCGCAGCACAGCCCAGCTGCGGGTGAAGAGCTAGTGAAAGCAGCAGCCGCGCCGACAGCTTTTAGGTGGGCTTGAAGTTTTTGCTTGTTCATCACCATTCTTTGAGAAAAAGAGAGGGAAGCGAGAAAGCCTTGGAATGAAAAAAAAAAAGCAGGGAAAAAAAAGCTGGGGAATGAAAAGGGTTTGGGAAGGGAAAAGGAAGGTGTAAGAGTAACTGGGGGAGAAAAAGGGCAGGGTAGGAGAGAAAGGAGAAGGGGGGGGGTGGGCCTAGACAAAAGAGCATGTTATTTGGGCTTGATTTTGTCCCGATAGCCACATCCTATATAACCGCTTTGAAGGAGGCTCTGAATGCAAGACGGGGTCTGCTGATAGCACAACGCTAACTCATTTTTTATTATGCTGTCAGCAGATGCCCTCTCTCTATATTTATAGCCTAATTACTCCTAGTTACCTACACATGACTCTGTTTAATACTTTTCATGCCTCACGTTGGCTAACAAGCTGCAGTTTAACACAACTCCGTATTTCTGAGGCTTCAGGCTAGACTGGTGAGAAGGAAACGTGACTATGTACAGAAACAGTTAGGTTTATAAACAAGTAACTGGTACCAAAAAAACTGGAGAAAGCACCAAAGCATTTCTCAAGCTGATAGCATATTAATTGCATAACTCCCTTTTATGTAACTAAGTATAAAAGACATTTTAATAACTATAAAAATGAAAGCCAGAGTCTTTCAAGAACTGAGGAATCTTCCAGGCTTGAGTTACGGTTGCAAATGTTCTTAGCACAGAGGACGCTTTGATACGCTACCACACTCCCCTAGCAGTTTCTGATCAACCACTTTTAAAGGATGGGGTTGATGTCTGTTCTGTGGCTGGCGAGCTGGGTGAGAGTGGAGCTTCCCACGACGTCGCTGACGGAGGAGGAGGTTGTGATGGTGTTGTGCTGGATGACCTGCTGCTGGGAGCAAGCTGGGACCGGGCTCGCAGGAGGACTGCTCTCGGGACCTGGGAAGGAGATGAGGGGACAGAGACAACACACGTTCAAATTATCCACCTGAGTAACAAGCCCAGGCTGGGTGACACTCCCAGCAAAGGGATGTACTACTGCGACAGCAACACTGGCAACCAGAGGCATGCACAGGTCCCAGGATTTCAAAACAGGCAGTTTTCCAACACTGTCTGTCTTCTCATCTTTTGCAGTTTTTGTTTTTTTTTTTTAAGTCAGCGTCTCTGATATCAACCTGACTTCAGGAGCTGGGACCTTGAAAAAAGTCCAGGACCTTAATGATTACAAAAACCAATGTCAGGGTAAAAAGTCCAATATCTTAAGGTCTATAAAATCAGTAGGGATGCTTAAATGCTTTATTTGCTCCAGCAGGAATCAAAATCAGAGTGCAGTACACTGCAGCACAGAAAATCTAATCCAAGCAACAGTTGATAGGCACATAACGCAATTATGTATTTTTTTTCTCTGAGTACTGTTAAAGACCCAGATGCATAGTGATGCAGAGGAGACAGAAATGAGCTCTATTTTAAGACAATGCTGCAATTTAGCAAATATTAACCCCGAGGCTTTTCTCAGCCATTCTAGAGCCAAGCAAAGAATTTGTCCCTAAATTACCACACTCATAAAATGCATCAACTAGACAGCATCGATCCAGCATCTCCTTTAGATGAGATTTTTTGAAAAAAAAAAAAAAAAAAAAAGAAAGAGAAGAGTTAAAAAAGAGTTAACAAACCTTGAACACCTGCGCCAGGCCTGGTCTGTGCCACTGTCAGAGCACAGAACCATTTTCGCTGGAGGGGACTGTAATGTTTTCCTTTTTAACTTTCCTTTTGAGAGTTATTTTAAGGTTCTGGCAATGCTGCGCCCAGGAGGACTCTTGCAGGTTTGGAGCTGGGAGTTCAAGCGGGATCCTCCACGGGGGAGCGAGCGTCCATCCGTGTGCATCTCCGTGCCGAAGGGAGGGGTGGGGAAGGCTAGCTCTGCTGTGAGGGGTGCAAACCAGGGCTTTTTTGGGGTTGAGCGGGGCTGCATAAATAAGGGCAGGAGATCGGATGGCTCGGATGATGTTTGAGAAGACAGGTTCAAGTGAGAATATGACCAAGAAGGGGTTCTGGAGGGAAGAATTAGACACTTTGCTGTCCTGTGAGGAGTGTGGAGACAGTGCAAACATACCAGCTACTTACTTAGATATCCTTGCGACTCTTTCTGCATAGCTGTTATCGGACAGTCTTTATGCGTTAACAATAACTGTTTCAGCTGTGCTACCTCATTTTTCAGCATGGAAACCTCATTCTAGAAAAGAAAGAGAGGGGGTGGTTTGCCACAAAGCTTGAGCCAGGCTCTTCTGCAAAGTTTAAACCCCAGAACACAGACACTGCAACTTCAGAAGAACTGAGCAAAACTGATGCTCGGCGCTCGTGTGCTTGGGTTTATGTTAACATTTGTCTGTGACATTGTTTTATAACTTCTTGGGAAGGCAATTTGGCTTCCAGATTTGATGACACAAACTGACAAGTGGGCTGACCCTTCACAGCACCAGAGACACTTCAGGCAGTGTTTTAAGCCGCTCGGGAAATACTCTGGCTCTCTGCAACAGGACCTGGGCGGGGGGGGGGGGAAATGGCAGCCTGCAGCGCTGGGCGGTGCGGTGGCAGGGCTGCTGTCACCCACGGCACGTCACCTGCAGCACGTCACCTACAGCACGTCACCTATGGCTCCGCTACGGCCGGCGCCTGGGTGCTGCTCACACCTCTCTGCTTGGGAGGAGTATGTTTTTTGGGGGAGTGCCATTACATGAATGGTCTTTCCGCTCTTGGTAGCACACGGGCGCACCCCTGGATGGGGCAGAAGTACTGTGCCCACAGTAAGAAGGGCTCCACCGTACGAAGGGCTTTTATTATATTAATGCAGGGTATTTTCATCCACCCACTTTGTTCTTTTCCTTACTGGTAGACTGATCTATTTATGCTCCTATCTCGCTGGCTTTGACTGAGGGTTTAGCTACATGCCCCGCTCTGAAGAAGTCTTTTACAGCCGTGTTAATGGCACTTCCAAAAAAAAATCCCCACAAAAAGCAGTGACAAGAAAAGAAAATAAATACAACCCCGTCTAGCGGAGGCTTCTAAATCCCAAGACAGCTTTTTCCTGGCTTATCCCACTAAAATGCAATTATTTCCTTAATTGAAGCACACACATCTTGATTAATCGACTTTGATTATGCCTGCGCTCCCGCTAGGAGCCGGCTGTGCAGGGGCAGCCCCAAAGGCGGCGAGGGCCCGCCAGCACCGCCAGCCCCTCCGAGCACAAAGAGCCCCTCTGTGTCCTCGGGGGCGCAGACAGTGGCTCGCACCTGAAGCTGCATGTTTGTCTGGGTGAGCTCTTCTGCTTTCTTTTCCAGTGACATCACCCAGACCTTCCTCTTCTGTCTGCAGCGCGTGGCGGCGGCTCGGTTCCTTTCCAGAAATTTCCGTCTCCTCTCATCCGGGTCTTCGTCCACCACCCTCCTCCGACGACCTCCGGTCGGCTGCGGCGGCTGTATCGTCTGCGTGGGCTGCATCTGCTGCGCCGCCGGCGAAACCTGGCGGGGAAGAAGAGTTTTTGGCAGGGGCTGGTGAGGGGGGGAAAGTTACAGAGGGGGATGCTGAAAGGGGAAGGGAAATCTCACACACTCCTCCTGCTCCCCGGCGAGGTCTGCAACAGGCGCAAGACGAAAGGCTGCGCCAGATGCCACTGAAATTAGCTGCTGGCAGATCCTTGCCGTGGTCGAAGGGGAGAGTTTTTTGAAACGATCCTCTGAATATTAGCAGGGAAAATATTTTTCCCCTTACAGTTATTAAAAACATTTCACTTAGGTACTTCTCTGCCACCACCTATTTCAAACCTGAAATGTCAAGTTTCTCTCAGCAACTGTTTTAATCAAAGCAGAAGACTGTAGGGGCCTTATTTCTGTCTCTCTTTTTCTTTCTTTTTTTAAAATTACAACCAAAATTTTAGGACATTTCTATTTCAGTCTCCTCCATCTCTATCTCACACTTTCCCACCTCTGGAGGAGGAGGCTACAGAGCTCTTTGCACCGGAGGGCAGCTGGGAAGCCATGGGCTGGCACTGTGCAAGGCCAGCAGACCTCGGTGCCCCTCAGCTGGGGGCAAAAGAAAGGATTTAGGTACCTGAAGTCAAGCTTGCATTTTGGTATCCCTGCACTGCACGGAGAAGGGATATTCCCCTTCTCAGGTGTTTCCAATTGAGCCCTGTGGATCCTGTACTCCCTTTTTTTCAGCAGCCTGGCTTTGACAGCAGAGGCACACCACATCCAGTCTCGCTGCTATGAAACATTGGAAAAATATGTATTTATGCTTTTTCACCTGCAGGAGAGTATTGACCCTGCTTCTGAGAGTAACTGGCCCATGCCATTACAGAAAAGGCGCATGGTGGGGAGAGCCCCACACAGTCTGTGCTCCGACTCCTGGGCAGATGAAACCCATGCCCACATCCCCATCAGGAACCAGAATCAGACTTAGCATTCAGCTGCCTGGGAATAGCCAGCTTTTGGGTGGCTTTCCTGCCTCTCTGTGGTGCCCAGGCCACGGGGCTCTGGCCTGTGCTCGGGGCTCGGGACCCTGACGACCCACAGCTCCCGTTGCTCGCGTGTGACGGGAGCCGCTGCCGCTGCTCATGTTGCTGCCGCTGCCACTCCAGCACAGTCTGGAACAGTCTGGAAACCTGAATTGTTGACTCAAAAGTAACCCTCTTGTTCTGGCAAAGGCCCAAACCTCCAAGGTGCTTCCTTTTGACTCCAGGGAGTGGACGTACTCAGCGCTTTGTCAGACTGAGCCCTGAATTTCAATTGCGGCAATTAACATGTGTTTGCCTAACACCTCTGTCTGTCTCAATTAAAACGATACTATCGTCTTGCAAGGTCGCTTTTCTGTCTAGAATCTCACCACAAACTGCGAAGAAGATTTTGCTCCCTCCCCCAGCTGACTGGTGTCAATTAAAGTGGCAATTTTAGGTGTAATTATTCTGTGCATCTGATAACACTTTTTGCATAAAGCCGAATTTATTACCAGCTTTATGTTGCACCATCAGGGAATCTCTCACACAGGAGCAGAAGAATGTTTTTTAAAAAATATCCTTCTAAAAATAAATAAGCCACCCTGCATGTTCTGGCTGATTTTTAAAATTTCTGCTTGTATTAAATCTGTACGTTCGCTGGTCAAATCTCCAACCTTCTGTCCACACCAGGGGTTGGAGTCCCAGGGCTATGGCAGCAGCAGAGGCTGCAGCCGCCAGCATGGTCCAGGATCACCAGCCAGCGCCACGCAGGACTGCCGGCTGTTGTCCCTGTCCCTCTCCCTGCCAGCATCCCCAGGCCACCGCTGGGAGATCGCTGCTGAGGGATGCCAGCTGCTCCGCACCCACCGGGGCTGGGCACGCTGCCTCTTCAGCAAGATGCCTGAGTGCAGAGGCTTGAGAGATCCCTTCTAATGTCAACATCTCATCAAAGGCATTTCATTTTCTCACACGCAACACCTTTCGGGACTTCAAAGATTTGTTATTTTTGTTTCTGGACACCAAAAGCTTTCCTTAACCCATTGCTCTCCTTTTTCATCCAGCATTAAAAATTCTTGTTTCTTAATTCTACCAGTTGGGTCTTCTACACAGGCAGAAAAAGGCAACTATAGGTGTTTTTTTTTTCCTCTTTCCCCTCATATGGGCATTTTCTCCTGAATAACCAGTGAGTCCTTTTGTTTTCAGAATGTAGCAGTCCATCTTTGGGCAGTCAGAGAGCATTTTCAGAACAACAATATCTTCTTTCCATCTCTGGCAGATATTAATTATAAAGGTTGCCATTACATCACTAATAATGTCACGTGGGATAATTAACTGGCTCTTACTAGATAGCTCTTAACCCTGAAATCTGTTAGGTTATATCTTAGTAACTGTCTAAACATCATTCTCTAGCAGGATTTTGCTGCCCTGCCTAGGGACATAAGAAAGAAAATGAACATATATTAAAATTGAGGCTAATATTTTAGTTTTGGGGATGCTAATCCCGTATCCATAATGAAGACAAGTGTAGGACAGCTAACAGCATGAAACGACATCCAAACCTCTATTCTGCTTAAGCTACCTCTCTGGCAAATTTGGTATGAAGAAATCTTCAAGGGACCAACACATGACTAATATTGTCATTTTTGTAGCAGTTGAGGCAACACAGCTACAACTTGAAAAATACCTCCTTCTCAAAAAGATACCTATCAGAAGGTGATTTCTACTTTCATCCTTGATCCGATATTTCTCTCTGTTCTTTAACTTCCTACAAAACTAATACCCATTCATTCATTCTATGAAAGCATAATTCATTGAGCTCCTGTGTATCAAAATGGTAGCTGAAAAACATGAATTCTGCCATTACAGAAGGGTGTGCTGTAGAGTAACAACAGTCTCGGCATGGGAGCACACAGCTCAGAGCAGCGTGGACCATGCTGTCATTTGGCAGGTGGTTTGGAATGAAAGAATCTGGCTCAGAAGAATGAGGAGGTTAATAATTAGTAAAATGCACCATAAAATTAGCGTCTGCTGGAGCAATCTGACCCCCAAAGAGGCCATTACCATGGGGACTATGGATGAGCTTAGAAAGTAATAACTGTGTGGTTATTACTCAGCAAACCCTTCTTTTCTCCCCATTAATGCATCTGTTCAGAAATCACTATTGCCTTCACACCATGGGAACAAGAGCTCTGCTGCCTGGGGAAGCTGCTGACCCTAGGAGTCCTGCTCAGCCTTGTCAGCCATCACCCTTCGTTCCCATCCTCTTGGTGACACTTACACCTATGGACAAGGTGAAGACCTCCTTGATCCCTGATGGGGCCTGTTGCCTCCAGTGACATGCTGTGCATGGAAAGGTTCACCTGGCTGTGGGCCCGGCTCAAGACTGGAGTGAATCTGGAGTGAATAGCTTTGTGGCTGCCAGTCAGCCCACCTACCCTGGTGCCCGTATTTCTTCTTGCCTGCCTACAAATCTTTGGGGTGCCTAGATAATGGGGAATACAAACCACAGAGAGTTGAGGCTGTCCTAACTGGAATGACTCAAACCCATCTTCAGCAGCACATAAGTTAAGAGGAAGAGGTGGATGTTATGGCAGGACCCCTCTTGATCATCTACCAAAGGTCTTAGGAGTCTGGGGAGGTCCCTGCTGACTGGAAGCTAGCCAATGTTTTCTAATCTACAAAAAGGGAGTGAGGGAAGACCCAGGGAACTACAGACCTGTTAGTCTAACCTCAGTTCCTGGAAAAATTATAGAGGAGATTATATTGGGTACTACTGAAAAGCATTTAAAGAATAATGCAATCATCAGGCAGAGTCAACACGGGTTCACAAAGGGAAAGTCCTTTTTAACTAATTTAATATGCCTCTATGATAAGGTCACCCACCTAGTGGATGAAGGGAAGGCAGAGGATGTAGATTTTCTGGATTTTAGTAAGGCTTTTGATACTGTTCCTCACAGCATCCTTCTGGACAAGTTGTCCAACTGTAGCATCATGGGTTCATGGTGTGCTGGGTGAAGAACCGGCTGAAGGGCAGAGCTTAACGGGCTGTAGTTAATGAGGCTACATCTGGCTCACAACTGGTCACCAGTGGTGTTCCTCAGGGTTCAATTCTAAGGCCAGTTCTGTTCAATACATTTATCAATGATCTGGATGCAGAAGTTGAATGCACCATTAGCAAGTTTGCTGACGATAACAAACTGGGAGGTGCTGTTGACTCTCTTGACCACATGCCTTGCAGAGGGATCTAGATAGATTGGAGCATTGGGCTATGGTTAATGGGATGAAGTTTCACAAGTCCAAACGCCAGATTCTGCACCTAGCATGGAGTAACACCAGGCACAAGTATAAATCAGGACAGGAGTGGCTGGAGAGCAGCCCTGCAGAAAGGGACCCGGGGGTGCGGATCGGCAGCTCGCTCAATAGGAGCCAGCAGTGCACCCTGGCAGCCCAGAGGGCAAACCCCATCCTGGGGTGCATTGAACACAGCATCACCAGCCAGTCAAAAGAGGCGATTATTCCACTGTATTCAGTGTTGGTGAGGCCTCACCTGGAGTACTGTGTGCAGTTCTGGGCCCCAATTAAGAAGGGAAGGCCTTGAATGTGTCCAGAGGAGGGCAACCAAGCTGGTGAAGGGCTGGAAGCATGTCTGGCTTGCCTAGTGCTCAAACACTGGAACAGGCTTCCTAGACCAGTGATCGACGCCCCAAGCCTGTCAGTGCTTAAGAGGCATTTGGCAATGCCCTTAATAACATGCTTTAACTTGGTCAACCCTGAAGTAGTCAGGCAGTTGAAGTAGATTATTGTTGTAAGTCCCTTCCAACTGAGACAGACCATGCTATAGTCTGTTCTATTCTATAGGTGGCTGTAGCACACTGTCTCATTGGCTGATGTCTTATCCTTAAACTTGGGAGGTTTGTTTTCTCTAGTAGCTGTTTTCTCCTCACCTGTCAAAAGTGGCAATATGGATGTTTTGCAGCAGTGCTCCATACTGTGGTATCTGACTCCCTCACCTGCATTAACATGTTTATCCTCCCAATCCCTCGGTGAGGTGTCAGTGCCATTACCCTTGTTTTAAAAGCCTCAGAGAGGTTAAGTGACTTCCTCCACCTCATTCATGGGGTCCTCAGTCTGCTAAGCACAACTTCATCCTTACTCTCCCATGGATCTCCAAGACAGCCATCAGGTTACTTTTGGTTTCTCTGTTATGAGATAATGTCTTTTTATTGGAGTTTTTAAACAACTCCAAGGAAAATAACTCATTAACAGACGGGAAAGTAATTGAATTCACAAAGTAAAAACTGAACTAAACTTAGGAGAGCTCTGGACATCTTCTCACAGGGGAGTCTGCTGCTCTCTTATTTAGACTGTTTCTCTAAAGCTGACAATTCATTTTACATTAGCAAATGCTTTAGGGAAATCCCATGTGCTTGCAGCCACTGCAATAATAAAGCTAGATGTTAGTAAATAGTTAATGTTGTGGGACACTGGGATGTCAGCCAAATCCTCTCATTTTCTTTAATGTTTTCTAAGAGCTTGTCTGAAAGGTATTTGCAAGCAACACAATACTTCACAGATTGAAATTCTTATGGTTGGCACTCCTCCTTGTCCTCATTCTATGCACTGCCCGCTTGTCTTCCTTAAATTTGCTCCCCTGACCTGACATGTTACAGTCACCGGCCCAGAGCTTTATTTTTCTCATGCAATCCTATGCAGAAGCCTATCATCTTAAGACATTAATAGAATTCCTCTTAAAAATGACTCTGCTAAAGTCCACGCTCACTGGTTCATTAGTTGAAGAAACATTCAGTTCAGATATTGAATTACCCAAATTGCTGAAGCCAATATACCTGGTTCAAAAATTGAGACCTTCATCTCATTCAATGGAGACCTTCACTGCGTTCTCATCACCTGAATCCAAATCAAAATTGCCTTCCTGGTTTAAAATGTCTCTCCTTGGACTGGCTTCATCTTTGCTCCTGTTACAGCATCCACCAACTATTGCCTGCACTCCCAGCTAGTCTTGGCTTTCTCTCATACTCTGCAGTGGGGGCTGCTATCCCCTTCACAGGGTCTGGATTCTTTCTTCTTTTCCTCTAAGCCAGTGTATCTTACCTTAAAGCTACCTCTACTATCTTCAGGCTTGAAAAAAAAAACCACACACACCCCACCCCACACCCCCCCTGCCATTTTTCTTCACTGAAGCACTATGTATTTCTGCAGGTAGAACACATACAGCTTTTTAAATCTTGGCCTGAGAAGTTTAGGTTCAAGCATATTAAGCAACATATATAACATGCTAACCAATACACCTCATCTATAAAAAGTTACGTGGCAATTTGCAGAGCTCAGAGCACTGAAAAACCTCGGAGCTCCTTATTAAGTAAGATATTACAAATGTCTAGCAAATTAAGCAACAAACCAAGTTGTTGCTTCACTCCATGTTCTGAATAAAGTTTGCGCTTCCCCACCACCGGTAGCAGACATTTGTGAGTGGCCCCAGGGGCTTGTATCTAACAAGACACAAGTGTGCAAGAAGAAACAATTTGGGGATCAGGCTTTAACTCCACATAACAGCAAAACTCAGCGATGCAGCACGGCATGAAGGTCTACCTGTGCTTGTCCGCCTGAGTGCAGCGGGGGGTGCGGAGAGGTCTGGTGGTGTGCCGGGTGCGCGTGAAGGTGCGAGTGGGAGTGGTGGTGGGGATGATTCTGCTGGTGATGAGGCTGAGGATGAGGATGGTGCGCCGGATGCTGGTGCTGATGCGGGTATGAGTGATGAGGTGGCAGCGTCTGGTGCTGATGAGGATGTGAGTGCATATGATGGTGTGGCGTCTGGTCCTGCCGCGAGCTCATCATTTCCATCATGTGGCCCATGGTGTTCATATTCCCATTCGACATGGTGGCAGGATGATGACTCAGTGCTGCCTTCAGTCTCTGGAACAGAACAAGGCAGAAAATTCAACATTCATACATGATGATCTGAGCAATCAAAATAAGATTTCTGCTGTTGTAGAAATGGTGCCTTGTCCTGTGTTTTGAGATTTACTTAGTTTTTTCTTGCTATTCCCTTGATAAAAGGCATCTTATTTCAGTTTGAGAAAGAATATATTCTTGGGCTCTAATCTAATTTTCCACTGTAAATATGTAAAGATATAAACATCTGAACTGAAATTTAACAGTTACACATTTCCTACTGTGCTGCTGAGGAAAAATAACTGGCTCTCATCCTTTTCTCTTTGGCCAGCTCAGTAGCGTTAGCTTAGTCAAGCCTGTATTCTTGCAACTTTTAAAAAGGGAAGTCTGATCAAAATAAGGGTGAAACAAAGTTCCCCTTTTGTTTTTACTACAGATATTATTTAAAAGACTCATTCATAAATATATTGCATTAATGTGTTTTTCAAATTTAGGCTCAAATACAGTTGTACTAGCACCCAACCTGGTCTTTCATCAGAAAGACAGAAGATAATGATCCTCTTTCTTTGCTGGAAAGTTCAAATGTCTGCTGTGTTGTTGTCGCATGCTAGTCCCTCTCTCTGTTTTGTACTCCTCATCTTTTGTACTGTCACCAGATTGGGCCCTGGAGTGCTGCCCAGGGCAAAACTGTCCTTAATATTAATGTGATTCGTTCACTTTTGCCTGAACACTGCCAAAGGGAAATGGGAAGGGCTGCCACATTTTAGACTGCAGGATAGGGTCAGCTATAGCTGAAATACAGAGAAAGAAAGGTTCCCTTTCAGCGCAATATCAGGGTCATCCCAAAGCTGTGAGCTGTAGTGGCATACAGACATCTCGCTGGTGTCATCCTACCCTTGGACTAGTGAAATCACTGGCATCCTAGAAGAGTGTGCCAAAGGTAGAGCCTGGCAGATGTCAACTAGAAGTGCTTCATCCAAACCCATGGAGACCTCCTTCTCATCCATGGTTCTGCGTCTTGCTCAATGTAGAACATTCTTTACAGGCAGCCACCCAAGAACTCTTCACCTCTTTACATTTTTGAAGAAGTCAGTGTAAGCTTGGTTTACTCTCACTAATGCAAGCAATTAGTCAGCAGAAAATGGTAAGATATATATGGAAGGAAGGAGGTCCACAGTATCACTTAGTGCCAGACTAGCATGATCTGAATAACCCTTCAACTAGCTCATAATTCATTATCCAGCCAGAGGATGTAATGAATAGCAGATAGCTCATCAGTAAGAGATGCCACCGATAGGACAGCCAGCAAGGAACAGCAGTGGTACAAGGAAGAGAGGTGTGTCTTTCCCCATAGCAATATCTGTGGGTCACAGATGATGGTTAGAAGATCCTACAAGCCAGCATGGCTAAAATCTACCAGTGGAGGAACAATGACCACATTGAACCACATTTTGGTTTTGTCTTTAAAGCAAAGAGAGTGACTGCCAGAACACTCAGAACCTACGGATGGGAATTTCAATCTATTTTATATTGAAATCTGCACATCTGTCTGTGCAACTCCACTGCAAGGCCACAGGTAAAGCCTCCTCTGTTCAAAGCTGCTACCCTATTGTGTTTGTGCACCTGGGAGTGAGGAATAGACAAATTCTTAAGGAGAAAAAAAAAGAAAAATATTAGTGAAAAAAAAAAGAAGGTTCTGGAAGGCAAAAAGAAATAACAGGGTCAATTCAAAGTATCATCATTAGACTGCATGAAGGTCATTCCACTGAGACACTCTCATAGATACATTAATCCAAATTTGGTGGCTTATTTCACTGATGGTCAATTGGCTGAACAAGCTTTAAAAACAAAGAGAAGATACATTTGCAAAACACATCAGTGCCTCAGTTTGCGTGAAGGAAAACTAGACTGATGACTTTTCAGAAGTTTCCTTAAGAAAGCCTATCAGACCATGACTGCACTACAGCATGGGTCACAACCTGATGATCTTCTCAAAGAGATCAGCGACTATGCCAGTGAGGTTAAATACCTCCTTCCCGACCTCTAAAGTCAGCACGGAGCTCAGTCTAACATCAATAGCAGTAACCCATCCTGGGTATAAAATGGAGGATTTAAGCAGCTGTCGTCCTTAATGTTTCTGAATTCAAGTGCTACCCCAGTTACTGCAAGCAGCTCTTCACAATGCTCAGAATAACTGGGGTTACCCAGGAGTGTATTAGGCAAAATATGGAAAACAACACATGAATAAGTCAAGTCATTCTGCACGTCACTGTTCTTCAAAGCTCGCTAAGACCTTTTTCATGAGGCTGAGCCACAACGCAGATCAAGGCCAAAGCACCAACAAAAGCTGTCGTAACTTTGTTTTCTCAATCGAAATGCAAGAAACCCCCAAGCTCTCATTAGCCAGCAGTTTTATGTGATGAATACCTAACAAAATCTACCAATGCTATATTTGTCAAAGTCCTCTGAAACCGAACTATAGCAAGTCTTATTCTAAACCTCAGACTTTCAAAGCCAAAAAAAAAAAAAAGGAGGGAAAAACTTAATCTGCGAATAAACATTTTTTTTTCAGCTGTAAAAACTGTGGCTTATTAGTGTGGCGTGACTTCAAGGAGAATAAATTATTTTGTTTTCTTTCCATAGCCCCTTCTACCACATCCATTTATTTGAGATAGCAAATCAAGAGAGACAGTGAGAGGTCTGACATGCAGCTGGTTTCAGTCAATAGGGGTCATTTCCATTTGGTCTGTGTATTTTACAAGCTCCTTGTTCACTGTTCCCAATGGGAGGGTGGGCCAGCTGCCCTGGATCCCAGTCCTGGTAAGAAACCAGCTCTCTACCTCATCCTGTCCCAGTGCAGCAACAGCCATCGCCCAGCCCTCGCCTCCCTTTAACTTCGTGCTTAGATCAGCTCTGCAGCAGCGAGAGCCCTGCCTGCACATGCACCCGGAGCAATGTTTATCTGCCGCTAACCAATCGCTGCTGCCCATCAGAAACATTTGGGGAACGATAAACATTTTTTTTTTTTTCCGCTTGGTCTTCAGCGAGATCAATTGTTTTGGATGTTGTACTTCAGAGCACAGGGAGGGAAAATCACCAGAACTTAGTGAACTCTCTGCATTGAGTATGTGTAGAGCTGGAAGGGCAGGCTGCATTTTTGTTATTGTTCTTTTTATGTGTGCTAATTGCAAACAGCTGTTTTAGTTTAGTGTCAAATAAAATGCAATGGCATCAAAACTGAGCTTACTGGACTGACTGCATTAGCAAATCCCCTCTAGAATGAAACGATAACCCAGGGCCCAATCCTGCGGCTGTTCAGTTTTTCAGGAATTGTGTGACTGACTTCACCGGAGCCTGCGGGTACCTGGCAGTTCACAAATTGGGGTGAAACAGAGGACTCACTATGCAGATCTGCTCTCACCAAAAATCGAAATTTCTGCTAACCTCAGTGACAGTGGTTTTTAGGACACAATCCCTCTTCTCTTCCTTTTATAGCATAATTTAAAAAAAAAAAATCCCCACCAACCTCAAGCCAAGAGGAAATGCAAGTGCTCATCTTACCTGGCTTACTGACTATTTTTATTATTTCATCAAAGTAACATGGTGACCAACATCAGTTACAGCTGATTTCCACTCGATCGTGGCATTTCCATTAATGGCTGTCAGTGGCACAGCCAACATGAGAAATCTTTCCCAGAGAACAGCCTGCTTTGCCTCTGATCAAGTGAATAAAGAAAATTGCCTTTTGATCCTACAGGAAGACAGAAACACATAAACTCTCATCTTTGATGCTTAGGAGGAGATAGAAACAGTGGATATTGGTGCTCCACGGGCACGAATGTTGTATTCCCTGTACTATTGCTCACAGTAACGCCCCTAACTGACACATTTACGCTGAAGCCACCGCATTGAATGTCATATGAAGTTAACACCTCAAAGAAGTTATCATCATTGTACCTGGAATATTGGGGTTTTTTGGAAACAGACGGTTTTCACAGTGCTTCCTCCATCTAAAGTCTGACATCATGGTGCAGTGAATAGCTTGATGTTTCCTTTTATCAACATAGATCATAATTTATTTGCTGAACGTCTTTGGGCAAACCCTAAGTCTGCCAAAACCCAGCTACAAGCACTTGAGATCACGAATGAAAAATAGTATCAGCTTCCCTAACACTTCCGCAGTTCAGGATCTTGCTGCTTTCTAATTTTTCTCTATCATGACATGTATTTCAAGGTTGCCTTGGTTTTTGCCCCACCTTTCTTGCTCCAAAATTGCTAGTGAAAAACAGACAGCATTTTTTCAGTTAGAAGAAGAAGAAAAGAAGATTTATAAATAAAATTGTAGATTTGGAGGCTGCTTTTCCCACAACTAAAAACTCAAATAATGTGAGGGTTTTCATATGTATATAAATATTTATAATATTTATAGCAATTTATATTTATAGTACAACAGGCTATAAATATTCTATTATATGCCATAATCTTTATATGACAATAAACTACAACTTTCTCTTATGTATTCCTCAGTGGGCAAATGACAAAAATGTCCTCCAGTTTTACAGATGTTATTACCTGAGTGGTCTCTGCTTGCATCAAACAATAAGCTATTGTATCATCCAGATGAATTTTAGGTCAGGACAGACATGGAGTCCTGGTTTTGAATAGGATTGAATTGTTCTGAATAAGTATGCATTGCTGCACTCAGAAAAAAAAACTCTCTTCCCCTTCTGGTCTGCATGCCCAAATCCCACTAAATTAGAGAAGAGACAAGACCAGCTGTAGCATCAGCTTAATGTCTGGTATATTCTTGTCAGGAGATTATATCAGACCCCTGCAGGCAGATGAAATATGATCTCAAAGATCCTTTCTTGCACTGGTGACTGTGATTCTAGTCCCTATTATACAGGGGTGTAATAAGTTCCCCATGGGGGACAGAAGAGACTAGAGACGGGTGGGAAATCAGAAAAAAATACAGACATCAAGCATACCCACATATCTGCAATTAGGTAGCAACCTCGGGGTAAAAATCTTGATTAGCCAAACTTCATGGCAAGCATACCGTTGACTTCAGTAGCACTAATATTGTTTTCTCATCTGTGATGGTCGTTTTCTTTTTCATTCATGCTCCTCTAAGCATCATGCCCAAGATGAATACGCGGAGTTAAGCTGGTGGCAGCTAAAGCTGCAAACAGAACTTCATCCAGAGTATTTCAGAGCATCACACTGGATTTAATCTTTTCCTCCAACTATGACCGCGATGAGAGAACTTAAGCATAAATGTCACTCAGGTCTTTTATAGTTGCCTGCTGACAAGCATTTCACAGTGTAAATAACAGAAACCACTCTTTGCAAATGTTCCACTCACATTCATAAAAGCAAATTGGAGGCGATTCATCTCCACCCAATAAATGAACTGCCAATACTTATAAGCACATTTCAGAGACTGGCGATTAGGAAGCCTCTGATGCCACATTAAATGCTTGCTCCTACATTTCTTGTGCAGTAAAACACAGTCCTGCATATTGACTGGATGAGGAGCGAGAGGTGTGCGAAGGACATGAAATCCAGAACCGAAGTGACACATTGCACTAATGTAAAGAGAAAAGGGGGATGCATTTAATTCACAACTCGCCAGCAAATAGCACCAAACTGCTAATCTTCTAATTATCCTCAGGCTGTTTGGCAAATCTGAATTATACTTTTCCCTTCCTTTGTGCTTTCTTCCCTACTTAGATGGATTTTGTAACAACAGGAACAATGGATTACCATCCAGCCTCCAGTACAGCTCAGCCTCTAATAAAAAGAACAAATTTGCTCCCTTGTCCTTCCAAATGCAAACTGAATTAAACTTCAGCAGAAAGCAGCAAGAATCAACTGCAAACAATCCAAGCGGCAATAAAAACTAATAGACACCATGCTGCTCAAGGATGGGTCAGCTGCAAGAGCTGCTTCAGTGTCCCTGAACTCAGGGCACGGAGGAGCTCTGAGCAGCCACACTTGCCGGTGACATCAGTCCCAGTGACACCTCTCTGGCCACGGCTCCAGGAACAGCAGAAAACATCAGTGAGTTTACATCCCCACTCCACCCAGCAATTTCCTTCTGTTCATCTCAAAGCACCTTGCAAAGGAGATAAGCATCATCATCCTCATGCAACGCACCACCTTTTTAAGGATTGGAAATAGAAAAACACTAAATTCCCCATTCCTATTCTACACGCATTTTTGATGAACAAGCGAATTATAATCAAGACAGAAAATACACTGAAAGTACGGTTTGTGCTTCTCACTATATACGGTTTCTTGCATGAATCATTTCTCAATGCAGTGTTAAACAACTGGATTTGATTTGCACGGGAGTCAGGAAATGTAAAGTTCAAAAAATCAAACCCCTAATTCCCATCAAGTCTAAGTCAATCCCTGCATGTGTATCCATGACAAGGGATATTTAATTATGTAATCACACAACAGACAGCAAAGTGATTTATTACTGGCAAATGCTGTCATATAATTTCAACATACAATACCAATGAAAGGATCCAAAAAATACAACCAACTTCTGCGTGATTTCCCCTCTGCGTGCCAGAGTCCAAAAGGAAAGCTGCTACTTAGCTGCTACCTACTCCTGGAGAGGCAGGTTTCTGACAGCAAAATGCCTGACGCTTTGGGGATTAATTGCCTGGGCCTGCTATCAGTAGGCAGGCACATACCTAATCGGCATCCTAATTCTCCAAATAGAAAGTCTTTTGCTTAGTTACTCTGCCAGATTCATCTATGGGCTATTCCCATGCATGCAAGGTTGTCCCCCATGGAAAAACAGAAAAAGGAGGTGGCAATAAAATCACTCAAATGTTAATAGCACTGCAGGAAAAGTGGGAAAACTTGAGCTCAAGGGGACCTGAGTCTGTACTGCCCATCTTCCAGATCTGTTCTCTAACGCCTGTATTGCAGCTCATTCCCAAGCCGAGAGACCATGGACTCTTTCTTCACATTGGACATAAAACAATTTGGCAAAGGGGCTAGAGCTCAGGTCTTCCTCACTCCCGCAAGCAAACACTGTGACCAGGTTTCTAAAGTCACGTTCCCATCTTCTAGTACAGTGCAAGTGGGAAGTGTTTGTTCAGCGCTTGCACTGCTACATGTGTATCTTGCCTGAGTCCACAATGAACATTTATGAATGTATTAAATGAGAAAAGTGGGAATTTGTTTCAGAGGAAGTTTGGGGAATTTCCTCTACTAGCTAGATACAGAGCAAATCCTCAAATCAGCGCACTCTTTAAAGCTGGAAAGAACACCGTTGGTTTGGGTATTTTAATCTGTACTCTAAGATCAGACAGGATTAGCACCGCAAAAATCTCTCTGCAGAATACTGCTCTGAAGCCTCGAGACCCCTTACAGAGTGGCTTCAGTTTCTTGCCGAGGATGCAAGTTGCTTGCTTTGCTTTCCCCTCTCACAAGCATAATATACACACCAAGGACACGAGAAAGGCAGGTTCCAAGTCTTTCTCCGTCAGAAGATTTCTGAACTTTCATCGCCCACCTCTCACTAAGGCTGCTTATGATTAAGTCATTCATATTCAAAGAAAAATGCCATCCAAATATATAAAACTTGGGTGGTGGTTTTTTCCCTTCACTGGTGTGATTTTTGAATACTCGTTTTTCCTGGATTAAACCCAGCACATTTAAAGGGCTACTAGCAAGCCAGAAATGGGATACATGTGCACTTAAAAGTGCTTTGATTTCATCCCAGATGTGCCGTGCTCAAGGGCATACACACACATGCGCGCCCGCTCATACACACACACTGACTGCGCAGAGGATATGATCTGATCTGTAGATTTTGTTTCAAGATTATACCAACCAGACTCTGAAATGTAAAACCAAAGCCCTGACCGCTTACAGCCATTAGGGATCCCAGGGCTCTTTGTGAAAGTATTGATGTTCATTAGCCTATTGGCCCAACTGGAGGATGCAATGCAGGTAATTAGACATTGTCTTGTTACCACATAGTTTCACATGAAGTTATCGTTCTCCTTCGCTTCTAAAGTTAAGTGATTCCTGAAAGATTTTTAAAGCATTCATGGATTATTTTTTTTTCCCGAAGAAATGACTAGAATTTAAAGGACAGTACAGGAACATATAAAATGAGAATGTTCTTATGGGTTATTTCACTTTTTTTTAAAGCTGAATTTCAGCATGTGACTCCCCCCCAAACGGAAATAACATCTTAATTCAGCAGACAGCTTTCAATTATCTGCCTATGAAAACCTAGTAACTACTGACTTTTTAAATACATGCACTCAGGTATGGCACATACATAGATACAAACCATAAAGAGTCTGAACAGGTTCGCTTTGTGTCAATTTTCCCTGTTCTAAAATAAATGTAATCTACGCTGAGAGTTATCTGCATGGCTCTCATGAGTATTCAGCATTCAACATATCAGTGTTGATATGTACTGTCCTTTTACACCCTCACGCAAGGTCTCTTATGCCCTCCCACCTTTCCCTGTATTCTCCCCCAACTTCACCCCTCAGGCTGCTGCCCTGCACCATGCCCCCTTTGCTCTTCTCCTGCAACGCCATCCCCTCCATTCATACACAGCTCAAGTTCCTGCCTTGTCTTTCACCACCCCACATGTATCAGCTGCTTTTAAACAGCAGTATCCTGGGTCAGATGCATTGAATTTCAAAGCCGCTTGAGGCTCCAAGGAACAGCAACATCTCAACCCTCTGCCAGATACCAGCTAGCTATTCTATCAGTGCCAGGAGGATTTCCAATACGCTTTAAGATAGCTACAGTGTGAAACAAGAGATAAAAAGAATCAACCCCCCAACAATTCCTTTTTATTGGAATTAGTGATTTACACTCATAGGCTTTACTTTGAGTTTGAAGGGGCTAGGAATGCATCCCCACACACTTCCCATGGCTCAGCTGACAACTAAACTGCAGTATTTCAGTTGCTCTCGCTCTTGCACATGGTATGCTTACTCTTTGGCAATACTGCTTTTTGGAGCAACATGTCAGAGCAAACCAAAAAACAGCCTTCCCCAGGGAAGGGAAGGATGCTGCCTGCTTGGTAAGCCGTTTGCTCATCCTGCCATTTCTGGACAGCCGGATTTGGCTTTCCCACAGAATGTACCACAGGATACAGGACATATTTGCAGGGGTCAGGGGCCTGGCTAGACCCACAGTTGTGGTGGCTGTCACACGAGCAGGATTTCCTTTCCAGCATTGAGTGACAGGTACAGAGTATCCTGCCTCACTTGATTGTGGACTCTTTCCTGTCCCTCCTGCCCACGGGAAAGAGGGCAGAGAGAGCCACTTAAGGGCAAATTCCTGCCAGAGGTGCCCTACCTGGGGACAGGCAAGCAGAGAGTCCCCACAGCATCCTGCACCCTGAGGGAGGCAGAACTGGTCGTGTGTCGGGTGAGCATCCCCCATGGGGACGAGGTGATGCTCAACCCAGACACCTTCCCACCTGCCAGAACCAGCTGCCAGGATCACAGGAACAGGCAACTCTTGCATACCGGTTATCTGTCCATGCTCACTGTGCTTCACAATACGGACAAGTCTTCTGAGAAGTACGTCAGGGATCCAGCTGCTCCTGCTATCACCCTACCTTCCTTTTTTTTAATCTTTGTTGTGTACTTCTACTGAGTGTGGGAGAAAAGCATAAATACCGTCTTGTTTTGGTGCTTAACACATCTTCCTGTCTCCTCTCCCAGCCCTGCCGACAGCGTTATCCATCTTCCTGACACCACCATTGTCTGATTCATTTGACATATGCACCAGAAAAAAATGTCATGTTCTGCACAAGATCATAACGCTGTGATCTCATTCCCATCTCAGTCTCCTCAGCGACTCCACAGCACCTCCCATTTCTTGCTGCTTTAGAAAGAGAGGGACCTGGAAGCTTTTCCAGCATGCTCACTGGGAAACTTAAGAGATGAGATGCGGTGAGGGAAACAAGGCCAGCAAAGGCACAGAAGCACAAGTATGTAGGAAATCGAGGTAACGCAATAGAAACTTCAGCTATTTGCCTCCTACCTAGAGTGTGAAGCAGCAAAGTCTCTCTTATCTCCTGTTTCTTAGGGCTGTTGAGGCACATTACATAGACGTGTATTATACCCAAAAGGGAACAGCATTTTGAGAGGTGATGGCAGGGACATCCTGACTGTATTGTGGAAATTGCTGAGTCCTTCTGTCCCCTCGTTTTCCTCTCTTTTGAAACTAAAAAGCCGCATGCGCTACCCACCTCTGCGGCATTCAGGACTAAGGGTTATGGCGAAGTTCCCCCTTTCGGCCGGCACCCCAGCCAGTCAGTGTAAGGCTCCTTGATGCCTTATCTCCTCCTGTTCGGTCGCACCCCTCCTTACCTCTCGTGTGCGGCTTCTGTCTCAGCCACAGGATTCCACAATTTAAGGACAATTAAGAGATTGCTGTGCACTGGCAGCTGAGACACAGGCAGTCTTGCCCCAGATATGTGCCCCACGCTCCCACAGCCTCCGTCCCTCTTTCCCACTGAGCCGCGGGAACGTCAGCATCCCACCGCCGCCTACAGCCTTAATAACCATTAGCGGCCTGGCCAAATAAGTTTCTCTCTCACGGCTACTTCTCTTTGGAGATCTGCCAAAGGAGAAAAGACAAGGGGCCAGGAGGGTGGGGGCAACCCAAACTGGGGGCTTGGGTGGGCAGGGGAAGGGGAAAGGGGGGAGAAGAGTTGGAGAGGAAAGCTTGAGGCAGCTAATTTTTTCATTTTTTCCCTGCGGTTAAAGCATTGACAGATAATTTATCACACATTTTGATGGTGCTCCAGCTGGCAGGGAAAAGAGCTATCTGTTTATTAATTCAATTACCCTGCTTATTTATCAGTGGAGGGCAAGAAGGTGCAGTCACAGGCCAAACCGTGCCAGTCTCAGACCGCCTGCTGTCGGGCTGAGAGGACGACCAGGAGCGGAAACATCCCACCCTGGCTGCTCCGGCCAGTGCACTCACCACTGCATTATCTCAGGCCTCCTGAGGTAAGAAAAGAAAAAAAATAAAATACAAAATTTAACAGCATACATTATGCACATCAATAAATGTGCAAGGCAGGCTTAGAGCCGGAGCCGCATGGCTTTGCTGCCACCACTTCAGTGCCCTAAAAGTATTTGTTATGTCTGACATTCTGTCCAGAACTGATTTTTTAATTCATTAAAACAGATGAATACAGTTTGAATTTCGAGTTCATTGGGGATAGTGTTTAGACCGATGCAGCAGTACAGTGCCAAGCTGCTGGAGGGGGTAGGAAAGGGCAAGAAGGGTGCTGCCCAGTAACCTACCGACATTTGCCATCTTTGAAAAGTGGATGTTTATGAAGGAGGAAGAAAACAGAGGCAGGAAAAAAAGGCTGGCTTTGGAATGGCACAGAAGTGTCCTGAACTAGGAAAGCATTTCAGAGGGCTGGAATATCAGTGAGGCTACAGCAAGGCCTCCCTGATCTCTAACTGCAGGCAGGGTTAATATTGCTTTGGTTTTGGCCAAGGCCAGGTATTGTCACAACTTTCCTCTGACTCGTCTTCAGTCTGCCCCGCTCCATCCATGGCCCACCTCTTTGCTCTACAGGGCTGCCTATCTAGGACTACTAGGTTTCTTTCCCATTCATTAAAAAGTCCAAGACTTCTGGTGAAGCTCCAAATTCAGCAAACGTTGTGCGAATTGCTGCTTGGAGCTATCTAAGCTAAGGTGTTTCTAACCACATAAAGTATGTGAAGAATCCATGATGATGAAGAGCAATTTCCCTATAACCAAAAAACGCTCTCAGCTCTAGAAACTGCAGACCATAATTTCTACATAATGTCAATGCTGTCATAAACAGTGTTTATTTTTCTTTTGCTGCTTCCATAAAGCATCCAGCTTCCTTTTCTATCACACATAAATACAGTTACAATATCAATGTAGTGGCTTCCAGTTTAGCCCTTAAAAAGACACCGTGCAGCTTCCCGTTCATACACACAAGTCCTGTGATGCTTTGATGTAAAAATGAGACTGCTGGCAAGGATAGAGGGGTTTCCTTGGGATAAGGCTAGGACGCACACACTCTCAAATGCTATCACCACTCTTCTCATTCTGTTCCTCCACCACTGGATGCTTAAAGAAAATTTGCATTTTGTTTTCTTTCTTTTTTTTTTTTTTCCTTTAAGTTTCTTTAGAGGCATTCTTCCACCTTCTGAAACCTCGCAGGATGTTTCAAGGCAGGACACTGGAGCAAATTAGGGTGGCAGTGAATGTTTCCACTGCAGATGAGCTCAGAGGAGCCTTTAACAAAAGGTTTGCTAGAAAGGCATCCCCTCTGCCCCCAGCTCCACAGCCAAGTTTGCCTTTCAGCCTCTCCTGGCTGATGATTAGTTTAGTATTCTGAACCAAGATCCTGCTTGACAGATGATTCCACTACCACCAATAGTTTAGGCCACATATCAACATTTTATAAATTCTTAATTTCTCACTGCAGCCATATTGAACAGTTTTGTGCAAATGAGGCTTATAATTACCCAGATAAATCAGTCCAATGCAGTATTTCTTAGGATCTTTCTCAATTTTCTCCCTAGAGGATGGGATCCCATCTGCTTCACTACATTCAGGCTAATTGAAGGGCACTGACTTTTCCAAATGGATTCATTAATTACTCTAGCCAGATTCTCTGTGGGGTTCTTCATTCAATGGGTGACACTTGGGCTGTAGTATACCATCCACCCATGTTTAGCAATGTTGCTCTGATTCTCAGCTACGCGCTAAAACACTTGCAGATGCGTTGGCAGGAATGGTTCTGGCCTTAACTGTACAGTGTTACAAAACAAATGTAATTCCACTTCTCCTTTGCTTTTAATTTAATATGCATTCAGAATCTATAAATATTGTAACCACGACTGTTCCAATATGTTTTACTCCTTGCCATCATAAACACAAGCGACTGCCCCAAAGAAGAAACCGTACATTTACAGGTATTGCATTGTCAACAGCAGCAGCAGAAGAGAAAACAAGCATTTACTGTCACGTTGCAGAAAATCTGGTATGTGTGGAAGCATAATGTGAAATTAAACTATTAAATGCAAAACTGTCCTACGTAATTCTGGGCCTGTGCTGATTTTATTTAGCACAGCAGCAGCCTGGGTTTTCAATAAACTCACATGTAATCATATTGCTCACTCAAACATCAGGCAGACACCAAGGAAAAACAAAGAGCCACCTAGCAAAGACCTAACTTAGGTGAGGAAGGTGGTGGTGGTAACCCTCAGACAGGAGCAGGCAGAAGGGAACCTGCCAGCAGGCGCAGGGTCTAGCTCTGCCGGAAGGTTTATCAGCGTTCCCCAATAGTAGGCACGATTTCATGCTACTTAAAATATTTTATATTCTGAGTGCTTGGTTGGTTAATTCAGGTCTATGAGGCAACTGGCCTGGGAATCGGTGACACAATCTGCTGTGAGCAAACAACAAGCCTTCATGCTTTCCAGGAATCCCAAAGTATTTTGTAAACATCGGACCCAACTGCGGAAGTTGCCCGGCCTCTTTGCTTGGGTCCATGCTGCCGCACCTTGCGCTGCCTTAAAGATGAACCCAATGTCACCAAATGTGGTGGGAGACCCAGTTTACAGATCAGCGAACTAAAACTTTGAGATTGCCCCAATATCATAGAAACCCTTAGGGGCAGAGCCAGAAACACAGTCCAAGAGCTGACTTGCTTACAAACAGGGAACAGTCCCACTCCCTTTAACTCTTCCCTGCCAATGGTACTGTGAGTTCCCCAGATGCAATAAGGGTCTACCTTTGTGTGCCTTATTAGCGGCAATAACTCTACATCTATGGACAGACAATAGAAAAATTATATATATATTTAAGCTTTAACTGTGTGGTTGCTTTGGGCAGTTAACATCATGCAAACAAAAATGTCATGATACCACCCATCTAATAAATCAGTGAAAGTGTAATTCTTCTCACGTAACGCGCCACAGACCTAAACAAATCGCTCAGATAAAAAGATCATGCACATAGGAATGCAGATAGGGCCATGGGGTTGTATGTAGGGATGTACTTTGCTCTACAGTTCAAGAAGGAATTTCTCTTCCATGCTGTCCTTTCCTCCTTAGCTCAGCAGTCGTGCTTCCCCAAAGCTCTAAGATGGACTTGGTAAGGAGCTTCTTTTCTGGGACAGAAAAGATGTCTCTCACAGCTTTCCCCTCTGATTGCCAGCTTCTCTCTTCTGAATGAGGTACCCCTGTTCTCTCAGTAGTCAATAAATTCACTCCTTCACTGGCCAGTACAGCAAGCTACGCACCTTCAAAGAGAAAGTCTGAAGCAACTCTGTCATCACCTGGCAGCACAGAGTTATTCTGAATTTGAGTGGCTGGCTATTTGATTATTTTTTTTTTTTTCCCCTTCTCATTTTGTTTGTCTCTCATCTCTCCCTGGTTTATAAACAACTGTTCAGCGGTCAAAAAGCAGCTCATAAATTGTTCACAAAGAAAAAGTAAAGCTACGCAAGGAGCCCGTATCTTTTGCCGCTTATTTATTTTTTTTCTCTAGAGGCAGTGCTGGCAGACGAAGTGTGGCAGGCAGGCGGGCAGGCAGCCCCTCTCCCCTGCCCTCCCCTCCCGCCTGGAGGGTAGCTGGCTCGACGGCCGCAGGGGAGCTACCCTGATATATGTCAGCTGAGAACCTGGCCCTGTCCATCCGAGTCCATGCCAGCACTGCCGGTTAGCACCGCATCTGGTTATGTTTGAGTTCTCAGAAGCCAGCCAGAGACATTTTTTGTTTAGGTTAATACATTTTATCACCTTTATGACAGTGAAAATCTATAGCTCGAGCGCTCCAGTTCTTAAAGGGGGTGTCCAGGACCTATGAATCACAGGGAACGTTTTGCAGCAAAAGGGACACTCAGGGTGTTTTGCAATGTAAGAAATCAGTCTAGACATTACCAACTTTTAAAAAACAATGTTGAAAGCAGCTCACTAAAACTTTTCTGAATTATTTTTTAAAAAAAGTCAACAACAGCTCCACATGCTCAAATGAATTTGATCATGAGCCAAAGACAGTAAGCTAGTCTCAGCCCTAACTGCGGCACTGCTATACCTTTTTATTCTAGAGCCGAGGCATATGACATATTATATACACCAGTGAATTGTAAAGTAGTTAATTTTCTGTGCAGCTGATAGAAGTGATCGATTGGGCTCACTCCTTTTAACTGCCTCACCTTCTCCCTTCTCCATCTCCCCTCCTCCCTCCCGGCCCCAGAAATGGCACAGACCACAGCATCCATCAAGTCCCACCGGCGATTTTAGCAGAGAGCTTCACGCTCGCTCTGTATTTAAGTATTGCAGCCAGTTTTGCCCTGCACAGCTCTGAAACAGACTGTAATATTATTTCCTACCTCCTTTTGTGTTGCAGTTATTAAGAACTGCATTACTATTTTATATTTCACGTTTGAGGTGGAGAGGAAAATGTAACAGGCAGGGTTCAGTGGCAGCTAAAACTGCCTGCAAGTTGTTTAATATTTTCCCTAATTCTTTCCCATCAATTTTATCGACAACTTTTTCCTGTTACAGTAGCATTCTGTAATATTTCAGTAAGATTCAGCAATGACCTCACTCACTTGTTTAACATCTTTATCTTTTTGAAGGAGGATCCAGTATCATTTCACTAGTCTTCAAAGTCCATACTTCCAAAAGGCTGTTTTTCCCATTATCATCGAGACACAGGTGAATGTGTCTTTTGACCTTAAAATCAATATAATTTTGAGGAAGAAATAATGTTATCAAGAGCAACATACTTCTGACAGGGTTTGCCCAAAAAAGGAATAAACATGATTTTATTTTTTTTTTTTTAAACTGTTTCATAAACTGGTACGTGCTTGCATGGACCAAATTACATCCCCTTAAACTAGGCATATACTAGTTTAAAGTAGATTTAGACAAATCACAGAAGCTGCTTCCAGAGGATATTACTAGCCATGTTGATTTTAAAATGTGACATATTTGTACATATATTAAACATACTGAGATTTGGGGGGTTTTGTCTTTTTCTCCTTCTGATTCTGGAGGTTTAAACTACTGGAAAACAAGGAAGAATATACTTTGAAGTAACAAAATCTTTGCACATGATGTCAAACTATGCAGCTAAAGTCACAGCTTATCTGCAGTGTAGGATCTGACATGAATCCTCCTACCTTCTTCAAAATTTATTTCTCTCACTCTGTGGCAAAATACGATAAATTAAATATACCACAGCCAAGATATTGGAAGAATTCGCTTCACGTATGCAGTTGTTGCCCTGGGACAGCTGAGTAAACAGCTTGCAATAGTCTGTTTGAAGACTGCCAGCTAGTTACACCCATAATTTCATCTCTATTAACAAAAACAACTCAAACTGTCGCAATGCCCCGAGTTGATTACTGAGCATCTAAATTATAGAGTGTTGCTTGAGTAACCCTCCACAGCAGCAGGGGCTGTGTTTTGATACCCGTTCAATACTTCCCACCTTGCTGATTAGTAAAATATCCATCAAACCCAGCAAATGCATAGGAAAAGATACAGAGAGGTTTTGGCAATATTATCCAATGACTGACAGAAAAATAGTTGTGTAATACTGTTCGACTAAGTGAGTCAGAATAACAAGTCTTATAAATACGTCCTTCTGAGCTGGATATAGAACAATCTGGGGAATGAGAGAGGGATCTGGGGAAAAAAAAATCCATAGTAACCACATTTGCAAATAATGCCATCGTCGCGTTCAAATAGCTGGAGTGTCTGATGCGGTGCTCAACACCAGATCGTCAACACAGATACCTGCACAGGCTTACAAAACTTCAAAGCGATGTGCTGACAAAAACCAGAAGACGGCTTGGGCTGTGACACCAGAACTGGAATGGAAAATAACAGCTTGCTGGTGACCCTCTTACTGGAAATTTGAGAGTCCCTTACTGAGACTACTCAAGTGAGTTATTCCACACTTACACGAGGGTCAAAATATGGTCAGAAATCAGCATCAGCAGCTCTGCCTGGTGACTGTGATGCACAAAGCACAGAAAGAGCCGATCAAAGCCTTCACTAGAGAAGAAGGAAAACTCCACTACATACATCAATGTACCAATGGAAATTATCTGGAGTGGAGGTAGATACAAACCAAATTCCTGGGAAATATCGAAGAGTGGCTTGAGTGCTTTTCCAAATTAAAGTGATGGCTTTGCAGGCTTTTTAAATTTCAGTTTAATTTCTATTCTTCCTTTTAAGCTTCATTAATCAAATCAATCAAAAAAGCTTGTACGAGGACTCCACGGATTCACATCATGCTTCAAACTTAGGCCTGTTGACACTGCTTGGTGAAAAAGGGCTACACTAATGCAACATCACACAAAATTATAGAATCAGAAGTTGTTTAGACCAAGTGAACCCTAATTTTTATTTGTGGAAACAATATGATGGTTATCACACAGTCCACTAAAACATACATGCACTGCAATACATTTAGGCATGGTATTACGTTTAAGCACTTGTTGCGCTACGTACATTGACATTCACTACTGTGAATGTATTACATCCTTTCTAACACATAAAAAATTGGGGAACTGCAAATATCATGTGAGCCATGTGCTGGGAATCCCTGATTTCAAGCATTGGTTAACACAGCTACAGCATAAGGGATCTATGTTTCAACAACATCTGAATGATCATCACTCTCAATATTTGTAGCAATTTTCAGTTCTTTTGATGAATTGCCCTTATAAAAATACGTATTTTTAATCATACTGAGTTTGATTAAGTTTTTAACTGCAAAAGGCCTGGCAAGACGAATGAAGACCTCAGACAAAGATTTAAAAATTATGCATTCAAAGAAACATGCTCCCTCCTGTTCAAATTTGTCTTTCCACATTGTCTTAACATATTAAGAAATCTTAACACATTAAACAGAAATTGTGCAATAATTTTAGAGATTAATGACAAGAGTGGGAGAAGACAATGACTTTTCTTTGAGAAATTATCTGGAGGCACTTTGCCTCCAGTCTCCAATTAAAAAGAAACCACAGAACACCTTTTATCTTCCCCTATTTCAATTTCTTCCTCAAAATACCGTGCTAAAGCAGTATCCTGGACCAAAAAACAGGAATGAACTAGATAACATGAGCAATCTGGGTAATAGGCTTTAGGTAGTCCACAGAAGTTGAGCATGATTGTGCTTATTTCACAAAAGCTGTGGCTCTGTACATTACGCTCTGAATTGTATAGACGGTATGCAAGAACAGAATTATGTATGCCTCTGTGTGTATCATTCCCACCAAAACCAACTTTTTTGGCTAGGTTATGGTTCTCTAATACAGGTGTCCCATGCAAGACCAAGCTCAGCCCAAAGTGCCAGCAAGCATCCCAGAAATTCAACCGTTCATACTAACGGTGCGACACAGAGTTTATACGCATTTTGCAGGTCACCTTCCACATTGCTCTGATGTGGTGTTGCATTAGCGTTGGAAGGACGGTGAGATACGATATTAGATTGCAAATGATGATTGCGGCATTGAGGACAGTGAAGGAGAATGGGTGATTTGTGTTGTCAGTGATTGTGCATAGAGATTACAGAGGTGAATTGCTGCCTATGTGTCTGACGGTAGTTGAAACCGAGTCTCTCTCTCCATCTTCATGCTTTTATTGACTGGGCTCAAGATTGTACATTTGTGCAGGCACCCACGTGTGTGTGCCTTATTCATTGTACCCCCACTGACCTGCCTGCCAGTACAACCCTCCTATAGGTCCCCTTCAGATCCTCACAGGTCCCAAGGCAGGGCTCCTACCATCTCAGCATCTCGCTCTGCAGCTGCTGCAAAGCAGTTCAAGGTCACTAGGTGGACAGCAGGCTGCAAGCACAGTGTGTTATTGCTACCATGGCAGTTCAAGTGGAAATATCTGCGAGGTTCTTCACAAGCCCAAAATTTCCATAAGGTTCACTTCCAAGCAAGTATAGAGTATACGGTTGGAGTATGAAAACAACGGGGGCGCTTGGTAACGTTTATAGTTGTTGTGAAGGAAGCAGCTGAGTGAGAGCTCAAAGAGTTGGCACAGGATCTCCTCCTCCTCCAGCCTAGCAAGGAAAAGACATTACAGGAACGGGGGGAGAAGGCGGGGATCTACCACTGCGGAGGAGCTCAGCGCTTGAAGAGTTACGAACATGCCGCCCATCAAGACTAGGACTCTGCTGCTGGACACAGTGACTGCAGCAAGTGAAAGGATTAACCAAAGTTACAAAATAAGGAAAATAAGGCACCAAAAAGCTGTGACCCACCCACTCAAACACATATGTGAAACTATAAATCAAATGCTAACTGCCCAGCAAATTGGCAGCTGGCGCTACAACGTTACATGAGGTGCCAGCTAAAGGCTTCCTTATATATTTTGGGTTAACTGTTTTTTAAGGTCTTTGCCACAAAAGAAAAGCCTTAAAAATAAATGTATGTGCAGCTGACTTAGAACAAGAGAACAAGAATAAAGAAACTCTAAGAGAGCAGCAACACTACCCTACTGTCTACTGGCTCCCACCGTTACCTTCCTGTAAAGTTCTGGTGAAGGAACTAAAGGGAATTAGGTTCAGTGTCTCCGCCAATTTGTCATTTCAATGGGGAGCACTTTCTGCCGCGCAGTAATACATGTTTCTTGCTGGCAAATTCACTCTTTTACCACCTCTAGCGTCTCACCAGAGCTGGCGACAGACAACTTCAAACCTTAAAGCCAGCCTTTTATAGCATCTACATAGTGTCTTCTATTGTAACAGCACTAAAAAAAAACCCCAACCAAAACAGCAAACCTTTTAAGTTCTCTCTTTTCCAGTGCCATTGGTGAACTTTAATGAGATTCGCTGTCCAAAGGCGAGTTTTGTTCTGAATTTCCTACTGAATATATTGGCAAAACAACAGCTGTTGTGCAGTGCTAAGGCTGTCTCCTACCCACCCCCTGCTTTGGCACCGTTTCCTTGGATGTGTTGATTCATACGTAGGAGAAGGGGAAAGCACTGGACCCAATGGCTGCAGAGCGTAGGAAGGAGGTGCGTCTGCCAGCAAATCTCTAGACTTTGATCACTCCTACTTATTTGCCTCTGTCTCCCTGCTGCACTCATTTTGCCTACAGTCATCCCACCTTGGCAAGGATGTTTGCAAAAGCTCATAAGCCAAGCATAGTCAAGCCTAGTTAGTATAGAGATGGGAAACCTCCAAGGAAAACCTAGCTACCGCAGGAAGATATCCAGCTGGCATGCTGCTTTCTTTTTTTAGCAAAAAAACAGTCACCCAGCATTGCACAGTGGGTGAGGGGGCAGGAATTTGGTGGTGGAAAGCACTTTTTCCTTTCTTTCAAACCGAAGCCTGGGTCACTTATAATCACTGAAGGACCATAACAATTTACCTAGAACGATCACATGAAGAGATATCCAGGTGAAAATCTAACCTGATTTGTATTCTACTTCCTTAAAATTATGCCTGCAAATGCAAAACACGCCTTCTGTTGCCCGCTTTAAGGTATTGAGTGGATTGGATACTCTCTATAAGAAGCTACAACATTTCACCTCAAAGGAGTTTAGTATAAAGAGTCATTCAAGCTCGCTAAAGGCTTTGGCATGAAATACAACACATCTAACTCTTTTTACATCTCATGTAGTCATTTGGACCCATGTAAAATGCAACATCCCACCATCTGAGCAATGAAGATTGCATTTTATATAAGTCTAAAAAGTCAATGCCATGTGCCCATAGAATGAGACCCAGTACATCCTGGAGCAATGTTACTCAACTGGTGGTCTGCAAGACTCAGAACATACACATGTTCCTGTGCATCTGGGAGCTCAAGTGTCTGTAGGCAGGGCTGTAGTTGGGAGTCAGTACCCAATTCATGTTAGTATCTAATGAACATGTTTGTAATGACAGCAGAAAAAATTATAATTTCACAACATAATATTTAGTTTACAATAAATGCTGCATATCTCATCTATCACACCACTGCCTTCCTTGCCCAACAGCTAAACAATGGTGGGATGCAGCATTATCTACGGAGTTTGTTCATGACAGCGAGAAGCCCTTCCAGTTTAAAAATGAGAAGAATCACTGCTCTACAGAAACATTTGGGGGACGCTTCAGTGTAGGTTTGTTTTCCTGGTTCATCCTGCCAGTATGAACATCTCCCATTTTATGGGATTTGCACCTCTGGGTTTCTGTTCTACCACCCACAGTCACTGTAATTTCCTATTACTTCAGCATCCGCCCACAGGTTCTCTGAACAATATATTGGGCTCTTCAGGCACTGTGACAATACTGATACATAATAATTACATTACTACACATTTTCATACCCACCCTGCCTTCTCCAATAACTCCTGAGCTGGGGCAGCAGCAGATTTGAGCTCTACCAAGTGAGCCGCACTCTGACCAGCTGAGGATGCTACTTTGGTCCTGGTGGCATGCAAGGGACGTGTGTAGAGAAAAGCCCAGCGTTGTTACCACCACATACATTTTTATTTCCATCAAAGTGGGAAACATTTCGTTTTCAGTAGAGCATGACTCAGAAACCCACTTCATGAGAGAAAGGAGTTGTTAATTTTGGTTTTGTCTAATCAAAACCATGAAACAGCTACATTTCACCCAATTTGCTCAACATCGTGTGAAAGTGTTTGCAACTGTAAGCAAAACATTAAAAATATCAGGAAGATTAGCAAGGGGAAGATGGGAACAGCCTGGTAGGATGGTGGCTGACAGCTGATGCTTATTAGGACTGGACGGAGCAGTAAGTTAACAAAACCTGCTACTTCAAAATGACCAAACCCAAACATGTCCCGAGGATCAGAATCCAAATTGGGAAGGGGAGGGGGTGACAGAGCAGGCAACCCCTCCCCACAATGGCTCTGTTGGCTTTTGCTTTGGGATATAGCAAATCTTAGCACACAATGTACCAGAGCCTCGTTACTGAAAACATCACAGTTTGCTGAGCGTACTAGTACATATGAAGTTTATAGTAACTCCATAATCCTGAGGAGTTCTCAAAAAATTTGATGACAGGGCTTGTATTACAGACCTGTTGTCAATAAACTACCTATATAATATGCTAGGGCACCTAAGACAGCCCAACCCCCTTTAGTCTAATACAGAGAAATGCTAAGCTTAGGAATTGTAGCAATAGTAATAGTAATGATATTATCACTGTTGCTGTGTAGTAACAGGGGAAAATAGCGACTTTCAGTGATCTCAGATTGTTAAAAATCTCAGAGTAATTAAAATTAATGTGGAAATTTCTGCTAGACTGCTTAAGAAATAAAGAAGCTCCTTGCTAACACTGCTGACTCTGATGAGAAGTTAAAAATTTGCTGAGGACATCAGACCATGAGAAAAAGAGAAAAAAAATAATTAAAGAAACAGCTTTTTTTTTTTCAGTGGAACATGCACAGCCTGCCATGGGCTGGCACATTCTCGTATGTAATATCATCTTTTAGAGGCTACAGTTTTCACTTGATCTTTTAAAAAGAACTATAGCTAGAAGCCCAGTTGGGGGAAAAACATTGATCATAACATGCAAAAACGAATAGAAGCAGAGCTTTTATTGAGTGATACTGCAACATTATTTAAAAAATCTGGCAAATGTTAGTTATAGCAAAATATATTCTTCCATATTGAAGAAACTAAGAACAAGATTAGGGGTAATATGTTAATATAATCACTCCACATGAACCAGAACCACCAAAAAAAAGAAAAAAATCTAGCATTTCTTGGTAAGATTTACCCTTGCAAAAATTATTTGATGCAATTTTTAAATTTGGGCTAATTCATTTGGAAACAGTGACTTGTTTCTGCTTCCATCCAATCAAGAAAAAAAATCCCAGTAGGGCAAGGGTTGAACCATTTTACTTTTAAGTTTATTTTTCCTTGTTGTATTTAATGTTCTAACCAGACATCCTACAAAATAAACTACAACAAGCTTGTCTGGACATTTAATAAGGGCCAGATTCAGCAAAGACCAGCTAGTAAATTTAGCATTTAATGGGCACAATTTGTTGGCCCTATTTTGTAAAAAGGAAGACACAAATTCAGGGAAGGATATTACATGCAGAGATGTCTCAGAAAGATACTGCTAAAGCATACATCAATTTTCATTTATATTGTTTAATACTTGGATGTGATATAATTATTGTGTAGAGACTTGCACCATTTCAACTTAACAACAACTGGTTTTGAATATTCCCGAATACATAATTTCAATAGACTTATTCCAGTATAGCATCTTCAAAGTTTGAGAGAATTTATCCAGAGTCTTATTGATTTTTGCCTGCAAAGGTCAAAGCAGGGCATGGTAAAAACCCAAAGAACCCATTTACCTTCTGAATGTCATTAGAGTATTTTTGTACTTTATAATACTTAAGCAATTAGATCATTATGAGGATACATTTCTTTGTTATTAGTAATATTAATCTATCTCCATTGGTCAAAAGAGCCAAGCTAAAGAAGGTAAAAAGAACCTAGCTAATATGAAGAAATGAGTTTTCAGTATCATTGTTCCAGGCCATGTGGACCAATGGCTTTACAACTGGCCACGAAAAGCACACGGTTAATGAGGCATTGAGGACCTGATCCCACTCCCAGTAAAAAGTCAGTGGAAAGACTTCAGCAGTGCTTGGACCAAGCCTGTTATATGAGTTGAATGAGTAATAAGAATAATACACAGCATGATTCACATTTAATAGGACTATTGTCAAAATACAATGCAAGCAGGAGTTTCGGATCCCTTGAATGTCTGTCAGTGCACGTCTTTTTGCCTGATTCTTTCTCTTTATTTCTAGCTGCAAACTAGATGGCAAAGAAAGAGCAAGAACCTGGCTCAAACCACCGCTGATGGCCAACAAATGACCAAACACAGAGAGTTAAGGGCAATCCTCCTCCCTTAGTCCAAGCTGGGTTTTGCAGATTCTGGGGAGGAGGGGGGAATGCAGCAGCCTTGAACAGGGCCAGGACACAAGGTCAGACCTAGGTGTTGTGCTTATATGCTTTCGTCAATACTTTGCACATATGCCACCCCCACTGCCCCTGGTGCAGTCTGGTCAATCCTTTAGTCTGGAGTTGGGAACGTGAAGGCAATGATGTAGTTTGCTCAAATCAGGGAAGGCTGCAGAACTGGGCTAGAGAGGTAGTGCATTCTCATCTCTCCTGCTAGCAAACATGTTTGCCTGCACGATTCTACATTGCCCCATCAAAATTAGTGCCCCTACGTGCCACAATGTCTGGGCAAATGGTAGTAAAGCTCAGCTCAAAATTAGATCCCATGCCAAGAAGGACAAATGCATAAAGTGGAATTGGTGTAAGAATCAATCTGTTTACCCACTTGCTTTACTAGGATCAGAGTTACAAAAGTGATGGTAAAGAGCTTAAAAGGGACTTTCTGAATTCATTTAGGTAGGAAAAGAGTAGGAAAAGAGAAATTTCCATCACTTACGTTTGAAGGAAAAAAGAGAAATTAAAAAGGAAGAACATAATCAAGTGCATTGCAATAAATATTTAACAAAGACATTCAGGGGGATGATCACACATACTGCAACTTATTATATTGTTTTGATTTTTAAAATGTAATTTTGACAATGTAATCGCTTTAACTGTCTCTAGTGATAGCAAGTGCTTATAGCCATTGCTTGTATTACAGCAAGAGCCCTTTTAACATCTGAAAACAATAAATAGAGAATAAACCTATGCTTTCAGCTCTTTTTGATTTAACAACCCCAAACAGCACTCCAATGAGTAATACTGGAATAGCCAAAACCTGACATTATCTCATGTTGTTGCCATTGTCTAAATGAATCGTATATGCTGAATTTTATAAGGAGAATATGAATAGTTACAGACTGTATAAAATATTTATCTATGATAGAAAAGGCAAAAGCCACATGATACACAAATGGGTAACAGTGATTTATATAATGCTTACTGAGTGTAAATGACCCCACTAAATCTCATTATCCTAAGTATAGATATAAATTCCTAGGTGGCAACTGAAATGTGGAAATAGCAGGAGCATTATAGATCTCCAGTCTCTAACTACTCTAGGTAAAGTATGACAGATTTTTTTATTAAATGACAAGAGCATCAGAGAAAATAGCGAGTAATATAGTAGGTAAAGACTTTATAATCTACTGCTTTGAACTTCTTTTCATCTTAACAGGAAGTGAAATCTGGGTCTGAACTCCACATAATAAACTTGACTTTATTCCCACTGACATCAGCTTGAATTTTACTTCCAACCTTCATGGGAATGGAATAATTGAAGTAACACATGAAACAAATTACTCTAAGTATGTATTTACCAATTGTTTTTTAACACAGCCTTTCTGAGGTGCTGAGAATGAATAGCAGAATTACCAGTAAGACTCCTAACCGAGACAGCGACTCTGAAGGACGTATACTCCCCTGCATGAATGAGCATATAGACAAACAAAAAAATAATTTAATTTTCACTCTCTCTAAATTCAGAGACAGATGAAACACCTAGAACGCCAATGAAAATGAATGTGCAACCATGCCACAGCCCCAGAGCAGACTCAGGCAGGAATCATCTCCTGCACAGACACCTTTCATATTAACAGGCTGCACAGTTGCAAAATTTACCAGTTTGGCCCATTTTATTCAGCAACAGTCCCATAAAAATAGGATTTATCTTACTTGATTTCCACAATGACAAACTTTATCTAAACCTGTCACCTAAGCATCCTTTATAGCCTATGCAAGGGACAGGCGCTTCCAGAGAGTGATTAATCCCACCTATTTCTGACATTTCTTTCATCCCATCGTGCCTGGGACATCTGCACTTGAAATGAAGCAAGTCAGAAGGTGTGCCCAGCTCTTTGGCAGAGAGAAGACTAAAGAGGAGGACCCAGCAGCTACTTGGGTCATTTGCCTGCATCCGCACACACGCAGGTTTGTACAGTTCTGTTGCGTTGCTGTCTACCCTGATTCATTTTGTCTACTCCTGTAAATATCAAAATTTCTGAAGTTGACAAATTAAAAGAAAAGGGAAACTTGCCTCTTTTTTTATAAAAAGATGATAACAGACATGGGGTTTGGATTTCTTTTGTATAAATTATAGAGGAACAACATCACTGGGTTTCAGTCTGGGTCGAGCCCAATATGCATCAACCTCTACCCTCCTCCCCCTCAAAGTAAAGTAAGCAAGCACTGATATTTTCATCTAAGATCATATCACAAATATAATCTGAATTTTACATATGGTAGAACAAATCCAGAAGAATTGCAGCAAGGCTGCAAGCATGTAAAACTAGGGTGAGACCAAATTTTGTCTCCGCATATGCAGGCAGGGGTGCAATCAACTCCTATGGATCTGCGAAGTTAAAACACAAGACACAGCTGTCTCACAGATGCACTCAGCAACCTCAACCTATATCCCATGTGCCACTGAGTCGATTTGTCAAGATCAGGATAAATACCCATGAGACGGTTGCTTTCAATTAAAGTGCCCAACAAGCTCTTCCAGGTAGTTTTGAAACAGACACAAGAGTAATTATGAAACTGAATTCCTTTCCTGGGTTAATTGCATTCTCCTGGATTAGCCTCCAGCAATCTGTATCTACACCATATAAAGTTTGCGAAATAAACATCCAAACCCCCCATTTACCATTCTGGCTCTTATATAAACAAAGCCCTCTTCATTTAATCATGTGGATTTGTTTAGGTTGAATTAGTTGAACCGATAATCTGCAGAAGTTTCTTCGGCTCTGGCAATTGCTTATCAATTTGAAAAGAAATTTGGGGAAAAGAAAAGGTGGGATGTAAACAGGTATCAGAGCTCTTCTCTCAGTTCCAAAGGAAATTTGGGATTGCAAAGGAGAGCAAAGATCCAGCCCCTGGTAGGGGCTTGGGTTGTAGAGCACTGAGTTCTCTGCTGAGGGGTGGCTCAACCAGAGCAGCTTTACCACGGTTTCCTAAACCTGCACCTCCAACGAGCTACACAGAGGTAGTGAGGCGGGCGCTGGCTGCCTGTGAGCTGGCTGTGAGTCAGGGCACTACCGTCTGTCAGTTGGTAAGGAGCGAGCGATGCTCCAGCCAGGGCTTGCAGTCAGTTCTCAGAATACGATTTCAGGGACCTGCCAACTGGAGCTGGAGGCCAAGTCCCGCTCGGTTGACGCCCCATTACTTGCAGACTTTTGCCTCCCTCGTTTGATTCTCCCTTGAATCTCCTCCCCCAGGGGAGGCCTTAGGTATGAACGCTCCCACCTGAGCAGATCTGAAGGGAAGGGCTGCGATGGATTTTTTCCCCCATCAGCAATTTTAGCAGCTCCCTCCCCAAAAGCACACTGCCCTTGGCACAGTCCCCATCATGACCGCACAACAGCAGATACAGGAGATGCCTGCTGCTTCAAGACCTCCCTAAGTAACCCCAAAAACACCAGCGGGGTCCCAAGGACAGGAACGCCCCTCTCTACCTCCACACCACCCCACTGCTGCCCCCAAACCAGCACCCAGCACTAACCTTACAGAGCTCCAATGAGGGGAAGGGACAGGCGCGGGGCTGCTGAACCTCCCGCCATCTGTGCACCCCCCAAAGGGAGAGTTAGTGATCAGGGAAAGTCAGGGGATGACCATGGTCTCTGTTTTTAATAAGGCAGAACTCTTGCTTAAGAGGAAATTGTTTTATGGACCATCTAGGCCTGGTCTTGAAACCTTGGCAACGCAGCGTTATAGACCAACTTTCCTAACTTAAACCTTTTGCCAACAACAGAGATGTTTCCATGAAACAAAAGGAAAAAACACACCTCATGCATAGTTTAAAGTCACTTGTAAAGGGAATGTTTTTGGCTTCTCTCCCAGTTACTCAATATGTGAGCTCTACGACTTGATCAGAAAGAAAAAATAGGGGAAAAAAGGGCAACATATTATAGTTGTACATTCCTGCTTTTGCATTTTGCGGCTGTAAGAAAGAACAATTCATAATTGTTCCAAATAACTGTTGTCAAAATACTTTCCTTTTTTTGGCAATGTAGACATTAATTAATTACATCTGTGTGATTCGGGGGGGATCTCTCGCTTGCCTGTAGTACCTCTGTTACTTGAACTGAGCATCGTTAGAAAGACATCAGCCCCTGTAATTTGGTTTCTGTGCTGGTATTGTATATTGATTCAGTAGCTTTGCAAATAGACTTAAGCTCCCTTGTGTTGGAAATATTATTTACAGAATGCCTTATAAGGGAACAGTTTGAACTGATGTACGGAGATCTCTGTGAAGTTAAGAGACCCAGAGACCTCTGGTTGAAAACCAAATGAAACTGCCGGCAACATCTGCCATAAGTTTCCCCGTTTCCCACTTTGTCTGAGCTCTCATCTGAAAAAGCCTGACCCAGGCTAAATCCAAAAGTCATTTAAGAACTCCGAAGTCCAAATCTCAGTCTCTTCACTGAAAGAGCAACTAATGCAGTGCCCTCTTAGGGCAGAGGCCCACAGAGAGGCCCGCAGAGGGACACAGCCCATGCTCAGAAGGTGCCTCGTGCCTCTGGGAAAGATACCAGTAAAAAGGAAACTGGAATGAAATGGTTTTTAAATGGCAGTGAACACCAGTTAGGGAGCAAGATCTGCTGCGCGTGGAGGTCAGAATTAATCTAAAATTAGGGTCAGTAGTCTAAAATACGTATCTAGATTATTTCAGCACAGGGCAAACCATCCCATGTCTCGCAGATGAATTACTCCCTGGAAGTGATTGCAGCTTACAGGAGGAGTTTAGTCCAGGCTGAACGAGATGGCTAATGCTAGGCGACAAGAGGCACACCTTTAACAACTCAGCCGGCTTCGACCCTTCGACCCGGCAGTGACAAGTTCCATGTCCCAGTACCCCAAATTACAGAGTCTGGAGGCCCATGCCGTTTTAAGCAGACATGCGTGCTGTAAAATCTAACCTGACGTTAGCCTGCATGACATGACCTGATTTGCTGCTGTGCCCTAGAGTACCTGCAGGCTGACATGCTTTCATGCTTCATGCCACCAGAATGATACAGTAGCTTTTATTAACAAAGTTAATGCCAATTCATGACAAAGAACGTTGGAACTATTACCCATACTTAGTTGAATCCCTTGGGAAAATATCTGAACTGTTTTAGTAATTAATGGCTCACCATAATCCAAAATGATAACAAAGACGAGGAAAGCTTGCGTTAGGAAATCACCCTTGAAATAAACTTCTCCTGAGGAGGTATGTTTGTTGTTCAAAACACATTTTCCACAAATAAAATAAAAACAAACCCAGAAGTTCTGCGTAGGAGGGGAGGAAAAGGGAGGGGGAGCATATCTGGCGTTTACGCATTGAAGCCCATCAAATAATGGATGAGGAATCAGAGCTGACATCATGGCATAACCAACAGTCTGGGACCTATTTGCATGTGGTTAGGAACTAAATTCTCCTCTGCTGCTGATGTCATTTGACAAACTCGTATTAGTGATGTGGATTGGCAGGATTTCCTTTTTTTTTTCCACATAATAAACACTCATGGCATACCGCAGGCCTACAGGAACCTGGGTATGTCAGGAACACTCTGAGGATGCGAGGTACTTGAGAACCGAACAAATCACGCTCCGGGCCTGCACGTGCACAGGCAGGGAGTGATGGCACCCGTGGCCATCCTCCATATGCACCGGCAAGCGCTCCTTCAGCCCACGTTCAGCAACGCCAAACAGCTGCGTATTTAGAGTCCATGTATTTAGTAAGCAAATACTATAGTTAGTGTGCAAAAGACACAAACAGGGTGATTCCTCTTTCACCCCTCCAGGCAAAATAGCTCGAGCCGCATGAATGCATACAGCGTGTAAACCAATTAGGGACGTCGTGCAAAAGCTGCTGCGGTATCCGAATACCCTTCTGCATGACATAGGAGCAACCAACGCCAATTTACAGTCTCATTTGCTTTCCTATGCAATTAAATGAAACAGTCTTTTAAGTAAAAAAAAAAAAATAAATCAGCTAAAAGTAGAATTGAAGTTTACTGTATTTCTTTGTTTATTTATAGCTTTATTTTATGCATATGTACAGAGTGTCTATGTACATTCTTTTCTAACATATACAAGAATTAGACACTGAAAGCTTTAAAACATCCTGACTGTTTCGATTTCAGTGTACTGTGACAAGGAAAAGCTATGTAATTAATCATGCTAATTCAAATGAGAATTACTTTTTGGTTGAACTAGTGTTTTTACAATTGCCTCCAGACTTCATGCTTTTCATTAATACTATTAGTGCTATGGAATTACTTCTCATTTTGTATACACTTTTTGTAAGTCAACTAACAAAACTAATTAATAGCTGTGAAAGAGCATATTGATAGAATAAAAATATATAAAATAGTTCTGAGAATTCTCAGGCTGAACCCTATATATCATAGGGTCTTGCTTAGTATTCCAGGCCCTTTTCCCTAATGTAAATAAACTTACGTAAAATTGAAGGTTTTTAAACTTGCCTTTAAGAGACCATACACTTCCTGAACGAACCATTTTTAAATTACACATAAACACATGTAATCAATCTTTACTATGCAGCTAGGAATTTAGCATATGGTTGGGGGGTTAGGTTTTTATTTTTCTAAAGCAGGCACTTGGCACTTGTAGATGAAAATGTACAATTAGCAACAATAACTTCGGCTAAGGCAAAAAGAAAATTTTACAGTATCCTGCAATGACAGCACCACTGTAAGAGTTAAATAATCCAACAGCAGCAGCCGGACCCAGGGAGTCCCAAGCAGAATTTGGATTAACAGCTTCACAAAAGCAGAGCAGAGGTGGGTAACATTTTTTGAGTTTGTTTTTAGTGTTTTAAAGATTATGGAGCAGAACCGCACCTGGAGCAAGTGGATGAAAGCGCACTGAAGTCAAGCGAACAGTGACAATTTACATTAGCCTTGGGAATATATAAAACCATATATAATATGCAAGAGCGGCTGAAGATGCTGAGCGCATTGGGGGCGACGTTTCCGAGCGCTCCCCGTTTCTGTAAGGCTTGCACGCGGCTCTCCCCAGACCACAGGCTGCTCAAGCACGTCCCTAGCAGGGCTCTCAGCCGCAGCAGGCAAAGCTGCAGGACACATGGGTGGAACAAGGCGAGGGTTCCCAGGCATCCCTGACACGAGCTGGGGACGAGGGGTTCACTGGGATCCATTTACAGCTCATCCTGATCGCCTGGAGGGGGGCTAGGCAACTGAGACCTGTGCACTGAGGCTGGGGGAACCAACCCAGCTCTGCCCTGTGAGTGCAGAGATGCACCGGTTCCCATGTGCCTCAAATCTTCCAGCCTCACCTCCTGTTCCACTGTCTGTGGGCAGCAGGTTCTCAGGGAGTTTCATCTAGGCACCACTGCACCCCTCACGCGCCGAAATCTCACCTGCAGCAGCTACCTGACCCGCTGACCTTGCCAGGCATTGGAACAGGAGAGGGACAGGAAGGTTATTCAGCAACCAGGCACCACTAAAAGACATCGTATTCCACAGCCACAGCCCAGTACCCTCTCCCACCACAGGGTCGGTGTGTCTGGAGGATGCCACCACACACCTCTGCACCCGCACGCCTGCTCTCGTCGCAGACCAGCATAACGCAGCCTCATGCAGCTGATTTCCAGGGACTCAAGATATCTGCATAAAATACAAAAGCAAATAAAATGGGGGAAGCCGAAGGATGCAGGTATGCATATTTAAAATAAGATTCCTTGAGGCTTCCAGAGGTGCATGTAAAAAATCGTACAGAGCTTTATCTTTCGGAAGCTGCTATCATGCAGGTAGAAACAGATAGATGGTGCAGGAACATCACGGACCAAGACACACAGAGGACAGACAGGTAGCTTGGCTGGGACTGTTCAGTAGGCAAAAATAATTTAAATTGCCCTGGACAGAGGCTGTTCCCAGTAACACCAGTTTATCCATCTCCACCAGTCCCCTCAAAATGGGGCCCCTCCCAGAACTGACTGTAAACTTAGTTCTATATTCCTAATCCATTAGTTTCCTCAAAGTTTAATTACTTCAATGGTAAAAGAAAAAAAAAAAAAAGAGTGCAAAGAGGAGAAAAAGAACCTTCTTAAAAGTGAAATCAAAGCTGCGGGAACAGCACTCAAAGCTGAATATCCCTGTTTATTTACAGAGTGGGTACAACACAGACAACAGCGGTCTGAGCCCTCCCTGACTACCTTGCCAGCTTGCTTTAAAGCCAGCTTAGAAGGACCACCCAGGCGAGGGTATCGCGGGCTTGGTGCCCATGCTGTCTTTGGCCCCGCTTCTGAAGCTGCCAGCAAAGATGCCAATTAGGGCCGGCAGCGATCTGGACACCTGTCTGCTCTGAACCCGCGTGAGACCACCAACTAACGCTTTACAGGCGGGCTCCAAAGCAGCTATCACTTTCCAGCTTGACTTCTGTGGGCTAGATTTGAACTACTGACCTGGAAGCAAAAGGCTTATTTACGCTCAGGCTGCAAGAGCCTGAATTCCTCCCCCTCCACTTTCCGACTCCCAGCTTTTCTGAAGTCAGACAAAAACAGGACACAGGCATTTGGGAACGAAGCAATGGCCACCAGAAAATAGAATTAAAGCATAAAAAGACCGAGCTTTAAAATGCACATTAAGACAAAGGGAGGTTTTGGTGGGAGTGAGGATGATGGGGGAGGCAAGGGGATGCAGACAGGTGGCCAAGGGCAGGAGGAGGAAGGAGAGGGAGAGGAAGCAGAGTGCGCGCTCCTTCCGTCAGCCCTGCAAGTTTCCTCTTGCTTCTGCCCCATAACCTTTCCTTTCCTAGAATAAAGTCAGATGCAAGTTACACCAAAGGCCAGAATTGGAAAGAAGCACAAGCATTTACTCTTTTGTGTCACTTTTACTGTGTTCTCCCAATAAAAACATCTTGTGCTGCATGTCCAGCTTCCAGGGACTAAATGTGGCTATTCAAAGCACTACCAGGATATGTGGGGGTTTTGCCCACATCTCTCCGGACTCTTTTCCTTTTGCAGGGTCTGTATAAAATTATGTGTGGGTTTATTTTTCCTTTTCTAGTTTCTACTTAATTTATTCCCCTACATCTATGTTATTTTTCATCCCACCATCACTGTCTCATTCACTCACTCTCTGTCACCCAGGCTCCTATCTCTCCCTCCCTCTTTCCTTGTGCTGCCACAATCCCAAACTCCCAGCTGGGGCAGAGAGGGCAAGGAGGAGCGCAAGATGTTAGCCCAGCCAGACCAGGGCAGGCCAGCAGCAGCTTTTTAGTGGTGGTGAAGCGGAGCAGCTCGCAGCCTGCCGATTGCAGCTGCCTTGCAGTCAGATTTTCTGACTCCCCATGGATCTGAAACTACATCTGAGAGATGGGCCAGCTCCAATGCTTATGAGTAAGTTGGATGTTGCAGGGGCAGGAAAAACAGAAATTATTTTGGTGTTTGGGGGATGCATGGAGCAGGGATAAAAAAGCCTCTGGGCTCCTGTTTCTATAAGGAGGACCCTAACTCACGGCTGGCTGTCCTGCCTGGCAACCCAGGCTGAGCAAGGTCTTGGCTGAGCTAACCACAAAATGGCTAGTTTTCCCAGGGAAAAGGCTTTCACAATTTCTCTGTCTGCCTCACCAGCTCCTACCTGGTTTTGCTGTGCTAGGCAAAGATGAAGGCACCGAATGAGCCACAAAATCTTTCTAAATCTTTTACGATTTTACTTTGATAACATGTGTGGCTCAACCCACTGCCTGTGAGGTGAGAAAAAAAAAAAGCAAAAAAAAATTTAAAAGTCAGAATAGGTGAGTAAACCCTAGTGTTGGCTTGACCAGATGCCTTCAGCAGCAGGGATGTGGTCCTGAGTGCCCTGCTCTCAGACACAGCAGATGGTCCAACCTCAGGGTTATCAGTGGCTGCCTGAGTGGAAGAGTTTCATGTGTGAGATAGAAACAGGCTACTCCGATAAGGCTGGGTCAAGAAGTGTGGTGGGTTCGCTGCCGCACAAAGTGGCAAAGGCAATCATGAGCAAGAAGTTCTTTCTATTTCAGACGAATTCGTTGGGCACTGAGAAGCCGAAGCGGCAAGAGATGGCATGGGATGAAAACAGAGCCCCTTTGGCTCCCACACTGGGTGGTGAGGCTGGGATGGACAGTCGTGTCTGAAACAGCAGCTGCTCCAAGTCTACCCAGGTTTGTGAGCTTGGAGAGGCTTGTGGAAAAAGGGCGAGAAGGGCTTGCTCACTAGGCAGGATTTTCCAACTTCTCAGCACTCTAATTATGATGGTGGGTGAGGAGAGGCGATTTGCCAGCATACCCTTGGCAACCTGTTTATATGGCCTTTAAAGTTAATACAAGGAATAGGTAAAATATGAACTGACATACGGAGTTAGCAAATCTTGCACTGCTTGAAACGCTGCTTTGCTATGTCACCCTTCCACTGCCCAGCTCTCAGATGCGCATACCAGGATATGCCATACTGTATATTTGTAAGCGTTCCCACTAGGTACAAAGGTGATACCAATAGGAAGCCATCAATCTTTATAAAGTTGAGCCATTTCTTTTTAAAAGAATGGGGGGGGGGTGGGGGGAAAGCCCTTTGATGGGCCAAACGCTGCTCCCCCTGATGCTGGCATAAATCCTGAACATCAGTGAGTATTACAAAGGGACTGCTCAGGATTTACGCCACATAAGTCAGAGCAGAATGAGGCCTGATAACTATTTTTTTTTAAATGAAGGCTTTAAAATAAACCATATGGATTTTCACTTATATTAGATGTGTGAAGAGGTCTCTGAAGAGCAGTTTGTAAAAGCAGGGGAAACCGTATACTGTGCATCAGACCATACAGTAGAGCCAGGAATGCATCTAGAGCCCTGTGAGAGGCATTCAGCGCCACAGGCAGTGCCCGCGGCGGCTCGGGCAAAAGCGCCGTATTCCTTTAAGCACAAGCTGGTGCACCATGTAGCAGAGAGGCTGTAGATTCAGCTGTGTTCTTACCTCACTTTCCCTTCTGCAGTGACCTCATCCTGTTACAATGCTACTATTCATGCAGATGGGGAGGAAGACTGCATACAAAAGTTTCATTTAGGCACATAAACATGAATATTTAGCCTGTTTGATTAGAAATGAAAGCCAAATACTTCTACTTTTTGCAATCTGCAAGACTTACTTATTTCTTAGTAATCCTGATTTTACAGGCCAGCACTGAAAAACGATATAATGAACCACATGTCATAATTTCTCTGATAATCATGTTAATATCCTTGTCCTCAGTGATCCTACAGCAGCTTCTTTCGTTTAAAAAGCCTTAGCGAGAGAGGGAAAGAGAGCACACGCAAACATGCAACAAGAGAAGATAGAAGACATTTTTAAAAAAAAACCCTGAGTCTGATTCTCAGCAAGTGTAAGCTGGTGTTGCTGAAGTCAACATAGCTCTATAGATACTGGATTTATTCCCTGCTGAAACTCTCACCCCAAACTACTAGTCATATATATGCTATTTCACTAAGCGGTTAGCGTGTCTCTCCCTCTGTGTCTTGCACACCACGCATAACTATAGGGACAAACACTACAGAATATTCCACTGTTGAACTTTCTGAAGCTTGAGGCGTGAGTGCTTGCTCACACCACTTGAATCTGTCACCTGGCTGGGGACCCTCCGCTGCTCCCAGTCCTGTGGTGCCACCAGAGAGCCACCCAGAGAACCTAACGTTAGGCTGTAATTAGCTCTTAACCTAAGTGCTCTGTTAACTCTATTAGGAGCTTTGGCTCCTGATTTAGACAGGTGTCTCAAATCAGGCTATGTAAATAAACCCCAGATAGTTTCCATAGCTATACCTGACACTCCACCAATTTCAAATGAAGATGATGAGCAATTAAATAATTTTGCACCCTATTTTCTCTCTCAGCAGTTCTCAGCCTTAGCTACCTCCCTGCCGTCTCAGTGTTGATCCTGAACAACTCCATGGGGTATAGTAATTTGTGTTGACTATCTCTCATGTACTTGGGTGGTTACTACTACAGGGCTGGTCTTACTGAATTCTGCTGCTCATGGTTTTTGCTGTATCTCTTTATAATATGGGTTTTGCTGTGTCTCTTTGTAATAAAAGAGCTTCTATCACATGTCGCTCTGTATAAGCAATCACACAACACAGCTGGTGGGAGCAAATTGCAGCAAAATAGGACTATTTACAGAAATTGTGACACTTTTCACTGCTCCAGAGTAAGAGCACTCCAGTTTTGCATGGATGTCCAGTAACACTTAAGAGTCTAAGTTCAAATAAATAGATCACAATTCACACATATAGTGCATTCACTGTGACAGCTATTCATGTGTGGCCTAATCATAAACATATTACAAGTAAAAAGAACCATTTAATTTGATTTGGGTAGTCCTAGGGGTTATTCCCATCACTGATACATGATTTTCTTTGGCCCTCTTCAAGTGAGCCCTGATGCCTTTCTGTGTTCACCTCGCCTTGCTACACTATACATGTCTTTGCAAATTCCTGTCCTCCTTGAAAAGCCACATTTCTGCCCATAGCTGAGATTGCTCTCAAGTTTTTACCTTCCCCTTTGAAAGTTTCCTTGTTTTACAACCTTCTTTGATGGTCTTTTACCTTCATCCTCCCCAGCTTGTTAATAAAAACAGAGGAGTGAGTTGAATTTCTGTCCTGTGAGCAGTTCGGGAAGGGACAGAGCCGTCCACCACAGCTCAGGAACTGAGGTCTGTCAACGCTTTAGGCGTTGCTGGCCAACACTAGCTAGAGAATCAACAAAATATTTTGCTGCTCCTCCCTGCTCTCCATCCATGGTAATCTTTTACTCCCTTCCTAACCACAGTCTTGCATCCCTAGACAGCCCCATCAGCATCTGGAATCTACCCCATCCTTTGCAGCCAAATCCCAATCTGCTGAACTGCCTCAGGTTCATTGTCCATATCAAGATAACAATAATGATATGACCAGATAATGGCAAGCTCCCAAATGGGTCCTTGATGTCCACGGAGACTCGCACCCAAAGCAGACTGAGGCTGACAATAGTTGAGCACCGATATAAAATATCCTGGGAAAATTATCTTCTGCGATTCACCTGCTACATTACAGCTCTTATATCTTGTGCTTCCTGCGTTTGCAGTTCTCCCACTTACTGTCAAGAAGGGACAGGGTTATGATGAGAAAGGGGAACAGCAGACTTGGACTCTGCAAAGCAGATCTGAGAGGAGATTTTTGCTATAAATTTGCTAGCCAGTTAATTAAACACATCTTTACAGGGATGCGAGTAGCTATTAATCTCAAACCAATGATGTTTAGAATTTTACAAGCAATTTGGTTTGATAATTTACACAGCCTCCTTCAGCTGTCTTGCTGAAGCCAATCTAGCAGTAGCATTTATGAATTCACATTTCTGGATGGATTTGGGATCACTCTTATCCCGGAACAGTGAAAAGTGTCACAATTTCTGTAAATAGTCTCATTTCGCTGCAATTCGCTCTCATCAGCTGTGTTGTGTGACTGCTCGTACATAGCAACACGCAATAATAACTCTTCTATTATGAAGTATGATAGAGTCACAAAATCCCCTCTTCCTTTCACGTTTGTCAGCGCATGCTGTTAGGGACACCTAACCATGTGGTGTACAAACCAGCCCTCCTTCTTCACTGGCTAGTGGGAAACATTCGCTGGGTCCCTACACACATTTTGGCATCTGGTAAAGGTTTAGGAATTCCTCATCTTCCACCCAGAGAATCATCTTTCAAATCGAGATGAACTCTCAAAAGATGACAGCTCTGACCCAAAAAGCATTTCAAATGCTGCACTTGCAGAAAAGTGATTGTTGCAAGATTCCACTGTGATGGATAAGTGAATGTTTGGGAAGACCCCAAAAACTGCAGAAAAGAAAAATTTGGCATTGTTAGTCCATGCAAATTCATCCCTGACAGATTAGATTTTACCCAGTGGCACTTTCAATTACATGCCTCAAATAAGGTTTTAATTTAGATTTAATAAGACAGTTATTGCATGCTAATTAAATACTAATGGATTATTAAAAACATATTTTCTGCAGGTTTAACAATCCCGTAGTAAGCACATCTATCTTAAACCTGAATACACATGGTTTTAATCAGTCATTGGAATTAAGTTAAAACATAATTGCTGAAAGTTGAGGTATGTGATTGGACTCAAGAAGAAGATAATTACAGTATGTCTATTGCACAAACATGGATTTGATGGAAGAATTAATAGGCAATAATTATATTTATCTGCTAAATAATGGTATTGATTTAAAAGCATTCATATGTCACACGTACTAACTATTTAAATAGAAAAAAAGGATATAGAAGACCAAATAGATTGCATTAAGCAGACTCATACACAGGAGTGGTCAGTAAATTGCATTTCTTTTAAAAACGACTCTTGACTAGAATACATTTCATTAGTCTTAGACACAGATTTTTGCTTAGAAGTAGTATAGTGCACTTTTTATATAGTGTCTGTTAACAAAAATATATCTTCATCCCTTGCCAAGAATGATGTCACATTTTTAGTCTTTGGCCAATTCCTTAGCCAATTGGAGTCTACTTCTGAAGCATGTAAAACTATTTATCTTTCAAAAAATCTGGCAATCGCATTGAACACTTTGACACATATTGATGTATTAGGTACCCCTAGCAACCCAGTAAACAGAAAATAATCTGGAGGATTATTTTCACTAATGAGATAATTTAGTAATTACAGGTATTTTAATTAGCATTGGTAAAGGCATCCTTAAAAAAAATTGACCGTTTAATGACCAACCATCCTCTGTTGCTCCAGACCACAGAAGTCCCAGTAACAGGCTGCCCCACTGAAGTCCCAGCCCGTGCCAAGGGGATACAGGCACCAGAGGAAGCCCTCATCGCAATACCTTTAATTAATACTCGGAACTGTATAACCACAGTTACCAAAGCAGACTATACGCACTGAAACTATTACCAGCTTTTCAGGATATTCTTACATTTCTCTGCACTTTGACACAAGCCTGCAAATACAAAGCTTAATCTGCAACACAGGGATTACCAGCATTTGTTAATCTATTCATACTTTCTGCTCTTGGCAGATCCCTCTCGAAATATTTCGCAGAACGATCAGCTTGGGAAGGGAATAATATCCCTTCAGTTGCACCAGCGCAAAAGTGGAAATGAGGACTTTCACAGCAGGAACCCCCTGTTAAATACCTTGGCACAAGAGATGCCAACATAGCAATCAAAAACTAATCACATCAAAAAGGAAAATTAACTTGGTGGTCTCGCTGCATACGCCAGTTGTGAGCACTTTAAAGCCGCTCTCTGGTTCTGTGCTATGGCAGCAGGACAACCGCTGGAAAAAAAAAGGTGTTGCAAGCCAGACTAGAGGTACCTTGGCAGGCTGTGTGGGTGAGCTTGCATCGCTCCCCCAGCACACAATTATGAGATGCTATCATCCCCTTGCATTCACTAGTACATGCAAACTTTTAAAACAAACAAGCAAATCAACCACACAATGAAGTAATGGGCTGGTTTGCATCTCTCCTGGCATGGGTACAGCCTCATTCATCTGATAGCCATGCTACTGAAACCAAAGCACAGAAAACTCAGTGTCGAACAAATGAAAACGCATGGACTTATTCTTGTATTCGCTCTCCCAGACAGCACAGGAAGGAAAGACAGCACAGAACATTTGCAGTTGTATCTATGGGATGACAAGCACTTAAAACCATTCCACAGCACAAGCTCAGAGCTCACGCTCGTGCCAAGTTTCAGTGACATGTATCAGTAACACTAATTGCTTACTGTTGGGTTTCATTTAACCATCCTGTTTCTAGCAGCTCTCTGAACTATAGATTCTTCTGCCCGAGAATACAAAAGCCCAAGGTATGAGTTCATTGCTAAAGAACGAAAGCATCTCAGCAGCCCAGGCTGCCTGGTGATTTGCTGAGCTCCTCTGCGCCAGTTGTGAGTTTTCTTCTAATTTAACTGTTAAGGTTTAAGCTAAAAAGAATCCACTGGGTGAAGCACTCTATCTATGCAAGCACGATCCTACTCTGAGTCAGGAATGACTCTCTAATAAGATTTTTTTTTTGTTTAATTAAGGAAAAGTAGCGCTCCTGAAACACTACAGTGTTTGCAGTGAAGACTGAGGTTATTTGGGTTTTGTACAAACGCTGTGGTTTGGTCTCACCTTTAGAAGAGAGGTAACTAAAGCACCTTTTTTTGCTTTTTATGAATCACTAGACAGGCAACAGGCTTTTTTTCCCACAGAAAGCCACATTTGCCTCAGTGCTCCAAAGCAATCTGTAAAACTTGCCTCTATCACTGACTAAATATTACAGTTAAGCAAATGTTTTTCTAATGCCTATATCTGATGCCATCAGACAAACTGTAATTTGTGACCAGCCTTTGTATTTGGTAATAGCCTAACGTGGCAGAGTCAGAAGCCATTCATTAGCTCTGGCAGGCAGCTCCAGCCTCCTGTGCAAGGAGCAAAGATTAATGCAGACATTGTACTCGGGGTGGCCCTCATACTGCGAACCTCATGGTTTCAGCTTCATTTACAAATCCAGAAATCTTTTTTTCTTTGCTCAGGAGTAAAAAAATGTTAGTGAATTAAAGCAGTGGTGTTCAGAAAGAAACTATGTAAGACATCCCTGATTTTTATACTATTTACACGTAAACTAGGATATTTGTCCTACTTAGTTTAAATGATTTGCCACTAGCTCTTCCCCATCCCCAAAAATGCACTGGGACGAAGTTTTGCTTGGAATGTGACTGGCAAGGGTGGGAAAGGAAATGTTCCAACTTAGTAATGAGAATAACGCCTAAATGCATAATAGTAGCATAATCCCAAAAAACAGTTCAGAACTGATGAAATTCAGGCATATCCTTTGCTCTGTCTTCTTTGAAACAGGCAACCCCGTAGGAAGACGTACTGCACTTTCCTATATTTCCAGTTTGCACTTTGTGCTGTTAGCTAACATTTTATCTCTGGCTTTTTGAGGTAGTTTAATTTATGTCATACTTTTCATCCTAGATATTTGTTTCTGATTGCAATTTATCTTTTGACATTGAAGCTCATGCTGATAGGGAAAAGTAATTTTACCATGCAATTTAAGACTTGATTCCTCAAACTACTTGAGCATCTGCTTAATTAGATGCTGAAATCACACTATGAAAAAGCACAAAGACTCACAGTCTAACTGTGAACTGGGATGTTTATTGTCTGAGTTCTCTGTGTTTTAATTTCACTCTATATCTGCCATCTATTAGCCAGGCACAATATGTAAACATAAGTAGACGCTATCTAAATTGAACTGTAAATACAACACACAATTATTCTGCATTAAAGTTTAGTAGATTGCAAGAAAATAAGATATCCTGAGAATATGATGCTTGAACTATCCATGCCTTCTGAATGTATTCATTTAGCTTAAAAGCAAGCCAGAGATAGCATATCTCTTGCAGAGCTCATCAATGACACCAGACAGGCTACCCAACATCTTCAATAGCATCTTCTTTTTCTGAAACAAAAGGACTGAAGAAAAAGAAGTCGCTCAACTCCACTCCTCATTCTATACAGAAAATATACATTCTCAAAACGCACATCATTTGGAAAGAAATTGTCAGGAAATTATGAGTTTGTCCATAATTTCTTAAATTATGTGTTTGTTCATAATTCCTTTATGTGCGGAATTGACAGGAGTTACACTACTGTAATAAATTTACTTTTTCTCTTCTTTCTTCAAAGCAAAAGAAGTTAAATTCCAGTCACAGTTATGCCCTCAGGGAATCTAGGGTTTCACTAACACAATAGCAGTGAGTTTATACAGTCCAAGACACCCCAGGAAAGCCATGAATAAATGTCAAAATATCCTATTTCTCTACTGTGTATGTTTCTCTCTCTCTCTGTAATAGTTTGATTCCAAGTAAACTTCATTTACAGGTTCCTTTGAACTCTGTTTGCATCCCTAGAAGTGTATCTGTAAATCTAGAGTCCTCTCTGGTTGTCCTACTGCATGCGCACCCCTAACAGTCCCCTGACCCTGCCCATTAAGACTCCCCCCATCCTAAACAGCCTCCTCCAGGGGTGGGGAATCTTTCTGTTTCTCAGGGCAGAATGAATGTGTTTGGGAGGCCAACAAAACCCCCACACCTTAGTACTATCCAAGAATAATGCCTAAAGAAGTAATAGCTGCATCCCCCGTGGCCACACGAGATGACATCACGGGTCCTTCCAGACCCCAAGCTGCCGGTTCCCCTGGGCCTCGCCGATTCAGAGGTCTTCCTGAATTGAACACACAAGTGATTTCTGCCCTCCAAATATCACAAAAGCCATTAATCATGACCTCATGGTACACACAGAGAAGAAAAAGAAATAGAAAGTGCCAAACTTATCTTTTAAGTGCCTACTACTTCACTGTTTTTTAGCAATCACCGAAGAGACTATATACGTGTATATACATACATATGTTATAGAACGAAAGGTAAGAGGAATGATCTAAATGCATGAGAAGTTGAGAAATCTGAGCTTTTAAGCCAATGAGGTGTCAAACCTGCTCAGCAATCACATGCTGTCAGAGCAAAGCACAGAGCATGGACCTGCTCAGGAGAAGAGACAGGGAGAAAAATGAATCTGGGAGGACCACAAGTCCAGTGAAGTTCATAGAAAGGCTTTGTGCATGCCACAGTGCATCAATAATATACCTTTTGTTAGATGTAATAAAGTCTTGGCAAAGACAGGTGATGACTCAGGAAGCACAAACAAAAATAGAGAGTCTCCAAAAAAGTAAGAAAAACAACTCCAGTCCGTTTCAAGTTTAAAAGAAATATTACCAAAATGAAAAGCAACGTCTGGCAACTAGTCTCCCCACCACCCCAATTTAATTCTGACTCTGCACCATAAGTGTTCAGAGATGGCTTTAGCGAAGTCCAAAGGCCATCAAAGACAGACAGTTCGGAGCTCCTACCCTCAGACAGCTCACGGATCATTTCTGCCCTAAGGAAGTTTCTGAATATAGAGCAGAAACACCCTCTGTGAAATTTCCAGAATGGAAACCAAAATATTTCTCTGAGGATATTTTTATTCTACTCTTGGTCTGGTAACCTGATGTGCACCTTCTCACTTGAACTTTCTTCTCCGGGCACTGGCATGGGCACAGTCCCCCTGGTTGCTGACCCTGCAGAGGGTCTCAGAGCAGCTGGGGTGGCTGGCTCACCTCTGAAGGCAATTCAGGCAAATCTGATTTATTTTGCATTTTAAACAGACCACAAACATGGACACAAGAAGCTACCACATCTCAGCTGAAGGAACAGATTAAGCTGTTCAGCCTCCATCCTAAGACCGCATCTGACTGTGCCTTAAGGAGAGGGCTCCACCATGCTGCATGGGTGAGTGCTGAAAACCTGAGACTCTGTGGGTGCTGTTAGGAGCTGACACAGGAGGCGTTAGCCTCTCCTGTGCTGTTGGGTCTCATGTTGCAAAAGGGTGTGGAGATGGCAGGCAATGTGGAAAGCAGTGGTCAGTCTTGGGCGTTCTTCATCTCCTAAGCGTTGCTAATGCATGGTATTGCAAGCAAGGTCAAAGATGTGAAATCAAAGGACACCATTTCTATGTATTTTGGAGGGGGGGATTTACAGTCACCCTAACTGAAAATGTGGCTTTTCATATTCATTTGAAGAAAACAATACACATACTACTAATAACTTAGAGTCCTCAAAAAGTACTGGCTATTAATATATCACAGTGACATTTCTCAGTAAAGCTTTGGAGCCAGAGCAAGAAATACCAGTGGAAGACAGTCAGGTTTTATGGTGGTGGTGTCCCTAGGCCAAATCCATCCTTCAAGAAACTGTGCTGACACTATTAAAGACACCCCAAGGATGAATTAGACTCATTACATCTTACATTACATAATGAGATCTGTATAGGGGAATTTCTTACAGTCGTACTGCTACAGCTTCTAGTGTTAAATAGGATTTGTACATCCCTAACTTCAAATGAAGTTTCCAAAGTATTTTAAGGTATACATCACCTAGACTACGTAAAACTAATTCATGAAACAGGTTTCCAAAATATACATGCTTTGGTCTTTGGCCCGGGCACATTGCTATGTGCTGTTAAATTGCGGCCGTAGTCCTACTCAGGACAAGAATGCACTTCCCAGATGGAAGAACTGAGCCCTAAGAGATGAGAACATAAAAAGCTGCTGATACCTTGTGATCTCCAGAGAACAAAAAGCAAGTACTTTCCCCATGGCCAACAATAAAATGAGCCATTCGCACACCGAAATACTCTTCCCAGCAAAGCCACCTGAAGCCATCTTCTTTTAGGTACCAGAGAAATAAAATGCAAGGCACAGGACTTGTCCTTCCCACTATGGGTTAAAAATGGGTAAAACAAGGTACATCCAATGAACCTGAAGGAGGAGGTGAAGTACGACTGCCTGTATGGTTGCAAGCTCTGTGCTGCTTTTGAGCCTCCAGAGTAGAGCTCAGCTTGACATTGAAAAGCTTTGTAGAGGTTGGTCATTCTCTCAAACTTGACACAGTCATAAATCCAAGGCACTGTGCAGTCAGGCACAGAGTTGTTTTTTTTCCCAGGATGAGAACACATCTGAAACAACATGCTCAGACAGTATGGTATTATTTACTTACAGCTGAGCTTAGGAGATCGGGTAGCAGCCTCAGAAATTATCCCAATTATTTGAAATTGCAGTATAGTGTAAGAATTCTGTCAGGAGAGAGAAGTGCAAGAGACAGAGTGGTGGGAAAAATTAAGATGGCTTTTTTTTTTTTAATAAAGCAAAATGAACCAAGGCAAGTATTCAAAAATAAGTTACTAAAAACCATTTTATAAACTAGCTTTAAAATTCCTTAATAGCATTAGCTTACCTTCTGTTGTGTCTGAAGAAATATATATGAACCAATAATGTTCTCATGAGATTTCATTACTGAAAAGGCTCATTAGAAAAGGCATTAAAATACTAATTACCTCATAAACTATTTAGTTGTGTACCCACTGGGATAGTACTTACGAGTGCTCAAGCTCTTCATAGATCCAGCTAATCAATTAATGCTCATTACAACCAGAAAGAGTATGCAGACTGCAGCATGCAGGAGAAATAAATAAGTCAGAGGTTAGCAAAGAAAGTGACTTGGCTGTAATCGAGCCTTCCTTTGTAACACAACTGTTGTCTGCTACGATTTAATTTTAATCAGCCTTTTTGGTACTTCTGGTAACGTGACTCTTCTTGTCTCGAGAATCTCAGCTATTGTTATTGCTCCTTGAAGTACATAATTTATTATGGGAGATACACCAAATGACATGTGGAGATTCAAGTGGACAGGTACAGTGTTCACCGATACCATGCTAACATTACCTACTGGGTGTGTAAATGAAGAGGAGAGAGGCTTGGGGGTGTGTCTTGTGGGGGTTTCTCCTTCAAAGAAGAAGAGCAGCCACGGAGACACAGATGAGCTGCCAGCTTTCCTGCACGTGCTCCCCAGAAAGCAAAGCCCAACACCAGTGCCTACCTCCCACCAAGGCTCAGGAAGGGGCAGGAGACGTCTGCCGGTGAGAACTGGGCTCTCACGGTGTTTTACAAACACTGTGGGGGAAGAGGTCTTGCTTTACGGCCCACAGAGAGGGTACATACACTCCTTCACTTCAGGAGCACCAGGACCATGGACTCTCTCTCCTCACTTGACACAGGTGCCCAGTACTGACATTGGGAGCACCTGGAGCCTGGATGGAGCCTGCTAGGCTCCTCTCCTTGCCTTTTGCCAAGGCTCCTGTAGGGAGGCTCCTGGTATACGTGCTGTCATCATTAGTCTTGCATGGATATCAGTCCATCACTCATGATGCTAACATCCCACTGAGAAACAAAGGATGGAGATTGACCTGCAGGCAGCCCATTCAGGCAATGCCTTCAGGCAATGCCATTTCCCAACTACACGTGCATCATGATTTCTCCTGTCCTGTAACAACCAGGAGGCCAGCAGCACGTTTCTGAAAGAAAGACACTTTGGGAAATGTGGCTCTCAGCATGATCTACAACATCTCTGGTTAAAGACATCCAGAATTTAACCTGGTTGCTTATCATCTCCTTCACACATGCAACTCAAGAGCTTCACTTCTGCTTGAGACCTTAAAAATGTCTGTAGAAAGATCTTACATGTTCCAGAGAAATGCATGTTCACGGTCTCTGTTGCTTTCACTGTGGAGGGGCAAACCAAAGATGGGAACTAGCCAAGTGAGGGAACCCTCAAGTTACTTCATCCAACTGGTCATTGCCCAGGTTGTGGTGGTCAGGAGCCCTAGGGATAGCCTAGCTCCTCCTCTAGGAGGAAAGCGCATGGGGACTACAAGTCACAGCTATGTTATTTAGATTTTTGTGGGCAGTATTAAACTAGCTTCATATATACCAGTTTTACTAAGACTAGTATAAACACATCTTGAATTTTAAGTCTAGATGAAAGGGAAGCTTTACTTTCTAAAATCTTTTAAATGGGATCAAGCTACCTTGTTTTCTGAAATGAGGGATTTGGGTATCCTTGGACAATCCCAGTAACCACAAATTTCACCAAGGGCAAATCATTCCTATTTTAATTCTCAACAGTGATGCGTTTATATACCAGTTTCCACATAAACCCTAGATTACCTCTGGGAACTCTTTATTCAACTAATTCAAACATTGTTTGGATCAAGTTTCCAGTCAAACTAATCCACCACTAACATCATTTAGAAGACTGACAACTCCCTGTAAATTGATGTAGCGGAACAAATTTCCCATTCTTCATGCAAATGGTAGTCATCCTAAATGTTAGTAAGTGATTTTTGGATAATACTGATGGATTTTCAGTTATTGATTGTTCTTCAACATTCTAAAGTATTTCAGGAAAAGTGGTTTCTTAACAAAAGATAAGGCAACGCACAAAGAAATAAATGGACAAATTTAGCCAAATAGGCATAGATAAGATTATGCCTGCATAGTAAAAGTGCATGGAATGAAGAAAAAAATTACACACATGCACATGTGCACAAACACACACACCTGCAGACACGTGGCCAACAACGTTGAAGCTCTTCAGATCGTTAGCTGTTACTACTGCCTACCACTGCCTCTCGTTTAAACGAAGTACTCAGTCCAGATTTCGTACACATTCAGGTATTAATGTTTTGGCAGGACTTTTTAATTTAAGAGGATTCCTAGAAGATGAAGTTAGAGCAGTATCTGTTGCAAGAACCCAAATACATAGTTTTCTGTGACACATGCACACACACACACACCGCACACCACCACCAGCCGTCAGAGCAGCCGTATGTGTCCATCAGATGGAAAGCAGATCAGGACTTCACCCACCCTCATCCTGGGTATCTCCTGCCTGCTATGTTGGCAGCCAAAACAAAGTTCATGCTTAACCTCATGCTAAAGAGCCACTGTTAACAGTTGGGGAACACAGTCCATCCTCTTTACATATATTTCTCCTGAACCACAAGCAGCACATAAAGCAGACTCCAGTCAAATCCAGTAATGATGCTAGGTATTTTGGGAAGAGAGAAAAAAAAAATAAAAGCAAAAAGTTGGCACAGTAAGGCAAATGTCATACTTTGGTGTATAGTGGTGTTCTGTCAGAAGCCAGACATATTAAAAATATTTACATAATTTAAAATAATTTGTACAGGTCTAGTAAAGTCTATTTTGGGCTTTGGGCTTTAATAAAAGTTTAAACATTTGCTAGATCCCATTGGACTTCATGTGTAACCTTGGCATTTGAGGGCAGTATTGAGGATATGCCATTACTAAACTTTTCGTATTAGTATGAGTGTGAACTGAAATACTATAATAAAAATATAACAATATTTCTTGCAACTTGAAAACAGCCCTGGACTTTATATGTATTTCCAGATGGGAAACTAAAAATGCACTCTATATTTGCACATGTATACTCAGAGGTGGCTTTTAGTCTAATTTAAACATTCCAGAATAATGTGGCCTAAATATAACAACATGAATCATCTATTAGTTTCAAAGAAATATCTGGCAATTTTTCCTTATGAACCATTAGGGACAGGTACCAATACCTGTCACTGGCTGACATAGGAGAGTCAAAACCCCCTGGTGATTTCTTGGTATGATGAATCAATCATAAAAAATCTCCTGATATTATTTTGGGGCTTAGAGAAAATAGTTTATCCTTAAATCTTATCTAATGAACACCTATAGGAAGCAGAGTTGAAAAATTAAGTCAGAAAAAGTTCATATAAGGCGCTGAAAGATTTGGCAAAACGCCAGTGTGCAAAAAGAAGAGGCAAATATGTACTGTATTCTAAATAAAAGAATCACATTAAAACCAAAAGCCAAAACCAACAAAATGCTTACCTGGCAGTATCAAACTGTGGAAGGGCCAGAGCTTGCCCAAAGGAAAATTTTGAGATTCAGAAGTATAAACTAGGTCCCCAGTTAATGCAAAAACCACACAGTTCCTTTGAAGTCAATTAATTTATACAGGTTTACAGCAGCTGAAGATCAGGGCTAAATTTTAAAAGTAATCTTTGACTATATCAAAAATGTTGCCTCTGATTTTTTAAAGGTAGAGGAGTGAAATTCTCTTTTAAGCTGCTTATGGGGCTTGTTTCATTTCTGAACACCTATTTTGGAAAATTAAAACAGAGAGGAGACAAGCTGAACTGCAGTGAAAAGGTGGCTATGGTGGTTTAAATAATTTCCACCAGAGTGAAAAACAAAGCTACAGGAATCCTGGCTGCTGTTTTTCTATTTTACAAAAGCTTTCTTTTTGGTTTACAATATAATTTTAAGACCAAGCTTTCATGAATAAAAATGTAATATAATGAAGGTAACAATCCTAAATTAAAGTACTTCCACACTGATATTGCTACTAAATGAAGAATTTGATACTATCTTAAAATAAGATTTTTAGAACATTTTTCAAAGTGGGAATGAGTGGGTTTCAGTGTGACTTTAATATATAAAATAGGAGAAAAAATAGCACACCCATGACTAGAAGAGGGAGGTTTTGCATAAATTAAATTATATTCCTAAAAAACTGACAGTGTTTCAGTCAAATCTTTGAGGTTAATCTCTAGCTGGCCAAACTCCATGTTCCCCCTGCCTCTGCAATACTGGCAGGCAATTATTCCAGTTGTATTAAGTATTTTGCTGTCATGTTTGTAATATAAGTCACTTGAAATGGGGTAAACCATCTAAAGCAGAGTAACCCGGAGTTGCCCACATTGCTGGAGAAATTGCAATCAGTCCTCAAGCACATGAGCAACAAGCTGTGAGTAAAGGCTGCTCAGGTCCCTGGGTGGGAGGGGGTGTCCCGTAAAGGTGGGCTACGCAGTAATTGTAGCATAGGGAGGATATAGAGCATGAGAGGACACGACCAGCTATGCTACATCCCATGCAGTCTGACTACAGAGCACATCTGGGAAGATTATTCATAGCATTTCATACACTAAAATCTCAGATAAACATTACTGGCCAGCAATTTGCTAGTAAAAAACCACAAGCGGAGCAAAGTTTGCTGCGTAAGTGTTTCCAGGGTGGGAGACCCAGCCTGTCCCAGTTTTTAAATTACCTCCTTGATAACTCTCTGAACATAAATAAGAGAAGTTGCACTAATGAACATCTGGAAGACAGTATATAACCCTCCCACTGCTGAAAAGTGTCACCGGCCGTATCTGACAGAAGAAACAACAAATGCTGTGAGCATTTCCTCAGACTGAACACAGCTTGTAGCAGTATTTCAAAAATGCCTGTGATCTTAGAAGGAGCTCTACAGGCGTATTCGTTAGCCCTGGTTTGGATATGGTTGACATTATGGGAAAGTAAGTGCTCTCCTGAGATTTCAGTGAAAGCCACGATGCCAGGGAAGCTGATCTCACAAGGCTTCCATCATCTCAGATGACAGAAGTCTCAGAAGATCAGTTAATTTTTGTCATTCTGAGCCAAAATCTCATCAGTAAAGTTCACGAAACTTCAGGGGCCTTAAATCCAAACACAAACTGCCACCTTCATTTGGATTTGGATCTAAATTTGAGCCTGCACCCCTTGTAAACTTGAGGAGTTTCAGAGTCTCCTCATTCTTCCACTAGTCCTGAAAAAACACTGTATTTCAACAATTATATTCATATTACCAATACTAATAATTAATACTAACTTTAAAAAATACATTAATATAAATTGTACTCAGACAGAAGTTGTGTTTTCTGTACGTGGCAGCCAGAAATTCTTCTGTGCTTGTTTCAGCTCTTCCACTGACAAATTGTGTGGCCTCTAGTGAGTCCCTTCACTTTTCTCTCTCTCTCAGTTCAACAGCCTAAAATTATTTATCTGACAGGAATGCTATCATAATTAATAAACTGCTTCATTAGCTACTGAATAGTTTTAGAAAACACTTTTTAAGCCTGTCCATAAAGCAGAGATTTATTGCCATGAGATTTTTGCTTCCAGCTCTTGTGTCCTCGCTGGTTAAAATATGGAGCTGGTAAAGTAATACCATCCCCTCCACCCCGAAGCCCATCACTTGTCATGAGACACACTCGTACCTCCTGAGCAAACACCAGGCTTAACGCACAGCAGCCTGAAGTGCAAAAAACCTTTCATTATTCATCTTGGAAATCTTGGAAAGTAAAAGCTGTACAAATTCCAAGCAAAAGCCTGAAATATATCTATGCAAAGCAGAACTTCCCTGTAATGCAACCATGTTTTTATTTTTATAATTTCCTTTTTCCCTGGCTTCGCTACCATAAAGACTTGCTTTTACTTGCACCGGCTCCCACTGACACACAACTTTACACGAACAAAACCTTTTCTGGAAAGGATGGTTCAGCACCAAACAAGTCGCCCTCGCGTATACGGATGCATCTGACTTAAGTTTCAAAATCTTGCAACGCACAAAAGCCAGCAGTGCATGTGTTGGGCTAGATGATAGCTACAGCAAGCAAATGTTAGGATTGTATTTCAATTATTGCTATGGTTACAAAATCAGGGTGGACACTGGAGGGAAAAGGAGAAAGAGAAACAAATCTACAAAGACGGTAAACCCTCTGAGGGAAGAGAGGGTGGTGGAGAAAGAGGGAAAGAGAAAGGGTGAGGGCTGGTGGGTGGGGGAGAAAGCGAGGTCATTTTAACACCCAGCTGAATAAAGGCAAACAAAATCATAAAAATCCAAGTTCTTCTAGGGAAACAGTGCTGATAAGATCACCACAGGATAAAGTGACACAAAGGAAGAAAAATGCAAGGAATTGTTACAACTCGTGTCTGCAACAGGCAACGCAATTTGTATGCACTCAGGAGAAGCGAGATCAAATATGCAACACGTATTCGCAGCAGCGATGAGTAACTGAACCGCCTCGCTCCTCTGTTGCACTTATTGAGCCGCTGACAGCTTAAGAAGAATTAGTTCCTACCCAGTCTAGTTCAAAATCCAGCGTTTAGGCATGACGGGGACAAGGTCCTGTTTCAGTAAACAAAACAAAATATGATTAGCTTCACCCATCACATTAATACCTTAATCCACAGCAAGGCATACTGTCTGCAGTCAAAGCTACTGCCCGGGGAGGATTTTAAAGCACAGACCAGGAGCACACTGAAAGGTCGGCTTTGGGGACTTTAAAACAAGCGCAAATGTAACGGGAGATACAATTTCAGAATAGTGAATTTTGTCAACAGTTGCAGAAGCACTGTGTTTTTTAACTATTTAGCAGTCTCTTCCTTGAAAACATTTCTGAGTTACCGATACAGAAAATTTTGTCACAACTCTTCTTTTTTTTTTAAAAAAAAAAAAACCAAACCCAAACTGGAAGGCTTCACTTGGCACATTTTCTTTTTCTTATGCTGCTTTCTTTGCTTTATTGTGAAGGACAAGATGAGAAATTGCTGTTGAAAGCTCTGCAGAGATGCGACATTTTTCTTTCTGCTCGGTAGTCCAGAATCTGTGCGAAGAAAAGCCTTCTGGCCCTGAAGCAACGTGTGTTGCTCTGCTAAAGTGACTCCTTTCCTAGCCAGCTCGATAGGAAAACACGGACTTCAAACCGTTTATTATATTTAACAAAATATCTTCGGTCATGAAGTGTTAAGTAGCTAAACCTAGAGCTTCAGTGGTGCTGATCCTGCCCAGGCTGCCTGCGCCAGCCTCCTGCCTGAAATCAGTATGGAAACCTCGCAGACCTGGGCCCAGAGCTGGTACCCAGCGGAATGTCCTTCGCGAGGCCACCAGCTGCCCCCGGATGCCGCGGCCGTCAGGGCAGTGCTCGTGTTTCCGCACCCAGCAGCTGCTGCAACGGCTGAGCCGAGCACCAAACCGGGGCTGGGGTAAGAGGTTTACTCCAGCAGATTCTCCCTTTTGCACCAGTTGCACCACCACAGCTTACGGGCAAGGAAGCAGGCGTTATTTGTAAAGGATGAAGCAGCAGAAGACTCCATCCAAATGCAGACCCCAATCTGCATCTGAGGAAAGCCGGCCACCTTTGCTTTTCCCACTTGGCTGACGTGCTGTGTTCCTGGAGAAAGGGAGCAGCGCCTGTCTGACAGCCACACGACATGCACCCAGGTCCCCGCAGCCCGTCCTGCCTTTCCACTGGGATGGAGAGCTGAGCGACGCTGGGACCGGGATTTTCAAAGCCACCAATAGGATCTGGACCCCTAACTCTCATTAAGTCAAATTAAAAATTAGTGCTGATGACAACAGGCTAACTACCAACTTTTCACCTCCTCCTCCTCTGCAAAAGCTGTCCAGCACTCTTAGGTAAATTATGAGGTTCAGTTAATATGTATATTTTACCATTATAATTAGGAACATGCTCATTGCTGGTTTATTGTTTTTCTTTTCTGGTATGTTTTCACTCTTACATCTGATAGACACTTTCAAATTAATTTTCTTATTACTGTTCAACCTAGCAATTCATGCAGGGCAAAAACAATAGCCCACAACCCTTCTGATATGGAAACCATTTCTTTTTTTTTGTTTTTAAAGAACCATACAGATTCTGTCAGGAAGGCAGGCACAGCCAAGCCACACATATTATATTTTAATTAAATTTTATAAAACTACATACCCAGTGAAGGGCAGAGGGAGAGAATTAACAGGTCAAATCAAAAACTGTATTCTTAAGTAAGATTGTTTTCATTGCCAGCCTGCTTTTTATACCTCCTTTCAGAGCTCATAAATCTCTACAGGTAAAGGTCAATGCCTTGCAAAATTCAGATAGAGAGGCATCAGCTATGCCGAAAAGACCTGCCTTCATGCAGCCTTCCAGCGGTTCAGTGCACACTATTTATCTTTTGCTCCGGTAATCCGTACGGTATTGCACTTCCGAGTTATAAACCCCTGAATACTCTGAAACTGCAAACCAAGCTGTATGTAAGCAGTATATTAAGGCAAAGGCACCGCCAACAATTCCGAGTTCATAATATTCCCAGCCTACTGAACCACATGTTAATATGCTACACGTGCTATTCTGCATATTTTTACCATGTACACCTACAGCTATACGTTTCCTCCACTTTCCAATGCAATATATTTCAATGCAAAATCAATGTGTGTTTTTGGTGGGCAGCAGAAAGGTTTTATCCACTCGGCTCTGAATCTGAGGTGAAAACAGTATTGATTTAGATGTTCACTCATTCATTTACTCGGACAGTTTTAAAGCACTAGGTGGTAACCTAATTGAGAGGCACACTGAGAGGGAAACTGGGATTGTTGTGATAAATTAAATCAGTTCTGGGATGTCATCTACAATACTTTAATATTTGAAGTAGCATTCTCCTGAAAAAATGAAACCAGGAAACGAGCATCTTGGGTGGCAGAATATGGCTTTCTATAAAAGCCAGGTAATGCAAGCTGATTAAAATACAAATAGATAAATAAATTGCATATTATAGAAAAACTAATGGAACACACATTCTATATGTGTGCTCATATATATGTATGCATTTATCACACCGGCTTCCATTTCCTACTGCAACCTGATTAGGTACCCATCAAGGTACATTTTACAGAAGCAAATTAAGTCACATGAGTCACCAAATAGTGTTATGACTGCCACATACCAAATATTGCTCAGGTACACACTTTCATGAGCCTGAGGCCAGAAGGATTTGGTCTCACGTCTGGGTCTCGCATTTGGAGGAGCCTGTCCTGCAGTCTCTCATGTAGGCACAGAGAAAATGCTGACCCATCTGCCACAGTTCTGGACAGCTGATGAATCAGGCCCAAAGTCCCCCAAACTTCTCCAGATACTGCAGCCATTAGCTGCCAGCAGCTTAGATGACTCTGCTTAGTGTTCAACACATATACTCTTCGCAGAGCGGGGCCAACCAAAGAGAACATATTCAGGGCTGGATGCACCAGCAGTAATAGCATTAGCAGAATCCGGGGAAATCTGGAATTCCTTCCTAATGCAGGACGCAATCCTGTTAGGTACTGAGCTCCCTCATTTTCCAATTTTTAAAAGAAGGCATCAGAGTATGCGAAGTCTCATGCTTTGAGCACGAAGCAAAGTGAAATAGTTAATAAGAACAAACATGCCTGTAATACAGATGATTCAGATTTAAAATTCATGAACTTACATGTAAGAAATAATTTTGCTCTGAATATTTTCTACATTTTTTCCACTTTGTGTTAGTGCAGGGTATTGTTAACAGATCTGTATTTTTCAAAGCAGTGGCTAAATGAAGAGGCTTCTTACATTACGTGTATGCTCAAACAGAAATTAAGTATAAAACTAGAATATAGGGTATTAAAAAAATTTAAAATGAAGAAAAGTCCTGGAGCTCTGAATTATGCCTCTTACTCTTAAGAGTTAATGAGTGTGGATTTTTTCCAGTTCTGGGAGAGTGGCAGAAAGCCCCTGAGAAGCAAAGGGGCTGCTTGTTCACTATACTGTGTTTTGGAACTGATAGCAATTTCTGTCTGAAAGAACCGTATCCTCATACGTTAGGTTTAGAGAGAAAACCCGATTATCCAGATTAAAAAGTAATTTGTATTAATGTACACTTTTAGCTATTAAAGCACAGAATTCTCACCATATGCACCAATAATTTAATCTTGTTCTTAAGTAGCCTCACACTTCCAGTAAAAAAAAGGCAGGGGGTGGCGGGCAGAGAGTAAACTACAGAACCTTTAGTCCCCAAAACAGATGCCAGTTTTAGATTTATTCAGCCAAGGAGTATTTAGCTTGGCTCAGCTATGCCTGAGTTGAAAAAACACTCGCCTATTCCAAAAAGTTTTTAACAAGCTCTGCTGCAGATGCTGTTGCCATTTGGCATGTCACCGTCACTGTGTGGTACAGCAGAGAGAGAACTCTTGACCACAGGTTTTCCTTGGCCAGGGGAGACAGCATTTTTGGCTATCGCTCTTCTTCTGGCCAACTGGCTGCATGTTTACGGAGTGTGGTTTTAGACGGGGTGTTAACAGAGGTTGGGTTAACAGCCTAACCCAGACCAACAGGGAGGCGAAGGCATGACCTATCCAATCTAAGAAAACAGGGATAGAATAAGCTCGTATATGCTGTTGCTCCTAACCAAAAATCTCTTGCATACACCGTACCTATAGACAAGAAGATATTTTTCTTTGCCTCAGGATAGATGACAACAACTTTAAAAGATGTACCAGTCATGCAAAGTAGAAATATATAAAAACATGTGGTTGCTTAATCTTTGTCGGCTTGATTTCATTCTCTCACTTACGACAATTTTACTTTGGCAAAATGCCACTGAAAGAATTTCAATGAAGTTACTGCCGTTTTCCACTACGATGAGATATCTTGAGAGGATAAAAACCCTACAGAGTTAAACTTCAAACTTCTATCCTCATATTTCCACTAGCCAGCAAACGGCAGTTCTGAAACTGAAAAAGGCTAAGTGTTTCTACATTGATGTACTCAGTTCTAGGGATACTAGTGCCGAATACCTCCGTGACAGTGCATACAAAGCTGGGAAAAACTTACAAATGCCCAATTGTAGTTTAGTTTACCTACATTAATCCTATACCAGTACATCTGCCTGAGAAGCCTTCACCTTGTAAGACATACAACAACTTTAAAAAACACTATGACATTTGACTCATATAAATAGATTATTTTTGTCCAAATTCTGACTCTTCTTTTGACGGCAACACCTTTGTTGCACTCAAGCAAAAGAAAATATCCCAGTTTTATAGATATCGTTTTCTCTGCTTTTCTAATGCTGCCATTGCCCTGACACACCATGCGCCTATCGGGAGAAAACAAGAACTATGTACACGACCTCCACATCAGAAACTTTTTACTTCACTCTTTATTAACTGGCAGTTTGCTTTAAGCCAAGTTGTGGAGCACAGACACCATCAGAGAATCAGCCAGAACATTTGCTTAAATTCTACTAATCTGCACCAAAAATCCTATTTGACACAGTACGGATCAGATAGCCCACCCTTCCCTTCAGTTTCCTCTCACCGAGAGTTCAGCTAGGACTAGGAACATCTTGAAAGTTCATAGACACAAAGACAATTTACTGCAGTGTATTGAAAAAGAGTATAACATATGACTAAGAATGAAGTAAGCAGTGTCTGGCTACATCCCCCACTGTCTGGGTAACCAATATGCAAGAGCAATGTAAGAAAAGAAAATAATTTTAAAAAATTTTCTCTTTTTACCATTTTGGCTTCTGAATGCATTGGGGGGACTTGAGGTGAAGCACACGGATTATTGAGGTTCGGCCCCTGCATCCCCATGATGTTGGAGTTCATTGACATTTGTCGCTCCATCTTTTAAAAGAAAAAGAAAAAAAAAAAAGGTTTGAAAACGTCTGGAGACATTTGCAAGAATTTATGCTCGGTTTCTATTTAAATGGACTCAGCTTTATTTCTTCAAGTCATGACTGGAAAAATAACAATCTGTGTCGTGAATTGCATGTGTGTATGTGTGCAGGCGTGTGTTTCATCAGAATCAGCCCTGAAAACTCACAGCCAATTACAAAGAAAAGGGTTCTTTACTAAACAAATGTAGCAGCCACCCAGGTTTGCATTTTTTTTGTAATGATTTTCTCCCTTTCAGTATAACAACACTCGGAGTTAAGTGGTTTTAAAAGCATCACTGTATAAAGTTGTGGCTTCCCCTGTCAGTGCAGCCCAACTTAGCTTGTTAAAAACATAAATAAAAACCTCCAATCTTGAGTATACGGAAAATGAGTTGGCTCTTTTTCCTTCACTCGGACTGCTCAGCCAAGAAGAGTTTTCCGTATGTCTTGTAAGGGAAGCTTTCATGTACTGCTGAGATAGATAGAAAAAAACAAAGCAGAACTCCTCCTGGTCATCCAGAGCCCTCTCTGCAAGCTACTCTCACTAGGCTGTGAGGGAGGGATACAATTTTCAAACAAAACCTTAATGGCTGGCAGTAAGGACTGGATAAAAGAATTTCCTGTAGTGTCTTCCCCGAAAAGAGGCAAGCCCTGTTGCACCGCTAGTCATCGGTAGGGGTGATGAGGAGGGTTATGGGGCTGCTTTCAACCGGAGCTGAGCATCCGGTCTTGCTTTAGGCCAGTCCCCAAAATCTTTGGCTCATATGAGAACCAAGTTTTTGGATCCTCCTGAGCATTTCCAAGCAGGGGAGCTATATTTTGTGCTCTGCGGTGAGGCACTGACTCCCGCCTTTCATGATCCCAGCAAGAATGGGCGCTGAGCCTGGGGGAGAGGGCAATATCCCACTGCCTGCTGGTGGGGAGAAGCTGCCTCTGCCAGGGGCCCTCACCCTCTCCATGGGACAGGAGCGGCTCCCATTGCCATCTCCTCTGCAGCCCTTTCGGGAGGGCTGTGGGGCAGGAGCTGCGGCCGGGGCAGCCAGAGCCGAGAGGGTCTGTCTCGCCTCCAGGCTCGCATCTCTGGGGCTCTCAGCCAGAGCACTCCTGCTTGCCTGCAAGCACAGCCACCCAAAGGGCTCTCCGGCAGCAACCTGAAGCCCCTGAGCTTACCCTGAAGTAGGATGTTTGCTCCATTTCAGGTTTCTTAGGAATCATGCCAGAAAAAAACTGGCCATAGTGACATGTCTTATATTTTTTTTTTGTTGAACTTCCTGGTCGATATTCCAGGAAAGTCTTATTGATAAGTTATTAATTAATAACTAATTAATGACTGCTCAAATAGCAGCCAAACCTGAATCTTTGCGGCCCTGTGGAATGTCCCCCTTGCTCCAGCAGAGCCAGAACAAGCAGTGCTTTCCTCTCTCCCATGGTCGATCGCTCTCAGGTTGCCTTCCAAGCATCATGCAACGAAACTGCAACTTCTCCTTTCCCAATCCCTTCTTGCCTGCACCATCCTTACTCATCTCCACCCCCTATCTGCCCAAGTGTCTTATATTGAAAGGGTTCTTAAAATCATTTAAGAATTTGAAGCTACAATTGCAAAGCACCCTTTGTCTCCCAGAAGATGGGGAATATTCCCAGCTCTGCAGAAATTAGTAGAAGTTGAACAGGAAGTTGAACAGCGATCACAACCAAATTCTAATTAAGTGCAAGTAACAAGGCTGGAAAAGTCAGTCACTTTTTTTTTCTTGCTAGCTGATCATCTCCCACAAACAAGAGGATTACTTAGAGTTCACTGGCATAACTTATGTACATGGTTTTTCCAGCTTTGTCTGACTTGAGAAAAATCTTTTTGATACTGATCTCACCTACATAATCGAGTGTGAGAATGAGAAATTGTAGTAATGTAAACCATTTCTAATCACACTCATGCTAATTAACGTGCCATTAACTGCACCAGAAATACTCTTGTGTAAGATGAAGCAGAGGAAAAGGTCCAGCTTCCTTAGCTCATTGCACTTTGATTTTACAGAAAATCCAGCATGCTGGCTGTCACCTCTGGATAGGTTGAATCAAGCAAAAACCCAACCTCCCCCCCCCCCCAAAAAAAAAAACCAATCCAAAAAACTTACAGGCATGAGTACAGCAGAGGATCCAGGCATGGTGGGGTTGGGCAGGGTGCCAGGCATAGAGGCAGGCATAGGCTGTCTTTGTCGGTTGTGTAGGTGCAGTAGTGAAGACAGAGAACCTGGGACAGGCCTAGGAGAAAAATAAAGCAAGCCGTTATAGGCTATGGAGACCAAAACAAGCCTCACCCATGCCAGCCATTGCGACGCACAGGCGACTCTAGACAAGCAGGCGCAGATAAGCCAATCCAGCATTTGTCCTCTCCTGCATAAACCAGTGGAACAGAAAGTTTTCAAGAAACAGATGAATCACCTTCCCTCTACTATTTATCAGTTAGAGCACCGGTATAGTTCATCTGATAGAACACGAAGACCAACATAACAGCCAGTCTCAGTCTATGCACCTCTGCAGCTTACAGTGGCCAGCAAAAGATTTCTATGGGCAAAGCAGGAAAATCTCCTGGCGTGCCACATCAGTGCATTGCTGTAAATTCAGCCCTCAGGAACAAAAATATCTGGATGATAGTTTTGCAGACTATGACAGAAAATTAAACACTCTTAAATTAATTTTGAAATTTTATCACCTGTAAATAAACTACTCTAAAATGAGTATTTCATCTCACTCTTGATATTCTCTCCTATGAAACTCTACCAAGCCTTTGCTCCAAAGCAAGGTTCCTGATTTTACCAGTTAGCAGGTCACCAGGGCACAGAAAATGGAAAAAAAAGAAAGAAAATTAGCAAAATTACATTCAGATTAAGTAGCTTGTAAAGGCAAAAAGTACAGACTATAAAAAAGCAGAGTGAGTTATTTTGGCAAAAGGAGTTCAAAAGATTTAGAAGGATTTTTCTAAGTACAGTACAGGGAAAAGAGTGCATGTGAGAAAGCAGGCCCACTCACGAAGAAGAATCATAAAATTAATGGATTAAACAAAGCTGGGAGTTAGTTAAATTAATCAGCTTTTTTTTTGTTTGTTTCTTTGTTTTGAAGAAGGTATGAGTTGCTTGAAGTTTGGGGTAAATATAACTTGTTACCTTTTCGAAAAGCATGAAAATAAGAAAGCTTTCACATACAGTGCCTCAGCAAACATTGCTAGTACAAGTTAGTAGGTTAAATTCTCACGGAACAGGATGCTCTGCAGTATAGTACCTTGTTTACACTGTTTATTAAGCAGGAGACATACCCCTAAAGGTATGAGAAGGACCAAAGAGAAGGGGCATAGTCCAGGAGCTTGAAGAGCCTCTGCAGGAGGGAGCATGGGAAGAGTCTAAAGACGTTTGGAGCCTTGAAATGTCAGGGCTGATTTTCCGCCTTGGCAGAAGCATCCTTTGCTTCAGTGACAAACCCACAGCTAGCCATGAAAGCCTCAAAATCGTGCTGGGCTGGTCAGGGAAGCAGAGTCATAACCTCAGAGCGGCGAGGGGGAAGATAGTTGCTTCTCCCACTTGGTTTGAACAGTGTCACACCAAATGATGGGGTTTTACCTCTTGCCCCTCCAACTGTGAATATGGTAATCATGAATACATAGACCCCTCTTCTAACTTCAGCTGTCACTTCCATTTTTTCTAACAACAAGAAGCCAAAGGCTGTGAGCAGTGGGATTCACAGACTTCTTGTAGTGAGGACACCACATCCAGACTCCTAAAGTGGAGGTGTCTGTCTCATGGCAACACCAGCTTCTTCTGACCTACAAATCTCATCCTCTTCTGCCCAGAGCTCAAGCCACCTAATTCCCTCTTCCCTAAAACTACCCAGTATTTCCCACCCTTGGACTTTCAGTCCTTCAGCCCTCCTCTCTCCAACCCATTCCCCCAGAAACATTTCTGTCCCACCTCCCTTGTACCCAGACACCCCGCTCCTCCCACCCCTCTGCCCTCAGCTGCCCTCTCTTTAGCAGCTGCACATGACTGAACCCATCCTTTTGTCTTGGTTCTCTATGGAGAGAAAAAGCCTGTGTTTTGAACGATGTTTTAAAAATCCTCCCAGACACATACAGTACTTATTCAGAGGGAAAAAAAAAAAACCTCAAAACAACACCAAATGTATGTCAGATACAGACAAGAAGCTCTTCCTATGCCTTCCTGGTTATCTGCTGATGGAGGAATATGATGTACTTTACATCTTCACAGCCCCCCAAAGAAACTCAAGCCAATGTCTCCCAAATACGTAGCGTAACCCTGCAAGAGGTTGCAATAAGTGCTGTGAAGGAGCATGGGTCAGCTTCTGGGATAGAGCACTCTACGGTCAGCTCAGCACGAGGCTAAACCTGGGGAGTTGTGGAGGTAGTGTAAGTGGAATGGATGTACTGCAGGGAAAATGGGCTCAGAAAATACACAAGTATTTTCTTTCACAAATTTCTTTCACAAATATTTCCAAGTACACAGCCCCTGACCCATCCTACTCTCCACTTAAAACACAGCCGCTCCACGTACCAGCACTCACTCACACAAGAGGACTGACAAATCATTAGGACAGGGTCAAAATAGCACGAAAAGCAGATTCAGTCATCCTTTGAAAAGAAAAAAGTGAGGAATACCCATCTGAATGTGAGGAGGAGAATGATCTCTGGTTTCCAGAAGCTGTGGTGACCCCTACAAGCAAGAGTCCACTTCCCACCAGCCCATCCTCACTGCAACCACAGCCCTGTAGAGCCGCAGACAGCATGCTCAAATAGGTCTTCTCTATCTCGTACTTTAAAGTCCATGCGACCGCCTCCAGGAGGAAGGGCTGAGACCTTGACCCTGGGGGGGGGGAGGGCAAGGAGCAGAACAAAGTGTGCTGTAGCCACGGACTGGGATGCACCCTGGGTTTCCTCCCAGGAGGGTGGGCAGGGAAGAGCGGGCAGGAAAGGAGAAAGTGCTGCTGCACCCTCATGCCTGTCCTGGGATGAGACTGAGGTGTGCGCCCACCCGCCTGCCCAAGCTCTGGAGTCCTCCAGGTCCACCGGCTTAGACACAGCCTAAGGGAACTGCGCTGGTTAACAGGAGCAATGCATTCAGTAAAAGTATCACTTAAGTTTTCAGTGGGACCAAAGTAAAACAAGTACCCTGACAAGAGCCCCCCTCCTTTATTCGTTCTGAGACTGTCCCGCATACAGACCCTTTGTAGAATTCACCAGTTTCATAATAAGCTTAGGTGTTAGGCTGTTTGACAGAAACTTATTTTGGCCTGACCTATGCAATTTGTGCAAGTGATTCTCAAGGGACTGCATGGTTTAAGTTTTGCTTGTACGTTCCAGAGCCAAAAAAATTTCCAAAATTGCTTTAATGAGTTTGGGAATATGGGACTTGGGCAAAGGGGAATTATTGGTATTTATTAAAATGGCAAGGAAGCTTCCTTGCTGTCCCCAGTTTCACCTTTAACGCTGCTTCGCATTGGGGGTCTGCATATGCTTTACGCTCAGCAAGAAGAAAAAAAATCCTCAGTACTTCAGGTATTTTTCCTTGCTACACTCCTGCTACTCTGTTCCCAAGTGTATTTTTGCAAAGAGATGCAGAGCAGTCAGAGAAACCTTGTGCTTCAAGGTTGACCCCCTTTGTCGAAAAGTCCGCACCGCTCCCGCCACCAATAAAAGCGCTACACAATGCAATGCACACCAGATTCCACTCCCCAGCGGGGAAGCTGACGTTGTCATCCAGTACTCATGGATACTTCTGTTGCTTCCACATTGAATGCAGGTGATCGATTAGCATGTGCTCGTGTGCACTCACTCGCACAGAGCTCAGGGAACGTGTACGGCACAGAACCATACAGGCCAAGATACTCAATTTGTCTAAGACATTTCTACTCCTTCCAAGGACAACACAATCTCTTCTGTTGTTGCTTTCTATCCTGCAGCAAATAAAGTCAGCAAGAGTTTATAATTGTTATTTTTAATGTTGGAAACGTTGACTCTGCTCCCCTCTTTGCAAATGCTGAGGAGGTGCTGCCTGCAGCCTGTCAGTCAATATTGCTGACTGAGGGATTTTAATTCCTTGGCACCTGTGTTGCTAAATAAATAGGGTTGTTGGGCCAACAGCCCACAAATAAAGGACAGATAAGATAGAGAACTGGCAAGTGCTCAACCTCACTGAAAATCTGGCCATCTGTGGGGTTTCTCCCAACTTTAAGAATTTTCATCGTGTTCCAGCAGGAGCCTGCTATTGGGTCTCAGTCAGCATTTGTACACTCTCTTTGGGTGTATGTGGCCTGGATGGATCACGTTGCGGTGGCTCGGCAAAATACCACGTGTTAGCCAAGCTGCTGTAACTGACCACGTTGGCTCCCCTCCCTCTGCACGGCCATGCTAACACCGTGAGTCATCCTTACTAACATTTAAACAGATGGGCGGTACCCCGCTAAGCCACGGTGACTCGATCATGTTCCATCATATGACTCTACCCAACGATTAAGATAACTTCACTAATGTAATCAAATATCTGTGATATATACTTTGCTATGTGCCTTCTTGTTTAATACCAAATATTCTGTCTGCTATGATGCAACACCTTTCTGACCCAGTTTTCTAGATTGTCTGATGACTAAACGCTACATTCGTCTATTAAAAGGTTAGGCTTCCCTTAACTTGTACTCTTCAAGGAAAGTTTCTGCAGATGACAACTTGTTGCTGAGGTCTCATGAGATTAGGTTCACACTGACCTAGACCATGCAGGGCTACGTGCAGAAGGACTGGTGCTATTTAAAGTATCGCTGCAGTACGTTTTCTATTATGGTAAAGCACTCCAGGTCAGTGGGTCTTACCATGACCTCCCTCCTGCTCCTTACTCTCCTGCACTTAGCATTCATGCAAGGTCAGCAAGAATACCTACACCACAACCCAGTTTGTTCTACTTTAGTTAGCTCTGGTGTGGAAGTTGCACTGGAGCAAAGAAACTCATCTTTCAACTTTCTATGGCCTGCAGATCCAGCCAGCTCACACAGGAGCAGCCCACAGGTAGCTGGTTGTGCTGTGGCAGTTCGCCATGTTGGGTCAGCACTGGCTCAGGGATTTCTGTACCATGCTACAGTTACGCAATGCAAGACTTGCTCAGACTTTCATCATTTTTATATGTATGTACGTATATATATGTATGTACATATGTATATTTATTACAACAGTGCCTAGAAGCTTTGCTTTAAAAACTGTTGTGAGGTCCTGCCCCAAAAAGCTTATAGACCAAGGATAAAATGAGGGAGAGCAAGTGCAAGCCATAGCAAGACACGAGTGAATAAGGCAGCAATGATACCATTACAATCAATGTAATGAGGAGCAACTACTGCATACCAGCAGCCTGGATCTTTTCAAAGTATGTCAGGATGTGAATGTGGTTTGGGTGGCTTTCAGGCTGAAGCACCCAAGTAGCCTACCATGCTGAGAATGAGCTCAGTTGGCTACGATCTACCCTCTGAACGTCTCATGGACAACCAGGTATTGTCGCAATTAAACTTCTCATTGCTAAAAAGTAAGTTCACGTCAGCATGTGGTTCTAAAGACCAGCTGCAAACCACTTGCACAGCAGCTACTGAGGCCAGACTACCTGATCCAAGTGCTGTCCTCAGAAAAATTCAGTCGGGGGAGCAAAGATAGGGAGGGGATGTTTTAACCTGAGAAAAGCTTACAGGCTGGAGGGGTTGCCACACTTAACTGCTGGTCTGCTGTCCTTTGATCCACAGTGCAGTATTTAAGCCTATCAATCCAACTATAGCTTTCCTCACTTGCGGCCCATTATTTGAGGTGCTCCCTACCCCCCCAAAAGTAGGGCAGTTCTGTCTAGTCTCAATGTATTCATTTGTCATTCAGAGGAGGAAAGAAAAAACAAACACAAAGGAAAGCAACAACAAAGCATCAGACAAGCACTTGGAATACCTCGCATAGTTGCAGGGACCTCACCTGACCTGCCGTATCCCATGTTTAACGATGTTTTAACCACAGCATCACCAGAGCGCCAAGCTTTCCAAGAAGTGGGAGGCTATTGTGTCACCAGGTTTTTCAGAGCGCCAAGCCATATTCAGGGGAAAAGAAAACTGGCACCTAAAATTAATGGCTCTCTGCCAACCTAGTAAAGATCCTTGTTTGTATTTCTCAGACAATTCAGACATCTGCATGATGTGGGTAGATTATTATTATCAGTAGCAGACATTTACACTGTGGTGGTGCCCAAAGGTCCTAGTCAGGACCGGGGGCCCATTGAGCCTGGCACTGTACAAACACAGATAAGAGACAATTCTTACACAGTGTGTTTACAATCTAGAGACACAAAACAGATGAAAAGTAGAAGACCGAGACAGAACACACAAGCAAATAAATACGGTAAAGAATTGGAGACAGTTTAGTGGCACTCCTCTGGCTGCTTTTTTCTTTGTATGTTTTTTATTTAACTTGTATGCTCAGAAATGACAGGACTGAGGAAGTTTGCAAGAGGAAGGGAGGAACTAAGATTGAGACACAGGAAGGGCAATAGTCTAGAAAGGGAAAATTGTGGCTCATAACTTAGAGGATTTGGGGAGCATCCAGACAAAGGTACCCTTTCTGTAGAGATTTTTAAACAGTGCGCATATATTTTTCATATATGTGTTACCTTACAGTATTTTCCCAGTGTTGGACAAGAAGAGATTTCAGCCTGGGAAAGAGAAACCAGCTGATGATAAAGACACTTGCAAATGAAAGTGATGCTTGACACTGGAAGGAGAAACTGGAGCACTGAGATAAGATAAGGCAAAAAAAATTCAGAAGGGAAGGGAAAGCCAATGTACGTGTTTGAGGAGAGCTGGCACAATTAAGATAACAAGCTATACATTGGCACAGAGGCAGAAGGAATTCAGCAACAAGCACCGCAAAAGGAGCAAGATGCAGCAGATAGATATGAAATGATATAACCAAAGTCAAAAGCAAGCAAAGAGATGTTACTTCTCAATTCACATATCCCTTGATGTCACGTGAGAAACTGTTCACTGGGAACACAGCAATTCCATCAGAAATGCATTCTTGCTCACTTGCTTTAATTCACAGGGCAGAACATCTCAATGAAGAGAAAGAATGAGCAAAAAAAAAAAAACCCAAACCAAACAAACCCTGAGAAGGACAGGGAAAAATTTGTTAGGAATTCTGTACTCTTCACCCAAGCTTGTAGGAGAAAAGCCTCACAAATCAGCAGCCCCACTGCTGTAATGCATTTTGTGGGCCAAACTCTATTTAAAGATTTAATCAATGATAAATCTTGCCTTTAGAAACTCCAATTGTGCTAATGCCACCTATATTTCCCGAACACATGTTTAAGGAACCTCTGCAAATTCAGCATAAGTACGAGGACCAGCAGGTCCTTGGAAGCCTCACAGAACCCATTAACATTTGCCTTTTGGCTCTTACAGGTCTTAGAAACTGCTGGTTTCAATCTTCCCTTCCCTCTAAATACTTCACTGGGTCTTATTGCCTGACCCATTACAAGAAAAATAAGAAAAGCCAGTATGGTTTCTTAGACTATAACCTCCTCAGAGCAGTTTATGTTCTGCACACTGTTATGCACACAGCTGGAACTCACAAATGATACATGAAGGATAATGGCATAGTTAAAGCAAAATAAGGAAATACTGCAAAAGGCAGGTTCAAGGGATTAGAAAGAACTAGCGCATATAAAAACAGGTTCTTGTAATAAGAAATGGTGGGATGAAAACAAAAAAACTGCAACATAAACATGATTTGATCGTGAAAGCAAGCAATGATGTCAAACTGATTCCACTGTTGTCATGGTCTCCCAGGTCGGACAGGGCCAAAAGCTTAATTCTTCAGGAGGATAAATGATTTTGCATCACCACAAATAAAGGTGTAACGGTTTTCATTGAAGAAAAAAAGTGGCAATAAACATACCAAATGGCAGCTGACTTAAACCCAGGAAAAATAACTTCAATAAAGCTTACAGAACCACTTTCCAACACGTCCATTGTTTTTAAGGGTCAGGTTTAAGGCTCCAGCCTGGCAAGCAAATTCAAGAAAACGTGAAAAATTAAGGCTCATTGAGGAAAAATGTCAACGTTAAACAGCTGGAAGGAAGCCTAACCCCAGCATCTAGGCAAAAGTGACAACTGAACACCAAGTGACTCTTCTGACAGGTTTGTGCTACCTAAAGGCACTGGAGCCTTCATTTGCTCAAGTGACTCCATTTGCAAACACATTACAGTAGTGCAAATGGCTTTTATTTGACTTTCATAACTTTGCATCTGAAAAGAACAGTGTGTTGCAAAAAGGATGGAGAAAAAGCCTCTTTTACTCTTGCAGGACTGAGAGGGTATTTGGAGAGTTCTTGGTGAGTACTCGCTACCAACAGATCCCTATACTGGAAATATGGTAAAATAAATTTCTCAATTAAAATCCTCTTTCTATTCATACTTATTATTTGGACCACTGAAATTTAATAGAAATACTGAGATAAAAGAGCTTTGTAAACCTTGCTTTATAATGAAGAAAAAAAAAAAAGAATCTTTTTGAAGTGATTTATTTTTCCTTTTTTTTTGTTCTTTTTTTTTAACTTCCCAAACAAAGCACAAGTTTGTCTCTGAAAATAAGACGGTGAATTACAGCAAAGTCATGAAAACAAAGAACCAACAGTTTCTCCAGTGCAGGCTTGTTACCATGAGCTAATAATTCCAGACTTTAAGCAAGCTGAGCCTCTTTTTTAATAACTGCATGCCTCTAGGCAAAGTATTTCTACTAAAAATTATTGAGGCATGGAACAAGGCAAGGTGTGTGAGCTAATGTTGGATTGTTCGGTTACTAAACCAACTCCTATAGCAATGAGCCTGCTCTGAACTGACAGATTATTTCTCTGTATACACTTGTATAAACACACTGCTTAAGGTCGAAATCTGTGTAAGCTTTCTTTTCAATTAAAATGTCAAAGATGACAGCACATGTTTTCACTGTCCTCCACAGGATGATGGATGCCGCGGCAGCAGTTTCATGCCCCTGTGTTTCAGGGATGTTTGCCTGCCTGCATGTCTAAGAAAGATGTACTTGCTGATCTCCTCATACGCCTGCAGGCAGACAGGACTGCTCTGGAGACCTTATGCTTCAGATGGCTTAACATCTCTTGACTCTGTCTTCCTCAACATCCCTTCATCTGCCCCCATACCTAATGCTGTAAAAGTCAGAGCAGGAAGGTTGTTGTGCTCAAGGAAGTTGGAAAAAGGGTCCTGAACACCAGATTGCTACTGAAGCAACAGGCATTAAATCCCAGGCTTGGTTCTGATCATGGCCAATTCACTTCAGGCACCTAACTTAGGTCCCCACAGAAACACAGCTACCGTTGGGTAGTCAACAGACACAGTGCACCCCAAAAGAAGCTTTCAGAAATTTTTCCAATAAAAAATGGGATGAATCCGAATCTTTACATTTCTTCAGCTCCCTATCTGTGAAAATGACTAAAACTTTATCCATCAGCTTCTCATTAATTTCCTTCAGCCAAGGGCTTGTACAAACCCAAAGACAGTAGCTCCAAACATTGCTGGGTCTCAAGACCGTGCGGCAATACCACTCACGGCACACGTAGCCATAATACTATGGTTGGACCTGTAGCACCAATTTGGTCACAATTTTGCCAGAAAAAGACTGATCGATGAAAACAGCCTCAGTGAGAGAAAAACACTCCAGCATCTGCCACTGGCAGGTTTAGTCTGTCTAAAGCCGGCAAGACACGACTGTGCTGTATGCAGTATGGAAAGCAGAGTTGGCCCACAGTCACTAGTGAGGAAAACGAGTACATATATACATGTGAGATTACTTATTTACTGAGATCCAAATTCTACCCTAAACACCAAAAAATACGATAAAAGTAACACATGCTGTAGAAATCTTTAAAAAAAGACATTATTCAAGAAAATACAAACATGATTTCTTAAACTTAATACCTCGTAAGTAAAATAGAAAACTAGAACCATAGAATCATAGAAGCATTTAGGTTGGAAAAGACCTTTAAGATCATCAAGTCCAACCGTTAACCGAACCCTGCCATCCCACCACTAAACCATGTCCCTAGAAGCTTGGAAAAGTCTCAGATGAGATAAGAGTTTAGTGGCAGACCAAAACCCAGCTCTTAATCCCACCCTTTAACAAGATTACCATAGAGATACTCCATGCTTTTTAATGCTCATTGCTTCCCTAGCACTTCTGCCATCAGCCCATGCTCCCACGGAGCCAAGCTTTCTCTACAGCCCAGAGGAAAGTTAGCACTTGTGTGCTGCCCACCACGGTCACAGCCCCAAACGTGCTCAGCGCCTCAAAGCCGCTGGTTGTTTCAGTGGGTGGCAGTGGGGGAGGAGGGAGAGAGTACGTATGTTAGGGTGTGCTCCCAATTATCTGTTTAGCAAGTCACCTCCAGGTGTAAAAATATCTTAGAACTGCCAAATAGCTATATATCTTCAGTGACCCTCTTTCCACCCCCAACCCACTTCACTGATTCCTTTCAAACTTTCATAAAGATCAAAATGAATATATGCCATTTCCTGGGAGGAACCTTTGCACATGCTTCACCTCTTAAACATGCTAAAAATCTCAGCTGACAGCTGTATTAGTACAAACGATGAGAAGCACGGGGAAGAGGTGAATCTCAAGGCAGGAAGAACAAAGTCGCGGAGAACTGATGCAGCTGTACTTCAACAGAGATCAGCTCCGAGCAGCACTGTCTGCCCTTGTTACTTTAAGAGCTCACGCTTCCTTCTCTGCCTACATGCCAGTGGGGGTTACCGTCGAAAGAGAGCATCAGTCGTCCAAACAGGAATCCCGAACTCATCTACAGCATCTTTGATATAGCTATGGCAAATTTCACTGAAGGGTGGAAATCATGTTAGCTGCTATTTGCTAATAAAGTCCCCCAGAATGGTGTATATTACTGAACGGTGTGCTCTGGAAACGCCCCATGGCCATGACAGAAGCAGTACAGGTAGCGGCTGACCCTTCGATGCTGATGCAGGCCAGCAAGGGTTTCCAGCAGCGTGCAAGGGCAAGAAGTGATAGCTAGCAAAAGCCATTGCCCACTCATGTGCCACCCCAGACACATGGGTGAATTTCTCTCCCTACACATGTATGCATGCCAAGAGAGACAGCAAAAAAAAGCAGGCATCAAAAAAAGGTTATTTTATTCTTGCAACAAAGTGTATGTTGTCATTGTAATTTCCAGTTGCTATCTGTGCCCGATCCCTCCCTTTTAAGTACTGGTTTGAGCATGAACCTGCAGCTAATTTTGAGGTTGGAGTTCATTTGTTTTCACATCAGTGCAATTAATTTCCACTGGAAAATGCATCTCAGGCATTCAATCAAAATAGGCCTAAAATAATTCTGAAAAGCTCATCTGTGTCCAATCTATATAATGTTTTAAAAATTGGATGCATGCCCTGCAATAACATTGCACTTCACAAAGCTTAAAGCTCTAAACTTGAGGGTATCAGTTACATTGAAACTGTAGTAAATTAAAACATCCAGTTTCTGGTTTGCATTGATTTATAAATATCGACAAAACTACTATTGCAGCCATTACCACTTTGGGTGCTCCAAGTTGAATTTTCAACAGTTCAGGATTATTTTCATTCTTATTGTGGCTACAGTAGCCTTTCAAGTTATAGATCAACTTCCAGATAACATGTAAATCTTAAATCTTAGTTTTAAAAATATGCATACAAACCAGCCAATACATATAATAAAAAGCAGCAAGTCTAAGTGGTCGGTAATGTCAGATACCAAGCACATTTTTTTTTAGACTCTCCAGCTTAAAGCAGAAAGGATACTTACTATTACAAAATGTTTTAAATAGAAGCGAGTGGAAATGGGATAGAATATTAAAAAGCAAATGTGTCTAGGGTTTTTTACAGGGAATTTGCTGTTCTCTTTGAGTCTCATTTGGAATGAGAGAATCAGAAGTGTATTCAAAATTTTTCTCATAAAGAGCTTTGCACATTAGTCTACCTGGTGACCTTCAAAATGTGCTTGTTTATGAGCAAAATATCACTGAGGAAATATAAACCTGAAAAATAAAGACAGCTCACAAGCTGTAACCCAGTGAACACAATAATTTGAGACAACAATAAGAAAAGCATGAACTTGTCAACAGCAATAGAGCCAATTCTCAATGGTGTATAGCAGGCAGCTTTGCCAAAGACAATGGCTTTAAACCAACTGGGACTCTCACTCATACGCACACATGCACGCACACTCCATAAACACACAGTATACAACATACATTACATCTAGTTGTAAAACAGGCTGTGTCAGCGATCAATGTCTTATGCTTCAAAAGAAAACAAAAATCCCCACCTTACACCTTGACATCTGTGAACTACTACCAAGTAATTTCTCCTGACCCCTGGTGGTGATTAGCTTATGAAGTGAAGCAGGAGGATCACCACAATATTCACAGCATTTCTTCTGAAAGCACTGGTCAAATTCCACCCTTGACATTCCTCTTGGTACTGTCACTGAAGCCAATACGCTGATCTGCAATCCAGCTTTCCACTATTCTTTGCATTCACCATACTTGCCCTGCATGGCATGTACAGTACAGTTGAGAAAGACAAGGAGAGGTTGATCCTACTGTGGCAGATGTTCTTTTGGGCATGATGCTCTTGCCATTGAAGTTCACAGGAGTGCTGCTAATACAGTCGTTTAGAACAGAATCAGGCCCATAAAAATGTACGACACCTATGAAGATATCTTCCTAAATTATTCCCTGAAATGCTGACTTAGGTGTGCTAATGATACACTACATCGCACTAAGAAAATAGATTTATTTTACGTCTTTACCTCACAATTTGTACTGATGTTACCAGCTTAGTGTTTCACAGCTGGTTTTTGGTTGTGGGTTTGGGTTTGTTTTTTTTTTTTTGGCTTGAGAGACATGTTGTCTTAAAGAGGAAACATTCTCCCAAACCAGAACTTTGTGTTGAAGATTAAGACAACATCTGCTGCACCGATTTAGGGTAAAGGGCTTAATGGTCAGTAGGCAGTCATGCAAAAGCTCAGGGCATCCTATCAGCTTCCAAGAGTCTGTAGTATGAACTAAAACACTGCTAGGGGTTTTTTATTATTATTATTTATTTCATATGTCTTTAACATGAACCCTAAGTGTTCGCTCATACTCCCTGAATAGTTTTGGTTTGCCCTGTTTCTTTTTCCTCCACTTTGCCTTTGAGAACTGCCACTAAAACAGTGCTTTAGGCTACAAAGCTGCCATGCCAGGGGAAGTAATACAGCACCAGTAGAGTCAAAAAACAGAATTTGGTGAATTTTGAAACTCTGAGGGTACTGGATAACCTTTACATTTTTGTATCTCACAGTTTTCAGCATTACAATTCAGTGAGGAAGAACCATCTTTGCATAAACTAGTTTAAAAAGACCAGGCTAACCAGGCCAGAAGGACCTCTCTAGCTGCATTTGCACGGTTGAAGCAATGCCACTCGTCTAGACATGGCCCAAGTCTCCCTTAGACACGCAGGTCTGAAAACAGGCCTTCCAGGAACACGAGTGTCGTTTCAACTTGCACTGACTGCCCGGCGCTGTGAAACCAAATTCCAAAGTACCGCTTTTCTGTGAAGTGCCACTACAGCCATTGGAATCAACTGCAGCATTTGCATTAAGCATTTCCAGATTTAAACTGTGGGAACTGGTACCCTGGAGTTGTCAGTGGAAGGCCTCTGACAATGTAATTTGTTTCTCCTGCTGGCCTGACAAAGTCAGAGCATGCTGACATTCAATAAACATTAGTTGTTGGGGTTTTTTCTTTCTTTTTTTTTTTTTTTTTTTTTTTATGCTGTTTGCTTGGAGCTGTTGGGAGGGCAGAGGAAAAGGACTGTCAGCTTAGGAAGGGGAAGAGGCAGAAGAGGGAGAATGGAAGGGAGAAGATGTGTTCTTTTCTAGATGTCTCTTATAAAATAAGCAAAGTGCTTGTCACACACATACCCTGAGACACACCGATACAGTGCAGGTAAGCACGTAAGAAAACGTTACTTTACCAAAACAACAAAGTGGCGGCTCTGCTCAGTTTACAATAACATCAGATCTATTTGATTTGGCCCAGAGGGAGCCAGACATTTGACTGATCTGGTTAAAATATCTCAACAGGCACATAAATAGGCCCGGTCAAAGCCTGTTGCATCACCTGCATTTATTTTTTACTGTTAATATTTAGCAATGGAAGAAAGATACAGATCTGTGCTCTATACACTTGCCATCTCCAACAGTATGATCTCAGCTCAGAGAGCAGCAGGAATTTGCACAGCGGTGAGTATGGCCGATTTCCAGGGGTCGGAAGCCATGGCTTACTTGCTCCGCTCTGCATTTGCTGTTGTTCCATTTCTTTTTTTTTAAATAGGAGAGGCAAATATGATGAATGCAAAGAATAGTGGCAAAGTCAGATTGCAGGTCAGCATGGTTTGGGGTTTTTTTTCCTCCAGACTCTCTATTTTGTGAAGCATGGATTTAGCCCTGGTGTTAGCCTACCAGATAACAAGTCCTTAAAATGGCTTGTGCATAAAAATTGATGAAAAAGTGAGTGTTTAGGAATAATGATTCAGATGTGTACCTTTTAGACCAACACGGAAATCTGCCTTTATGTCTTTCTCTATAGCAACAAAATGTCTGAATCAACAGCATTACAGCCCATAGAAATCTGGCCCGCTCTGTGTAGGATATGTAACAAAGGTAATCTGTGGTTTAAGAGAAGAAAATGCAGCAGCATATATGCAAGATACTTTGCGTTTGACAGACACATGCAACCAGCTGTTTGTTCTTTAGCTTGTGGCTATACATCTATTGGGACATCCCCCACCCCTGTAAACCTTGCTTAGCTCCTGGTCTTATTTGCACTGTAAGATTTAACCCTAAGCCATGGATAAGCGTAGTGTTTGGGGTTTAAAGTTAAGTGTCATTTAGTATCATTTCTGACATCTCCATACATTATAATGAGCTTCTTTTTCACTTGGGATCTGATTTTAATTTGTGGTAGGGTTATGGTCACAATAAACGTCTATTTCAGATATTCTTGAGAAGACTCTAATACAAATGGAAATGGAAAGTGGCTGTTTTCTTGTAGTTTCAAAGCCATGTATGTAAAACACACAGTGCGGATCTGTTCCACATGAAAACCCACTATCGATCCACCATTGTGCCCTGGCTCCTGCCCTGGCAGCAGGCACCCTCGTGCCGAACTGTCTCAGCAGGTTTTATAGCTTGCATAATAAAAGAACAGGTTATGAAATCATTAGCACCTCAGCTGAGGCTGCCACAGGGATGCCCCTCCGTGTTCATTGTGAAACATTTCTTTGGCAGCTGCATCCTAGAAGCATATTTGGATGTTGTTGCTTCAGTATCACCACACGGAGCAGGAAGTAAATCAGTATTTTCATGTTCTGAATGTCAGTGGGGGAGTGGAGTCTCTCTGCTCCACCTCTAGGCTAATTCTCCCTATTTACACATGCCTAATTCTAGGCACGAAGACCTCTAGAAAGCCCAAATGTCTATAATCACACTCACAGCCCTTTGCAGCCAGAGCTGACAAGGACCTGGGCCATGCCTAGGGAGGCTGGAAAAGCATCTTTGTCAAGCACCCCTCATTCCAGCTCCCCTCGTCCCGCGGGCAGCCACTGCTAGCGATGCTTCAGAGCAGCCCAAAGGCAGCTGAGGGCTGCCCTCCCCTCGGCTGGAGTCCTGGCTTGGGGTACACCGCACAGCCTGCTGGCGCTATCATCTCCTCCATAAATGCAAGCCCAGGTGAAACTGTGGCAGTCCAAGCAGCTGAGGCTGAACTTGCTTGCTCCTCCATAGGAGAATCCAGATCCCCAGCAGAGAGAAACAAAATCCACTGCTGGTCACTGAGCAAAGTATGGGGGACCCTTTGGATATTCTTTAGTCCACTGGTATTTGCAAAACTGAATGCAGCCAGTTTTACCAACTGTATGAGATAGAGTGCCCAAAGAAAGGGCCTGTGTCAAACAGGCTCCTGAGCATTAAGCAAAGCTAGCTTGGGTTGCCATCTTTCTGAATCAATGCAGCGGGTCATGATTTAAGTAATTGAGGTGCTGGGGCTTTTTAAAGTGGTGTAAGTAAATAGCTAAGCTTGATGTGATATAAAAAGCACCACAACAGAAAGGAGAACTTAATGCAGTAATGAAAATCACTTACCCTTAATCATCCCTGAGACAGTGTTTTTACGACGCTCCTTGATTTATTCAACCAGCAAACATGCCTCCTTTGACTTTTCTAATAACAGGCCATCTTAGCCTTGCTTGTTTGGGTTTGAGTTTGGGGTTTTTTTAATCATCATCCCAAGTACATTATTTAAATGTCTTTGATGCCTTTTCTTTAAAAGGATTTGCTAAGCAATAAATTGTATTTATTTGCAAAGGAGACCAAAAAAAAAAACAAAAAACAAAACCCCAAGTGTCCTATCCCAGCCGAAACCAGGACACCAAGCAACCCAGAACATTACTAGGAAAGTTTGGAAAAATTAAGGCTTTGGTCACAGGTGTGTAAGCAGCGTTGCACATTTCTAGGGCACATTATTGCTTAAAGACTTACTGAAGCCCACATTCATTGCTGCTGACAAGCATGCCACTTAGCGTACAAGCTTGTATGAAAGGCTGTTTGCTGCGTGATTTACGACGGTGCCCTTACCCTAACGAGGAAGGACTGTAAACTACCTGTGCTCTGCTGAGCAGCTCCATGCTTCCTCTCGCATGGAAGGGCCTCCGCTCTTGGAAAAGCTGGACAATTTCTCAAGTGAGTACACTCTTGTGACACTGAGGCTAGCCAGACCACAAACTATTTTATTATGTTGTGCAAAAACCTATGTGCAAAAAACCCTCTTTAATTAAGATAGAGCAACCAGCGTTGTGGTTGTAATTACCTTGGACTGCTTTACCCACGGGCATAATGAAATAAAATTGGGCCCTCTATATTTTTGTTTTTAAACTAAGTAAACCCAAATTAATTTATTCAACTCAAACCAGACAGGTTTCTCTTTAAAAGGAAGGCATATATGGTTGGAGGGGCTGGTGCAGGAGGCAGAGTGACATGCAATGATGACTGTGAACTGCAAACTGCTGGCAAAATATTTGGCTTGCCGTTGGTCCATGGCCAGTATTTTCCTTTGTTAATGAATCCCACATCTTTTCTAAGTTAAGGATTTTTTTCTTCTCCCCCCCTCATTTTATTTGAAACATATTTTAAATATTTTTGTTTTATGACGTCGTGGAACATGATACAGCCCCCTCCTAACCCTGAATATGGGAAAATCAATTAAAATTTTGACATTAGGAGCTATGATATAAACATATGGCTCAACTGCTCTAACTTCTTTTTTTTTTAAGCAACATACCAAGGATCAGCGTAAAGAGAAATAATCAAATGAGAACCCCACATTACTGGATAAAAATGATACCAACTGAAAGTGTGTCACAGCCAGAACCTTGCTATCCACAAAATCCTCTGCAAATTTGGCAGGTTTTGACAGACTTCCTCTTAGACTTAGGTTTACATATTTTTCTTCATGTTCTTTTCTGAGGAAAATGTCCATTAAAAAAAAAAAAAAGACATCCTGAATGCTGCCTTTAATATTTAATACATATTATCTCACCCAAAGGACCTTCCTTTTATGACTTAAAGAATGCAACCTTAAAATGGAGTTTTATGGGCTTCGTCATTAACATCTGACTCTTCCCTGAGCAAAATGGAAGAAAAAATAATTGCAAAATTTCCCATCAGAACAGAAACATGATTTGCAAATGCAATGATCATTTTGGGCATCCAGTCACACCCGCCCTACTGACCATCAGTCCCCAGGACGATGTGACAACGAAAACCCTTCCAGCTCCCTTTGGTACTTCAAATCATCAAAACCCCAGACAGACAAAATGGTAAGTCACTGAAACTCCAGGGAATACAGGCACCAAACAGCAAATTTAACTCTTTAGGTCACTACATGCAAGGTTCCTGCTAAAGTAAAAAGAAGCTCTTTCCCAGAGGTCCTGCAAGATTGGAAATGGTGTTACAGGCAGCTTAAAGGGGAGAGTTATTTTTAACCTGTCACTGGCGAGAAAATGAGTTTTTTCAATCATCTTCTATGGACATCTAATCTCCAATCCTGCAAGCACCTAGCTACATGAATTTACATGCCCTCTTTTAATATTCTCTAGTTTTACAAACCTTGCAAGATTTCTTCACTGTAACTCGTAGCTAGCTCTACCGATGGCAGAGATGACGGAAGTATAGCACAGCGCATTGCTGGTCCTGCAATCCAAACTGGGTGAGGACAAAGACACACTGGAAAAAATTAAGTTGCAAAAGCCTTTTCGGCACCAAGCCCCTTACTTTTCATAGCGTCAATGGTGCTGTGCTCATGTTAGAAATGACAAAAAGCTTTTTCTAGAGATTCCTGATATCTGCTCAAACTCCAAAGTTATATGAGTATAGAGACTTCAATTATCTGCACGGTATGTGCAAATTAAATGTACTCTCTCTATCACAGTGAATTCACTTGCATTGTAACAGACATGATTTATGCAGAAAATTGCAGCCAAGCTCAAAAGCTAGAGCTGGTCTTTTTTTCTCCCCCAGTCAAACAGAAAATTTACCAAAAGCAGCACTTTCAGTTAGACCAAAATTATTAAACTCACTAATAAATTATATTTAATACATCTTGTAAGTGGAGAAGAATAGATATTTGGAAAAAGCAGAGGTTTTTAACATTTCTAAATGTTCCACTTTGAAATGACATATTACTTTGGAAATTTACCTAGCTCATTTTCAAGAGTTAATTTTCTTGTAAGCCTGAAATATTTTTTTGCTCTTTTTTATTTGCCCAGAATAATTAAGAAATTAAGTCATATCGCGTTAACCTAAATTAAACATTTCAGTCACTAAGTCAACAACTTTGTTACTCACATAGAAGTAGTTACCGTTACAGCTCACCTGCCACAAACACACAAATGACACAAAAGAAACCTTAAATCTGTCAGTTTTAGTTAACTTCACGTTCTGTTAAAACCAGCCTACTATTCCAAACCACTCCTCTCTTTTATGTCTTCTCTCCTACATTTTTCCTAACTGACTGTAACAGCTAGTTGGAAACCTGGACATCAGTATCGATGGATTAATGTAAAACAGAACTAACACTGATATTTTCAAAACTATCTTACTTAAAGACTGATTAGGTTCATTAATACATTAGCTGGGTAGGAAAGCTGTTTTCAAGGCAAAGGGAAAATAGCATATTCTACAGGAAAGTATGGGACTTTTTGTTTTGTTTTCCATGGGGATTAGCTCTTCCAGCCAGGAAGTTTTTACCACATGTCCAGATTCAGTGATTTGCTCTCCGTCCAACAGGGGTACAAAATCATCTTTGACATTTAGCAAAGCGTCAGGCACAGCACTTTAAAAGGACAAAGCATGTCTTGATTACAAGCAAAGGGGATGCAAACAAGGTGAATGCATGACAATAAAGGACGTGCCAGCGGCGTAGGGAGAGCCAGGCTGTATGCTCTAGGACTGCACTTTTTGAAACTTTATGAATACGAATGATACCCTTCTCTAAGCCTTTTAGCTCAAGACGAACGTAAGATTGAGTCAGCGTCACTGCACAGGCTTTTATCAGTGAAAACTTGTATTCAGTGACTGTTCCATAATAAATTATTAATTTTGCAATAATAAAATAACTGAGCATGCAGAAGGGCAAGGCATGATTTTACATGTGATATTAGTGACAGCATATTGGATAGTCATTAGTTAATGGACAAATACAAACGCAGGATAAGGTATACAGGGAGTTCACTGCAAAAAAAGCATTAACGTGCCATTACTTTTATAGTGGGAACAGCTTTTGCTAGCTAAGTTCCTGTAAAACATACCTTTGAGCTTACAGGGATATTAGCAAATGGATCCCTCATATAGTGATGGACAAACCTTGTCTCCTAGTTTTGCAAAATATGCTGAAAATTACCACGAAGGCCCAGAAGTTTTGTTTGTTATGGTTTAATTCCCCTATTTTTGTAAAAAGAAAAAGGAAAACAAACAAAAAAAGTGGTACTTGAAACAGCTGACTGGTTTGGAAATACCTCAGAGATGGATTTTCTCCTAGCATTTTAGAGTTCTCTTGCAATTCTTGACTATAAGCAGAAAATACAGATGCTTAGTTGAGCAGGGAGCAAGACTTCATTCAGCTGTCTCTAAACTGAAAAGATGTTTGGCTTCGTTTTGGCTGACATTTCAGCCAAAAATGGCTGGTTGTCAGGATTCCTGGTTTATCTTTGCATGTTTATTAGGCATCTCCTAGAACAGGTGACCACCCCTTACAGCGTGGTGGGAAAGCGGGGAAATGAAGCACCTTGAAGCGTAATTCATTCTCTCCCCAGTAGCGGCAATTCCGAGTCCACAGTTACACCTCTTACACGAGGTGCATACGTTCTTCTCAAAACAAGGTGACACCAGCAGGCACAGGATATGCTTGAGACGACATTATGTTCTTATCTCTCCATTTCCTTTTTTTATTGCTTTTGCCTCATCAAAATTCTTCTTGCTTCCCCACCCTGTACAGATAGGCAGTGCTACCATCATTGCCCAGTGCTGGACTAGAGAACAGTTTCACCCAGAAGGCACCCCTGAAGGTCACCTTGTCCAACCTCCTGCTCCAAGCAGGGCTAAATGCAGCATCAGAGCAGGCTGCTGGGGGCCTTTCCTACAGTGTGAAAATCTTCAGCAACAGAGACTGCACCACCTCTCTGCACCCTGTTGCTGTGCCTTGCCACGCTTCTTCTGCGGGAACCTTTCATTCTTGAGGTCCCACAGGAATTTCTCTCACTGAAACTCGTGACTGTTGTCTCCTGTCTTCATGCTGCAAGTGGGGCAGACCCTGTCTCCTCTGTAACTACCCTATTAGTAGCTGAAGGCTGCAATTAGATCCCCCGTTACTGTCTCTTCCCAGGCTAAAGAAACCGAGTTCTGCTCTCTGCTTCTGATACTCTCTCCCTTCAACCTAGGGAAGATGGCAGTAACAACATCTATCCTCTGGGCAACTCACCCACCTTCCTCTGCTGCAGTGCCCTGAGTCTTTGCAGGCTCACCCAGGAACATGTGTGCAGTTTTGGGGTGCCCGTTTGCTTGGAGCTATTCAACAGTCCAAACAGATTTCACCCTAAACTGCGGAAGGCTTTGGCTGGGTGCTGAGACTTTTTATTCTCCCCACAATAGAGAAGATCTTTCTAAGTTCTCTGGGGATTGTTTGGGCAAACCCAAATATCTGACCCTGAGCCAATCAGTTAATTATTATATCTAATGTTTGTCCTATTTGATAATTAATGTGCACAAGAGACACCTGCCAATGCAGATGTGCTGCTGAAATCCAGCGCCCCTGTGCTCAGTGCTGCATGGGGAAGCAGCAGACTCAGACCTTTCCCACATCCTGCTCAATCCCACCTACACTCCAAAAAGTCCTCTTATTGGAGCATTGCTTCTTTAAACAAGGCTCCCCGAGATAAAGAACTATCTTTTAAGGGGGAAAAAAAAGAGGCATTAGATAGCACTGCTCCTGGCTGTGCTATCAGTCAAGAATCTGTCTCAGGCACCAGGTGAGACCAAAGTTTAAAACTCTGGAATGTAATACATGCGATTCCCAGAATATTATTGCTTGTTTTATCATTTGCTACTCCTCACACTTTCTGGACATATTCCCACAGAAACTAAACAGAAGGAACAGAACGAATTAGAAGAGGCAATGGCCATCAAGCAGAAAATAAAATGTACAAAGCTTAATCATCTTGCAGTGTATATCAAGTGAGAAACTATTACTCTTTTTCAAGACCTTCTATAAATAACAAAAAAAAATATTTCTTCACAAAAACAATTACCAGTTTGGAAGGGAAAGCATTTTCTCTTGAAACAATTCCCAATTTCCCTTGAAACAATTGCTATTTGGCAAAAGTCCAAATTTTAACAATTATTGAACCTTGTTGGAAACTTTTCAATCAACCACATTTCACTTTTCTAAATAGATTTTTATAAATCCACGCTTTTCCAACCAACTCTATAGTCAATTTTTTTCTGTAATATTCATTTATTTTCTCATTATATTTTTATAAGTGTTGCTGGTAAGGTTTTGTACTTTCCCTGAAGTATGCCGCAGCTCTTTCATAGGGCACTACAAAGTCTTGTCAAAATATTTTAAACTGAACTAAAAAAATGGCTAAATTAATTACTAAAAGGCAATATGCTACATATTGTTTGTTCATTCAACATATTACAATATCTACTGAATTGCAGTAGCTGCATCAGTTTTTTCTCTGAATGGAAAATGTTCCATACTGCACAAGATTAGCAAGTAAAAAACCACACAAAACACTTACTGATACAGAGCAATGTCCCCCTTTTAACTGTTTAAATTTTTGCCAAAGATTTTCATTCTGAAAAAACTTGAAATGGGAGGTAATGCTGAGGGGTGCTAATACAGTTTCAATTTAAAACAAGAAAGAAACTGTCATTCAAATGTATATATCTACATCACCGCCTTAAGTCATGCAACTTGGAATCTTATTCAGGTGATAAATTCTTCCTGATAGGATTGCTTAGGAATAACAGAAGTTAATTTTGCCTTGCAGCCTCAGATAGATTTGGCGGGGTAGGGTGACTACATACACACACAGAGCCACGCATACAGAGATCTCTGTACTAATCTACACTTCGTGCACCATATCCCTGCTTCATACAAATGGCCACAGGAGGTATTTCTCAGCATTGGATTCCAACCACAAAGAGTCTGTTGGTTCAGGCAACCCGTAAACTCAACCTTAATTTAGTCTTTATTTTGAATTTTCAGTCAAGTCTTATTTCCACGTGGATTTACAAAAGAAAACTAAAAGGTATTCAGACCAACGAGAACTCCTGCAGTCCTGTGAGTGACAGCGCAAGAGAAATACAGCTCACACCCTTAGCTGCAGTGAAAGAAGAGTTCACTTCGATCTGGAAACTGAATGACAACAAAGAACACAGCACTGGAACTTTTTTTATGTGATACTGAGTGCCCTCAAACTGAGGTCGAGAGAGGATCTGGTCCATTAAGGTTTTTTTCTGTTCTGGTTTTTAAGACTCAGTTTGGAAAAATCTACCTCATGTTCAAACTGAAATATAAAATTACTGCTGCTGATGGGCTTTTCCAGTGTGGTAAAACATTCTACTGGTATTATTTTTGACAGATCTTGTGATAACTAGTTGACATTTAGAGAAAAACATAATGAAGTATTATTATTATTATTATTTTGCTGCTGCTAATGGGCACAGATTTATTGATCTCTAGAAAACAGTGCCCATTTGAACCACATTGGCCCATATTCGTCATGGTCATGGAGCAGCACAAGAGCTGTATTTATCTGCAATAAAACCCTCCACCTTGTTATTGATATGAATACATCTTGTATTCATACCAATAAAGAGCTTTAATATATTTGACTTAATATGTTTGACTAATGGCTGCAATTTGCAAAACATCCTGTGATGCTCTTGAATGGAAGACATTATGTTAAAATAAGGACCACCACACAAATACAGCTTGTGCTGATCTGAGAGACTACAATTCTCACTCTCAACCAGTAAGTTTACCAAGACAGTGGCTGGTTTTATTATAAGGTGCAGAAATCTTTCAGTAAATTAAAAGTTAGATGTTCTTGGTACAGTTATTCATTTTAACGTAGGAAGCTGATGCTACAAGGCAACATCGGGACATAAAATAAAGAATGGAAGTGGGAATGGATTAAACAGTGTTCTGCTAAGTAAATGATAATTTCCTGGCTCTGGCAAGATCCAAAAGCCCTAAAAAGCAAAATGTGTGTCAGTGGGCCTGAAAAATAATTCATGCTATTTGACAATCAAGGCCTTAAAAATGTGTTTGGAGGAAGTGGAGAGGGAAGACGGCAAGCACAACACAGAAATTCCATGCCACGTTTAAAAACAAACACAAGCACCCACGTAGAGAGGAAATCACCCGTTAACAGGGATCCAAGGCACATCAGTCTCTGCAATCACTGTGGCTGAACAAATAGTTTTTCAGGAGGGCACATCCCCAAGCTAGAGATTTTGAAAAATACACAGCTGCTCAAAGGCATGAAAAGACGATAGTTTTATGGATTTTATCCAGAGCCCATCAAGGCAGCACTCCCATTCACTGCAATAATCTTTGGATCAGGTTCAACATCCAAGTGTAGTCCTCCCTCACTAGAATTGGCTGGTCACGTCGGAAACTGTTTGGGCAAGGTACCCCACCCATAAACAGAGTGCTTTGGGAGAGTACGGTAGTAAGCAACAAATAATTTGTCACTTTGCCAAGACTAGGGGTTGTGTCTCCTACTCGTTCACCCTCTGAGACAATAAAATGAAGGCTATAGTAAGGTGATATCTCTGAGGCAATCTAAGGAGGAATGCCACATGAATGAGGAGCAAGAGGACAAGGGTTCCTTCAATTTTGATGTTGAGAGTGGAAGAAATGAGTAAGCAGTGGGGTACAGAAAGCCACTAGCAGATGGATGCAGTGTTTCCATCAGCTCCTTTCTCTGGGGCCATATAAGTAGGAAGAGGAATAGAAAGGAAATACAAACGTGAGCGTGGAATAAGAGTTCCACTATAGGAATTGCCACATCAGCTACGTGGAAGACAGAGACATGCAAGTCCATTTGCAGGAGAAAGAGAGCATAAACACAGTTAAGTGGATATTAATGAACGCTAAACAAGGATGGCAAGCCTGCTCTGAACTTACAAATCACATCCGCATTAATACCAAATGAGTTCATTAAGATTAACATTATTATGATGAGTATCAAACGGATTAAAAGAGATTATGGCAAATAAGAGAGTCAGATAGGAATGAGATGTAATTACCTTCATATCTGGTTTATCTATAGCTGCAGAGAAAGACCCAGCATTCTCTTCACACTGGAGGAACCTAACTCACATTTTGATCTGAAGAGTAATTTTCGGCAAAGCTGATCTCAACAGTTTGGGCTGAACGCGGCCCAGGCATGTGCAGGACGAACAAAAGGAGGGTGGGAAGGTGAGCAGGGAGAGACGGGGAAGGGAGGAGGAGGCCCGTTCCTGCCCCAGCACCCTCACCCAAGGGCGGGAGGCAACTTGGTCCTTGTGCACGCCGTGTCCAAAACGTGACGTGAGGCCAGCCCTGCCACCATCTATGCCCAACACCTGGCCTGCTCTGACCCCAGCACTCACCCCGCCAACTCTGGAAACTTCACTGGGCTTCACAAATACCAGCCAAGTCTTCCAAAATTGTTTAAGGGAAACGGTCTCGCTGTAGAGGTAGGAAAATTGAGGAATCCAGGGGCAGAGGATCACATTGAGTGAAATAAAAATAAGCTCTCTGATTTTTACCTCTTGCATTTGTACTGCAACTGCAGAGCCAATTCTTTTGTGCATGCAGAGACCAGCTAAGGAACACCAAATTACATCTTAAAATCACACAGCTTATAGAGGGGATATTCTGCCAATGCACACAATTCAACAATGCAGGCGGAAATGTTACTCGGGATCTTGGTGGGGAAAAGTTACTGGGACTCTTCCAGCCAGGCTCTGCTCTGAACAGATTGCCTTTCTTCACGGGGCGACTGCGCACAGTCGGCTCCCCAGTGCAAACATCGCTTCCCAGCTCTGGTGTGTTTGGCCTCTGGTTTGTTTGACAGGTTACATGTGCTTCTGAATATATCTTCTGATCCTCATGTTCAGAGTGCTGTTAACGTTTCTCTTGGCTGCTGTTTAAAAATTAGGTCCCTAAAGATATCATCCTTCAATAAGAAAATCCTCTTGCCAGAAGGCCCGGCTTCAAACATGTTGAGGCCGACTGTCAGAGCTGTTGATCTCCGACCATGGAGCTGGAAGTCCACAGGCATACCTGCACATTGGCTCCAAGGTAGTGCAAGATGGGCAGCTAGCACTGGAAGAATCCAAAATGGACAGCTACGTTCATTTTTGTATTGTCCAAGATGAACATGCATTTCAAAAGCACCTGTTGACCCCAGCCAGAGCTGTCTGGCTCTCCTCAGGACAGTTATGCCTCATTAATTGTATGCTTTGTTGCTTCAGTAGGAGATGTACATACACACATACACACACATATATATGCATATGGAATTTACAACTGCAACTTTTTGAAAGAAGCGCTTAAAACTGCTTTTTCTGTGGTGCTGTGCTGAAGTCAGTTACGTAGCAGTAGTAAATTGTAACTTAGAGTTGCAATGCACTTCTGGAAGCAGAGAGGGATTTACATCTTCACACCCTCTTCACCAAGCACAGGTCAGCAGGGTGGGGAAGATGGAAGCTGCACTGTGAAAGTCACGAGCCCAAGGCAGGGTCATCAGTCAGTCCGCACTGACTTAAGCACCAAGATCTTCTACTTTGCTGCCCTTCCAGCCAGGTGACATGTTAATAGCTAGTACCAGACAAGGGAGACTTTGATCCCCTGTGGAAGGCAACCCGATGCCCAAAGGCTTCCAGGCCACGCTGCACAGTGTATTTTATATCCGTTTTTATAAGAGAAAGAGTAAGGATGCATTTCTGCGTAGGCAAAAATGGAACATGACGGGTCTGTCATCCTCTGCCCAGTATCTTGCCAATATGGCTAGACACTATCCTAGGACAACACCGGCAGACTTCTCCTGCACAAAGTCTCCAGCCAGAAAAGGCAGGAAGGGAAAGAGTGAAGACAAGTCCACCCCAGCACCCCAAGTGGGCAGGCAAAGGGAAGAATCTACTCTGCTTTACTCCGATGGTCTGTGGAGCTGCACTTCCCAACATTTCTAGGAGAAAATATGAGTCAGAAATCCTACGGGAACTCCTGCAGCAGCACAGCTCCCTCCACAACCCACACATCCTCAACAGAGCACTGCGCAATCTAATCCATATGGTATATCTGCACTGCAACGTGGGCCAGGGCCGGGTGCGGCCTTACGTTAGGCTCTCAATGATAAAAGTTTGGCACATGAGCCATTGTTTGTGCTTCAGCAGTTGACTGAGGAGCTTGGAAATCAGGGTATTTAGGAAAAAACTGTGGGTAAAGTGTGGGGACATAAAAACTAGACAGAAGATGGCTTTGCAGAGGGCTACTAGAGGGAAGGGAAGGCAGGAGCTGGTCAGGGGCTCTTGCCTTGTTCAGATGGAGATGGGGAGGTTTTGCCATCATTGCAGAACAACTGTTTGGTATTTTGCTCAGTCAGGCCCCAATACAGGTTTCTAAAAAAATCATGAAACCTTCAAGAGTGTGTCTAAGACTATCTTTAGTTAGCCAAGCAAATCTTTGGCCCACTGCTGATCCAGTGGACACGAATACGGTGCTTCCCTCCGAGACAGAAATTCCCTGAAGGGGGCACTTCCGAGAGCCGTATCTTAGGAGCAGACAGCTCTTGACACAGAAACCTGATGCAGAGCTCCTCCGAGCAAAACGGGTATCCTGAGGACACCAACACACACCTGGTATCTCGCATTCATCCCACATCGAAACACAAGCAATGCCCGAGCAGGGGCTTACTCAGCGTTAAACTCTGCATGGCCCACCCTAAGGGTAATGTACTCACCCACCTCATCCCCCCCCAGACCTAGAGGCTGTCAGCTACATGGAAAAAATGACTAAAAGGTCTGTAGGGAGACAGACACATTTAATAAGACAAGCACAGTGCTCTGTCCTGCAAAGGAAACCCACGTGGGAAGATGCCCCAACTCCCCGGTAGTTCAGGAGAGCAGAACTGTCACAGGAGGGGATCTGTCGTGCAGGGTCGGGACCTCGGCAGCCCCAGCCATGGCGAGAGAGCAGCCCGTCAAACAAGCTACAAGCCCGGGGCGAGCTGAGGATCTGAATGCTGCTGGCAAATGTTAGGGATGAAACGCCGAGGCTCCTCGGGATGAGCTCTGCAAACTGCCTCCCTTAAACATTTTATTTTCTATAGCGAATTTCCAACAGTGGGAGCTTTTACTCACTCTGCGAGGCAGAGGCTGAAGTGCTCTCTTCGTACAGTTTCAAATTCGCCAGCTACACTCGAAGAACCACCCCTTTTTGCCTTTGCCTTTCCCTTTTCTCTTTGCTTTCTCTGGGCTTTTTGTGAAAAAGACACCCAGTTTCAAGCCATTTAAAAAATATCAAAAAAAACCCTGGTGGAAAATAATTTGCAGCTGTGATAATATCACATTTTTTAAAATACCAAAATATAGTTTTACTTTTAATAATAAAAGATAAAAAAGGGGAGCCTGTGAATAATTAGAGAGTGCAGTCTGAAGCCAGTTACAGTCACTGCAATTGATAATAAACTTAAAGCCCCTTGACAGCAGGTAAATGCTTTGCAACCCTGACCCCCTTCCTCTCACATTACTTAACAACCCTGCAGTTCCAGCATTACATCACCGTCCAAGCGATTGGTTCCTGCATTTTAACTCTCTCCCTGTTTCCTCCGATTAGGAGCAACACAATGATGGGGAAAAAAACCCCACAACAAACCACCAAACTTCTCTCAAGTTTGCTGTGCTCCTTGTTTGGGTTTGCTTCGGTCGAAAAAAACAGCTTCTGCTGCTGAGAGTCGAGGTTACACACGCACCAGAAAACAAACTCTGTCGAAGTGGAAAAGAGAGTGGGAAAGGGGGACTAGGGAGGGGAGGAGGAGAGGAGGAGGAAGGCAAGGGGGGCGGGGAGGGGGGGGGGGAAGTATATAGAAATCAGAAAAGGAAAAGAAAATTAAAAACAAACCTCATGGACATCACTGAGCCTGAATTCCCTGCTGAGGTGCAGAACATGAGAGCCCTGGAATGAGTGTATGTAGAACTTGAGCCAAAGCTTAACTAGCCCGAGTGAGTCATATCCTTCCCATTTGATTCCCGTCCAAGTGATGATGTAATGCTCTGGCCCTCTCCCTTGCTCGCTCCCGCTCGCTACACTACCTCCCTCCTCCCCTTTTCAGCTCAGTGCTGGTGAAGTCACCATTTAAATCTGGCAGAGCTGAAGCAAAAACTTCAATGTAACCAAAACAGCCCCAGGCCAAGTTCCAGCCGTACTGAGACTCGGTGGTGCAATTGCCATTGGAAACGAGTAAACAGAGAAAGAAACAGTGCCGCCTCTGAAGGGCCTGCGCAGCTGCCTGCCGGATCACAGGAAAACCCAGGGACGGGGCTGACATGATTGACTGGGGCTCAGCAGAAGATATTGCAAACAAACACGCTCGCTCCCGCGTGCCCGCGTGGTCCGGGCTTCGGGAAGATCCGTCAGGTGGAGAAAGGAGGAGATGGAGCTGGAGACGAGGAGGGCAGCGGAGCGGCCGCGAAGCGGACGCAGGCTGTTTGTGTGGGTCCGGGCAGGATGGATAGCGCTGCTTTCACAGGTCACGCGTTAGACTGGGATTTCTCTGCCTGAGCCACGCAGGGCTGGAATTAAGCCTCGCGTTTTTGAAGGGTAACTACGAGGCTGTTTCTTGGTGTGCCTGCACACGTGTACAGTTGCACGGCACTTTCTTTCACCGCTACTTCAAAAGTAGCAGAAAAGCCCCGAGCCGTAATGCATGGCAAGCTTATGAACCAACTCACTGCGGTGCTGCTGCTGTTGCTTATCCTGCGTTTAAAGCAGTTCCCTTCTGGTGTTTATCTCCCAAGTCTGATGTTGTGACTTTTTTAAGGAGAGAGAGTGTTTCTAAGTGGAACTAGTAATAATTTTTCAAAACAGAAGCAGCTTTTCATGTGCGCAAGCATAAACTATTTTGGTGTGAGGCACTCTGCTGCATCGTACCGTGGTTTCTACATCCTCCTGATGTTAAATGCTACAGTGACTGTAGCTGAAATACCTCCCGTGTCCTCCCCCACAGAGGTTTTTTTCACTGTTCATCACTCACAATTAATTGTAGTCAACACAGTACAAAACAGTTGCTCCACAAAAGAATGCAAAGCCTAAGCAATAATAATAATATGTGAAAATGTCTAAGCACGCATACCATCCCTCAGCAACCCAAAGGCTAACAGCTTTAAGTGTCAAACTGCAGAGATGTAACCATGAATGGCACCTGAAACACTGGAGAGGTATTTAAAAGTGACTCCTTCCTTTATAGACCAGGAACTTCAGCATATTTTACAAAGTCACTTCACCCCATGTCTCAGAGTGAAATGCAGTTCTCCCACAGTCAGTTGACACACCTATCCACCAACACCTATCCACCAACATTCAGAAAACAATAGGAAAACATCAAAGCCAATGTGTTTTCTTTTCTTCCTTATAATGATGTGAGTTTGTGGAAAAGCAGTTTCTATTGCCTAGCAGCATTTTACCAAACAGGTTTTTTTTTGGGGGGTGTGAATTATTAATGGATCAAAGCAGCGACGCAACAGAGATTATTATGAACTACTAAAGTCTCCTCCTGAGGATACTCTTATGGTTATAAATGATCATTAGAATATATTTCTTTAGATCAACATTGTTAGCTCCAGTCATGGTTTAGTCTTGATTCAAGTCATTTTGGTCATGAATTGAAATTATTTTTGTTGAAGATATATAAGATTTTTGCAGACAGAATGAGAGGAGGAGAAAAACAGAGGGTTTATCCTATTCAATTAAAAACCCACAGCTCTCCGCAGCAGGCTGACCTGCTGGATGACATCCTCAATTGATATTGATGCTGCAGCCACTCAGAGTGACACCTTTATCAAGCAAGGCAGCTCTGAATTAGAGGTGATCAGCCATAATTATTCCTGGCGCCACTGAAGCCTGTGGCTTGACAGCATCAGATGTGGTTGTTATAAAGTTTGGTCCATTGTGTCAATGGCCTGTATAACTCATTTATGTCTGAATTACCAGCTATTGATTTTTTGTCTTCCGTAATGTAATAAAATAAAAGTTAGATCATTCCTAAAGCTTTCTTTTAATTCCAGCCTTGCTGATAGTCTCATTTTAAGCTCAGCCCACTTCTCCCTCTCCATTTAAAAAAAAAAAAAAGTGACTTCCAACCCTCTTTCTGTGCATGTCTAAGAGGTCACGCTCCCTCCCTTCTTCTTTTTATTTTGTCCTCTTACATTTACACTGCTGGATTACATAGCTTCTGCTCATCCAGTTATGCCACTGGCATCATTATAAACTTTGCATGGGCCCAGGACAGAACCCTGGCTCAGAACAGCTTCAAACTGATGGGGAATGTGGCTACAACCGAGGTACAAACTTAGATCACCAGGCCCACCTCTGGAAGGAAGGAAGCTGCCACCAAAGAGAAAAATTATTATCCTGAGGAACCCAGGTTCCCCCGGGGCTGCTTGTGCATATGTGTCTATTCCTGCAGCCTTGGTCAGTGAACCAGCCTCTTCTCACTCCCCTGACAGACCCACATTTCCACCACCCCGCTGTATTCAGAGCAAAATGCAACCAAAAAGATGATGCAGGAGCTGCAACGGAGTTCCCTGTCCTTCTGAGGCTTCAAGCGCTTGCCTGGCAACTGTGCTCTTTCCTAAAGATCACTTTGTTTACCAGAAGCAAGAGCAGACTCACTGTCCACCCGTCAGCATCTTCATCAGAACATTAGCGGAGCAACTGCGTTTGTATGGCAAATGGCCCTTTCAATTATTGTTACCTTCACAGACACAAACTCAGAAGAATCCAAGTGTCTTGAAAGCAGTCTTTGCCTTATAGAAGATATTTCCAGGAGTTAGAGCATTTTCTGAAACAAACAAGATCCCAGCAGCCTGAACTGCCGATCATTTTTAAATGATGTGTTTACACTGACTCCCATTTCAAGAAGCAAACTGCTTTAATACAGAGCTCATGCTCCAAAGGACTTAAAAAACTTATTTGTGCTTGCTGGTGGGAATACAAAAAGTTCTTTCCAGACAGGTATTTCCAAGGCCTATTGATTTTTTCTTCCCCCTAACAGGAAACACTGTTTTCCCATTTTCCTTCCTGTGACAGACCAGTTAATGATAAAGACTGTCCTGTGCTCAGAGGAAATTCCACTTGCATGCAAGAGCTCCCTCTTTATCTGTTTACTTGTCTGTCTTTTCTTTCTCCCCCCACTCCACCCCCATCCTTAAATTTCCATGTTCAGCCACGCTCAAGAATAGGGCTGTTGTGATGAGAGTTGTGGGATGTTTTAATTCTAATGGGAGCCTTCTTCAAAGAAGCGCCCTGGCCAGCAGAGTTATGACTCCAGCTTAGCTGTCTAGTTCAGGAATGCTTGCAACACCCTCCCCGCAGCATGTTTCATCCTTGGGGAAAGGGTGGTGGGGCACACCACAGATGTTTGGTGTAACAGAAACTTGACAAAATTCACTGCTGCTCCTGCTGAAAGTTTCCAGTCTGAACAACCAGAAAGCTCTGAATTTCGAGAGCCCAAATGTCAGAGCACACTGGGATTATCTCAAAAGCATATTGTAACAAGGAACTGGGTGTACCACAGTTGAGACTGGGGATGGACAAATCACCAGTTCTACATGCATTTTAGGTGAGTGTATCGCATACAGCCTTTGGGACTGACTTGTGCCTATTTCGATCAGTGGCCCAAAGCATCGGCAACGACCCTGTGGATGAAAGCAGTATAGCCTGATTTTTTTTTCCTCCGCTACTTGGCGCTTAAAGAGGCTTGATTAAGAAAATATTCTGTAATAATGGTCCTACGTTCAGGAAAGTCTCATTTTCATTCTGACATTATTTTTCATTTCTAACCCAAGAGCCGTACAGTCCCTGGGGAATTAAAGAGGCCAGATAATTTCAGGGTTAAATAAGCTTTAATGACTATCACATGTATGGAACCTTAAACCTAGTATTAAAAATTATTTTTTTAAAGTGGCATCTCTTCCTTTTTTAATTTAAAATAACCATCCAGGTGGTTTCCTAAGGATTTCTTTGCAAATTGCTTCCAGTGAACCTTTTCAGTTACAGACCACTGCAAACCCATGTGGTGTTATTCAGTGTTCAGTTCAACTTGGGTGTCCCATGTTTTCGCAGTGGACAGCGGGACTGTCTGCATGAGTGCCTGCACGGGGAGACTGCGAGGTCTGAGCAGGCTCGCTGGCACTAGCAAGGACAGAAGAACGTACAGGTCCACCAATTTCAGCAGAACTAAAGTAAGGCAGGGTTAAGAGTGGATTTTTCAAATTGCTCGTAAGTTGATGGGATGCATGTTCCCAGGTCACTTGGGTGCTTCAGAAAAAGCTATTCTCCTTTATGAAGACTCAGATCAAAGTGCTCAGCATTGAGCTGTAACAGAGGTAGAGCTGTTTTCTCTATAAGCTCTCCAAATTGTTATGAAATAGAATATCTGGAAATATCCTTTATGAGATCTGCGCCAGATTTCTCGTACCTCAGCACTGTACGAAACTGGATTGGACTAAGTTTAAATGAATCCTGGAACAAAGATCTCACTCATATACACAAACACGCCACTAAGTTAGAAACACGCTATTGAACATAGTTAAGGAAGAAGAACTAGCAAGAATTTGGGTCCAAAAGCTCTGGAGACAGGTGATCTGTGATAATCCACGCAGCTGTCCCGTGGGCATGATGGCCAGGAGACTTCCCCACAATATTTTGGCTACAAATCTTAATCCAAATCTTCAGGAACAATCTCAAGGTAAATCCTAAGCACGTTAATGCCACTTGGGATGATGTTTTTTGTGCTGGGGACACTCAACCACTAGGAAATGGAACTGCCTACTTATTATGCACTTGCCGAATAGCTGTGGGCCAGTGATGAGCGGCTGACCTGGAAGTGAAGAGCTCCGTATTCAATTACATATCACTGAGTCATCTGGTCCAAGCAGCCAGCTATTTTATTACAGCTGTAAACCACAAATACCTAAGACAAATAATTCAGCCATTTATGCAAAATAATAAATAACGCTCTACATTTCTGTAGAACCTTTCACCCTGAAAGATCCCAAAGCACCTTGCAGGCCAGCCATAAAAAGTCATGCAATGCAATCACCCTTGACACAGGAGATGGCAGTCAGCCAGCAAACGGCACAGGAGTGCAGAGGGGGGATGTTGACTAAGGACAGAAGTAAACAGCTGCAATTATATTAAAAATTCTACGTAACCTTTAATGTTCATGCATAATGAACAGGAGGTTCCCTTCCCCCAGTGTGATTCTGATTATTGTAATGGATGCTGGTTGAAAAGTGGAGCCACTGCTATTTTTAGAGTTGCTTGAAGAAGCTTTGCTATCCGTGTACCCTAAATATTTTGACCCCGGACCTCAGATATCTTAATCTTTTGTGTGAAACTCTGCAGGCTTTACCTTGGACCCAGTTTAAAGCTTGCATAACATATAGTCACATCTCAACTTTTATAACAGGGAAAAGAATCTGGTTTTGATGTTCTTTCCCCGTTGTGCTGCTAGCAGACAGAAAAGTAAGCTGAAGTTGCAAAATCTGGATTAAAATAGCAAACTCATATGCTGTAATTAAATATGTGCTGTGGCGCACAGTATGGTAAGGACTGAATAGTAGTACAGGTTAGCTCTGAAACAAATTTTAGTCCTTCCCTAAACTGTCTTCTTCATGCATTTTGTAGGCCCTCATCTTTATTTTCCAAGATGATAAAAATAATTAATATTCTAATAAAGCTTACAAAAAATAGGCAAAACTCTGGGACTCGGTTCCCATTGGAAAAGGAGAATGTTGGGACTCAGATCACACTCATTACAGCAGCATAGATTTACAGTGCTATCTGATAAAAACACATACATCACTTGCTTTTAAAGATATGTCCTCTTTTGCTAGTAATCCAGCTGAAAGTACAGTATTTCCTCCATGAAAATGAACAGCTATAACCAACCAGTAGGAAATGTTTGCTGGACTCTTGCTGGACAAATTGACTTAAGCTTTGAAGTTCCATGAATTACACGTAGCCAAGTAATTCTGCTGGTCCTGGCTCCTCCTCAGGCACAGAGTTTACACCATTCAATCACTATCAGGATGATGAGAATTCATCATCCAAGTGGCACCATTTTTAACTTGGCTCTATCCAAAGATCTGAATGTAATTTACATCCAGTATCTTGACACCTAAAAGCCAGACTCTTTTAGTACTCATGAAAATTTTTCAAGAATGTTTCTTAAAGACCAAAGAAGTCGTCAACGCAGAGACTGAGATGCGGCCACAGCCAAGGGCCAGTCTGCAATTCCCTAATTTGCAGCAACTCACATTGAAACATAATGCAATGTAAAGTTTTTAGCATAACAAGTCAGCCATAAGAATTAAAACTCTATTGTTGATGACATAAACCTATTACATAATTAGACATTTTATTTTAAAAAGGGAAAACTATTGTCTTTTCCCTTTTTTTTTTTTTCTTGTAATGGGAGTTAAACAGGAAAACCTAGTTCAGTTTCCTTCATAGTAACTTCTTCAGTCACAGACCCATTTCTGAAATCAAGTGAGGTCCATCTGTACCCACTTATGTTTTAAGATTTACATACTATGTTTAGTCCTCCAATGCTTTTCTTCTGGAAAAGTATGGCTATTATCTCTAAACATATAAAAACCAAAGAGATCTCTCACAGACACTCACACAAATCCTTTCAGGACTCTGAAAGGAAAGCATCTGCATTTTCCTGACATCAGAGTCAGAGTTACACGACCAGTTTTGCTGTAATGATAAACGAAAGAGAAATTATTTCCAACTTCCACATTCTGTGGCGCAAGATGCTGCTTTCCTTTTAACACCAGTTTCTATGAATCACAAAATACAGCTTTTCTAGTCTTGCAGAAAAAAAAAAAAGACAACAACAAACCCAGAATGAAAAAAAAATCTAGCTACAAAACATGCATGTACACTAAAATAGCCAGTGGGTACGTATGTGTTCCACACAAACTGTGCCTACCAGATTTACACATGGAACAGTCATCTGCTTGGATACTCTCTAACACTAGCCTGTTCCTGCCACCACGCAAAACCAAATGGTTGTGTTTGTCCTTTGTGACCACAGCCCATGTCAGTGAGGCACTTCTGTAATTTCTGTATTGGAAAAATCTCACTGGCATGCTGGCATCCCTGGTGACTTTTCACATAAGGATAGAAGATTAATTTTCTGTTGAAAAAAGAACCGCAGTCAGCTCAATTTTAAAAACCCCAACAAACTACACTGTTAAGTTGTTTAAATGAAAAAAAAAAGTTTTATTATGGAAACAGTATAAACAAATTAAAACAATAATGACTAACTCATTTGAGAACCTGCAGAGTTCACTTAAAGCCCAAGATTCCCTCTAACATTCAGTGGACCCTCCTGTGAATATAGCTGAAGAGTTCTGATACAAAAGAAGCAGCACCTAGATCCATTGCCTGCTTAACTGGGATGTGTCCCTTAAGCTTTTAACCTTCCAAACGCTGAGCCTTTACTGTGTCTCTCCTCTCCTCAAAACATTCCCTTTGCTTCCTCCTTCCAAGTAGTGTAAATTTCTTAGGATTTAGAAATTTTCTACTGTCTTTGTCCCTTGTGTTCAAGCTTTTGTGCGTTAATTATTCGGCATGGAGATGCCAATCTGAATTCAGCTTGAAACCACTTCAGGGCTTATATATTCCTGTAATTGCTTCATAACTGGAACATATGTCTCACCACCCTGCACGTCAATAGTTGCAACATCGTCTTCTCTGGCATAATTAACCTGCTGCAAGGACTTTTTTCCCAACCCTTTTTAACCAACATCCCTTAATCAGCTCAGTCTTTCCTCCTGAAGTTAGTTACTTTCATTTTCAAGACCCTTGGTAACCAACCTCCCCCCACCTTCCCTAGCATGTTTTCATCAGTATTAAAACTTAGTTCTAGATCAGTCCACCATGCCAGTCGAACACCTCCCAATGCCTCTGGGAAGCCATCTTCCTGACACATTGTCATTAAGAGAGTGCTGGTGCCTAGGAAACCAGCAGACCACCACAGAAGCTTGCTGCCACTCCATGACCACTTACCACTATCCATGAGCCCTCTTCCTACAGAGCTGTTTCTGGATTATGAGCTCCCAGCTTCTTCTTCTTCTTCTAGAAATCTTTATTAGTCCCCCCAGGCACAGCCTTGCATATTTTAATATTGAATTTCATTCCATTGCCATTACTTCAGTACTCAAAGCTCATCCAGGTTTTTTTGGGTTGGTTTTTCCTTTTCTTTTCTTTTTTGTATGATATCCAGGTCCTTCTCTGTATTGCCAATGTCTCCGAACCCTGCGTCACCAGCAGTACTTGTTATACTTGCATTACCGTCATTAATGAAAACACTAAATAGAATCAGGACCATATTGAATATTGTGTAGCTCCACAAGCAACCTTCTCCAACCTGATACCTTCCTTTTCAACACCACCCTGCTCTTTCCCCTCCAGCAAACCCCATTTTTAAGCATGCTGGACGAAGCCTACCTGCCCTTATTTCCTAGAGCAGATTCCCCCACATTAGCTGTAGCTATTGAGCAGTCCACAGCTGACAGCAACTTTTACTGAGTGGGAATTTGTCAGCGTGAATAACAGGGAAGGATAAAGTTTACCCTTATTTACTGATTTACTCCCAGCCCTGCCTAAAATTTCTTTTAGCTGATAGAGTGGGATAAGCAACCTTTTGGAAAGTTTTGAAGGGAAGAAATGTTTTAATTACAATGGAGATAAGTAGTATTAAGACTACTGAAATATTTAAGCAACATTTCAGATGTCTGCTGACTCTCAGCACTTTTATCAGAGGAATTTTGCATCTGTGCCCCACAGACCCAAGAAGCCCCTTGTGTTGCTGCGTACTGTTCTGCTCTGATTACGCTCGTTATTAGGCATTATCATTATGTGGAATTCTCGGTGTTCCTAAAAGGGATTTCAGGAATGCCACAGCAAAAAATGGACGGTTTGTTTACTTGATTAATGCCGTGATCTGTGATTACAAATCTGTCTACTGTTGCTTTCACAGGAAATTATTTCAAGAACTTCACTTCTGGGTGTTGCTTAACATCCAGTACCGACTCCACTATAAGCTCATACACATGATTTATCTGGTGGCCAGCATGTGTGGGAGGAAAGATCTAGGAGCCTGACAAAACTCTTCGCTCCCTCTAATTTTCAGGACATCAGATGTAGAAATCTTGACTGTTACTCTCCTAAGCCTGTTTGTAAACCCTCAGCCAATGCAAACTATTAATATTGAGCTAAGTGAGTGCAAAATGAAAGTGATTAGGCACATCCTTTTTTAAAAAAAAAATTATACGCACATGTTTTACTAGCTCTAAACGTTAAACCAGCCGATTACATCATACCAACACAGTAAAAATGACTCCAAGGTAACCTAGGAAACTGTTTTTATTAAATAAGAACTGAGTCCCTTCATTTAATCTCAATTCACACAAACCACAAGTTTAGCTGAATCTCCCTTCACAGCCATCTCATGCTGTAATTCCATGCTGTCTGTTCAGACCGGCTGGGATGCTCTTGCTGTCAGTTCATAGGGCAAAGCTCTCTGGGGACTGCAGCAAGGCTTTCTCAGATGAGGGGCCCTTGTCTGTTCTATTTGCTATTCTTGGTGGCCTGCCAGCAGCCCCAAATTTGGCAAGGTTCAGAGCACAAGCTACGGTCAGGTTGCTTGATTATCATGAATGTTATTATTTTTATTGGTCAGTTAATATGTTTTCACTTTGCTGTGTTTTAATTTTGCTTTGGTTGTCCATGTTGGCTATCCTGTGTCTCCAGCCTAAAGAGACATAAGGATGGGCAGCCATCACAGTCATCACCTAACTCTTACCCAGGACAGTTCATACGATTCTTGTTCCTCTATATTTTGGAAGCCAGTTCATGAAATCTGTATTCAGTTGCGTCTGATTCCTTAGTTGGTCAGCATTTTCAGAGTGCTCAAACAAAAAGGCATTAAATACTTGCAACTACACTTAAAGAGATTTAGTCAAATGGGAGCTGATCAGGTAAACACAAAGCAAAACCAGAATTAATTCTGAGATGAGACTGATGTGAATTCACCTGCCTTGCTGCTGTGCTCATAATATGCATATATAGGGGCATATATCTCACACACACCTAGATAAAAGATATTATCATATAGAAAGCATTATACAAATATTATAAATGTGACTATGTAAAAAGATAAAGCTGACTTAAAGGAGTACTGCAGGAAGAATGACATTAAAACTTATGTTCACAGCTGCATCTTAATTTCCATTCTATCTATCTCCCTTTCTTAGATACTTCTAAAAACTTCCAAAACTTTCCCTTTTTAGGCTGAAATACTGCAGGCCTGGTCTTTGCCAGATAATGAATATTTTAAAAAATATTTCCTTAAACCATTTTGTCTGTCTTTTATAAGGACAGTGAAAAGTGTAAAGAGTCATACAGTCAGAAACCCTGGGAATTGAGGCTTGAACTTTGCCATGAAAACAGTCCATGAAAAAAATGCTTTAGAGTGCATTGATAAAAATTAGGTTTTACTTGGTGAAGGCCTTCAAAGTTTTGTTATGTTTAGGCCAATTATGTTTTCCACGAGTTTTCTTGTGAAGCTTTAAATCATGCACCTAAGAAAAACAACTCTATTTTTCGTTTCAGCTAACCTGGCTTCCATAAAAAATTTATAGGGACTAAGGAAAAGGTCTGTAAAGTGCAGAGTGCTAGTGAATTTAGAAAGAAGTACAGATGAGAGGCTGATACACTGTCTGGAACTCAGCTCAGCTCGTTCACAAGAAATGTTTTCATATAAGAGCTTTCTGTTTTGTCTTCTTCACACATATATTTGATCTAATCTGTTGGCTCTCCTAGTCTACGATACCAATTTTATTCTTCCTGTTCTCACTTACTCAGCCTATTCCAGGCTACATCTGTGACCTCCCTAGTCCTTCTGCTCCCTTCCACCCCATCTCTTCGCCTGCAATAAAAATACCAGCCCTTCGAAGTCTCCTTCTTCTTTTTCCTGGGGAAAACCTCCCAACTCAGTTCACCAAAACACTGCTCTTCTTTTTTCAAATCCCACCCAACTCACATCCTTCATATTGCCTATCTGCACTGAGCTAGTAAGCGGCAAAACCAGCACAAGGGACCATCTGAGTTTTCTTCTCTGCCTGAATAGATTTCCATTGAGCTAAGCTTTCTTTCCTGCATGTGAATCTGCTCTTGCTCAGCAGTCTTGCCTCTCGCTCCAATAGATTTGCAAAGAAAATTATCCCATTTGGAAACAGCCAGGCCCATGGTATCTTTACAAACTGCTTTAAGAAAGATATTTTTAGCATGTGCCAGGTAACATTGTAAGCAGCAGGTAGAAAATGGACTGAAGGGTCATAGAAGGGATATAAATAGAATAAAATAATATTCCATCAGAATAGTCCTAATGGCTGAGAAAATTCAGGATTCATGTTTTACAGCCTAAACTGTTGCTAAAAATGTTTTTCAAACATTTACCACAAGGTGCCAGCAGTTCTTTAATGCTTTTTTATTTTCAATTCCTGTATACACTCAAAGCAGGGGTACAATGAGGCAAAGACTTCAGGCAGAGAAGTCATAAGGGGTATTAATTCCAGGATCAGAGAGCATTCCTAGAAAACCAGATCCCAGGCACATACTAGTACCTTAGTACTTCAAAAAGAAAAGAAAAAAAAAGATGACGGTCAGATTTAGTAATTTGTACAGAGATATAAAGCGTGCCAGCTCGTGGGGGTTTGGAGTTTGTATGTCCTTTTGAAACCAGACCAACTATACTAGTCCAGCCTATAGTGATACTCAGCTACCAGCATCTGTTTTGTCTAGATCTTATCCCCTACAAAAGTAAGAGAGAGGGAGTAAATACCTTATACAATATAGCAACAACTACTCTCTTCAGATTATAACCCCTCCTAACATTGGGAGGCTTACAGCAGTATTGTGTAAGTCTTGGGGGTCTTACTTAGAAGGAGAAAATGAGGTGTTCTGTCCAAAGCCATCTATCACTTGTAAGTGTATTAAAATAAAATATCAGTTAGGACTTACTGCAGTCAAGTAGAATTGCATTGCAATTAATGTTAGCTGGATAGTGTTGATGCTAGTACTCACTGCTGTTAAACAACCGTGTTGGTGAAGATTTACCGATATTTAAGTATCAAAACCAGACTTTCAACAGTGAAATCAGAATAATTCAGTACTAAAACAGCAGAACTTACAGGAGGCTGCCTTCCCAGCCTGTTTTATTGCATTTTCAAACATCTAGCTGTAACCTGAAAGGCTATTATAAAAATTACCTGAAAGTACGCATACGTGTTATACACATTCTATTAAGTCTTAATATCTTATACATATGCAGCTCTGTCCACTCAGAAAGGGCCACAAAGTCATTTACAAACAATATACGCAGAACTAACTTGAGACATTCAATGCAATATGGTCTCCTTTCATAGAGATACATGACTAAACATCCCCAATGAGTAATATGGCGAGCAGCCATAACAGCCTCAGGCTGTGATCTGGTCTGCTCTCATAAGCTAAACAGGGTTGGTCTTGGCCAAATGCATTTGGGAGTCCTCCAAGGAAATCCCAGGGTGCTTCAGGAAGCAGAGCCGGTGATTCAGTAGGTGGCACACTTCCCCTGGAGTCAGCACTGAACCAACCACGCCAAGGGAAACCTTGATAGGTGCAACACAATTAACCAAATGGGATTTCAGGCAGGATCCCCCAGCTGAGACTGTTCATTTGTCACACTGTCATGATTTATTAGTGATGCAATTAAAAACAAAGAAGTCGTTGCCGCTGAGCAGTCCTCTCTCTGCAGAGCTCCTTTAGTTTGGAGAAGTCGAAAGAATTTATGTCTAGATTTTTCAGTTGCAAACATTTTGTTTCAAATGGGAACCATCTGTAAGTGCTGCGGAGCTTCTTGGTCCTCGCCAATACCAAGCGATTTTTTTACCTCCTACCCCCATTTTTAAACATAGTGCTTACACAGTTACGTGTGTGAATCCTTTCCTTTGTACTGGTAGGTTTCATCTGAAGTACCACATCCACTTTTAGGTATTGTTCCTAGCTAACAGTGGGCCAGGCAGTGAGAACCCTTTGGACAGCTAGAGAAGCACTGTGAAGTCCAGAAGAGGACTAAGGATAGACTAAGCAAGCTGGTTGCTCTACAGAAGACAAGACAGAAGGTGGACAAAATTTTCAAATATATTTTCAAATACACAAGAGGCTGCTGAAGACAGAAAGAAGAAACAATATCTTTCTCCCTGTCTATATTGAGTGGAACCAAGAATAAAAGGAACTCAAACTTGCATCAAGGAGGGTCCAGGTTAGACTGAAAGAAAAACTTGTCTCAAATTGAATACAGTTAAGCACAGCAATAGGATGTGTGCGCTGCATTTCTGGAGGTTGTCAAAAAAACATTAGAGATATTTCTGTCAGAAATGATGTAGATGTTATTTAATCCTACTTTGGGCAGAGGATTGGATGAACATTTGAAGTCCCCTCCAGCCATATAGCTCAATGATTCCATAATTTTTATGAAAGCAAAAGATTTATAGCTTTGGCATTACAGAATTCTTCCTATTTATAGTAAGTTTAAAACAATAATTCCACCCCACTGAAAAAAAAAAAAAAGCCTAAACCACATCACATTTGATAGCCTTAAAAAACTGTGCCATGATTTTAGGAGGATGACAGCAAAAATTACATGTTCTTAAAAATTTTATGCAAAATGGATCTTATGATCTTGCTCATCTTTTATATAGAGATAACCAGAACTTTCCACTGTTCTTTCCTTGAAAAGTCACAGAAAAGAGCCAGTTTCACATCTGAGTCAACAAGCAATGCCATGAACAATGAAGAATCTCCTAATGCTTGGAGAAGTGTCAGATCATTTTTTTATTTAAGGAAGAAAAGGGGGGAAATAGGGGAAAAGAGCAAAAAAGAGCAGACATTCCCTGAAGCATGACCTCAACAAACACACCACCTTTTCCTGGAGTCTTCCTCATCAGTTGGGTACCTGTTTAGCTGCTGAGTTCAGGGTAGTTTGGGTCTCCCCCCAGAGCAAAAGCTACAGTGCTGGTATTAACTGATAACCCCTTTAGCTGATGGGGCCTTCTGCACCCTGCATTAAAAACACTAAGGATGAGCATAGTCCCAGAGAATAAATTTCTGAAGTCCAGCTTATACGCTGTTGAAACTTCCCTTCCTTTCCCTAATTTTTTTTTCTCTTTAGAACAAAGCCAAAAAAGTACAAAACTACTCAGCAATTTGGATGATCTGGGGGAAGAGGTTTTTGCCAAGTTTTTTTGGGGGGAAGGCCACATGGGTAGACCATTGTTGCACTAGAGAGAGATGAAGAGGCAGCATATAAATACAATAAGAAGAAAGATTTAACATAGCCTGAGCAGTACTGCATGTGGCCCTGAGAAAAAACATGCTTTTGGGTCAGGATGCTGAGTACAGGGGTCTCGGGCTGCAGAGGGGAAGCCATCCTTGGTCCTTTGATTGCTCCCCATGCTCACGAGAAAAGTACCTCATTTCCTGCAGTAAATATATATACTTCAAAATATTCCTAACCCCTTCAACAATTCCTGTTCTAATTCAGAACTACAATATGGCCCCTCAGGTTTTGCTTGGCAACCTATGTCAAAGCAGGAAAAAGCCCTGAACATCAGTAAATTGAATTTTTTATAAACCTTAAAAAATGCATTTTTTCCTACGATTTAGGAAAACAGTTTCAAAATGTAGATAGAATGACATGTATCTGCTAATTGCCTTTGTTAGTTTGCAGGCGCATCATCAGATTTGTTAGCAAAATAGCCTCACAGGAGAAGGCATAGTTTATTCTTCAATGAATGGCTCTTAACTGAGATTTACAGTACAGACAGATTACAAGCTTTACTTTCTCCACAGAAAGAAACAAAGAATGGAGCCCTTCTAAACAAAATATTCAAACAATTCAAGAGCCTAAAGAAAGAGAAGTCTCTCCTCTTCTTGGCTAGACAGTTTTGATACCTTAATGACTGTAACATTTTAACAGCTGTGGGAAAACTGACATTAAAAAAATACCCAGCCCAGAAACACGGTCTGTGTACAACATCTTTGAGCTCTTATGTTTTATTAGCAATTTGGATTCATTACTGTTTTAAGGAGGAAGGAAGGGAGGTAGATGTTCCTGAGAGCTATTTCTCTAAATGTATTAACCAGAGATTTCCAAGCACGATTTAATATAACACAACCCGATCCTCAAAAACTAGCTAACGGGTGAGATGTCACCATTTATCCCTTCATTGAAATTCATGCTCCGACACAAGAGGTCAAAGCAGGTATTTGAGCGATCTTCCTTATGAAAATGAGATAACCTCCTTTCATCCCAAAGCCTGCTCTGATCTTGCTCCCCCTGCTCCCTTCCAGCCCGATGCTCACGGTTACCACACTGTCACCTTCCTTTTGAATTATGATGCTCCGAAAGAGCGCTGTAGTATTTAATAGCCTGAGATCACAGGCTCTCCTGACACAATACTTAACCAGGTTCTGCCTTTCTTTCAGTGTGCTCATTATTTGCACATGGTCTATGACATCCAGGGAGAATATGTTATCGCACAAGTTCCCTTTTCTCCTGCTGTTTGCTCTTCCATTGTATTTATCTCCCTTACCTGACAGGTTCTCGACTGCGCTGTCAATTTTGCCAGAAAAAGAGCATTAGCGCAGATTTGGGAGGCCCTGTTCGCTAATCTTTTAGGAATCCTAAGGTGCCCTTTAGGATTTAAAACAAACACTGAAGCCTGAAAATGACTTATGCTCTGAAGCTCAACACCCACCTCCTGATTATCCCATTAGAAATCCCTCGAAGTCTGCATTCAGACTTCATCAGTCTCAACTAGCCAGACCTCAGGGTGGAGAAATGGACATGATGACTGTTTGGAAATATTGCACGGGGAGACATTGAGAGAATGTCTTATGGTAAGAAGAGTTTTAGGGGAGTAGTTCTGCTTAATTACAGTCATATTGAAGCTGTGCTTTTGGGAGGGATATAAATAAGGTAGTTAACAAGCTGAGACAAAAAATGCGCTTCTTTTGCCCTTTCTAGACTCTGAGATCCCAATTTTGTTACACTTGAAAATGTTTGTTGCTTGTTTTTAATACCTAGCTTCCTCTCCCAGCTCCCTCCCTCATTAGGATAGGACTGAACAGCAAAATGAGATTTTATTATTTGAATATATTACAAACTCATTTTTTCCCTAGGAGGAAGGCCAGCAATTACTCTTTTAAGTAAGCCATACAGCTGTCTAACACAAAAAAATCCTCTCCTTTTAATAACCATTTACATCCACCACTGATATTATATCCTCTTGCAGTGATCAGAGAGCCCTTCAGGGAAGACCACAGCTCTGGATCAAGCAGCTCTGGTGATGCCCTGAGGGGAACAATCCTAAAAACACCACATGGGCTTAGGAGATGGTCCACAGCCAGCGGAACATCCTCCCAGTGCAGCAACCCATGCATCAGTTAACAAACTCAGTTACTTTTCCAGAATATAAATGCCAGCTCCTGTGTCAATGATAGTTTAGGTTGTTATATTCAGCTTCTTTCAGAATTATTTTGCAGACTCACTGCATACAATGTTCATTTTCTACCGTATGCTAGATGCTTAAATACCTGAAACTATGATCTCTTTATATCAGGGGGGAAGTTCTGCACCTAAAGTAGTCGGTAACACAGCTCTTCCTGCATTTATCCACATTATCTTCTTTTTGTGTGCATGACCACACTCCCTCAACCGAACACATTTTTGTAAATGAGAAATGGTTGCTCCTCTGGCTTCAACAACTATCCCCAAATTAGGCAAAGGATATAAGATCTGACATATGGGCTGTTATTTTAAATCATCCACCTCAGCTTCGAATCAGCAGGAAAGAGTGCAACTTTCCCCGTGAACCTCCATCACGCACCTGACTAGCATCTGCTTCAGTACCCTACAGAGCAAAGAAACAGATGACTTCAACAGGGCATCGAATTTGCAGCCCCTCGCAGAAGCCTGCCTTGCTGCTATCAGCCCAGCCGAGCGGCATTACGAAGTCTGCTTCCCCTCCTTTGATACTAAAAAGTTTTCTCCTGCACTAATAGCTAGAGAGACCTTAAGTATCATGCTCAAATTGCCCTCATCTCACTCTGCTCTCACCTTTTAAAATCACGGTTAGTGGTTGGCCCCTGGCAACACAACAGCATTTTAACTCAAACTTCCATGCAATAAATAGCTCAGATTTCCTTTAAAAGGAACACATACACAAAACAGAGTAGGAGTGCACAGAAGTTTTATGCATCTAGCAGTTTTTACATATTCCACTGTTATTCATTTAAGGCTGACCAAGTGGTCCTCAGGGGATGGCATGCACCAGCATAACATTATAAGTGTTAATAGGAAACGGATCTGAACAAAGAACCGCATTTCCCCATTATATTGTGTTTCTGCTTTAGTACATCACGTTAGTTTCCTTCACAGCTGGCTGGTTTGCCTGTTGTTTCGTGGGCAACTATCATTTGCTCATAACTTTCCTTTTCTCAGTGTATTTTATATGCACATGGAATTCTTGCGTTGGTTTCAATATAAATGGCTTATCTTACAACGTGCTTTGGAAAGCTCATAACGTAAAATGGGTAGCAGTTCAAAAATGACAGCAGAAATATGTGACCTGTGCTGCCATGCTGGAGAAAAATAGAGTCCAGTCAGCATAAAATGTGATCAGAAATATAAATCATTTAGTTAGCTATTAATATAAACAAAATAACCAGAAAGGTGCAAGGCAAATTCTTGCCTTTTTTTAAAAAAAACTCAAACTCACTTCAGTAATAGCCCTTGAACTAATTTCCTCCCTCTCAACATATATGCAATTTGTCCTGCAGAATAGCTTTACCCTTCTAGTGGCAGGGCAGAAAATCCTCCAAATAAGCAGAAAGAATACCAGAACATGCACTTTGGGAACCACCTTGGCAGACGGAATCTCCTGCAGACATATTTTTAAAGGCACCAGGGCATCCAGGTAAGCGTGCATGCTCGTGGTGCTCCTCTGGTTTTGTGGACAGTCACTTGTGCAGGCGGTGATGGAGCCCATGCATGGGAACGCCCCTGCCTGCTCCTTCTGCAAAAGCGAGCAGGCCTAAATTGCTTGCACATGTATGAAATGGCTAACACACGTGTACCAGACCAAGTATATACTGACAAATCAATGACTATGCTTCCACACTTCAATATATGACATCTCAGTTAAAACAAGCTTTTTTTTTTTTTTTTTTTTTTTCCAAACTCCCAACGTTTTTGCAATTGCTGGGTTTTCAAGAAATGGGCACCACCCTTTCCCATTGCGCTCTGCAGTGAAGTTACACCCAGAGCATGACGTGACTGTAATTACTTTCTCTCAAACGTACACCATGTCAACGTGCAACTTGGAAAAGAGAAAGGTATTCCTTAACCTCAAAGATTTGCTAACTAAACAACACCACATTTGTAGCACCACATTTTCATAGGAGAAAGATTTATTTCAGAATAGTTCCACTGGTGACAAAAACTCCCAAGCTCTTCAAAGCAACATTCTGTCTCTCAGCTCTGTTTCAGCTTCTTTAATACTCCATAAAGTCCAAGGTGTATGCTTTCCCCCATGTTCCTTGCTTTTAAAGATCTATTTCCTAAATGAGGCATGACTCCTTTCAGGATGACAGCTTGTAAAAATCACTTTAGGGTACATTCTGCCTTTTAAGGAAGCAGCTTAGCCACTCCTTTATCCCCAGAATATGTACATCCCATCCCTGGGGGCAACAGTTCTCATCATCAGCGTTTCCCATTCCTCACATCTGCTTCTGAGAGAAAGCCCAGCCACATCAATCAGCCTCATACATGCATAGACTAGGCAAAAAGATTTGTTGTGCTTTCAGAGCACAGTATTGGGAAAGATACTAAGCTAACAGAAAAGTTACTAAGCTAGAAAAAAAGCATATCATCCACATTGTCCACTAGACACCACAGAGTTTATCTCTGATCTTTAAAGAACCCACACCCATAGTAATAACAGTGTGGGTAAGGGATGGTTAAAAATATTTTACTCAATTTGGGGAGAGGGAGGAACCTTTGAAAAACTAGAGCTTTTCCCACAAGAGCGTCCTGATTTATTTCCCCAGCCCAGTATAAAACTGACACTGCAATACTGTTGGCTGTTGAATGAGAAGTCAGATAGTCCCCCTTGAAATTTTTTGCTTTATTTTATTCCTCAGAAAAATACATTTTTCATAGAAATAGATCGCATGTTTACACCACTCCGCTGAGACAGCCTGGTTGATACCACAGCTCAGATACAGCTCAGGGAACTACACTCTCTGGCATAAGTTCTCCTAAAATTTCTACTTGAGTACCTATTACCTGTCATGTATACTACTTTGGAGCATTAGTGATGCCAATAGTGATCCTATTACAGGGTTTGCAGCACCAAATTTATTGTATTTCAATGTCAAAGGGATCTTAAATTAAGCATGCAAAGCTCAGCTGCAGTTTGAAAAGTGTTTTGGAACCTGAAGTATGTAATAGAAGTGCATGGAAAGTACAGTAGAAATTTGCACTCAAATCAGGCAAAATAATTTTCTTTTAATATCAACAATCTATTACACTAGCATCTAATCTTTAGATCCGATGGTTTGATTATGGATTTTTTTTTTAAATACATTTGTTTTTAAAAGGGGTGACGCGAAGCTTGCTTAAGTACTGGTAGACTGATTCTAGAGTTCACTATGATTTCAGTGAACTATAGAATGGAGGAAGAAGTGTTTTATGGACCTTTCTACAGTCCCTGTAACCTGACAGAGCAACTACTGATCTGCCTGCTACGAAAGACATTCCAGCTGTTGTGTTCGTTTTCAGCAGCTCAAGGCACTTCATTTTATAAAGAATAAGTAGCTAAGGAGCAAGAGGTTAGTGGAAAGAGGTGGCAGTCGATATTCTTCCTCTCTTCCATTATGTAGTCAGCTAAAGAACCAGGTAAGATAATTAAGGAGATGATATGGTATGCAATGCATTGCTTAATTTTCTGGCAGTTAAACCTGGACTATATGGGTGATGAGTTAAGCCCAGGGCTACAGCCTGAGTGACTTCAGCCCATCCTTAACTGCAAACTGTACAATAATCTCACTGAAACTACACAATCTTAAATATACCTATAAAAACAACCTTCAGAGCAGAAAATTTGAAGGACACTGGCAAATCAGTGAAAGAATACTTTCAGAAAATGAATGACTCTTTGGCAAGCTGTCTTTTAACGCTACACTTAATTTATTGTACTTTTTGGAGGAGCTATATCATATGGTCCATCATAAGAAAGTAAGTTAGGCACCAACTTTTTAAGAAACGAAAAACCAAGGGATCAAATACAGAGATGCTTAACTTTCTGTGTAAGTCCTATTGACTAAAGTCACTAATGAGACTTTTAGAAAGTACATAATTGTGAAGTCTGACAAAGAGGATTTGGTAGCTTCACATCCTAGGCATTATAGAATAAAACCACTTTCTGAAAGTCCTCTGAACTTCATACATTCCCCAGATTCAGCATTACAAATTCTTAAAATGATTCTCACCTTACAGGACTTAACATGACCTAAACTGAGCGTAATATCTCATTCACGTATTTCCAACATGCCTCAGTACCTGCTTTAAAATTCTGCCCAGAGCCTTGGTAACTATCAGGCACTTTGCAACGTAACAATGACATTTTAGGAGAAGAGCTGTAGGGAAGCAATGCGATTAGAAAAACCCCTTGTCATAGTAAATTTTCAAATCTGAGTTTTCTATGACTTCTATGTTTTTAAGGCAGAAAGGCCTCAACAAATCTCAAATATGAATTTTGCAAACTTAAGAGGTGAGGTCTATATTGTATTGTGGCTATGTGCCTGTGTTTCTACAGTGACAGTTATCTCTATTTTTATGATATGCCAAAAGCACCGATACTTGGATGTTGCTTTGGATAAGCTTTCCCTACAAGCACATCCGTAGTTCCTCAAACCAGTACCTGCGTTCTACTCCATAACACATTGCCTCTTTTTACCCATACCCCTCAGAAAGAAGAGGTACCTTTACATGATGCCCAGGGACCAACCACACAGATTACTTTTTTCAAAAGGATCTCCTGTGATAACCCTAATCACAACTACAAAGTACATAAACACTGCCACATTTAAGTATGAATCCTGGTTATTCCCAGGGAGTTCTGTCTGGTTTGTGTTAGACGCTGCTTATGTTACAGGGTCTTTAGGACAGGGGCTGTCTATATCATGTGTCTTTGACAACACTAAGTGCTCATGGTGTTCAGTACATTAGTATTATTTATACTTAAAATTTGCTTACTGCAACTGCCCTCTTTTAAGAGACAGTAAGCATAGCACTCTGGTGCCTAATTTTGACCTTCTAAGTCTACTCAGAAATTTAATGACGATTTTGTGAATGTATGCATACCCTAAGAAAAACACAGGCATACTAGAATTTAATTTGCTCTTTACTATCTCTCCCTGAAGTTGATTTTCCCATACTTGTGGCTGCTATCTGTGCCCCTTTTACCTCCAGTTGCAAGACAGCTGTCAGCTTCTTCCCCTAACCCCAGAATCGAGAGTTGATATGGCCTTAACATTACCTCTTGTTTTAATCAGCTTGGAGCCTGAGAAACCCAGCCTAAGTCCTCCTGGGAGCACTATGAGCTGCTTGTGGGCCAGTGGGCTAGACCTCATCTAGCCGTCTATCTGATACAGTCTTCTACATTTCTGTGTGAATCGGTGCAGACGTGCTCTTTTTGGTGCATGCCAGAGTCCTCCAGCACAGCTGTGAGATCTGAACGATCTTTTATAAAGAAGATATAGAGCGGGTAAGAAAAGAAAAGTGAAAAGATACACACGCACACACACGCACTAGGTGCAGAGCAAAAAGCAATCGGGGGCTAGGCATGACAAGGGGTCACATTTGAGAAGTATTACCAAAAGCATTATGTATAGCCACTGTTACCCATGGCTGCAAAATGTTCTAATGCAGTCTTTGAAATTGCGCTTACTTTTGGACTCCTAGTACATGAGATAATCAATATATCTCAGTACAGGGAAGCATGAGGTTGGACAACTGCTGACAGAGATGGTGGCGAGCCAGAAGATTGGCATCACTTTGTATTATTTCATTAGCGGTAACTACTGGCAGTGCTCAAGCTGCACATGACACAGTCCTGTCCATGTACCTTATTTTGTGCCTGTTCATTAAAGAGGAGATAGGTGCAGAGTGAATGATGTCAGCAGTACCTGATTTAAAAGCATGAGAGTCATAAACCAGGCTATTATACCTACTCAGTAAAGTCCCACAAATTCTAACTAGCAGTTGATCATTTTGCTCAATCAGTGTTCAGTGTGCACAGAGAGATTTACAAACATAATAAAGCAATAAAAACATCCCCAGAATATTTCAGTGAATGAGTGTGTGACTGTGCTAACAGCTACGCCAGCATATATCCAACCAGCCGGTTTAAGATGGCTGATTGGTTCCACTATATACACAGGAGACCGGCCAGCTAGAATTTTGCAAAATGAGTTACTCAAGCAAAAACTCAGAGCCTCAAATGACAATGAACTATCCCACCATGAGACAGACACACAGTCCGAACAAGACCTCTAGATGCTAAGGGTAAAATAGTAGGTGGTAGGAATTGAGGCTCTATTTTGGATCATTTACGTATTAATCTGGCAAGCTTTATTTGAAGATCAGTGTTCCGCTGATCCTTCATATGAACTAGTCATTTTTTCTGCAGGGTATGGAAAAAAGCCTAAGCTGCCAAACAGGTTGCACTGCAATGATGAGGAATCCTTATAAAGAAAGAGGTATTGAGTATATGTCAGTACACAAAACACAAACATGAGCTTCACATGCACTGATAGTTGAAAAGCCATGTCATAAAATGGCAGTAAAGAAATAGCTTAGACATGGCAAAGGACTTGGGTTTTAAAACCAAATATTTCAAGGTAAAAATGACTGATGCCAGACTTGGATTCTTTTGGGATTGGGATTGATCCAAGTAGTTCTCACCATAGTCTTGGATTAAGTCTCTGCTGCACTGACGGTAGCTCACAGAGTATGCCGAGCTGGTTTGATGCTATGTAGGTCAGGCTCTGTAAGCAACGCAGTCATGACAGTAAAGAGGTTAGTATGGACTACTCGCTCAACCTCCATGTGGCACAGCCTGCAGAGATGACAGAAGCTCAGCCAGCCTTTTGAAAGTAACATGAACCACAGAATGGATGTTCCCAGCCCGCAGATAACAGCCATAGTTAGACAACAGCTGCAAATAGTGGAAAAACAAATCCTGCAGTCATCACAATTCATATCCTAGAAAGTCTAGTTAATTAGCCCAGATCTGATGGCCAACTAAGTCCTAATAGTTTTCAGCCTCAAGGAAATCACAGCATATGAAATTATGATTTCATCATGTTTCATTAGATACTGCATCGCTGTGCAAGATCACATTTTTGGCTTAGTGGCCTCCTAGGAAAACCCAACTGCTCAGTGTTAACAATTCAGCCAGTAGCACTCTACCCTCTGAGTCAAAACTGGCTGAATGTCAATTGACTACAAGTCAAATTCCTGTATTGGTATTAGAAGCTCTTTGGCAGGGCTCTGTGAGATTACATTTGAAGTCCACACCACTTCAAGTGGGAATTATGCTCTTCCACCATCATTTCTTGTAAGACTAATGATTAGCACTTTACGCTTAACGTTAAGTACCAGTTCAGATAACTTTTTCTCTTCAAAGAATGCTTCTGTAGGTAAATTGGGTACAATATTCCCCTTAATTCCAGAATTTAAACTGTTGATGTTCACTGGTCTACCATCTGCTGTGCCACAGAGTAGTCACGCAAGGCTTGCGCTATATAATACTAAATAATTGAAAGGACTGAAGGTGAGGGGTGAGGAACAAAGTAAATTCTGCACATCAGATGGAGTGGACAGCCAAAACTTAAACATGAAACTGCCCACCTCTCTATGGTGTTTGAACACCAGAGTGGCAGACTGCTTTTCTGCAAGGCTCCTCTGCTATTAAGGCAAGCTTACCTTGACCCAAACCCCGGGCAGAACGCTGGGAAAAAGGAGAAATACCATTCCTTTCAGCCTCACGCCCCAGGCCAGATGCTCAACCATCAACAAAACCTCAACTTTTACCTGTGCAGTTGAAAAAAGGAACAGGGAAAGTAGCAGGGCCAGCTACACGGCTGTCCTGGAGTGCAAAAGGAAGAAGTCTGACACACAATAAAACAAATAAAACCTAGGCGGGAACCATGCCATAATTCACCCTAAAACACATCTTTATCAGAAGTATAAATCTCCTACTTCTCTAAGGAGTTCAATGCACAGCCCAACTTGTATTCATACCACACATGTAATCGATTGGGTCAAACCTCCACCTGTTGCACATGCACTAATACATAGAGGTGCACTAATTCCCCAGTTCAGCGCAAGCACAGATGGAGCCCAGTAGGCCGGGCTGAGGTAACTGCATATGTAAATTACTTGTGCATTTTCACATACATTTCTGCTGTATGCAGTCACAAACCTTTTCGATTTTAACTCAGCCCAACAATGAGAATTTTTCAGGAATTCAGTAAAATATCCTGTCAAATATGTTCTTTCTTAAATAAAAATGCTTTTGTCTCCACAGCTTATTTTTTGGATACTGAACAGCATTTGCTGTCAAAGTCGGATAACTTTCTAAAAATATAAATGCATGTGTCTGTAAGAGGAGCAGAACAAGGAAGCATTTTTTTTCTTATGATAAATTAAATGGATTGGAATCACGGACTAAAGCACAGTAATAGAAAACGGATGTGTAAAGATGTCATCTAAATGCAAAACTCAAATCCTTATTCTCTTCTGGATTCAAATAAAATATCCCTTCCCTCTGTAACTCCACAGCTGTGATTATCTGATTAGCATAATCTGCAGTGACTGACTGAAGAAAAGGGCTACATGAAAAGGCTGCTCATGAAGAAGTAACCTGAACATTTGAATAAAGTCATCGTGAAGTAAAATAAAAGACTGCAGTCACCTTCCAATTAGACTTTCTAAATGAGAAGAAGAACTGCTTTCAGATAGGCATCAACCAGGATTATAAGAGAAGATAAAAAATACGTCATGTGGGAGTTTAGAAGACAACTGGTAAAAAGGCAATTAAGCCATATAAAGATATCTTACAGGCATGTCAATAAAGGCTCACTACATAAACATCAAGACCAACCATACAAAAATAAGGTTAAACGATTGCATGCCTTTATTTTAGAAGGCTTTGGTTTATAGAATCTCACCCCCAGTCTGGTTTTGCCTTATTTCATTTGACCAGTAAAAAAGCTGGCCTTCTCCCTTACTTTTTTTTTTTTTTATAGATTCCACATCTGTAGGTATAGCTCATCTTTTTTGCAAAGTTGTTGATTGATTTTTCTAAGCACATAAATAATTTTGCTCTGTTTTCCTAGTTTAGAGTAGTAGCAGAAATACATTACAAAAGTAATGGAGAAAAAAAAACCCAAAACAAAATCAAAGCTCAACAGGATATGAATGAATAATTTTGGAAACAGAAATGAGAAATGAGAGATATAAAAATAGCCAGCAGGCTACTTCTTTTTTTTTTTCCTTGCAAAAAGACAATTTTTACAGGTTAAATTAGCCAGTGGGCGGGTTTCCTACTGTTCCCTGAATTCCGTAGAAGTACTCTCAGAAGTGAAATAAAAAAAATCATAAAATGAAATAGAAGTGCTGTGGAATTAGTGCAAAATGTGTTTCTTCATTCACAAACTTTTACTGCCTATATAATTTCACGCAAAACAAAATGTATAGTATATTTTGCTTCTCTAATAATAAAGTAAAACAATAAACCACAAAAACATTGTTAATAGCTTCTTCATACACAAAGTGCCAATTATTTCCTTTTCTCGTTTCTACTGTTAAAAATGAAAAATGGAAGTTTCAATACTTGGTGCTTTCAGAAGACTGTGTGCTACTCACCACTGAATGGGATTTGATGCAGATACTAATGAACATGTTTCATTCACGTCCAAACTTGGACAATTTCATACAAGCTTAACCTTACTCATGGAAATACCATAACTGAAGCTAGTGAATAAAGCAAAACAGTATCGATACAAGTGCACAAGTACCCAACCTTTACCATCCCGCTAAGTATCAGTGCAAGTGAATAACAAAAAAAATTGGAGTCTCTCAAGATATTTGCTTGGCACATGTGGAAAGACATTTATTGGAAAATAAACTTATTTAACTTGCACAGGATGTACTGCCCCTCTTTCTGAGGCTTTGTATATAACACATGGCTGATGAGTTGGCATTGTGGCAGACTTCCCCAGCTGGCCTTCAAAGATATTTGGGATTCAGGCACAAGATGGTAAATGGGCCCTAGCACATCCAAATAGAAAGAGATGAAAAGCCATTTAATTGCAAATCCTAACTTGAAAGAAAAAGTTAATTGAATGTGTTTTACTTTGGCACAGAGGGTTGATGTTAATGGATAGACACTTTTAAACCTAGAGGCATGGCAACGGTCTGGACCTCTTCAGCTCAGTAAGCATGATGTCTTGATGTGGCTACTCTGCCTCCTACAAGACCGGCTTTGCTGACATCCTTTGATATCCCTACTGATCAGATCTTCTTTATGCATGTCCTCCAAACCACCATCCTTCTTCCAACTATTAGCCAAAGGTCTTTCCCTGCTAAAATCACACTGCTCCAGACCTAGATGGACTAGTTAAGACATAACAGGAGACAGATTTCAACACCTGAATAAAGGATATCAAGTAAATAGAAGGTGAATAAAAACTCCAAAAGACCACATCATTCTCAGCTACTTTGACTGTAAAAACACACTGAAACCACGTCGTCTTCAAGCTTTAGCAGTTAGATTTCTGCTAGCTACTTAACACGCAAGAGCCTTCACCAGGAAGCAATAGCACGTACTAACCGTCTTTTCTTTGGAAAGTGTAACATAATTCCCCTATCTGTAGGGTCTTCAACATTCCCAGGAGCAACAAGAGAGCAGGCTTGATCCTGCCTTGCTTCAGTAAGACAGCTATTTCAAATGACTATAAAACCAGCCCTCCAGCCTCCATGGTCTATTTGGATGCGGCAGCCGCTGGACAGCCAGAGGAGTCTGTGGCAGGGGAGTCTCCTTCCACATCCTTGCTGAGCAGGTGGAGGAGATGGATTGCAAAACAACACAAAAGAAAAATAAGAGTCGGGTCATCTCAAGTGAACAATTCTTTGTTTAAGTGCCCCCACTTTGGTGCCCTGACTCCTTCCCAACAGAGTTTTCCAGCAGAAACAATATCCCTCCGACAGGCAGAAGACTGTTTCCTTGCCCATTTCAGCAGCGTGCAGGCTGCTTGCTCAGCTTGTGCCATGACTTCCACTCTATTATCTCTACTTTCCTGTTTTTTAGGGAAACAAGGCTAGGTCTGCACAGACTACAGCCCTAATTTCCTTGAGTGAACTGACAACTGTTAACCTGAGGGAAAGCACACTAAGTGAGGGCCTTCACAGTTTTCAAAAAACGTATCCAACCACCTCAAAGTTCCAGCTGCATGCTTCAGACAACGCTTGTGGTACAAAAGAGCACTGGATTCACATTGCCGCTTGAGGAGTGTCCTTCAGAGAGAGAACATTCTCCCTCTGGTGCACATGGGACATGGTGGGGCACAGCTCCTCCGGCTGCTGCCGTCTCTGCGTTCAAGGGGGAGACGAGGCAAGAGCATCTTGCCTGTCCCCGCTTTTAAGGCAGTGATTGTGCCTTGCTCTCAGGAGGAATGCACAAGGTCTGGAAAGGCTCCTTACACCTCCTTCGCCACCACGCACCCTTGTAAGGCCGGATGGAGGCTGGCCCTTAGCTGAGGATTAGCGGTGCTTAAAAATAGAAGCTGAGACATGCAAACAGTCTGAGTTATAACTACTAAATTCCAGTGTGAAAAGAAAGTGTCAGCTGGCAATGCTGAAGCTTCTCTGTATGGGCAAGAAAGGTGTTGGAACGTCAATCTAAGTACCGTCTCCCATCATGGCATGTAGACGAGCAGTGCTGGGAGCTTGGGATGTACTACTGTAAATGGCACGAGGGACTGCATGTATAATGCTGCTGCATTACAGAATAAGAGGCTGCTCAGCAATATTAGGGATGCACTAATAATCCTCCATGATGGCATACATTTAAATATCATTTTGACATGGACAAAGATGAAAACCATCAGAAAAAGCTCATGCAGCTGCACCATGGGACCATAGCTGCACCACAGCTTTGAATACTACCCAGATATTAATTGTTAGTAATATTTACAAGTATATAAAAGTGTAGGATGCTTCTAAGGCAAATAATCAGCCTAATTTTTACCTTATATTAACATAACCCCATTGGCTTCAGAGGAGTTCCGCCAGGCGCACACCAGTGTGTTTATTATTACTTGTATTATGGTGGTGTCTACAGGTCATAAACCATGAAGACATGAAAGAAGTATTCCCAGATCCTGACCTAAAGCAAGAGAGAGAACATCTGGCTCTCTGACCCTACCCTCAGGATTCAATAATCAAGAAGCCATAGATCAAACCAGGAGCAGTACCAGAAGCTAAACATACTTAAAAAGTAAATAATCTGTTTACTCAGTATGGATGCTTATTTGGCTTCTTCTGAGGTTTTAGAAACAAGTGCACTGTGTCAATACACTGTTTGAGATTTTTTGTTTTAATTTAAAATATTCTGCAATAGTAAAGTTCACTTTGTTTCAAAATGAAAATAAATATTCCCCAGGATAGCAAAAAGTGCATCGGGAAGTTGGTATCCCAGTCTGAGTTTTGCTCTTGTTAAAAATAGGCGAATGGATATTTGTAGAAAATGAACATGAAAAAATAGTACTCCAACAAGCAACAGCACAGGTAAATTTCTCAAGTAATTCTATTATCTTTTCCAATCTCAGTGGCTAAGCTAATAAAAAGCACTTATATTTAGGCTTCTATCTTATAATTGAATGCAAAATTTCAGTTCTACCTTATTAAATATGGCAACAGACACACTTTGGTATGTTACCTAGACAAATAGAAGGGAAGTACTCTTCGATTTGACAATTTGCTGCATCTTGTTCTCCACAAGCAGCTTGATCTAATAGTCTTTGGTTACTTGCAATTTATGTAGAAGGCTTAGCCCTTGTGTGCTACTTTGAATGAAAACAAGGGATGCTTTCTCCACAATTCACATTTCTGGTGTCTTCCTGGAGAGATAGAAATACTACATCGAGAAATACTATGAGGATGGCCGATGATGAAGTATTGTCCAAGGATTATAGCTGCATTTCAAGAGATGCTGTTTTTTTCATCTACACATCTGGGTTCTTGCACAGGTGAGGGTCTTGCAGTAAGTCCAAGAAAACTCTTGACTCACAGTAAGCCACGTCCTGCACAGCAACACCAAACCAGGAAACAGGGAATGGCTGTTCTAAACTTTGTGATCTCAGCATTCAAGAAAAAATGAGATCCGTTGTGAACAGTGTAGCCTCAGGTGAACTGAGGTCCAAGGCTTTCTGAGACCAAATGCAGCTTACCCCATAGACAAGAAAGGAAAAAAAAAAAAAGAACACAAATGGCTATTAAGCACTGAAACGTATCTGCAGCAGGAGGGAGACCTTTTTTTTTAATCTACCAGTTCATGTTACCTTGGTCTGAAATCACACCAGACTGCAAGGTCAGGGGTGGCCAGTAGTTTAACAGATGACCTTAAAAGGGGCTATGTATTTTAAGAAATGGCAATGACGATCCAACAGGTGCCAATAATTCTTGCTCCTTCACTGAGAGATTTTCCAAGGATCTCACTGACCAGTTTAAATTGCCTCGCTGATACTTGTGTACGGGAAGTATAAACTTATACACTAGAGTCTCAGGGCTGAGCAATACCCTTCCACCTCAGCTTGTCCTAAAAAATAATCACCTTCTGATGAAGAATGACTTTCTAAGACCTGCGAGTAGTCACGTACAACATGACTGGATATAAAGACTTGTAAATAAACCTCCCCAACAGGTATTCAAAAGAGCCCCGTGTTGAAAGAGGGTCCTTCTTACAAACAAGTTGCAAAACATTTTGGAGCATTAAGGACACGGTTGATGGCAGTATTACAAAAATCCTAAACTCCTCCTTAGTCTTTACGCACCAAATTCACTACGTGTTGTCTGGGTAGGGGTCTCCTAAGTAACTCTGTATAGTGTTTCAGTCCTGAGAAAGATGGAATATAAATATCTTTATTATGCAATGGCTCCTTCAAATCTGGACAGCTCTCAAAAAGATATGAAGGGTAATTAGCTCATCTCTGTGTCCAGCTAATCTCTTGGGAGAAATCCTAAGCAGTACAAAGCACAAGAGACCATCTCCAGCATTTTCAACTTGAGAGCACTAAATTCACATCTGATTAAAGTGCCTGATTGTTCCATTAGGAGATAATTACTGTCAGGCTGCTGAACAAGGTGTTTGTTTCCATTATTGTTATACCTGGGAAACTCTTGAATCAAATTAAAAGTTTCAGATTCAGAAAAGCCCTTTGTAAACCAAATAGTAAAGTAAAATTTCAGCTTGACCCATAAAAAATGAAATGAAATAAAAAACACAAGTCAGTAAATGCATGATTCTGTTGTGCCAAACTGTATGTTAGCATTAGTAACAGCTTCTCACTTTCTGGAGTTTTAATTATGACTCAAGGGACTGGGAAAAAGAGAGGGCGGGAGAGAATGTAACCTTTAACAGTCTCACTGGTTGCTGTCCCTACCTTTACTGCTGTTGAACTAAAAATCTCCACAGGCTAAAATTCCTTACATTGCAAATAAAATAGTTTTTCCCTGGTTTTTATCAGCCCAGGTCCCACAAGGAACTGACAGCCGGTTTATGTCAATGAACAAGAGTTATTGTTTTCAGATATTCCATGTTCCCCCCCGCAAAAATTGGTGAGGAACTGAAAGCAAATGTTACTAATAACAAACAGAAGGCCCCAAGGTTGGGGGTTCTACTAAAACAGCATTTGGGGCATAACATATGGTACAAATAGGTTTGTGGAAGATGCTATTCCACTGTACTTCTTTATTGAAGTCATTCATCCATGTCACTGATGCTAGACCTACCACCATGAATCTGAAGTGATGTGACCAGACTGTCTAAACCTCCAATTGTTCTTGGAGTCAACCACCTAGGAAGGGAAGAAGCTGTGAATTTGGAGGTTGAACCTCAAGGAGAAGATAATACCACACTTTCTCTCTGCCATGATTCAGTAATTCACAACAGGTCTGCAAGACGACTGGGAAATTCAGTTGGGCCTCATCCTGTCAGATACTTCCACTTAGGTGCTTTCAAAACCCAACTTCAGACTCTTTCCCAAGAGATGGAAAGCAAATCTAAATAGCCAAAAATGTTAGAAACTCTTGTACCAGGCTCTGACATCTGGGAGCAATCTCCCCTGCCTGGCTCACTGATTTGGCACTACTGATCCTGTGGGATACCACTGTGCCAATCTATTTAGTTTGTGTATGAACAAAGTAAGAGAGTCAACTGGATCTCCTATGTCCCTCACTATCTATTATAGTGAGACTGAGTGATGATCTTCAAGTAGATACTTAGTCAATCACTATTATGGGATGCATGCAACAGAGTATATAAGCAACTGGAAAGCCTCAAGGATGTGTTCAAACCTTTGGGGAGAAAATTTAAAAGAGATGTTTCAACTAGAAGCAGTTCAAATACTGAGTCTGGAAAGTATTGTGACTCTTACAGGCATAGCAGGGTTGCTATTACATTGACTAAGTCCTGTTTCCACCAGCCACTAACACAGCACAATGAAGTAGATAGTAAGTGAGGAAGATGACTGATCTTAGAAAAGAAGGACTAGAATAGACTATAGTAGTACATGAATGTTTTCTTTATGTTTACTGAAAGCCCCAAATTATATCCCAGGGAGATAGTTCAAGTCCAGCAAGGAAGGAAAAAAATCTCTGGTTGTTTCCCTTCTGAAGCATTTTAAAAAGATATGGTGTTTGAGCTGGTTATGATATTTAATTGAATCTCCCAGAAGCTTGTTTCTGGACTCTGACAAAACAACATTCTTGCTCTTCCCTACATCCAGATACTTTTCCTTGTTCTGCAGAGTGTGGCCATCTTATGTCAAGCATTACAAGCCAAATCTGAATGGGAGCCATCTTCTTCTTCTTTATATAGAGAGCCTCATGAAGGGTCACTGAAGCCTTATCAAAATTATTACCTGGTCAACACTACTATGAAAGATGACCCAATTTGTTCCTAAATTCCTATCATCTAAGAGGACTAGAGGTTCAACAGCCTATGAAACCTTGAAGAGCCAGAACAGAATGAGAGATGACATGATCACTGGGCAGGGAAGAGTCTAGGGGTAAAATTCCTATTGATTTTCAAAGTATATAAGCTTTAATGTACCTTCAGTACCTTTACTTAAAATGCTCAGAATAAATTAAGGTTTTCACCATTTTCTATGGCATTCAGCCTATACATTAAAATAACAAAACATACAGTTTTCAAAAAAGGAAGTGAGTTACATCTTTTCAAAGTTTTTTAAATACTGCATAAAATGTCTTTATTCTCCCAGATCAGCATTCAAAAGATAATACGTTAAAAAAGGGAGAGAGCTCGAGAGAACTCTGTTCATCAGTATTACTAGATAAAGTTATGAGTTAACTTCAGATCTCCTAGTATTATGTCACTGAAATGAAATAATTTCTTTTGTTTCTGCAGTGTTATATTTTTAGATGTATTGAACAATTGTGAAAACAATTTTGCAATATCCTCCCCCCTCTGAAAAATGCATATCTTTGTTTCCCTATTTTTTTTTAAAGAGACAGCACTGAATGGCATCATTTCAAAGGCAAGAATTTTTAATTAAGAACAGAAAGGCAGAATTGTTGGGATGACAAAGTTTAACATGAACAGAAAGCTTTGCATTGGTCTAATGAAGAAAATTTTCTATTTGCACATTATAACATATAAGCATAAATTTGCAGTGATAAAATTTGGTATAGGGAAAAATCCTGAAGGTCCGTCTGGGAAGTCCAATAAGCCCAACAGGATAATAGTGGTAGCATTATCAATAAAATCATGACGTTTCATGCTGTAGGTGAATAAAATACAAAATCTTAAAGAGACTGTATAAACAATGTAATATATTTCTGAGTTTTAGATTTTAAACAAGACTTTTCTATAAACAAAGGTGAATTTTTTTTCCTGCTGTCTCAACAGCATCTCTGTTAGCCAGCTGAACAGTCCTGTTTATTACCATATATCTGAGAGCAGCATGTTTCAATGTAAGTGGAAATGTCAGTCAGTGTGTGGCATCATGGATCAAAGCACTGCCTCGGTACATGTACCTTCTCATCTCTTCTCATCGGGGCTTCCAATTTGAGATGGAACAGAAGGAGTGCGAAGTCAGCTTCAAACAGATGTTGTAAAACGTCTGGTGGGAACAAGCTCCCCTCAGGAGCAGTCAGATTGTGTGGAATAGCATCTGTTAACTTTCATTTGAAAGTCTCCACACTGGAGAATCAGAATACAGCAAAGGAAAAAATAATAACAGTAATGGAAGAGATGGAGAAATGGAAGAAAAGGACTGTGGATTTCATGGTGAGTGTTTTTTTTAATCGAACTGCCCATTTTTCCTAGTTTTGCAATATTCAGAAATTGAATTTATTTAAAAGCAAAGATATTATTCAATTTGAAAAAGCATGGGTGGTTATAGCAAGTAAAAACATGTCCCAGACATAGTCATAAGAGTTCTGTATGTATCCCAAATTTCAAGGACTTTAATCTTTCACTACTTATATAAAAACTCAAATATGTCTTCTTTTCACCAAACAAGGCTGAAATCCTATTTAAATCAAGAACAAGCCAACGCCATCAAAGGAAGCATATGTGCTAAAGAAATAGCTTTTTGTAGTATGTGAGGAGTTGAGCCCCCTTGTTTTAAGATTTTTTCACAGGTATATTTTCCAGCAGGTATTTAGGGGTGGATTACATCAATTAGATCCACCCACAAAGGAATAATCTGATTCTAGATTGAAGATCCACATAGCCTTGCTGCCACATGGGACTGACTCCTTGTTCCTCTTAACCCTCGCATCACTACACAATTCATTTCTATCCCATCTTTCCTCCTTGTTTAGAAGCTTTTTCTAAATTTTCCTTCCTTGTTTAGAAGCTTAATTTTTTTCTGCTTTGGTTGCTGCTCTTTGTCCAGCTTTGAGGAGGTGCTTCTAGCCCCAAAGCAAGCATATATGATAGCACTTTAGGACATGGGAATCAACAGCCATAGCATGTCAGCTAAGGAAATAATCTTTAAGTCTGTTTTTCTTTGCTACTGGACTCTCTGCTCACATCAATACCATTACTAATCAGGCCAAGGGAAATATAGTGAAGTTACATGGATATTTGACTTTTTTGTCATAGAACATCATTGTAATTTGATGCATACAGAAACACAGATCTATACATATCAGTCAACACAAAAGGAATAGAGCAATTGAAATTTTAATGACATAATGAGAAAGAAATCCCCCAGCCAAAAAGGGAGACAGTGTAGCCATTTCAGATGAAAAGCCTAAGCTATAAAATAAAATTCATTAAATTCCTTTCCCTCTTGGCAGTTACAGTCTCATAAAAAGATAGCTGGGAGACCTAAGAAACCCAGTCCCAAACATTCTTAATTTTGGGAATGCATAACCTAACTTTGTGTAAGTCAAACCCAAACTGATTTCCACCCATGGAAGATCTTATCCTCTTTCCCTCTTACTTCTAGAGGCCATTCATTTAAAATAATGGATTTTCCCAATCATTAGTGGTTAGTCAGTTGAGGAGATCATGTGGAAAAGGACTTATAATCACAGTACTGTATCTCAAATTTGGCCTGGGATAAACTTCTTTTTGTTAAGGCAACAATAACACTGCAATAAATTACAAGACATTTGAAGTATGCTTGCCGCAGGGTCCTTACACTAAGCTGCTACAATACCTAAAGGTATCAAAAAGACAGAAGCCTAGTCAGGGGTGGCTGCATAAACACAGCCATAGCACCTCCTTTCAGTCAAGAATTCAACCCAGCACTAGCCAGACTACTCAGCTGCAGACATCGATGTCCTGTCATTAGTCAACTCCAGGAAATATTCGGCATTTGTTACCCAATCTGCAAAGACAGGAAGTAGAGGAAATGGAAACGCTGGGGGAGGGAGAAGGTTCTGCACTTTAGTAGGTGATGGAAAACAGTGAGAACATTGCTGCTCTGTTTGTTCAATCTAGTCATCTAGGGACTTCTAGAGGAACAAAGACCTTTATCTCCTTTTGTGGGAATAAACATTGCAGAGACAGAATTTGAAGACAAGTTTTGACCTGAGGACAACATAAAGGAAACTCCCGAGCCAGGAAATGTAAGCTGTGTTGCCGTCTTCTTCCAAATATTCAATGTTTTAGACTTAGCTTCCCTTACAGGGAGGGATACAGATCTAAAGCCTATTGAAGTAAGTCGAAAGACTCCCATTCACTTCAACAGGCTTTAGATCACAGCCAGAGTAACAAGACTCAACCACCACCACCTCAAAAGCTGCCCATAGTTTGAAGATGTTAAAGGATTTTTCCGAAGCAAGTCCCAAAGCTTATTAGTGATACTCTAGAAGTACCTCACAGTCAGAAAAGGATCACAAATATTATCAAATGGATCACTGCAAAAGACAAGGGTAAATGCCATACACTTGAAGCACTAGCATATGGATGGTAACTGCATTTTGACCATTGAAAAATACCACAGTCTAGGAAGGAACAAAATCTTTAAAGAATTCACCAGCTTCCTACCTTTCCCTCTCCTCCATTCCCATCACCCACTGCCTACAACCCAAATTGCAGGCAACCTTGTACACACATTAACTTGTTGTGAACATCAAAGAGGTTTCCCTTGCTCAGTTATTTCTCACATACTAGTGGATCTCCTTTCCATTGCCCTTGTTTAGAGTTAAATTTACTACAGTTGCTGGCTTATAGCCCTGACCTCCTTAAACCTCTGTGATTTTCCTTATAACTCAAAAATTAGCGTAGTATGTGACAGGAGGCCTTAATGAAGTGTGGGCAGGAAGGAAGGTGGTCACACTACCCTATGAGTGGCAACCATTGCATCAAGGAAGCTTCAGTCATCTGAAGGGGAAGCTGAATTGCTTGTTGAGGAATCTCAGTTCCCGTTTTTAATTGTGTGGAAGGAAGGAGGTGGTTGTGGGAGGCCTGCTGGTGTATGCGAGAGGCAATGGTAATCAAGAAGGATCCCTGGATGTAGTTGCCCACGGAGCACACACCATTTCAAGAATTCCAGTGGCCCTGATCTGCAGAGGCATCATCTACTATTTCAACACAACTCAATGAAAGCTCCAGATGTTCACCTGCTTTGGAAGTCAAGTCCCTAAATATAGATTTGGGAACCCTATGTATCACAACACACACATCTAAAGTGATGCATCAGAAACTGGTAAAGAGATAAACAGCTCCTCTCAGGCTCTGCTGTCAATTCAAATTCAGCTTGGATCAGTAGCAGCTGGACAGCAGATTGATAGCCTCATTTAAATGACTTCTCACCAAGGCAATGCTATAATAGGCATTAATTAGATTCTCTTGTGGGGATACACAAAAAGACTAAAAGCCTGGAAAGAGCATATCTCTTACAATTAGCTGAAAAGAGCATAGGGAGTAAGCTATAGGGATAGCCTAAGGACAACCCTAACTCAGCCAAAATTCCTCCTGGGTTATCTGCGGAGCATGTGTTGCGTGATGCCCAAGTGCTTCATGTTAACCTCACCGACTGCTTGTCAGCATGTGGCAGCTCCCAGGTCCTCAATCCAAACATTCAGGTACTTAATACCAGGACAACTAGAAGGGAATAGTTTCTGCATGAGCCAGAGGGACTGCAATAGGCCAGTATACAAGGACGCAAATCCGTATGCGCTCTCCCTCATATGCCTAAAGGAAAATCTGTAAGCAAACTTTTTGTAGGTGTTTTGTTCCCCTTCTTTTCTAAGGGAAAACGATTGCTTTCAAAAATCATATTTATCACACAAATGTGTCTCCGGACTTCTGCTCATGAGGAAAAGGCATGACTGGTTTTGCTTCCTTCTTTTCCTTCCCTTTCTATTTCTTTCTTCAAAAAAGAAAAGAAAAACTGTTGTCATTTTTTGTTCCTTTTAAAAAAAAGATTAAAAATTATTTACCAGTTACAGCAAGCTCAGGAGGTTGATCCTTGAGTGTCTCCCTGGTATTAAAAAAGTGTTCACGGGTCAAGGCTGAAGCAATAGTTTACCGCAAGAGGTAAAATTAGGTTGTCTTGCTGTTATCCTCATAGCATATTGAGAATAATATTTTAAATCTAACATTAACTTGTGAGAATAATACTTAGATACACCGCCAGGATACAAGGAGTTATCCTTACATTTTACTTTTGTAGTAATTCTCATCGTAAGTAATACAGCCTAGGATAACAACAACTTCACCTGCAGCAAGCAGGTGCCCTTCCAGAAGAACAATATTACTAAATACTGTTAACAACATTCCCCACACCCTTCAACAGCACAACACCCTCAGCTAAAACAGAGTGAGCATCACAGGGCTGTGCTCAGGGTTAGGGTTTGAGTTTTTTTTAAATTAGATGTGTACGTGGTTTTCCTCCCCAGTAGACCTACTGCACGGCATGATAGTTTCATTGCCTGTATGAGATCCAGCAGACAGAAACATCCAATCGCATCTGGTTGGGGCTTAGCTAAATGTTAGAGGTCTGCAGTAGGTCCGTCCAGGGACTCCCTCCTTTTTGACAGTAACAGCATTTACTTTACCATGCATGCTAACATCTTCTCATTATTAACTTCTTAAAAAATGCAAAAGACAAAAATTAAAGCAAAAAAAAAAAAAAAAAAAGAATATTAAGGGCAATATGCCAGGTAGTAGTGATGACATATCAAAACATGTATTTACTGTCCTTGCAGAAACCAAGAAACACCAGGTAATGTACAAAGAAGCATTAATTAGCCACTTCTGTCAGGTAGGACTGAGTGAGCACAGAGTGCACCGCAGTGCTCCCAACCCTTCCACTTTTGAGTGGAAAACCAAAGAAAACCATCTTCAAAACTGCTAAATGCTGAGTGATGACTCCATGACAATACGTGTTTTGATTCAAATTCTTTCCCCTGACACCTGTCTCCCCTCTTAGAAAAAGAAAATTCAGAGCGCAGACAGGAGCAAAACCTTCCACCCCCAAAGAAATTACCTTGTATCTAGGAAGAAAAGCAGCAAACAAAACCTCACGGGCCTCATGGGACGTGGGAGTGTCTACATTTCCCCATTTTTCTTCCTTAAGCTGATCACAAAAAGTTTGCAGAAGGGTGCAAAAGACATTCAAAAGGCATGAAACAACTGTCAGAGGGTCCTTATATTAAGGGTCAAGTTGAAAGGATATTCCCTCCAGCGGCATATTTCAGTTTGGAGCCATCTCTTGATCAGAAACAAATGCTCCCCATAGAATCTGTTTCTTTCAGATTCTAAAAATAAATTGATCTATAAGTGACCGTACTGTAACACAGTGAGTCAGATCAAGGAGTAAGAGCCATTTTTAGGCTATGAAGTAAACTAAAGGCTATCTTTGCAGACAGAAGAGACAAGTTTTCTCAGCATCTCATTCCCCATCTGAGGACATGGAGGAGAGGGAGGAAGGACAGAGAAATCCTTAAGTGAGGGGAGGAAAACCAGCACCTCTGAGCAATGTCCTGCTCTTTCCTGATGAAAATGCAGCAATAGTAGAAAAAGATAACAAAAATTATAAATAATACCTAATAAACCAAAAGTTCTTTAAATTTAGTTAGAGCTGAAGATAACAGCGATAAACAGAAGCGATGCTGTGGCAGAAGCTGCCAAATAACAAGCACAGAGGTGCATGTATGAGGCAGGAGCCGTGGGAGACACAGGGGGGGCAATCTCTCAATTTGGACACCAGCCTATGGCTCCTCATCATCCTTTACTTTATTTCTTGGCTGTCAGACTGTGAAAAATTTCCCTCTCCTGTCTTAAATAATCCCTATTCAAAATGGGCAGTAATGTGTGTAAGCAGGATTTCAAGCACACGAAGAGGTTAGCAGATGTATACCTTGGTTCATGATTGCAGAACCTCACACCTTTTTACACCTTTCCTGTGGCAATCATTCCATATAAGGAGCAGAAATCAGGCATATGATACTTTTACCACTTACACAGGCGATACCAGTATTAAGTCCTTCAGCTTTATTAGGTTAATAAATGGAAACCAAATCTTGTGACACTTGAGAAGTCATTTCTGTTATCAAGGCACATCTTGTTTCTACAACAAATCAAAACTGTATCTTTGTTTATCATGATATGGTATTTATTACTGTTATAGGAGACACCATAGCCCACCCGATAATTACCAGAAAAGAGTGATTGCTGCATGTGACTACTCTGTAACTCTTGATTAAAAGGTGTGAGATCATTTGGGTTCAGTTTGCAGAAAGGTGTGTACTTTCAAAAGCCAAAACACCCCATTAGCTCCTTTTCAGATCACATAACATGAATATCTGCAGTTTGTTCACAGCAGACTGTGGCAGAGTAGTTAATATATTACTATCTTAAAAAAAATAGAACTTAATGTGTTCACTTTAAGAAAAAATACAATTTCTCAACAAATAAGAGTACTGGATACTTCATGTAACGTAGCCAACTGTTCATATATATGACCTGTAGGTTTAAAACCAGAGTATTTATCAAAGACTATAAACTGGCATATTATTGTCTGTAGTTGAAGAACTATATACAAGTATTTAGAAAACCACAAGGGGGGACCAAAAGAGAGAAACAAAAGCTAGCTTAAAATACCAACTTGGTGCAAGGTCAGATACCTTCCTCTCAAGTGCAATTCTCAATCAGGCAGTGATTTTGCCACATGTTAAGTGCTTACAATCCAAAAGTAGTTTGCCAGAAGAATCACCTCTGTCAGACAGGCCAGCAGGATTTTGGTTTAATATAGTTCAAATGCTGCCAAGTGTTTGCAGAATAATTCAGCATCTTTCCATGCTATTGTAAGCATAAATTAAGCACAAACTTAAGTGTAATTATACAATGGGAAGTGTTGAATGCTTCATTGTGCATTAAAGCAACAGGTGCCTGCTATATTTACACTAACAATTATTAAAACTTCTCAGTTCTACAGAAAGGGACCTGAAAACTGTGGCAACCTCTAAAAGTTAACAAAGAATTCTTCTCAGAACACAAAATGTTCTATAGGCTAGATTTTCATATAGATTTAAGCACCTTTTATGAAGCTAAAATGGTGTAAATAGGACATTAATATAAGAGAAATTCCATCCCATAGATGGAATTCTGTAGAGAATTCTAAAATTCTGTAGAGAAATCACCAATCATGATTAAATGCTACACTTCTTTGAACAGCGGTTTCATGAGAAATACTTTTATTATATCAGGTGCAGATTGCCCTTCCTTGGTACATTTATTGCTGCATACTCTATTTATTACAGACTTATTTTTGCAAGAGAATTTTTAATTTAACTTTTGAAGTATGATGTTAAAAAGAAAATCTTACTTTTTGTTGTTACAGCTGTGACATCCAACAGCTGTCCAGAACGCCATTAACATTAGTTCACCTGCACAGAGCAGAATGATTAAAAAAAACCCCCAGCTTTCTTGATCTAACTTGTTGAGAGCAGATAGGAGATATGACTCTGGTAGCTGGCATTAAAGTTTTGTTCATATCTGACACCAAATACAGGCCAGATAAGTCCAGCAGTTTGGCTGATTTCCTTGTATGACACCAAAGCAGAAGAAGGGTTTGGATAATAGTTTATTGGCTTCACTCACAGGAACAATGTAGCCGTCCAGGATTCTCTCCACATCCTCAAGTTAAAGCATGTGTGAAGTTTTCATGCTTCTTTAACTTACAAAAAGGCTCTCTGAGCACAGGGTAGTGCCAATAAAAGAATACTAGAACTAAAAAGCATTTGCTGAGGAACAATTTCTCAGCACCTCTGATCTACAGATGACATGGATGTAGTGATGTTCTGCCAACAACAAACAGGGGGTTCCCTCAATATTTTCTGTCCTGAGAAAACTCCTTGAGCTCAAATGGATTTTGGATGTCGTCTCCAAGTCAAACTAATGGAGACAGCCCACAGCTGTCACAATGCAAAGCTCCTCCATGCAAAGGCTGGGCCCACTCAGCTCCCACACTGCAACTGATTCCCATAGTGTTTCCCAAAAACCATCTCACATGATCCTGTCACCTAACTGCTAACTCAGACTCTGCAGCTCCCCAGACTCCTGTGTTCAGAAAGACGATGTCCACCACTCTGGTGCACATAAGATAGATGGGTCAGACCTGCCACGGTGACAGAACAGGATGACACCTCCAACAGGGAACTATCAGCAGCATCATCAACACGTGTTAAGGACAGTACCACCATGGAAGTGCTACAAGCGTTAGGTCTGACAAGCTCCAGTTGAGTAGTGGCCACCTTCCGACCTAGCGCAGCAAAAACCACAGAGCCAGTAATAGATATGTCTCATGGAAGAGAACATGATGTTGACAGGCTTCTGAGAGTAAAATCTCAGCAAAGTCCATGTGAATATTTTGTGTCTTCTATTCAAGACAGGCTACAAGTATTGTCTCTCTTTTTCTCTACAAATGTACTTTGTATGCCATTTCCCATAAGTAGTAATTTCCATTTACTTCAAAGGATTCTCTACAGCTTGCAATTCAATGATACAGGTATATAAACAAAAAAGAGGGGAAAATATAAATGTCTAATTCTCATTTTTAGCTGGGACAGTTTCTCCGTGTCAAGGGCAGCATGTAGCTCTCCTTGACTGGTTGCAGGAATTGCAGCAACCACTAAAACCTGTGAATGTTATTGTAACACTTAGGATGTCATAGGCCAGCTAGAACCGTACCAAGTCAAATACTAGGTTTTATTGCCCAGTACGTTAAAAGCCACAATCTCCCACAAACACTTACACAGTTTGGCACAGAAACAGAATTAACAACAAAGAGGAGGCCGCTTTCTTCTGGCATCCAGTGTCAATTTCCCTAAAAATACACCCTGTGCATCTCTGTATAACTAGGCAGGTGGTGGGAATTAATGTGATCAAGGGTTTTCTCATGTCTACATCCATAGGATGTCTTTGTTGTATGAGCATACTGATTTTATACATCTCTTCCAATTGTTTCTTCTCTCCAGAGGATAAAGTAAAGCCTTGGAAACATATCTCCATACTATGGCCAGCTGCTTCAAGAATTCACATCCATGAATTCTTTGTAGAACGTCTGTCTGATTTTCAGAGAGATATACTTTCATGGATATGAAGAAAATGGATACACAAACACAACTGGAAAGTTATTATAGGTAGACTGTAACCCAAGATTTTAATGTAGCATTTACTGCTCCCACATCTTCTCCTTTTCACACACGCTCCCCCAGGAAAACATGCCTAACTTCAAATGCAAAGTTTGTAACTTGGCTTGACCTCTAGGATCCTGAACACCCTTGATCTTGAATTCAGTCAGAAGCCAGTTGTGGGCCATCATAAAATTACTACCCACCGAGGAGAAATTTTATTGCACAGGCTGAGCATCAAACAATAAAATTAAAAAATGCAATTGCTCCACTCAAAAAATCCATCTTCCTAATATGTCTGCCCAGCTGTCACACAACAAAACTTCTAAAAAGATTAATTTTTCTGTGACTGTCTACATTATCCAAGCTCTTAAACAGATTTCTCTCTCACCGAATCAGATTCTAATCTGATATGCAGATATCTCTTTCCCGTTAATGGTTGCATGCAGTTCTTCAAACCCACATAGGAAGGTGAGCCGCGCTAAAGGTTAACACTTTACATACACTATGATAAAAGCATGGATCCCTCCTAGGGCAAAAAGCCAGAGTTCAAAACCAGCTTACACTGTTTCCCCTTCGATAACCCTGTGAGTGAGGGCAGTGGTAGTGATAAAAGAAAGCATTAACTGTACCTAACACTGACCAGCAGAAGAAAACAGCACTAAAGCTGGACCAGAGAGCCACAGGGTGATAACCCACATGTCAAGAGTGTCCCGAAAGGGTGAAGAGCCAGGATAATGTCTTTTAAGCTCCTCAGACACAGCTGAAAACTCTTCACTAGGGAAAAGTACACGGTAAGCAGCATCACGACCACCACAACAGACCACTGGCAACTGGCAATGCTGGAATCCTGCAGAGCCCTCCCAGGCTTAGATGAAAAGAAAACAGTAAAAAAAAAAACAAAAAAAAACCTTTTCTATGTCCACCCCGAACTGCACTACAGGGTCTTTAGGCATCATCTATCTGGATTTTTGCAAAACCTAGCCTGCTTTCTCTCTGCAATTTTGTGAAATAAGGGCTACAGCTCAGTACAGGCAATGAGCAGAACACCATGGAGAATAAACCTTTGAAGAGGGAAACAATCAGTTAACACTAAATACTTTTCAGAAAGTCGGCACAGAAGCTGAGCTTGCAGAGAGTTTTATGACTGCAGCATGTCTTTGCTCAGTATTCACAAATATGGGGAAGTAATCATTATTTATAAAAATCCCATAAAAGGTATCCATTTTTTTTACTCCATAAATGAGTAATGGCTCGATCATTTAGCACCCATGAGTCATAAGTTTTCTCTTGTAAATAGGATAAGATCAAATCCCATGGCAACATGTTCAGTCACATTTAAGTCTTAATTGTATATTTTTCCCCTTTCTTCCTCTGCCTGCCACCTTTAGAGCCCTCTCTGCCCTACGCTGTTCTCTAATTTACAAGGACTCAGTCTCATCTACAATACACTGAAACACAGACCTCCCTGTTTTTTAAGCAAAGACATTAGGGTAGAAAAACAAACCCACACCAAACCCCTCTGGACTGCAGTCCACTCGTTCGAAATGCTTACTGTCCTGCTGAATTTTTATGCAATCATGTTCCCCGTTGTCGCAGATAATGGGAACACTGATATGTCAAATCTGTTTGGTAGGATCTTTTGTTGTTGCTGTTATTTCCCACCCCACCCCTGACCAAGGGAAAATGAGAATTGCCTGTAGGCTTTAATCACGATGCCGTACACACAGGCTGCTAATGAGATATTTTGTGACTGGAAGGTTAAAAAAAAAAAAAAAATCTTGAGAGAAAATATTTGGGATTTCATTGCTCCCTTGCTATGTCTATGCTTTGGGGAAGAACAACCAACAGGCGCATTTTTCAATGCCATTTGAGCAGGGCTGAACACACAAATCCCATTATTGTTAATGGGATTTGTGCACATAATTCTGAATACTTTGAACACTCTCCCGTGAAGTTTCTCCCAACCCCTCAAGAAGCAGGAACAATTCTATGTTATTTAAACATAATCTCACTGACAGGTAATTTTGTGACACAAAATTTATTGCTGGCTTGTCCTTTGAGGGCATGTTTCACCATTAATGTTTCCTTTTAAAAACTCCAGCATACATTAAATGCTCATACCAAGCTTCCTGGTGTTTTCCTTGGAAAATCTTGCTTTCTGTGGTATTTCGCATTATCCAAACCCCACTTTGCTTCCCCCTCCTCCTCTTCAAATACTCAGGACACCCTTGAAAATGAAATATTTGATCTCCAAAGACCCTACTGGTCAAATATTCTTTTAAATAAACCCTTTACAGTATTCACCTATTACCTCAGACATTCATGTGGCATAAATTTTAAATAAACGTCTACCAGCTCGCAATTGATCAAGTGAGCTAGAGGCCATGAATTTAACATGACTATTCCTGCAGGCTGCCTCTTATAACCCACCATTTGCCACCAGGCTTCAATGCGGTCATTAACAAAGTGGGCCATGGGCTCACAGTCCTACGGGCTAAAAGGCTACCTGGGATATCAAGATACCCTGCTTTGGCTTTCGGCCCTTCTGTAACACAAGTGGCTTTAGCTCATCTGCATTTATGTCAGTGACTCATTTGGAGATCTCAGACATACCTTTTGAGATGGTGAATTGCTGAAACAGGTCGTGCTATCAATTAACATGAAAAACAAAGTAATTTCCTACATGCAAACAGGCAATGGGACTGGAAGGAGGAAATTAAAAACTTCATTATGTCACATGGCCGAGCAAGGCTGGAGCACAGCTATTGCACAGATCACAGTCATAACACATTAGGAACGCACAAGCTAGGACTTGATCGCGGAGGTTTAACGTACATCATCATTACCTTAGAGGGAAGGCTCTCAAGTTCTAATAAGAAAAGTATCTGATGAGATGAAAAGTTAAGAATAGGACCTACGTAGCTAACTTAAAATACTTGGGGTGTTCTCGTGGCCACAGTGCTGGGAAGGGTTTCAACGAATAAGGCTTGCACTGTCACTCTGCCAAGGATGTCCAGCGTTACTCTGAGACGAAATAACTGAAATCAGCAAATGGTGCCAGCATGATACTGTACGTACAGTCTCTCCAAGAGTCCTCCTTCTATTGTTCCCAAGGCTTTACACCACTGCAGTTCCTAATGAGAGGCTGGCTTAATTGCTATCAGCACTTTCAATTTAAAAAATATAAATTTTGCACAAAAGATTATTATTAATAATATTAAGAAATTGCCCCGGGGCACAAGCCATTCATCAGTTCAACGCTGTGTAATCAATGGACAAAAAAACAGCGAGATGAGTTAAGTGTACAGTGGCACAGGGAAGGACTTGACTTCATCTGCAGTGAGGACAGCTCAATGTACCATACAGAAAAAGGGTTTTCTCCTAGATCATCTCCCAGGAAAGAACAGGAAACAATTCTTCAGTAGAGAAGAAAATAGTCCCATTTTCTAGAGTGCAAGCAAGACCCTCATCAGTTTTAACGCCTCATTTCCCGATGGCCAGCCGCTCCAAAAAAACAGTTCTGGCAGCTGAACGGTGAAGTCCTGCCCGTGTGGTTCTCCCGGCTCTTGCCCCCATTGGCACGCGCTGCTTCTCTGCAGGACTGGGAGGAAAACTCCGGTGTAATCCTACCTCGATGTCTGCTCCTGCTGCTGGAGAGTGGAGGAAATAGTCCTCAGGCATAGTATGATATGGGCTGAAAAAGCAGCAACTAGCGTAGGAGAAAGAGTTTTACAGGTTTTGCTGCTGGGACTCACATTGCTGCTGATGGCTTGAGGAACAGCTGCAGCTTCCGAGTCTCAGAAGTGCCGGCACAAGCTTTGTAAGACAAATCTCATACGGGGGATCAGAGCTAGATACAGTTGACCTTACTAGATTGAAATCAAGCAAAAATCTTCCACATAAATGCAAACAAGGCTAAGTCCACAATTTATTAGAAAGACATAACACTGAATAAACACGTAAAATACAATATATTTTATGGCAAGGTGTTTTCTCCCTTGTGGGAAAAATTATTTCCAGATTCAAACACAGTAATGCATGTTTCTGCAGTAAATACCATCTGAGGATCTTAACTGCAGCCTGCTGGCAAACAGGCTTTCCAGAAATCGTTGCCTTTCCCATTTAAAGGGAGTCCTAAAAGGCTGACTCCAGAAAATCACACAGTATTTCCATTCTGTATCGTCTTGATCATCTCCGTCATCACCACAGAGCTATTAGTGAGTGCACACACACATGCAAAAGCGCACCAGCACACACACACATGCACAGGAATAACTGGGGCAATGGAAAATACGTTCCATCTTTGCTCACTTATTCCACATACAGGCTAATTTCTAAACCACAGGGGAGCAAATGTTCTATAAAGCCCTCTTATCCTACAACTAAATACCCTTGCTAACGAAGAGTTAGCAGCACAGCCATCACTATCAAAAGCACTAACTTTTAGATTAGTAGCAGTTGGCAACTCAGTCATCCATTTTTCATTTTAAAGAAACCTTTTTAAGACTGCACTCTTATTTTCAGGAGGACTATAAATGCACTTCTCATGTTTTTATTTTATTTATTCTGCCCTGGGGATTTGGGTCCCTCTTTGCAAGCAATAAATTTTTCTTTAAATCTTTTTAGTAATAATATATTTTAAAATGAATCAGACAAGGGGAGCAAAAACGCAGGTCTCCTCTCCGAGCATTTTGGCAAAGCATCACTGCTACACAGTGTTTGTAATCAACTTGTGGTCACTAAGCAGAGTGCTAATGACCTCTGCAAAAATGGAAAGCCACATGTATCAAAACACGGCTTTCACCCCTCCACTCTGCGCCACCCCCACCTTCCACACACGGCCACCTTCCCTTCACTACCATATAAATTAGTAAGGAGGAAGGCAAGATGGAAAGACAGACAGACAGAAAGAGACGCTACGGCAGCTTTTAAAATTGTTGCTATAAAGGATTTATCTGAAGGTCTGAAGGGACAGCACTCAGTACTTGACAGCATGAGTTACAGCGGTTAGTGGGGGAAGGAGGAGGAGGAGGAGGAGGAGGAGGAGGAGGAGGAGGAGGAGGGAAAGCAGCCTGGGAGGAGAAAACCTCCAAAGTCTCGTGTCTAAAATGCTCTTGGAAAATTTCCAGTTACCAGTTCAGAACAATGTTGACATTTAGCCTTTTTCTAATCAGCGTTGTCCGTCACCCAGGGCAGAGATTCCTGCTGTATGACGGAGCTCTTCTGCAACTGGCAGTGGCGTCCTCCCGCCGGTCTGCTCCTCTCTGCCCACGGCCACCACCCGCTGGCACCCAACCCCGCACCCCTGTCCCACCCCACCAGTTTTAACTCCCCAGCAGCAGGCTGGGGCCTGCAGAGGCTGCGGGCTGGGGCCAATGTGCGCGGCAGGGTACGGCACCACAGTAACAGCTCTCTGCAGGAGAATAAACCACCGCTGGTGCTCCACAGTCAGGCTCCTGGCAGAGGGCAGGGCAAGTGGAGAAACGTCTCATTTTTAAGACAGGTTCTGTTTAAAGAAATTCAGTAGATGCTGTAAACTGAAATATCTCAGATGGCAACCAAGCCCTTAAAAACAATTCAATTCAGGACCTGGATCTTAATTTGACCAGAGTGATGTTGCAGAAACCTGCAGTTTTACTTGTTTGCCAGTTTCTGGCTCTGAGCAGAGAAAAAAGGAAAAAAACCCAAGATGACAGAACTGCAGGGAAAGAAAGTATTTCATTGCTATTAATAACGGTTCCCATTATTTACAAATCAATTCAACACTCTTAGACATCTGACAAGTTCAGTGTCGTTCACTGTGCGGATCAGAGGAGCACAGTGCAAGGCTGAGCTACATCATGTTTTGTCCATCATCACAGACTGAAAAGAAAAAAAAAAAACAGCTTGGCACAAGCTAGACCGAAGCTGCTGTCAGCTCAGAAACGTCAGGACTGGAAAAGGTCAGCAAGCACTATGGAGCTGGCACTGATAGAGCAAGATAAGGTGTGCTGCAGAGTGATAGCCTGCCCTAGCTATCACAAAAGCAAGGAGAGCAGAGAGGGAGGAAAGCACTGCTGGCACAAGGCAGTGTGCTCTGCAGCAGCTGGCTGGCATTATGGACGCTTAGGTACCAATCCCACTGACATGTCAGAGGGAGTTCCCTTGCAATGGGAGGCAGAAGATTTTGCTTTCTTCATTTTGACTGCAGATACCCTGCTTAAGGATGGTAGTTCAGCAGCTGACTGATTTAAATTCAGCTCTCTAGCCACAGTGATCTCAACTGCATTAAGTTTGTCCATGTGGAAGTAGATGTGACTACATGAACGTCAAATTAGGTAAATGCAGGATTAGGGTTATGGCTCAGTAGACATAAGTAAATTCATTTTCAGAAGTTATTTAGGAATATAATCAATTAATTTTCAATGAGGTTAAACTTCTTTAAAGCATCATCAAACGTCTCAAGAATATCCTTCAATTCAGTGTCTTGAAAGACCTCAGGCAGTGAGACTACCCACAAGTAAGTTTGTATATCTTAAGTTCTTGCAAAACAGTAGGATATAGCTCTGAGGCAGTAAGTTATTTCAGCCTGGGCTTCACTGCAAGCAGGTGAAGTCAGCAGAACGTGCGAAGCTTGTACATCGCAACGTATTTACAGTGTCCTGGCAGGATGTCCTGAAACTGAAAACAACCGATTTCAGCTGCATCGGACCTGGGCATGGACCTAGCTCTGGGAGAGTCTGGAGGGAAAAAGCCCCTGTGAAACATAAATTTGCTACAGTCTCAAAAATAGTTTTGACTTATCTCTGACACCATTTTACACTTGCTCCCCTTCTGGACAAGTTTCAGCCCATGACAAAATTCTTTCAAAACCTTCACCAAGCTTTTGACAAGAAAGACACAAGCCAAAACCAGTGTGTCCAGTTAGAGATTTTAAGGCAAAACAGTGGACATGGTTGAGGTTAGAGAAACAGTGTTAAATGGGGGGTGGTGGTGAACAAGGGAGAATGAAGTGCTGTGCTGGCTTTGCCTCAATCTTGAGCCATAGGTCCTGATGCTACAATAAGCACCACACATGCCAGGCCTTGACTTGGGCTTTGGGGAAGGGAAAGAGTAGGTCTGAAGCATGATTTGAGAGGAAGAAGTCAGCTGTGGCAAACTCAGTCACAGTTCAAAAGTAATTCCTTAGAGGAACTTTGGTTCTTTAAAAGCCATTTTAATTTTGTTCCCAAATCTGTCAGCATTTTTCAGAGTCACCATTTAATAAATTTTCCAGAATTCATCTTCCATTTTCCAAAATTTAAACCAATAATTTAGCTTCACTCTGCTCAGGATAACATGGTTTAATTCCCATATTTTTGTCTCTTCTAACTTTCAGACTTACCGACCTTTTAAGAAGCAACAAGAACAAAACAAAGGGGAAAAAAAGCACTTGGAAGAAATCCACATCCTGATTCCAGCTAGTGAGGAAGGGCAGACATGAATGGAGAAGAAAAGCAGAGGAGGTACAGGGAAATCTGCCTAGGACAAGAGGAAGAAATATAAGAAAATATCTATGTCCCTATGTCAGAACTGATAAACAATTCTCTCGACCAGTGACATAGCCCAGAAAATCCTGTGTCCCGTGCTATTTCGTGTCTTGCAGAGCACATTCTGAAGAAAAGACCAGAAAGAGACTGGTTTGAAAAAAAATATCGCGGTAACTCTGCTAAACCAAGCTGCTGAAGAAAAATTCAGTTATTCAGCACAAAATGTTCTTTCTAGGTGCACTGCCTTTCAAAATACAGATGCCAGTGCTCAGCTCTCACCAAAATGGATAGTCTTGGTAAATTTGATTATGGCAACTTGCTCCACAAAAAAAAAAGCATGTAGTGTGTAACAGAGAAGTCTTAGCTATGCTGAAACCAAAAAAATTTTTTGCCAATAGCTTCACTGGGACTAGGAACCAGCTGAAGAAGTTGATTTCCAAATCCCTTCTTCAATAAAACACTGAGATATTTATTAGATCTACATTAGTTATCCTCCAAACTCTCCACACGACTTTTAACACATACGTTCATTAAAAAAGAAGTATTCATTTATGTCCCAGCCAAATATTTTGTACTTTCTTAGTGCATTGCTATGCGAGCGCCACACACATGGGACTTTTTGCTTTTCAAGGCTTTTCCAAAGCTGAGAGGTGGAAGCCTTTTACCATGTGTTTGCTAGCAGGCTGTTCCTCCTTCCTTCCCTCCCACCCATCCCCAAAGGCCTGATGACTCTCCCAGTCAATTCCCCTCCAGCCAAGGGAGGTTGGACACAGGTCCCTCAGCATCCTGCCAGTGCCAGCGTGTCAGCCAGACCGCATCCCTCCCTGCCCAAAGGGGCAGGCGGTGCTTAGCTGCAGCACTCCAGCCATCCCTGCGCCAGAGCAAGGATTACTTACTAGGGTTTTCTTTTTCCTTTTTCTTTGAAAGAGCATGTATTAAAGCCGGGTCACCATCTTTTCCATTCTGTCATCTCCTGTGGGTGGAAAGCTCCTTAACTGGGATAGGCAACAGCAACAACAAAAAGCAAGTACCCAATTTCAATGTGATCTACCTTTCACACCAATGCAGACAGCAGACAGGCTTCCAGGAGCGTGCCAAAGACTTTGACAGTAACTAACATCATTTACACTTCCCCCTCCCCACAACCGCAATTTACCACTGTTAAATACAAAGAAAATATATATACATCTTGCACGTACAGAAATATCAGGAGTTAAGAGGCACCAGCATTTGTACCACAAGCAACAGTCTCCATGATTTTCTTCATGTGTGAGTAACTGCTGGTGAAAACAGATATAATCCCAGGCACAGCTCACATGGCTGCCACCACCAGGAAAGTGAAACCAGAAACTTCACTGGAAGGTCCACATCAAAACTATAAAGTGGCATCGTGAAATCTCAGAGTTAGGTCAAACCATTCAGTACCTTTTTCTCTATCATTCATCTATAAGAGTTCGTTTGGTTTTGCCACTAGCAAAAAAAAGATGTGAAAAGCTACACAAGAAGAGCTGGAAAGTAACCACATAGCGAGACAGATGTTGAGAAAAGAGGTAACTGAGTACTGCCAAGATGGTAAGAGACCCTTTCTGGCCTTCCATTATTATTTCTTCAGTTCTAATGTTAGCATTATTACCGTGAGCCTCACCGTGTCTTTCTTTTCTTCAAATACCAGCTCTGGAAGACTTTAATGCTCCATTTAAAAAGAAAACTTACATTACTAGCCCTCATGGACACAGAGAAAACCTTGAAAGCATGACTTGAAAGCATGTCTCAACATACCCCCACAGGATGAAAAAACAGATGTCAAACACAAGGAACACCTACTTTATTATCAATTTTATTAATGTTTGTGCCTTACTCTTGATTAGAGCCAGAAAGATCAAGAACAAGCAAACATTTTTTGCTCTTCTTAGGGAATTGTAGGGTCACATTTTCAAGATTTTTTCTTCAATTGTAAGGATTTGAAATATCCTGAAAATGGGACATAAACATCTCCTACAGGTGCAGAAATGTGGAAGCTGGGGCTTCGCTAAATGAATCTCAGATTGCAAGATGTGCCAGGAAATTATTCGTGGGCAATGCTACGACAAAGAGTACCCTGGTTTGGGCACCCAGCTCTGGTGTCTTTCTCAAACCCCTACGGTCCCAATTCGGGGGGGGGGGGGTTTGAGATCTTGCATATGAAAATTTAATAGCTATTCTAATATTGTTCCCTTTATTGGCAATATGTGCAACCCCACGCAACGCTACAGGCTTGGGAAAGAGTGGCTTGAAAGCTGCCTGGAGGAAAAGGACCTGGGGGTGTTGGTAGACAGCTGGCTGAATATGAGCCAGCAGTGTGCCCAGGTGGCCAAGAGGGCCAACAGCATCCTGGCTTGTATCATAAATAGCGTGGCCAGCAGGACTAGGGAAGTAATTGTCCCCCTGTACTCAGCATTGGTGAGGCCACACCTCAAATAACATGTTCAGTTTTGGGCCCCTCACTACAAGAAGGACATTGAGGTGCTGGAGCATGTTCAGAGAAGGGCAATGAAGCTGGTGAGGGGTCTGGAGCACAAGGCTTATGATGAGTGGCTGAGGGAATTGGGGTTGTTCAGCCTGGAGAAGAGGAGGCTGAGGGGAGACCTTACCACCCTCTACAACTGCCTGAAAGGAGGTTGTAGTGAGGTGGGTGCTGGTCTCTTCTGCCAAGTAGCAAGCGATAGGAAAGAGGAAATGGCCTCAACTTACGCCAGGGGAGGTTTAGATTGGACACTAGGAAAAAAATCTCTTCACCGAAAGGGTTGCCAAGCATTGGAACATGATGCCCAGGGAAGTGGTTGAGTCCCCATCCCTGGAGGTATCTAAAAAGATGTGTAGATGTGGTGCTTAGGGACATGGTTTAGTGGTGGACTTGGCAGTGCTAGGTTCACGGTTGGACTTGATGATCTGAAAGGCCTTTCCAACCTAAACGATGCTATGATTCTATTCTATATTAGGAACAGCAGTAGGCTTACTTTGAAAGAAGAAAGCACATGTTTTGTAGAGTAGTTTGTGGCAGTTATTTCCTTTCTGAAAATAATGACGAGTGAAAGGTTCTAAAGTCTGTTTTATGCTTGCATTGATATATAAACAAACGGTTCTTCTCAGTGTCCATATAAAGTAGACAGAACAGTAGCAGTGAGGCCAGATTCAGGCACAGAGCATTGACATGACTAGGCCACACAACCAGCCCTTCAAGTAGCCAACAGCAAAGCAGTCTGGCAGCATTGCAGCCTGGATGTATAAGCCCCGCATCCATTGCACCATGGCTCCTTCTAAGCACGAGCTCTTCTCATACACTCATGCTGGTTTACTATTTCTGTACCGTACAGAAATAGACAATGGAGCACATTCAATCCTATTGTTTTTTTCTGCGGGCTGACTTTGGCTGATTTTGTTGCACTATTGGCAATTTTACTTATCCAAATATAATAACAAAGAGTGAGAACCTAAATGATTGATAGCAGTGCTCACTGAAACACTAGCAGCGTTAGGAATTAGTGTGGTCTCTCCCTCCTTATAATGATCCAAAATTCAAGACTGTGACAAAGAACAAGCACGAGGGAGGATCTGGCTCGTGCCTTCCTTTTCAGCAGATGCATCCTTGGGAATAATTTAAATATCATATTTCAGCCTTGTTTTGCACACAGAGTGGAGTGGAAAGTAACTGCTGTTTTTTGTAGCGAAGGCAGGGGGTACGGTGGGAGAATAGTTTTGTTAATCCTTCATTTCAGTCTAGCTGAAGCTCCCTGTGTCCATGAGCCCAGAAAGGACTATTGCCTGCTTCCCACACTGAATGACCTGGCTCTCCGGGAAATCTTTGAACTGAGTTTCTTTTAGACCTCTCTAACATTGCCTTCTGGCAAGCTGTCCTAGCTGAGTCCTAGTGCATCAGAAACACTGCAATGGGACACGCAGGTTTCTATGAAAGGAGAAGGAGGCTTCCTTCTTGCCTGGATGCCTGCGCTCACTGTCTGATTTTATATGGAGGGAGTGGTGATAGGGTGGAGGGTGAGAACCGATAAATGCGTATGGCTGTGAAACATTTGGAAACACTTGAGCATGAGCACTTTTCCGTTCTTACCCCCTCTGCTGCTTTCTCCCAGTGCAGAGGAGTGGTGGGTGAAAGGCTGAGATGAACTCCTGAAGTTTCCACTCTGTGAAGACGAAGGGACAGTTCCAGGGAAAGCTCAAAGAAAACATCCTGCCCAGTTTTTTTCCTTCCTTTCCTTTCTCCTTTTTTGAACTTAATTATCACTCCATCCTATTGAAAAGGAGTTTGGACTCATCGTTCTTTCCTGCTGCCAACATAAATCTGTTTACTTACTGCTAGTCTGAAGTGAGTGTGTCAGCCCCCAGTGCATGGGCTCACCTCCCTGACACTTAAAAACTTGGCCTTTCCATCATCCCTAAGGGACATAAGGGAAGAGGACACTTTCCCGGTGGGTGGCAGCATTGTGAGTCAGCCTTACTGCCCTCCCTTCTTCAGAGCTGGTGCTTGGTGTGGGGCACACAGACTCACATCTTTCCGTTGTTTGAAAGGAGTGAAGTGCAGCTGCCAACATTTGGCTTTTATACCCAATGCATTTGTCTTACTACAGAGGTTACAAGTTCACAGAGCCCAAACAAAGCTGTCAGGTAATGTGTGCACTTGAACCTTTCTCTTTTTGTTCTTGAGTTTCTTTTTTGCATTGTCCTTTTTCCCAACTTTAAAGGAAAAAAGTGTGCTTCACAAAGCAAGGTGCTAGACAGCAACATTGCATCACTCTATAATTTACAGTATAGTAATTTGTGCAACACCCACAGACAGGCAAATACAGGTGCTTAGCATCTCTTGGGGATGGAGGGAGGTCTGCGCAGGGAATCAGGTCTATATCCTACGGTACAAAAAATGCCCTCAAATACCCTAATGCAGAAGCAGTTCAGCAATTTCTACCTGGAGCGCATTTGAAAAAGATAGGAGAGACCTCACTTTAATGCCTTACTGGAAAGTCAGGGTCCATACCCGTGAAGCACATTCCCCCTCTCCCAGGCCAACGTGCGCAGTCAGCACCGAGATTCACTCCAAGCCTCGGTGGGGAGCTTGAACCCCTTGACCTTCTGGCCCACAGACGAGAGTGCAATCAAGTTCCTCTGACAATAAACACAGAAACTATTAATAAGATTAACTCTCTGGCACCAGCAATCCCAGCATCTGTGTTAGACAAAGAGGATGTCTGGTGAAGAGAATATAGGGTTAAATAAATGTGAACTGGGCAGGATCCTGCTACCTGATTCTTTCCCATTGTTTGCTGATGAGGTGCAGGCGCTTGGCTGTGCAGAGAGAGAAGTCTTTAAGGGGACCCAGAATCTAGGAATACACTGCTTTTAAACGTGGAAAGCTGATCTTTAGAGACAGTGTCCCTCACCACTTCATTTTTTAATACTTCAAGGCATCCGTGTTTTATGTAATCTCAATTTTAACATCAGCAAAACTTGATTATAGAACCTCTAAAAGTCAGTCTGCAGAAGAGGACAGTGCAGCTGCCTTGTTTTAGTAGTCTCAAAGAAAGCAGAGGAGGGAGGGACTGGCAGCCAGCAGGCTAGAGAAGGTTCCCAAAATGGTGTAAATGCCATGCAGGCTGTTACCTGTCCCACTAAGGGCATCTTTGCAGGAGTGCTGCTAGGAGGGGATTAGGACAGTAGAGCACTTGGTCCTGTGCCCAGAAGCAGCAGCCTGGTATTCCACATTTAATACTAGAAGTCATGAAGGGCACAGAATTAAAGCTGGTAACCCAAAGGGAATGTACTCTCCTCCTTAGATTGCTATGCTTTCCTAGAGGGACACCAGTAAAGAAGACAGGGTGACCAGCAAAGGCACTCTGACAGCCAGCATGTCTGAAAGGTCAGATTAGATTGAGCACTTAGTCTTTATCCATTAGCAGAAGCTAATAAATCAGGAAGACTAGCAACGGCCAAGAAATAGCTGTGTCTTTGTAACATAACCATGTCTTAAACCAGATTGAAAGGGCCCCAGGAAATCTGAGGGCTCTAGATAATACTCTAGATAATTTGAGCGCTGCTTCTCAATGACCTATTTGATAACCTTCCCCGCATAAGGATGTTTACAGGCTGGGTGGCAACTAAGATGTTTAGCTATGCTGAGATGACAACTTTACGAGGTAAGAAAAATAGCAGAGAGTTTTATTGTTGTTGTCGGATGTGGGTGTAGCTTTGAAAGGTTGCTGCAGCAGTTCTGTCAATAGGACTTTTTGGAAATAATGATTTTCTGGTTAGGCCCCAGGCTGCATTAATTGTTCGGAGGGTGTTATTCTTCATCTGTTGTTAATAGCTTGTTAGAAAAAACAAAAGACATGAAGTGTTCTTGGAGCAATCTATTCTAAGACCCTAGAAAGCGCACCAGGTGGAAGTTATTTTAGAAAGGTTTTTACTTTGAAGGGCTGCTGGACAATGTAGCGTTTGTGCTTGGGGCGTCCCTGCTCATAGAAGCTGGGTATTTTCAGGGTATGGCATTTCTTCTCCTACACCTTTAGCTTGGTATTCTCATACCTTAAAGAGAAGCTCGAGTTTGCTGGTATGAGAGAGCACATGCAGCACTTGTTTGTAGTTTCTAATCGCCTTTCCAGCCGCCCTCATGAGGCCGTTGCGGACTGCCCACTGAAGGCCATGGAGGAACACTCGTGGAGTTCGGCGGGCTCTTCCCATTGGGGCAGGGGGAGCAAAAGGAGTTCCTTTGTATGTATGGGGAAACTTCATTCTCTTCCTTTCTAAAATGCTTTGTCTGATTTAAATAGTCTGCACGGATATGCCTCCAACATTTGCTGTCATAGCGTCACTTTTATCTATGCCTCCAACATTTGCTGTCATAGCGTCACTTTTATCTGTTGCATGTCTGACTTGCCCCATGGAAGGAGAGGGGTTAGGGAAGCGTATTGCTTTCATTTTACTTATGTCACACAGGCAGTACGCACATTGGCAGTACTTCACAACTTTCATTAATGGAAAGGAATTAGGATAGAAAGCTTCCTCAGAGTCTGTCTGCCACTAAGACAGTTTGCATAGTCCAGTCTAGGGAAAACAAGGAAAACACACACAAAAGATGATGAATGAATGGATACCTTCTAAAGAGAGAGAAGAAAGCGTGCAACAGAGAGACTGTAGACAAGGGAGAGAATTGTAGGCTTGCACTTCTCTTGACATACAACTAATTTTTTTTAGTATTTTGCAAAGAATGGAGTCTGTTTTAGAGTCTTCGGGGGCAACTATAATGGAATTAATTAACCAGAATGAGAAAAGAAAAAATAACTGAAGCATAATACTTTTTCAAAAGAAAAAATCTGTGTTTGCAGGATTTGTGAATGTCTGATTAAACAGCACATTAACAAATTTATTTTAACCGAAAAAGAAGAAAAAGAGAGAAAGAAAATGTAAGTCTTCCTACATTTGAGTACACCGAACTCCTTATCTTAATATTTATTAGCCCATTTTATCTTGATTTTGAAAAGTTAATTACATTTAGTTATGTTTCTTGTATGTATTAGCATTCTATTACCGTTGCAAAATATGTCTGGTAATTAACTTCCATTTCAATTTATTTCCTACAAATCATAGAATGGTTTGGGTAGGAGGGGGCCTTTAAAGATCATCTAGTCCAACCCCTCTGCCATGGGAGGGACTAGCTGATGGCAATGTCTGGAGAAAATCTAGTTCTCCTAGATTCTGATTCGTCTCACTCTGTTTAAAGGATCTTCCACAGTACATTTTAACTTCCAGGAAATTAATAGTACATTATTTTAGACACAATTGTGTTATACTATCATTCTTCTTTATTCCTGTGGCAAAGACCTGTATATTCAGAAAAATTCCTGATGATTACTTACATCAAATGTTCAAGATGTCGTATCAGAGGAACCTATTTACTTTCTGCTCCTGTAATGCCCAAATTCCTTTTAACATTCCTGTAAGGTGAGGGAGTATTTCTTTCCTTATTTTACAGTAGGTGAACTGAGACAGAGAGAGGCTGAGAAATTTGCCAAAGATCATAAAGAAATCAGCGGTGAACAAGAAACCAAAGTGAACTCTCCTAGGTCCAGCCTAGCACTTTAATAATTTCTGACATTGCTTTCTGTGCATTATCCAACATCCACTTGATTTGATCCATTCATTGACGGATTTTCTGTTGTTATAATTAGAACTTAAGTGTTTTCGACATTTACAGTGTCTGTTCTCTAAAGAACTTGACAAAGTCTTCTGTTTTTCTTAATTTCTGAGTGATAGAGGGCAGCATTAGAAATAGCAGCCGTTTTCCCATTTTAACCTTCCCAGGATATACCCTTCTTTTCCTAGCTAGATGCAAACATCTTGAACTACCCTGCCAACCCCAGTAAATAACAAAAGTGAGAGGGAGCAGGGAGCGTGTCCCCTTCCACTCCACCAGTTCTGGTCCCCACACAGCAGAACGGTCTCTGTGCATTGGTGCAGATGGAGATTTTCTTGCAGCCCCACCACTTCTGAAAATTAGCAATGGCAGCCCCAGCTCCCCGCATTAACTCTTTGACACAGCTTGCATTTCATGAGCAGTACATCAGCCACTGCTCGGGCACGGTGACACAAGGGGCATTCCTTTACAGAAAACAAGTGGTTTGCTACATTTTCAACTGAGATGTTTAAAAAAAAAAAAAAAAATCAACACAGATTTTTCCTCTCTAATTGTCTGCTTCTGGAAAATACGCATGAGAGCAGAGCAGATCTTCAAGCTATTCACCCCAGGGAGAGGAGGAGAGCTTCTGAATTGCTGCCTGTGGCCCGTGGAAGGAAGAGCAGTCACAACAAAAGTCTTGGTGATACACAACCTTAGGTTTCAATCATGCCAATTTGCGAGCCCCATGCCCGAACACGCTCTCTGCCACATCAGCCCCAAAAGCTTACGGGAAAGGGGGGTGGGGGGGGTGGGGACACACAAAGACAAGAGAGCGGCCAGCTCTGCAGGAGGAGCAGCGAGGAAAGCTGTTAAACACACACAGACACATCAGGACAGCTGTTGGGGGAAACGAGCTATATCCAAGCCAGGCTAGCAGCCGTGCTCCGGAGCCAGGAAGCTGGGCTCAGTTCCTGATAGCCAGGTGGCTCCGTGCCAAAAAGCAGAATGGCACGAGGTTTGCATTTCGGTGTCTTGGAGATAGTAGGAAAGGGTTGGGGCCCTCAAAAGTTCTTCCTTCAATGTAACACAGACAAGACCTGTGGGCCTGATCTCTTTCCCCAAGGCCCAAAAGACCTCCCAAAGTCCTGGAAAAATGTTGTTCCAGAGGAAAAATGAGGAAACAGATCCACTGAATGATCCTGGTGCTAACTAAGCCAGTCATTTTGTTCCCTCTGGATACAAACAGCATCGCTTCCCTGAAGTCAGATGCAGGACACAGGCACATTTGGCACCGTCCACCTCCAGCCAGATCTTCTGGAGGCTTCAGGACTTTCATTCAGTCTCTTTGTTCAGCAAATAGAGAAACTGAAGACATACCAGCCTGCACCAGCTGAACCTCTATTTGCTCCAACATTAAGGCCTACCTAACATCAGCGAGCAAGGAGCGTTTGTGAACAAAAAGCTGCACACACATCTATTGGTTTGAAGAAAGGGGACTGCAAATAAAACACCTATTTTCTTATCCTCCCATATTGGTGCTCTTATTGTGCCAAGTATTTTCAATGTCAGCTCCTCAGGATTATCTCAGAGCTGTATGACCAATCCCCAAACTATTTGCATCAATGGGAATATCAGCGGTTCCACAGCACATCCAAACTCATCCAGAAACACTGCAAATAAAAGACTGTGGGTTTAGGATTGCTTTTTAAACCAAACATTGTTTTAAAAGATAAGAGAATGGCTATTGTAGTGCTAAATGCTAAAGACAAAATTACTATATATATATGGTAGTTTTTACATACATCACTCATATTTCTTTAAGAGGAAAAAAATTTGGCTGTAGTTGCAATCAGTCTTAATTCACTCTTTATTGCTGCTCTGGTTCTGTGTTATTTGAGCTGGTTTAACTGTTAAAAGCGTTTCAAATGTTCACATGGTCTGCATTAGGTTACAGAATAAAAGTAAGTACAGCCCACCAAATGTAACTTTCTGAAATGTAAACCACATGAATTTGATTTCTTTGTGGTACAACTTTAATTGGGTTCAGAGGTCTTTCGGTCTTACCTGTCTATTTGCTCTCTGATGGCCCGACCTGATAAAGCTAATACAAAGAATCTGCAAATGTGATCCAAACTGATTACACTCAGTTACAGTACATGGCTTTATTCTTGACAGTAACGGCCCCTTGGCCTAGTTCATTTTTAGGCTGCAAGTTTGAACCCTGGAGCCACCACTGTACTGGGAGTGGAAATGTCACAGCTTGTAGTAAAAGATCATGTCCCCTTGCAACTCTGTGAAACTAGAGAACCGGAGGGAAAGAGAGCATCTAGGTGCCACCGTAAGTGATCATGCAGCCTAAAAAAACTGCAGGAGCATGTGAACATATGTATGGCTTACACTGTCACACCAAACATCAAAACAGAGAACGCATCCAACACACACTACGTGACACAGAAGCGACTGCAAACGAACTAAAACAAAGCCTGAAATCTTCAGAGGTTGATCTTCAACTGATTTCAGATTGGGTTGGGTTTTTTTTTTTCCTTTTGACAGTACCCTCTACTACATTAATGACAATGACTGATCATTTACTCATCAACTCTTCTCTCGGTTGCACCGTGTTGTGCCATGTGCCTTGCTGGGGTGAAAGAACAGTACCGCTGCTTCCCATCCAGAGCAGCACAGCACATCTCAGCAACCACAAAGGCAGCACTGTACAACAGGTACAGCCACCTCCTATCCTGTGACCTGACTTATAAACAAAGGCGTGTATCAGCTTGTGGGAGCAGATCTGGAATTAAGCAGATAGCTCAGGATAAACACAGGGAGAAAGGAAGCAGTGTGCTGAAGTACTAAAAGTTGCTTAGCCTGGGTAGCTTGTTTTCTTGGCTTTGGAACACACAGCCTTGATTTTGAAAAAAATACCATGAAAAAGATTGACGGTACTCATAGCTCGTGGAAGAAGACACCGTAGAAAGGAACACTCAGCAGACCCAGTAATAAAATAACATAACCCAATATTGAAAATTACTCAACTAAAACTTCCACTGCAATTCATAGGTTTCATTCAAGTAAGAAATCATTAACAATTAGAAACACTACGAGTCACCATCTAGTTCAGGCAAATTACATTCTCTTTTCCCCACTGCAAGACAAGAAAAAAAAAATTTACTTTCAAAGCCAATGTAGTAATTTTTTTTCTATGTTAATATTTTTCATCCTATTCCCCCAAAGCTGTTGTTGCCTTTGTCATTTTTCTACAGTTCCATTCCAGAGCACCGTACTTTACTGGTAGAACTGTTCTCCCAAGTAATTTCCACCGGTGAACATATGAGCGCTAGCAAATGAGGTCCCTTAATTGGTTCCAGGTTTTTCCAATAAGCAGTGTTGGCAATACAGTTTTTAGCTCTCTGTCCATCATACAAATAACAAGGCATGGCCTGTAAACATGGCAGGGGTGTCTCTATTTTCCTGTTCATATAATGGGCAAGCAGGAGGAGTAAGAAGGAAATGTATACCTGTGTGGTGGGGTTTTATGGTCAACATGGAATAGTTTTTTTGGCTTGGAGTCATTTACACCATCTTCGAGGACACATCTTACAGCTTCCCAACTCAGTCATAAGGAAAATTGAACATTTCCAAGGATGTTTCCTCCAAAACAAAAATTGATTTTTTTTCCCTTTGAGGTTTTAAATGTGGTTTTTTGCTTTTGTTCTCAAACCCTGTTTTCTTTTATATACGGGTTTTTGCTTTCCTCTGCATTTATGGGTTCTGCTTGGGTCCAATATTGTTTCTAGCATTTGCTTTATAGGAGTTAGGGCCCCACAAGCCTTGATGTTGCATTAGTGTGCAACAAAAAGCTCCATGCTACTAGGCTGTGTACAGAAAAAGACCAGACTGGAAGGGACCCCAGCTTTCCCCACAGAGAAATGTAGTGTCACTTGATGGCTTCTGGAATGAACTTTGCCTATTATGTTTTATATAGATTTTGAATAAATCCTTCGAGTCACAAATTTCTTGCTGGAACAATAGAACTATATAGAGGCCAGAGGAAAATTTGGAAGCAAGTATGGATTTTCTTCCCTGTTGTGGAGCCCAGAATCCATATCTTTCTCCACATCCATTTAGTACGGCACAAAGGGAACTCACTAGCTGCTTTCTTCCAGCTTTCTTTGCTACTTCACAGTAGAAATATTATTCTGCTTCCTATTTTATTTCCCCATAGGTCAGAAACAATTCAAAGACACTCTAGGTCTCTTTCCTCTCTGGGCCTGGAAAGGACTGCAGAGAAAGAAGAAATTAAAACAGGCTAAAAAGGAAATTAATTGTGAGGAGGTAAGTTTTCCACACAAGTCTTCCAGTTGGTGTATGTATTAACCCGCTCTGATTTTATAATCTACTGACCACGTATATTCAGTATGGACTTAGTTTAATACCCATGCCATGTAACCTCAAACAAATGAAACCACTCAAAATAAGCACAAATTCAGAGAAATAATAGGAAATTGGTTCAAACTTGGTCTCCTTTGTTTACCAGTTCCGGTTCATTTCTTCAAACGTTGTAGCAGTATTTCAACCAGGATTAGCCATCTATTAACAGTCTGTTGAGTTTGACAGACCTTCTCATTTGACTGAATATCTAAAAACTATTGCTGCCTTTTGCCTGCTTTCATGTGCTGCCCAAAAAAAGTTACATCAACAACTTGCAGAGATAATAAATTAATGAAGTCCAGCAGATCCAGAGAGAGATTTCTTCAGGCATATTAAGTCAGTAGTTCATCTCTCCAGGGGCAGTTTCCAGTAACAGCACAAAAACACTTGCTGAGAACACAAGCTTTACCCATGAGTATGTCAGGGAAGCTTCCCGCCTGCAGCTCTGCCCAGATGCTCCAGAGAAGCATCACCATTGAGATCTGTGCACCTCTTAAATGTCATCCTATGCAATATGTAGGACAACCCTATACATCTTACAAGTCAGGGACATGTGGTATGAGAAACCACCCATAAGAGAAGCAAGGCAGCTGAGTAAGCTGTAGCTCACACCTGCTTCCTAGGCGCACTCCTTTAAGATCAGAGGCTGCCCAGACAGCACCTTGCAGCTGAAGTGCAGTGGCATGGTCACTCTCTAGATGCCAATCAGCATCCTATCTAAGATACCACAAGCAACATCCGCCATACGAGAACTAGTACAAAAGGAGAAGCTTTGATGATATGTTGTATAAACGCCCAGCTACAGGTGTGAAAATGGATGCTCACAGCAGTGTGAGCTTCAAGCCCATTCAGCTGAGATTTAACCAACCTGGAAACCCAATTCATTACTCTTTAAGAAACTTTTCATTATGTTCTCTATTTCTATTCTTTTCAGGTCATCTTACTTTCAAAGGTGGGGTCATCCTGTCTTTGCCTTGGAAATCACAGATATTTCTGTGAGGGGAAGAAGGCGGGGGGGGGGGAATCAAAAAGAATATCTATGTTTAAAGCCATCCAGGCCCTAAATAAAAATGCTTAATGCCAGGAATGCTGAGAAGAAGAATGAAATTCTAAATGAACACTGAACGGTCTTCACAGAAAATTGTGAATTCCTCAAATACATATAGATATGTACCAAAAATGTCAGTTTGTACTTGAACCCATGCCAGGTACCTTTAGGGACTATTAGATGTACATAATCACTCTCAAAACCACCATGAGATGAGCAAATGATTCAGAACAACTGCCCTGCTAAGAAGGCACGATTAACATATCTGACTTCTGACCAGGTCTAGGAAATTTTAAGTTGCGTGAAGAAAAATTTACGACTATCAAAAGCTACTATTTTCATTAGAGAAATCATGGGACTAGAAGTACAAGCAGAATTTCTGTCTAGGATCATTTGATACTAAGCGTGCCTTTTTTTTTTAATCTCACAAAAAAAGAGCAAGAGATTGGGGGGAACAGAAAAGTATAAAGACTCACGCAAGGAAACGTAGAAAATGAACAGCAGGCACAACCTCTTTCTTCGATCAAATGTTTGATATGTACACACTGTATTTCAATTTGTAGAGTTAAAAAGAAGTAAGGCTGTTACTTTGAGCCCTTACATTTATAGCACCAGTCAGCCTGGATGCTGTGGTTAAAGAACTAGATAAAAGTAACATAATATAAATCATAATTCCCCAGAAAGCATATACAATTCTCTGAAGACTGTCAAAAAACTGAGGGATTTGAATTTCACTCATTTGGAGAATTGTCCACTGAAAAAATTTTATTACCTCGCCAAGTTTTTATGGACCCTATCAGAACAGCTGCGATTCACTTCACTTGCAGCAGAGGAAGCTGGTAATAGCTCAAAGATTGCCCCCTTCATTTCATAAACCAATTAGGACCTGGATCCTACAACTGGAGTAACACAACCCTTTCTTTTACTGGCAAAATTCCACTTCATTTATGTGAGCTCAGAATAAAGGTCTCTTGGCAGAATATAGATGCTCATAGCAGCAAATGTTTCTAAAACACACTCTCTAATTTGTTCCTTCTTCCAAGGAACACTCTTCCTGCACTCATCAAAATAAACTCTTCCAAATCTACCTGCAGGTTCTGTCTAGTCACCAGCTCCTTGCCATTTGTTACTAAATATTGCTAAGAGAATTTAAAATTATGATTTACCCTGTGGAACTTTGCTAGATGGTCTCCAATAAGACAGATTTATTTAAATTCATTTTTCCCTTTAAATCAAGCATTTCATTTGTTTAAAAGAAGTCATTTGGTGATGTCGTCATCTTAGATTTATCTATGCTCTTGATTTAAATTGTATTGGGGTTTTGGTTTGGGGGTATTTTTTTTAAATGTGTATTTGGCCTGTCCATAATTATAAACAAAACCATATATATGCCCTACATGGGACCATACTGTACCACTGATTTCTACATTTTCTCCTCAATTAATAGGGAGGCCTACTTTTACAGGTGGTAAAATAGGATCCATACACTTTACGCATAGTCTATACTTTCTGTGTTTTCCCTCAGGCATTTTTCTCTGAACTATTGTCATTGGTTTTCAGCCAGGTACCAGCTTAAAAAAACCCAAAAAAACCACCACCAAACCAAAAACATTAACACTTTAATAACTTATAGTATGTTTTTATATCCCTTTAGAAGTGTTAAAAAAAATACACTAGCAAGACAAACAATGTAAAATCAAAGTGGTTTCTGTTCACACATCAATGCCAATTCCTTTATTGAAACAGATACAAACATAGCTACTTAGTGAACAACTAAATTTTTATCAGAGTTCGTTGCACATAACGGTCTTCATTTTTTACTCCATCATCATAGCCATTGTGCCACCCCAGCAAACATTTAAGCCCTTCTCTGAACTGACATGGTGTGAGGCAGCGTCCCCAAGCTTGCTCTTTCTCTGGAACCTGCAAATTACTCTCTTAAATAAAAGGAAAAGAGAAAGAAAAAAAAAAAAAAAAAGCCTTACACCAAACAAAGTCTATATTGTTTGAGTTAGTGTTTTACTGCGGCTTAGTTACCTGTCAAACAGGCTGACACTTGGATAAAACACACACTGGAATCACGCATCAGGGCATGTTAAGTGCAACCCCGTGATGAAGAGCAGAGCTATGTGATTTGGCTCTGCACAGCCCTAATGATAATTTCTGGTCTAGGAAAGCTTGATCTGTTGCATCAAACCCACTGCAACTCTGAGTTCCTCTTCCATCCGAAAATGATTTTACATCTGTTTCAGTTCAAAGAGTCATATAAATCAGAAGCTCTGACTATAAATTTTGATGACACCTTTAAAGAAGATTTATACAGTGTGTATTTTATATATATATATATGGGAGGTACGTAAGAGATACCAACCACTAATATGAAGCAATCAATGCTGTATTCTTCAAGTTCTGTATATCATATTTAAGTCCTATTTATGACTTACTCTGATGTGAGAGCCAACCTATGCCTATGAAAACTCACTATTTCTGTTCAGATACAGTTATGGGTGCAGTACACTACTCTGACTTTGCTTTCCTATAGTCCTTGGGTGGGATGAGCTTTCCAGAACGGAAACATCATGATCCATTTCTTCAAAACTGCTTATATAAGAATTGGCTCGAGTGTGGTTTCGCTGCCTATCTGAAACAACCATCAGGAGAGAGGGAGAGAGCTGGTTTCTCTTCATAACGAAAGACAACAATCCTAAGAGTCAATGGCCAGCACATCACACAACATCCCTGATGCTTTTTTCTGATGTTTTTGCTGTGAACAAGCAACATTTCTAATAAGCATCAGACTTTTGTCAAGTAGAAAGTATGAGGCGTAAGATACTGCGTTCATTAATAAATTTAACTAACATGTATAACAAGCACATAACTTTCAGGATACCAGTTGACTTCAAGTCTGATAAGAAGAACACTAAACTGTCTCCATTCCTGGTTGACAGGCTATTTATTACCTGGCTAATGATCTTCCTTTCAGTCCCTGAAAGTCATCTTGATATATTGTCAGTACTTTCCAACCCCTCCCTAGACCTTAGAGCAAGAAAGTTTTTGAGAAGGCACAGGAGTAACGTGGTTAGGGATAGAAGTGAGATGTTGTGAACAACCACCCCTTTGTGCTGTGTCTGACACACGGACCAGTGCTGTTGGCTCTTTTCTTCCTGACTCAGCAGTGTCAGGAGAGACTGAGTCAGCAGCTCCTGAACGTGTCGATGCAAACAACAACAGGGGAGGCTGGGGAGCAGAGAGAGCTTCCAAACGTCACACATAGAGCGGCACAGTTTGGTCTGCAGGTCAATGTGTGGACCTGGACAGCAGCTAGCTACAGGGGATGAAATGGCTTGAAAGGATCCATCTATCAGGCTCCATTTTCTCCCACATCACCCTGTCTACTAGCCATAAGCTATGAGACAACTTGTTTCTGTGAATGGCTCACTTGTAATGATTTCCTAAGTAATTCACCTGAGCTTCCCAGAAACCTGTGGTGGCTGCACACATGTGGCTTGATAGGATTCCATGTTAAGGTTGGCCAATGTCAGCATAGTGGAAGGGACTACAGAGAACATGTCTTAGCATAAACAGAAGAAAAAGAAGCAGGAGCATTAAAGAGGGAATAAAGCCCAACTTTGAGTACAAAGACAGAAAAAAAAATAATATTTGGACAGAAAAACACAGTCAGATGCTTTCTCTTCCCACCTCTCCCTTTTCCTCCCCTTCCAGTGATCTAACTGATGTTCTTACATCATGCACAACCAAGGCTATGGAATGGACCTGACCAAGTAACCAAGAGATCATTTGATACTTCACCTCTCACTGCACATTTCTTCTCATCTCACAACATACTGTGGTGCTTCAGTTCAAATACATGAGTTGGAACAGAGGCTTTTATCTCAGTTTTCTTGGAAAGGGAACTGGTCTTTGAATTTAATAAAAGCACATCATTTCATGGCCTCTTTGAGGCCACACACTCCTCCAACTTACTAAGAGATTAAAGAGAGACTTTCTCTGGCACGTACAAAGACCCTTCTGAGCTACCAGCCTGTTCCAAGTGCCTTCCAGAACTAGTGGCATTATGGAAGGGTTTCTGCCTGTGAACATCTTTACAGGAGTCTTTTCTTTTTCCTTAAGCTCTAAAGGATGACAGCAGGATACTCTGAGAACTCAACCAGCAGTTGCAGTCTCAGGTAGCTTGCTGCTATGGTAAAACTCCTGTGCTTGGCAGAGAGGAGCCCTGTCCTTCTGCCATCTTGGGTCCCTCAGATTAAGACCACAACCAAGAAGTTTTTTTTCATTTTCCAAATCCCCAAAGCAGTCACGACGAGTCAGTCTTCATTGTGCCACTGAACCTCTCTCAGTCCCCTTACATGCAGTTTTCATGACCACACCATTTTCCATGACCCTGTTTGGAAACCATTCAACCCCATGAAAAGATGATAAACTGGAAACCGAGAGAGACATATGGCATCATGAGAGGGAAGAGAGAGGAACAGGAAGGAAATGCATAGGTGTTAAAATGAATGATGCATGTGGGGATTGAGAGGCTGTCCTCCTGCTGGTACCACGATTCTTCAGTACATAAAGGCACCAGAGGCATCTTCCAAATCCCTCTTGTTGCATTCTCCTACCTGCTTGCATCTCATCAAATGTGGTTGCAATTTTTCCCTTCTGATGTTATGCCAGAAGACCATCTTATCTTGATTAACATGCTCTACAACACTTTGAAAACAGATAATCTACATCACATGGTTAGTGCTCTATGTCCACTTTAGAGCCTGAGTTCACTGAAACTGGACTCACATCGCCCTCTCCATTTAGTATGGTGTTAACAACTTGCTGGATCTGTGACAACCCTGAATCCTCCTGTGTTCCCTTTCAGCTACAGAGCTGTACCAGTGAGTTTCAAGTCAGAATGATTATTAGCCGTGCCTGCTACTAGCCAGAAAAACAGCAGCAGGTTACTTTCTCCAGGAACACTGAGCTGTTTGGCTGCAGCCACCTACAGTCTTTGCTGGCCTGAAAAAGACATCTTACCTGGTAAAAGACATGCCCAGATAAAGCAACCATTGTACTGCGTTGTCACCAATTTGTCTGACCATAATTTGCACATACATTGCTGAATACTCAGTGACTGAAAAAAGTTATTTTAAAAAAAAAAAAAAAAAGACAAACACTGCTATTGTACAGCCTAGTTCAGAGTCCCGTATCTTTAGCTGATTCAGCTTATCTGTCTTCCTATATCTTTGACAAATGTATGTCTTATATCATTTTCTTCTCCCCTTCCTCCATATGCCTTACTGCTTTTCCTCCATGTATCTTATCTCCAAATGATGTGCTATTAATCAGCCAAATACACCCTTCACTGCTAAGTGTTCCTCAACTGATTTTTCATCAGCACAAGTAGTTACTAGTTACAGCATTCCTCCCACATGCTAAAGGCCGGCGGGGGGGGAAGAAGGAGGAGGGATGGCAAGGAGGTTAGAGACAGCCTCACCACAGAAATACTATCTGGGACCTTTATACCAACCTGCCAGTTTGCTGTAATGATAATGTTGCTGTTTGTTCTCAACCAGGTCCATGGTGGGAGGAAAGTGGGACTGCACCCTGTCTTATTTTTTAAGTTATTAACCTTCATGTTCTTCCTTTTTCTGATTAATCTGGCTGGATGCCTGTTCAGTAGTAGCTGCAGCTTAATACCTGAAACAATGTGTGTATATACACTGTGCCAGTAAGGCTTGCCCGACAACACTCATTCTGTCATGTTCTCCCATGCCTTGTGTCAATATCTCACTTTATGTGCAAGCCCCCAGAGCCAGAGGACAGGATGGGGGGGGAAAGAGAGAGGCAGAGAGGGAGGGAGAGCGAGGAAAAAGAGGAGAGAAGAAAGTAGGGAAAAATTACATCCATTGGGAACGTCAGCTCCTGTGAACTCACCCACTCCTCACCGTGAAATGAGCTGTGTGCAGGTACAGGTGGGTCCCGTTCTCTCTTACTGAAGCACGGCCTACAAGCAGGGTCTAAATGAAGACTTTCATTGCTGTTCCCTGTTTTCATTGGAGTAAGGCCATCACAAACATTTGCAGGTGGCTTGGCCATAGTCTGACACTAAAATATTTGTGGTTGTGATAAAAATCAGAATATTGCTACAAGATGTTTCTATATAACCTTTAGGGCTTGATCCTGCTCTTACAGAACCAGCTCAATGAGAGTTTTATCCAGTTGCTCTCTGCTGGTTTTACTGCTCTTTAAAAGGCATATTCCCTGGCACAATTCTCCATGTTAAGGACTCATCTACCCTTTGGGGCAGCTTCAGATTTTTTTTTAAAAAAAAGGGGGAACCCAACCCAAAACCACTGATTCAAGCACCTCAGAATGTGGGCTTGTTAAAAAGCCGAACCACCTCAACTTTGCCAGGCCAAACCAAAACCACCAAATTTTGCAGAACTCAAACATTTTCTGAATCCATCTAGAATTTTCTTCAATGCCTAATACCGAAACCGTTGTCCAGTCTGTATTCCTCATGAATGCATCTTGGACGTAATTCTTAGCATGTTTAGAAGGATAAGATGAAGATAAATGGAAATGACAAGATATGTTCTTTGAATAAATAAAACAGGCCGGGAAAAAAGGAAAAAAGTAGATGAAGTCCAAAATGCAGCAATTATCTCCTAGGACACACCATGAACAAAAAACAAAACCTCCTAGGAAGAGGAAAGAATGAGGAACAGAATATGCTGGAGGTCACACCATAAGTCTAATTCACACACCAGCTCACACAGAGACTAAAATGCTGACAATTGCCTCCCAATAGAGCAGCTTTAGACTCAGACTTAGGAAACATTTGTGTGATTCAGTCACACAGGAGAATTAAGATATGTCATGACAAAGTTTCCCAAATGAGACACTCACCACTGACTAGGAAATAGGCCTTTTTATCCTCAGCCCCTCCAACTTTGGAGATTCTAATCACCATGGCCCCAAACCAACGCAAACCTAAAACCTGACTGACAGGGTCTTGCAAAACCACATGCAGTTTTTTTCTCATTACATAGAAACAATTGTTTGGAAGCCAAGTACAGTCCCATATAAAACACGTCACCACTGAGTATTAAAATTTGTTTGGTTTTGTTTTTTTCTTTTTAATTAAGATCATAATTACCACTAGACCTATTAAGTCACAATTTGAACAGGAGCTTAATCATCCTTAACCCAAATAATGGCATTAGCTGTTTTTCTTTCCAAAACTGAAAAAGAATCTGTTTATTCCTTCCTCCCTCCCACCCCCCTGTCTTTGAACAGAATAGGACATATATAAGACAACAACTGCTTGGATTCACAGGCGAACGGTATTGCACATGAAATCTCAGTGAACACTGAGTTTTGTCAATACATAACATATACAAAGGAACAACTATCAAATATGTTTGCCTTACTCATACTATACTAAGAACCAAATCCTGAAATAGTAGTAAAAAGGAAAGTAGAGGAGCTTTGCCAGGAGCACAAAACTGGGGCAGTGGATGGAATCCATGTCCTGTGCGTGGCTGGGTAACCCTTACGGAGCAGTCAGTGCCATGGGTCATCCCTGCCACCACAGCACTGGAAGACGGAAAGCCTGTGGTCTATAACCTGCCCCAGCCATCAGGAATATTGAAAGAAAACTCAGGAATAACTGGATTTTGAGTTTTCAATGCCAGGATTTCACTTTTTGGTTTTACTCTGAAGAGACTGAAAGTGGCTCATCAATTATTTAGACAATGACTGGGACAGAGACTGCTTTTGCACTTATCATATAATGGATGTGACCAAATTACACATGACAGATAATGAATCTAGACTGCTGCTTCATTCTCAGCCCACTGATTTATCTTTTTATCCACATGTTTTCATGCATGAAACTCCCCAAATTCTCAGACTTGCGTGACAAAAAAACCTGTACCCTCAAACCTTCGAGGCAGTTTCTATATAACCAACACCAACTTATTGTGACTTATAAGGACCTCGTGTTTGCTGGAAGTAACTGAATGTAGAAGACACATATGTTTTTGCACATGCAGTTCTCCAAACATGAGTACACAATTGGCATTCAAGCCAATACAATAAGCATCCATATTGTCAATTTATGGGAATACATATCAATCCGTCATCGCAAATTGAGCAACTGCTCACAGAGATGGCTGTGCCAAACTCCATTTATCTTGATGGTCTTTTTATTTTGTCTTCTAGCATTCCTCAATTAAACAGAGTACCTAGGAAACAGCCTAATCCCAGAATTCCTGTTGAAGGAGGTGAAAGGATCAGCTTCAGAAATACTCTCTCTTTCTTCCCAGAGCAGTTATAGAAACAACACAAACTTTGAACGTAAGCAGATAAAAAAAAAAAAAACCTGGAAGGAGAAAGCAGGACTTCCCTGCAAGTACAGCACTTTGCCCCTTTTGAACCAAAGTGCCAGGTCTGGAGTAGATGCAGTATCCCAGCCATTACCCCACAGGCGGCAATACATGTTGCAGGGGTCCTTGCCACACGCTGGCAGGATCAAGTGCGAGCTCCATAACGTCAAGAACCATGAGGACAACATCTGGCCCTGCATGCAGCTGAACCTTAAGGACCACGAGGACAACATCTGGTCCTACGTGCAGCTGCTGGAGCCAGAAAACTGGAGAAATGAAAAAATGGAAATGGATTTACCCAATCTGTCGATTCGTGGAAGGTGCTTGAGTAATGACCGAACTGGACTGTGGAGATGGCATGGCTTGTTGAATCACAACGCTGGTGTCATGGTTTGGCATCCTTGTATTTGTCAGCTGGTGAGATCCAGGTCCTGCCATTGCTCCTCCAACTGTGTTATGCATGGAGATATTCTGTGAAAAGAAGGGAAATGGGGGATGGTGGAGGAGAATGAAAAAGAAATAAATGTCTTATCCTGGTTTTGTGTTCTGTAGGAATACAATTAGAAACCTGAAAGCATCAACAATATGAAAAGTTACCGGCTTCTAGTAAATCCTAAATCAATAGATCTTGTTGTAACCAACAACGATAAAGAAATGAAAAATAACTATTTACTTTTACAGGGCAATATAAATGGAAAAATACCCGCAAGTTGACTAATCACTCTTCTGTGATTCTGACTCGTGATTTATAATGGGGATATTTACCACATATTCTCCTCACTGAATGCGATATATATTTTGTTTAAATTACTTCTGTGGTGAGTGCATGGCACCTTGATTTATTACATGGGCTGTTTACTGTGTACTAGGTCTGCTTAGACTGGCAAGCAAATCAAGTTTTATAGTCCCAAAGTAACAAACAGTACATGGTACGTCACGAAACAGCCATTTCTATTAGTCTCCATATATTTTGTAGAGCAATAATATCCCAGAGGCCTAGAATAATAGCACTGTATTTGCACATATATAACCTCTGCTTCAGGTAAGTTGGAGCCCTTAAAAGGTTCTCAAAAAAAAAAGTTCACAGATAACTCATACCCACAGAGAGAACAAGCCACAAGAGACTGGGATACTACTGAGGAAGGAACCCTGGAATAAAACTTCTCTCCTGTTATCCCTATACACACAATACATACTGCTGCTAAACCGCAAGGTTTGACTTGGCACGCGTTTAAAAACAAACAAAACTCTCAAGCCAGAGATAACCCACAGTGTATATATATGAAAAATACGGTAACCTTGACAGCATTATTTTTCCTGTCAGGCATCAACGTGTGGATTGTGAGCAGTAAGAGGAAAAGAAACTTTCCGTTGTCACCTCATGCAAGGCTGAGGAAAAGGCGGGGGGGGGGACACGCAAACATCTTCCTGACCACTGCAATATTCGAGACTGAAAACAAGTTAAATTTCATTCAGAATTCCAATTTATGAGCCAATTTGTCCAGGAAACACATAAAAACCACAAGATAATGATACATAAAGCTGGTGAAAAAGGAAACTCAAGAGCTCTGCTCCAATGTGGAGGACAGGAAAGACAGACAACATATTGAATCCCAGACCTAAAAGAAGGATTGCATTCTGAACCAAACCAAGAATTTTAGATTATATTCCTCACGGAAAAGGAGCCAATAATTAGAGGACCCACACTAAAGGCCTTAGCGATCATTCCCCTATCTGCCAATTCTTACATATTTCAGGTGATTTCCTAGGCTGCTGTGGACACTGGGATCTCTCTGTTTCTTCCACTGTTGTCGTCCAGTCTTCATAAACATATAGAGGCAGAGGTGCTGCCTACAGACACACGGTTATGTCATGACAGGCAAAAAGAGAGAATAACTTTAAATATATGGAAGCTTTTCCAAAAGAAGTTCTCCCTCACCTACCATATTCCTATAAAAATGTCACTTCTTCAATGGATTAATGTTTTCTGATGAAAAACTGTTCTGTTAAAAAAAAAATTTTATATATATATATATATATCCAAATCTAGTTCAGTATTCAAAACCACGCTGACTTTTTTGATCATTCCAAGATTTTGCAAAACCAGGTCTAATGATCTAGCCATCTACAAGTTCATCTTTTAGCACTATCACTTCCTAAAGCTTTTCCTTTATATTAAATGCATGCGTTTCAATTAAAACCTAGCAATAAGTGATATTGACTTGTTTCAAAGTTCACCCTCATTTAATTTCTCCTTTACACTGCCTCCGCCATTCCTGAATCCTTCCAAATATTTGTTTTGCCTGTGTGCTTTCAGTAGTATGTTTATCAGAGCAAATATTAAACTGCAAGAGAGGTGTACAGTACTTGTACCTCTGGGTCCATAGCGGAGCAACAAAGAAGAAAAGCATCAGTCACCCACTAATGAGCTTTACCCTGCAGTGCTGCACAACTGCTCCCCTGGCATTGCCAGCACAGAACTGCCCGCACACGCGTGCCTTGCTTCCAAAGAGGGCTGTCTGCACGAAGCTGTCCAGGATTCAGAAAGCCTTTCTCTAGATTACAGGCTCCAGACCATAGATTTCCAAGAGCTACAGAACACTGCTCTGCTACATGGGAGGATCTTTCAAGGAAACAAGGGCGATGCCATGAGTCCACGAGGCCTGGGAAGGAACAGGATGTAAACCCGTCATGAGCTTTAGACAAGTGGCACCCCAGCACTTCCCAAATTTTAACCAGATTTTACTGTAACATGGCAGGGCAGAACTTAAAGATTTAATATCAGATTCCTGTGCTCCTAGATCCAGTATTGCCATTTTCTTCTCCTTCTCTTTCCTTTTTTCTCCTATACCTTTTCTCTCTAAGGTACAAATGGTATGAGTTATGACGGGTATGAAAAATTTTGTTTGCACATAAGACACTGTAATTGCTAGCTTACATGCATAAACTTGTAATGCTGTTTCAAAATTGTAACCATTTCCAATCAACTGTATCTTTTCAGAAAGCAGGCTGAATGTGTGATGCATGGAAAGCAAAACCAGAATAAAAACCTGTCAATGCATCCAGATGTCCATTCTTCTCAGTAACACAAGCACTGTTGTTGGGCAGGAACTATACCTTTATACTATGCTGCCAAGAGAAAGCCTAAGATTTCTCAACAAAATGTCAAACTCAGCATGACTCTCACATTCATAAGAAAAGGATTTGGCAATATCAGAATAATTTACAGAGAAGTTCAAGCAAGTTCATACTTAAATGACAATGCCTATGCTTTGAAAGACGGCAGGAAAGTAATGCACAATAGATCTGACGCTAAGCCTATCTGATCTAGTTGTATGCATCATGACATGCAGAATGACTCTACATCACCGGCGCATCAAGACTAGGCTCGTTGCATGTGTGATGCAGACGGTCTTCAGAACTCCCAAAATGGCCCTGTTGTGTTGAGCTCTAAACCTGATTCTGAATGGATCTGGGTAGGATATTAATGAGCTCCTTGCAGAATCAGCCTTGGGCCCTTATAGAAACAGGACAAATTCAGCAACATTGGCCGAAACTGAGACCTCCACTTCATAGTTGAATTGTTAGTTGGCTAGGCTGCTTCCAGCTTTACTTTTAAGGAGTTCTACATGCTCTCCCCACCAGGGATCCATGAAGAACATCCCCTTTTCATTCTCCTCCAGCTCAGCCAATGCTTAAGATTAATTGCTACTATGTGCTGGGACCTCCCAGCACACCACCTCAGAAAAGGAGATGACAGGAGTCATGACACGGACAGAGCCCTCCCTCTGCTTGTAACATTTCCAAGACCTGTCCATACTCTGAGACAGTATGGCACAGAGTTTTCTCAGAGATCTTCACAATTGCCTTTCAGCATTAGAAGAAGGCATATGAGCTTATTATTATTAATAATTTCAGTAAACTGAACCTAAATGTTCACATGGGGAACAGGCCACCCACATGCCAGGGGTTGTAGAGACACAAGAGATATCCCCTGCCCTTTAGATCCATTTAATGGATCTTAATTAAGATCCAATAAATTAAGAGAAATGTATTTCCTCTAGATCCAATAAATTAAGAGAAATTTATTTCCTCTAGGACTAAGTTTCATCCTCAGAGTTCCCAGTCATTGCCACTGAAACAGAAACTAGGATTATAGCACTGAAGAATTTTTACAGAAACAGTCCCCTCACCCATGTGCTCATACTGTACTCTCCAGCAGTATTTAACTTTCAAATAAATAATAGAAAAAACAACAAGCCATATCCACAAACTGCTTTTAAATCAATGTGCTCATTCTCAACCTTCCCAGCTGCAAGAGGAAAGGGAATAGATCAGCAGCAGCTTGACTTCTCCCCAGTTACGCTGTATTCCCCATTTTAGCTTCAGACTTTCAAGAAAACATTTGAGCAGTTTTCTCCCACATGCAACCATTTAACTTTGGATAGGCAACACGCTTCTTTTTTCTAAAGGCTAAAAACTTCTTGAAGTCATGCTTCCATGTTCTGGTGGAGAGGATTACACATCACTCCACAAGAACACACACCCTGTTGGCAAGCACAGCAGAGAAATGACGGCTCCACAGACACAGGCGAAATACACCCCGTGACTCCAGGCAGTCACCATTTCCACTAAACCCCAGTTCTTCCAGGGAAACACCCGTCCATGTCACACAGCACCACCTGTATCACATATCCCCATCTACTGAAGGCATAGGATGAAGACAACGGATACATCCTTTACTATCCATTGTAATATCCTGAGTTTCAGACCAGATTTGTTTGTGGTTTTAAACTATCAGAGCTAGTTTCTGAACCGAAGCCAGCTTATATTTTCCAACTATTCTTTTTAAACTCTGAGGTTTAATGGAAATTGCAAATACCAGTTTTATACAAACTGAAGATTCAATTCAGGATTGTTCTGAGTGAGCTTTTAGACCAATAGAGCTGTTGCCTATAACCAATTCTACATAAACATATTTTGCAGACTATGAAATAAATTCTGAAGTCAGAAGGCACTTGCCATGAAAAAATGAGAGAAAAATCCAATTCACCTAAACAAAGAAAAAAGCACCTTTTTGTGGTTTTATTTTTCCTGTTTTCTGAAAAAAAAAAATCATTTACCTGTATTTCCCTGAACAGCAACTTTAAATATTTTTTTTAAATAATTTAAGAGAATAAGCATCAACTTGAAAAAAACCAAAACAAAACCAACAAACAGAAGTCAAATACACAGCAATATTTTAGAATATATATAGCCTGGCCTCTCAATTGATTTTAACAAGGAGAAATTGAATTCATTTTAACGAGGAGAAATATTCTAAGATGTCTCACTTTCAGGCATTTTACAGTTTACAGGGAAAAAACCCATGTAATTCTAACCTAAAGCCTTCTAGAAGGCTCTACAGACACAGAGCATTCAGGGCAACCAAGTACACATTTAAATAGCAGCTACCTGTGCACTTTTAAGGAGTGTATGGTAGCATCTTGCCTGATTATGGAGATCATAACTCCACAACACATATAATATACACATGAGTGGAAGCCACTAGTGACACACTCCTCCATTGCATGTGCTGCCCTCCCCTCCCCGCTACAAAAAAACCCCAGTTTAGATACTTGGAAGACATTGTTGTAAAGCAAATTATAGGCTAAATGTGGCAAATAATGGCATGCTTCAAAATTATACAATCTCCATCAAAATTATTGAGCCTCTATGAATTCTCTCCTGACAGAAAGATCATCTTAAAACCAAAGTTATCAAATTTCCCCAGGAACAGCACCAACCCATTTATTTTCTCATTACTCTGATCAATGTGCAAGGAAAACACCCTCACAACAGCCCATCACAACAGTTTCATCTGTTATGGGTGTGCAACTTCTAAACTGCCATAAGCACAGGACTAAGCTCACTGTTCGCCCAAGGCCAGCAAACATAGCAGAGGAACTAGGGAAGAAAACGGAGATAAAAATGGATCGACTATTAATGCAGTTGAAATTAAGGAAAAAAAAGTCCATTAAAAGATATACATTTAAAAAAAAAAAAAAAAAAAGAAAGAAAGAAAAAAGGAGAAAGTTCCATTATGCACAAGATGGGAGAGCATAAACTTGGTAGAGAGTGTAATGCAATACTTTCTCTTTTTTTAAGCCATAACATCTGTATACTTTGAATGAGAAAAAGCACTAGAGCAGAAGAAAAAGACACAGAAAAGAACTGCTGGAAAATGCTGTGTAGTAACATTAAGCACAGGGACAAAGCACTAAGATGATCTAGTGCAGACTGCTAAAATCCATTTAACTCCCTTACTTAGTGAGAGGTATGAAGTCACTAAGCGTGGCTGGTACATAAAAATACAGAACTGATGCCAAAGGATCTATTCCTCAAAACATTTCAAAGACAGACAAATGCTCATTTAACAGCTATCTGATAAAAATGGCACATTAAAAAAAAAAAAACAGTAGGCCTGATATATCCCAGAGTGCGGAAGGGCTCTTCCCTGCCTCCAGGTCCTGTCCAACAGCTACCCCTGAACTGGGCACAGCCAGCTACCCACACAGCACCGGAGACTCAAAGACTGGGAGCAATACGTGTACATCTGACTTCTTGAACCCCAGGCACCACCGCTCAAGCCAAATGTTATCACCCTGATCTCCTTAGGGGTAAAAATATAAAGAAAAATTAAAATCCTTACTCAAAAATGACAAGTAATGATAGGCAGATGGGGGAAGAAGGGAAACATTGCTCTCACTGAAATCGTAAAGCTTTGAATCTGTACTTATCAGTCTCGGCCACTGGTTTCCAATTTTTTGGATCACAGACCTCTGTCAACCTTCTGAATTTCTCACAGAGCACTCTGTGCTCTTATCATAAATTGTGTAATTAAGGCAAGATGGTTGCACAGACCAGCTGCAGATGACTTACCACAGCTTTGCGACCACCAGCAGTTCACAGAGCAGAGTTTAACCGCTGCCCAAATACTGCTTCAGAGCACCATGACTAGAATTTCTTGACAATAACGATAACATTTCTAAAGGTATCTATGGACTTAACTAGCCCAAGTCCTTTTTTTAAAAAAAGTATTCAGTCTTTTGGAGTCTTAGTGAACAATTACTGTTAATTAATAGATCAGATCAACGTACTGGGGCTGGCAGGAGCTTTGCAAAGTTTTATCCTAAATATCTGTGCTGGAACATGCAGGGAAACTTCCTTTTTGTTTTAAGTCGGGCTGAATTATTCTTAAACGTAGACATGCTGGCTGCTACTAAAGAGGCACAAACAAACAAAAAAACCCATAAATTTTTTTATCCTCTTTTCTTTCAATAGCTGTTACTATGTTATCAGAAAGACTTTCTGAGATACACTGAGTAATGCAAATGAAACCTCAAGTCTGCTAATCTCCAGCAAACCACATGGTGCTGCTACGAAGCATGGCACAAGATGCAGGACAGGCATATGAAGTGCTAAGCCAGGTATAAGCCATCTCAAGGCTGCAGCAGTCACCACCTTAACTCAAAGTCTGAAGGGCCCATTTAAGCGCTACTAATCCTCTTAAGGCCGCTGCCAGGAGGGTGACAGCCCTGCACAAAATCTCCAAAACACAGCTCGTGCTGCAGGCCAACCTTTGACGCGCCTCCACGTGGCCTCTGCCCCTTGGGTACCAGGAGCACAGTCACTTCCTCTGGTCTCTTCCTCACACCTTCTGGGGAAAATGCACATGAACTTCCAGGGGCACATTAAGCCTCCTTTGCCTGTCCTCCACTTTGGCTGCTGGTTTAAGCAAATGCTCTGACTCCTCTGATACTACGAACAAAATGCAGGAGATTTAGAAATTTTTTGGTCTTTTATCTTAATTTTTGTGACATGATCTAATTACAGACATTCAGTGGTGCCCTCTAATTACCAGTAGAAATGAATACTGAAAGATGACCCTTGTCTTCCACGCTTCCCTCCCCTCTTCCCCCACTACCCTCCTCATGCCCTTTTCAGCATGTCTGTCCAGACTATGCTTTTGACATATGAAGCCTTCTTGACATACACAGTAAATAATATATGGTGTGTACCAGATGTACCCATGACAAACCATTTACTGGGGGAAAGGAAAAAAGTGATATAAAGGAAATGCAATGAACATATTTTAAAGGAGAAGGAAATTTTGGAAGACTGGTCTCACCAGAGTTTGAAAGGAAATAGCTTCTCTATGGGAAAAGATGACATCAGATTGCATGCTTATGTCTTGAAGTTTCATACAGAAATCTCCCATTTTCCTCAGGGTTGCTTGTTTCATACACAATTGCTCGCCCAAGATAACCATTCAAGCAACATAGCACAAAGAGCCACTTCTGTTCAAATAAACACCAGTAACACTAAGTGTGCAGAGCCCAGTTTGGGTCACGCCGGGTGTTTTGCACTGCTAACACCCCGCTGCGTCCTGCTAACTGGGAGGCTGCAAAACAGGGGGAGCACAACTGGCTGCCTGGCTCTACCCAGTTCTGTCATACTTTATGCAAAAGCCATAAACTGACTACTTCGTTTCTTCCAAGTTGCCTATTGTGACATTTATAAACAGGAACCTGGCAGCATGTCAATGGTGCAAACTGATTTCCTTTTCTAAATACAATTTTAAAACGCAAATAAACAAGGTTATGCCTGCTAATGAAACATTATATGCCATGCTGGAGCTAGTTTTTCCTCAAATGCAGTCTCTAGAGCAGATGGAACACCAATAAACACAAAACAACAAACCTTTTTATAAAAAGTATGTTTATAAGAAAATAGGTTCCCCATAGAACTTTGTCTAAGGAAAACCTGGCTTATATCTGTAACGTTATCTTGGGGACCCAATTATGGTCCATTAGATTGCTGTAAACAAGGGAGCTTGCCATGAATTTCAAATGGAGAAGGGCTAGTAAGAAACATGAAAAGGAAGAAAAGAGATTTGCCAGTATACTTACTAGGTGCAATTCCTAGAGGCCTCAGCTGAAATCAAGGCCTTATTGTGCTAAAATCTGTATAGACACATTGATGGACTACACTTGCCCACAAGCCTTAGAGTCCAGAGACAAAGCAAGGAAAGAGGAAGGAAGAAAGAGAGAAAGTAAGTGATTTGTGTAGCCAAAAATCAGTACTCAATGGAAGGGCTCTTTTCTCCCAGTCCAGTGGGAGAATCCACTATTTTGCACTGTTTCTCTGCATCTAATACTTATCTATAAATTCAGAAAACCAGGAGACTTTAAGAAAAATTTAAAAAAAAAACAAACCACAAAACCAACGAATAGACAGTATTATAAGCTCTACTCTGATTTTTTTTTTTCCACCACTATCATTTCATTTCTGTAAATCAGAGAGAATGCACGTACAAAGTGGGTACTCAAAGAACCTTCTCAAAGTAGGTGCATGTCAACTTTTGCAGGACAAGCAATTAGACATCCAAAAGCAGCTGCCAGATCTGGAGGCCAGTCAGAGGGTAGCTGAAAACCTGGCTTTCCTTTCTTTATTGTAAGGAGTTTTGTTTTTAACCATCGTGAAACAGAAAGCTGGGGTGGGGGGGAGGGCGGCAATCCTCCAGGAATTGCTTTAAACAAGCCTTTGATACCGCCAACCGAAGGCACTAGGCTTTTCAACATTATGCAAACCATTTATAATCTGTTAATAGCAAATTCACAGAGACAGCACTTTGGCATTTAAATTTGTTATATTTTATTTAAAGCTTCTTTGAAATTCTCATCACTGATTTTACTGGCATAAGTTATTGGCATCATGCATGAGTTACAGCAATGGCTCCTTGACTGCATTCAATGACCAGAACATTTTTTTAGACAGAGCAGTTGGTAAAGGAGAGCAAGGATGGTAGCAACAAAACAGCCAGTGATTTTCCATTCAGGCGGTTTCAAGCAGAAAACCAGCAGGCTTAACTTCTCTGCTAAGAAGTCAAGTGGAAATGCTGCTACCCTGGTAATAAAATGCATCTCCTAAATATTCTTTTAGCCCCAACCCACCACAGCAGCTCTACTGGGCCATGCTGGCTAGTACTACATGGGGACTAAAGCAAAATGCTGGGAAAGGTCCAGGAGTCACGGCCAATGGTGGTCTCAAAAAGCAGCCAGACAGACCATTTGCTACATACAAAGGATCACAGGTCTAACCAGTGGAGTGGATTGACAAGTGAACTGGTAGGAAAACAGTTTTGATCAGTGAAAATCATACAAGGAACAGCAAAGCATCCAGCTGGGATCAAGTTAATTCACCAGACCTCCTGGGAAGTAATCTCAAAGGTTAGCATGCAGTTTTGCAGCATCCATGATTGTTTCAGTCAATCAAAGTTGATGTTTTGGGAGAGGAGAGCTAGTTTAGTCTAGATCTTGGACTGAAGTAACTTAGAGAATTAGGTTTATCAGTTGGAAACATTCAGACAAAATTAATAATCTTTGTAGCCATAAGAGCTTAAAACTTTAGGGTATAGGAAGGCAATCAGACTGCGTACATAGAAGGCAAAAAAGTAAATACACTTCTAGCTGAGAAAAGTTCACTTCCAGCGAGTACAGCAAGGGCTACAGACAAACAGGTATTACAAGAAAGCGTTCTTTGAATCCTCAAAGAAGTTTCTGACATTCTGCAGCCTGGTTAAGGAGAAACATGCTGCTCTTGTCCATTCAGCAGTTACCTTCTGCAGCGGCAGTCAGGCAGGAAAAAACACTACCAAGACTAGGAGAACACGCTTGACTGTCCACTGATGAAGGCACACGACTTTGGTCTGAAAGCAGAGCTTGCTGGGGATGGGTAAAAGAGCTACTGTTAACGGGAAATAAACCGAGTAAGCAAGCTGGTGCGGAGATGGGACATATAGCTTCCCAGGACTGGGGCAGCAAAAGAGATCAGAAATAGAACTCCTTGGACTCCAAAGGTGTTCTCCAGGTCAGGTCCACCAGAAACTGCATAGCCATCCTTTTCCTCGCTCTGCTACAGATTTACTGCATGACTTTGAGGAAATTACTTCACATTCTTCTGCCTTACATCTAAAACAGGACGAGTATCTTCAGCAACTACAGAGCGCTTCAAAGTGACAAGAAGTGAATAGCTTTTAGAGACAACACAGTGTAGCTAGGAAGGCAGAGCAGAAGAGGTTTTTTGGTAGGAGAACAACTCCACAGGACTTTAGGGTAGCATGCATTTGAACGCCAACCTCACAGAAATGACAAGAGATCATAACCAAGATACTTCAACCGATACAGAAAAGAGTTATATTATGAATACCATTAGAAGAATAGCAAGACAAAAGAACAATTCTTTGGTGACTAGAAACAGAAGAGCAGGGAAGGACATGTAAATTAGTAAAAGCAAAGAAAGACTGCATGCTCAAGCCCAGATAGCATTGCAGGACCTATTCTTCAGAGAAGAGGAGCTCATCGTCTGCAGAAAATTGGATCCAATTAAAGCATTCCTGGCTGTACATCCAAATCTGGACACTAAAAATAGCAAGCCATTTTAGAAGAGTCAGGCTAAAATCTTACTGAGGTTATATGGTGGTGGTGGAGGGGATGAATTCCCAATTTTAAAAGCAGGACATCTAGCTCAGCTTCTTTTCTAACTGGAGTAAATGGAGAGAACAACAAACGAGCTGTACTATATTTGATAATGCTACCAGACAATCATCCAGATGTACACACTTCCAGTCACACTAATTAAATGCGGTGTGGAGCCATCCTGGAGAAATTGTGTACCACACGCTTCTGAAATGCCTTGGTGAGGCCTCACTCCACCCAAGAAGCCACAATGCGCATTTTCCTAAGTAACAAGCAATTGGGCCTCCTGTAATAGTGTGCTCTGGCCAGATAGACAACTTCATACAAGGAGGCAAAACATAACTCAGGCAATGGAAAGCAGGAGTTTCAGCTGAGCCATGAGCAAAACAGGGCAGGCGTGCATCCCTGCGGAACAGCCTAGCCGCACGTGGAGAACTGTTAACCCTCACCGAGCACCCTTCTCCACATGGCAGCTTTTGCCTACAAAGTGGATGTCCCTGGGATGTTTACAACCAAAGCAACTTGATACTCAAAAGTTGAGGGAAAGAGGAGAGGGTCAGGAACGCCAGCCTGCCACAAGCAGCACCCCAATCCCGTTCTCAAAAGTGGCTAGCTAATAGGGCATCGGCATTACGGAAGAGCGTATCACCCTTGAGCACAGTAACAACACTGCTCATTTTAAGCCCACCTAACTTACAGTTAGGTCAGAAGTTATTACTACACAAGACTCAAAGCACAGCTGCTATGAAGTCCAGGAATTGCTGTCTGTTTTTTCTTCATCACCAGAAGACCACAGAAAGGACTGTGCTTTGGAAATCCATTGGATCACACTGTCTAAGCACAAGGAAATAGGTTTTCCAGTAAGGTGGTGCTCTGAAGGTGATCTCTGCATGTTTTAGCCTGTCTGCCAGTTCTCTAGGAAAATTATACTGGCAACTCCTGGTCACAGACAATATTTTAAAGACTTAAGCTGAAGATAGCTGCTAAATAGCATAACCTGCAGCATTCCTGGTGATTACTACACAGGAAGAAGCAATGCAACCCCCATGTGATATTCTGAAAGCCATTTCCCAAACATCTCCTAACTGAATGCTTGAAATCATTTCAAATACTTGGCACAAATTGGCAGATTTGAGATCAAAGGCTAAAAAGCCAGTGCTGTTTGTGACTCAATGCAAGGTCTCCTTCAAAACATGGGGCACCAGCTCACACTACTGACACGCAGTTGTGAAAGGGTTTGCAAAGCTGAAACCAGTGAGTCTGGATTGCTAGAGCTGGCCCAGAATTTTGCCCAAAGTTTCACGCTTTCAAACAATCCAAACAAGAAAGCTGAGAAGTTTGTCTGGATTTACTAATTGTGTCCCACGTAGTAAGACCAGAAATTTTAATCCTCCCAACAAGATTTATTAGGTATTGGCAGGGATGTATATGTAAGTTTAGCATTCAGAGAAAAGCTACTCAAGAGAGAAAGAAAGAAGAAGAAAATAAAAAAATATGTAAACTCAATGAGGTTCAAAGCAAGAAAAAAAACATATAAAGATTTGTGTGATAGTAGAGAATATTCTTTGTTGTTCTTTTAGATAATTTGCTTTAAGGCAGAAATATGATAGTCTGAATTTTAATAAGATATGGTAAAGAGTCTGTGATGTAGGGAGCCCAAAATTATTATTCTGGCTTCAAAAAGGACAGACAACGTACTACCCTACAATACTTGGTCTGTCTCTTCTTACAGTAAACATTGCTAATGCTCCTGGAGAGGGGCTGACCTTGCCAGCCAATTACATTATGCTAATTTGTCTGTTACTATAACTCCTACAGAGGCATTCACAGCTCAAAGCAGGACAGAGATTTATATTGTCTCTTCCCAACTGCAGACTATGGATGTTAACCTCTCTCCCCCTCCTTCCAGTTACAACGCTACATGGCAATATCTACACGCAACGCCACTGCACATTCAAAGCGACAGTTATTGCCAGCTTTATTCAACTTAAAAGACAAGCCGCGGTCCTACCTTGCCCTTTTAATAACTGTCACTGTATATGAAAGCATATGCTTGGTAACAGCTGTTTTCCTATGAAAACATATGGTTTCTCATATGCTTTTGAAAACACCACAGGAATGTATTCGCTTGCTAGACGCTAGCGCTGTGTCACTATATCAAGCAACAAAACCATCGAAAGAATCTGGAATATGTTTTCTATGTTATACTCGTGTATTACAAAAACACCTATTGTTTTATAATAACAGAAAAAATCATCCAGCTGAAAAGATTCAATGTAAAAATAAGGCTCATAACTTAGGAGCCTCGTGCACTACAGTATTACTTAAAGATGGGATCAAAACATTGGTCTTCTACAGACGTGTAGCAAATAGCATGCTTCGTGCAAGCAGTTTACCGTCCACGTTGTATCATTTAAAAAAAAAAAAAAATAAACCTCATGAGATGTGGCTCTTCTAACTGCTGGAAAGATTAGAAGCTTCCCTAACATCTTTCAGTTGAGATACGATAAAGAGAGTATCAAAAACAATTGAGTCACAGCAGTTTATAATAAATTACTATCCATCAAGTAAATGACAGTCATGACCACTACATGCTTCTCTCCTTCCCTCCCTCCATAATATTTTCATGGCCAGTCACATACCAGAGGACATAGAAAGAAGCCAACTTGTTGGGCTACTTTAATTCAGATGTGTTCAGCCAGGCCAAACTGAAAGAGAAATATTTTGGTAAATAAAAGTTCCAGCTGTGGTTTTGAAACCGATTTCAACATCAGCTGACGTAGAAATTGACATAAAAATACAGAAAGTTTTCAAAGTGTTAAAAAGACAGGGAAATTATCATTCAGCAAAAAACCCAAGAAAAACCCAAAAACGTGGCTTATGAGAAGGTCTTACAGAAATTTCCCCTTGGTTCTAAAAATAACTCCACCAGGACGTTTGTAGAAAAGAAAGAAGTGATATTCAATCCAGTTTATGCTCTAGGATCAACATCATCAAGAAAACCACCCAAACTTTACTGCAAGAGCTTCTGAACACACCAGTATCTCTACGTGATATTACAGTAGTTCTCAAATAACTTCAAAAATTTTACACCTGTGTCTTTATGGCAGTTAAACACAGGGTGACAACAACAACAAAAACCCTACCACACCGAAACATTAGTGTTTTATTACCTATTAACAGTGAGAGGGCACATACAGAGGTGCATACAAATCTGTATCACTAACTTTACAGTTTCCAGCAGATCACATTGAGCTACCGCCTGCAGTTACTGACTTGAGCCATAGTCTGACTTTTAAGAAGGTGCTTAAGCACGTGAGGCAGAGAGGTCAGCAAAGCCGATGAACAGCAAGAAGTGGTGAAACACCTGTGACAGCCCGAGGTGCAGCCCTTGGGTGCTTGGTCGGCCCCTTTCCATGGATTATGATTCCCCCGTGCAGTCTGTGAAAGGTAACACTTGCCTGGGGGACACACAGGTCGCTATGAGGATCTAGCACTTTGCAGCCTACTGGCAGATGTGCCGTAAACCCATACTGACCTTCTTTCTAAAAGCAAGCAGCAACCAAAACTAAATAAGATGCCCTGGCACAGCAGACATAAGAAAACAAGTTAATTCCTTGTGCAACCATTCCTGCCAGTAAGGATCTAATGGACCAGGGACAAACCTACAAAGCCCTTGGAAGGAGATTAATACAGGATGTTTCCCGTTAGGAAAACGTAGGGATTGCATCTGAAAATGATATAAGCCAAGGGAGGGAATGGAAAGATACCCACACCTGACAAAAAGTCATTTTGCAGTTAGCAGAGAGAGGTATAACCTTGTTAGCCTGGTTAGACACCACAAGCAAATTATGAAACCAACTTAACCCAGTGCTCCCAATCCCAGAAGGTAAGCAAGAGCACCTTTTGCCTAAGGTGACTCTTTCAAGCTCAGACAAATAGCAAGGTCAAAAAGCAAAAAGTTCATGCCATGTAGGCAAACAGTTCATCTGTGGCACTGGTCAGGCCTGCAACCCATAACACACAGATTCAGCATAAGAGCACCATGAAATCAGATTAGCTTCTTTTTCTGTACACTAAGGACTCAGAAGGAAGAAAGGAAGGGAAAAAAAAAAAAGTAAAAAAATAAGGTATAGTCTGCCATTCAGAGGTTTTATATTCTGCCAAAAACAACAGTAAGTTGTTTCCATTTGACTTCAATTTGTTATCCGTAACTCCAGTTCACTAGAGAAGAAACAGGAAGAAAAGCTTGATTGACAACTGAATGTCCAGTCTTTCTGAATGTATCTAACAGCTTTGTGCACTAACAGGAATTTTCATAAGGCACAACCGTGTGAGAAGACTTAAATGTACATACAACAAAAATGCAATCAACTGCTTAAGCAACCATTCAGCACATAGCATATAAAAAATTAATAAAAATATTTATAGAATTATATTGTTCACCTACATTTCTCTTCAGAATCAGAATATCGGCTCTGCCATGAAGCCAGTTAATTTGCTGGTAATGATCAACACATGATATATTTCTGAAGTCTCCAAAATTTAATTTTCTACTTATTTTCCAGCTGATGAACAAAAGGAAACTGCTCTTCCTGCATAATTAACTTAGCTTATACTCCTATCATGAGCAGTCTATACAAGGCTGTATCTGTACTATCTGTACGATGAAGTCTCATCTACGACCTTGCTAAGCATGCAGGGAAAAAAAAAAAAAAAAAAAAAAAAAATCACACTGCAGGTTCTCAACAACTTCATCAAAACTGACCTCATACTAGAAGTGACCTAAGGTTACCTTGAGTTACGTACATATATCCTCTGTATTAAGCAACATTTTCAAGAGATGTAGTAAAAGGAGAGTGCACTATGAAAATATTTTGAAGCTTAAGCTTTCCAATCAGTTCAGTGGATTTACATGAGCCCTGGTCCCCTTGTGAAGTATTTAAAATTTCTCCACTGCAAGAATAACTTGTGATTATCTCTTTATTAACTATTACTGGCAGAAGCTTATCTGCTTGACAGGAGACAGAAGGAGTATTTAAAATTACCAGAGTACCACATTGCTTTACATCCCAAAAGGGGTGAGGGTGTTTAGCTGGCACAGCTCATGGAAGCAGAAGTGAGAAGGATCTGATCCAGACAGTATCTGTACAGATAGCACGTTAGGTTCCTTAGAGGCTCAGCTCTTTCACATCGTATTAATAGTCTTTGAATGCATCAAGCTTGGAACAAGCAGAGATTTTTTTTGTTGTGTTTTCTTGGAAAACATGCTGTGGTATTAAGCTAGTAATTTAATCTTGTTGGCAATATAATAGTTGTGGTATAATCCCTCACGTTATAAAAGTAATTGCCATAATCATAACCTACATTCAATTATTTCTTTTGCTACAGCGCAGCTGCAGTGGTTTCCCACTTCCAACCTGCCATCCTAGCGCCAAGGAGACAAGGGGCAGAAAGCAGAGCTCACAAAACACTACTACAGCCCATCCCTCTCCCTTGCCTAATAGCAAGTGACTCCCCATCCCAGTTAATAAAGAGCTCCTTGTCCCTCCATTATGCAGTGTAATCTTTAAAAGATTACATTCTCATTTGGGAACGAGCCAAGAGCCAGTGGGAAATTCTCTAGTAAATTGGATAGGGAGACAACAATATGAAGGGCAGCTGGATGGGAGCACATTTTTTTCAGGGCATTCCTATTCCTGGGGCCCTCCAGCATTGTTAGAAGTCCTGCAGTCTCGGCTCTTTTCACTGCTGTGTTGTCAGGATAATGCAATTCAAGAAGAAGGGGACAGAGATTAGCTGGTTTGAAGATGGAATGTGAGGAAGCAAATATTGAAAAGTAGTAAGAAAAGAAGGGGAAAGCCCAATTACATTTTTAAGTCTTACCACCTTCCATAAAAACAAGGGAAGAGCACTTTGTTTTAAAACACTCTATTAAGTGTATCAACTCCAACAGTCAAATATGGTTTTTTTCTTCCCCAACTGTCATCAAGAAGGCAATCTGAGCACTCCATCGCTAATAGCATTTTAAGTAGTATTTTGAAAGGCATGTTTCCCTCACTGCCGATTTCCCCTTGCCTGCACCTTCCAAGAGACGCATTTGCTCTGTGGAACCTACTTTCCACCCCACCCTACCTGTGATCTAGGATGGAGAAAACCAAAACAACACGGGGCAGGCAGCCCTGTCCCATTTATCCCTGCACACAGAAGGATGCAAGTGAATGAGAAAGGGAACTGGATTTTTTTTTGGGGGGGGTGGGTGGGTTGGGTTTTTATGGGGGGGGGTTTGTTTGGTTTTTTTTTTTTCTTCCACTTTTATTGTTCTTTAAAAGTACTTTCTCAAGAAGTCACACAAATTTATGTATCCAGAAGACTGAATAGGCGCCTCATGTTTATTTGGACAATAATGGTGTACATCTAGTACCATCTTAGCACCACTTTTTGTTAGAAAGTACAGAAATCTCAGGGGGAAAAAAAATTTAAAAAGCTATAAAAAATTAACTTTTTTTAAAAGTATCACATCTTTTTTATTCCTCCAGAAAAATAAGGTTTTAATCATAACATGAAATTCCAGTCATTATTCCCCTTCATGTAGCATAATTATTTATTAGGAGGAAGTAAAAAAATAGTTGTGACAGCAGGGTATCAGAAAGATTGGTTTTACCCTTAAATTGCTGTTCAACCAACTACCACTTACTTTACCTGCAGGACTCAAGTAACAACAGTTACGTATAGTCCATGGGAGGCAGTAGTTAAAATACATTAAAAGTAGAGGATTGTTTGCAATTTAAAATCTTAGTGTTGGGAAGTCCTGATTCAGCAAACTATCTCTATTCAGAAACCCCCTACACACATGCTTAAAGTTAACCACATGTTTAAGAGCTATTGAAGTACACGGACTTTGGCCCCATTTCAGAAAAATCAGTTATATACACATTTAAGTGGCTGAGATGGATGAAGCAAAGAAAAGAAATTGGGATACAAGAACTGTACCTGAAAAAGATTCCAGCCAAACAATAATCCACAAAATAAGAACTTATGTGTAGAGGTGTAATACACTTAATAGCTTTCCTGGGTTTCCTGAAACATATACGTTGGCATTTACGCTTGCATGAGTTTACTGTACTGGGAAAAAAATAGCATAAATGGGAGAGAACTACAGTAACAAGTTGTCATTAGAGAAACAGGCCTTACATAGATCTATACATCCCAAGGAACATACACATAGATCTCAGATATAAGACAGGTGCGTGATGAGAGAAAGAATATTTTGTAAAGACCACTGTAAGCAGAAACAACAGCGTCCAGGATGACTCTCCCTTCTTCTTTTTCACAGAAAAACTATTCTAATACCCAACATCAACCGAGCATCTCCATCTCTCCTCTTCTCTTGTACGGCCACATCCCTTGACATCTCAATTCAACATTAAGCCGAGAAACTAACTCAGTTTCCTTTTCTTTTTTTTGTTTCTCTTTTTTTTTTCTGGGGAGGGCAGTAGGGCAGAGAAAAGGAAATTATACTTTTCACACTCCTCTAGCTCTGCTCATCCAATTCTCCTAACAAGGACATCACAGGGATATTTTAATACCCCAATTCTCAGAAAACAAAGAACTGCCTTTTTAATGTCTGCCTCTCATGAGTGCTGTTCTTTCTTTCTTTCTTTCATCTTTCTCTTTCCCTTGTACAGCTTCATGGTACTTCTCAGCTTTGTCCACATCTGATTAACATCACTATTTCTCTTCTTCCATGTGAATGTTCCTTTCCATTTTCCCCACCAAGTCTGACCTGGGATAGGAATAAGTCCTTTATCTAAGTAAAAGTGAAAGGTACCTTCCTTTCATTCCTTTCTTCCCTTCATCAGCCCATACTTTCCTATCATCTCCTTTCTCTCCCCTCTATCCCATACAGTGTTTGGACATCAGGGAGTACTCTTCCAGCACAAAGAAGGAAGAACTGGCAACATATCTTATTTTTCTTTCTCCCTTGATAGAAAGAAAAAGTAGTACTGGGGCAAAAATCAACTGCCAGATGGAAGCACACACAATCCACAGATGGGGCAGCTTTTACCTTTTCTTCCAGGTGCCACTACTGCACCATTTCTTACTGAGAGTGGTGAAGGCAAAAGCCCGCTCCCTTTCTGCGCCTCCTTTGAATTTCCCTGTGTCTTGATAAATCCACAAACAGGGAGAAAATACCAACCCCACCACAGGTGAGGGAGGAAGAGGAGGGAGAGCAAATCTCTCTGAATGTCGGAGGGGAAGCCACGCTGCCCGCACAGACACACACACATTGTAATCTCTGTTGAGAAGGAGGTGAGACTCACTCAGCTAACAACTGTAGAGTACTTGTAGCTTATTGAAAGGTGCTATGGCATGGAAGTCAAGCACCTCCACCACCACACACATTACACTTACAGGCTACACAGCTTAGAGTTTAACATTCTGCCATAATGGGTTTCTTTACTGCAGTTCCTTTTGCAGATGCTTTTATTTAGAAAGGGAATTTCTAACCTTTAATAAAATACACTGGAGCAAGCTACAACTAATGAGAAGGGAGTATACAAGGCTTACATGACAAGCCAACAAATTTCCCTAAACATTACAGTGTACACTTTTACTGAGACTCACAGAAAAATCAGTGAGACCTTCAGAAAACAAATTTCCAAATAAAATCTAGCATAAAAATCAAAAGAGGCAGTAGTCATTTTCTGGAATTCCAAAGAAAGAAAAAAAAATGCTTCTCCAGGCTCACAACAATTTTCCTATCCCCATTAGGCACATTTTTCCATCAAGAAGATTTCTCTTAATAATAGTATGCCACAAACGATCATCAGGCAGGAAAAACGGGTCAGGGCAGGGATAACAAAGATGAAAAGAAAACTGCTGAGAGTTCACCTCTGCTGTTTATTTTGATGCACACTTAAGATTCAAGTCGGACTATTCCAATTGTATTCAAAGATTTAGTTCCCTAAAGAACATAAATAAAACTAGCAAGGGCCATCAGCCAGAATAAAGCTTTCCTCGTAATCATCGAGTAAGGTCAGCTTTTGTTTGTTCTTTTATATGATAATCAACTCCTCTGTGTTGATTTTTTAGTTTTTTTAAAAAAGGAGAAAATAAAGTTTCTTAAGACTAATGGCCTATTTCTGCAGGGGCAGCTTTTCTAGCACGCTCACATATTTTCTAGCTTTTTGGGGCTGTGCTTTGCTTATCAAGTATTCTGAAGCTTTTACAGCTAATCTAGGTTAGCATGCTCTGGTTAGCAGCTTGTATCTGTTGAAAGGCAAGGCAATAATCCATCTAGGTTTAGGGCATTTTCATAGAACTGATGCAGAGCTGTGTCAATTTTAATGTCATGCTATGGAGAGTGCATGCAGCTCTCTCCACTTTAGAGGATTAAAAGTGACCTCTCTTACCAAAATCAATAAGGGCAGCTTGCTGTGACTAATAGGTTGTAGAAATTCAAAAGAGACGGTTTGTAACACTGAGTTCATTCTTCCCCGTGTCTCTCCCCACCCAGCCCCGGACTGGCTGGCAGAGCTGCACTTTGACATCTACGTTCACATGGCGAACTGATGTCTGTTCCCCTCCCAGGGACCAGACCGAGCCGCACACAGTTTACTCACGTTTCAGGGAAGAAAGCGAGCACATACTTGTTTGGTAAGAGTGGACTTGGTAACTTTGGTAGAAAAGCATGTGAGAGAGAAACTAGAATGAGGAAACAGTTAAAATGTCCTTTTGGGTTTTTTGCTCCCCAGTATGGTTTTTAAAAGGCTCTAGTTTTAGATATTATCAGCAGGACATCAACAAGTACCCAGATACCTTACATCACTGCACGACCGCAGGTTTTTTTCCTAGTCTCTGAGCAAAGGCTTTTCTCTGCACAGATCCTTGCCTTGGTTGTTGTAACAGGCTAAAAATTTAAATTCCATTAAAGTCAATGGAACTGCCCCAGAGATGTATGAGGCTATACATCCAGCTGTAGCATTCATTAACTGCCATGGCACGTGCTCAGTTGTTCTGGCTTCTTTCTGTTCTCCACTATTCCTTTTGTTACTCCGAAGAACATCAGATTTAACAGTAAAGTTTGGGGGCTTTTAGAAATACAGTAATTTCATACAGTACTGGAAACGGGTCATGCTACAGAACGCACACAACTGGCGTAAAGCAAGTTTTCAGTTTTTCAGTTTCACATTTTGCAAGACTAAAGAATACCAGCAACTCAGATCAGGATCTCCTACCTTATGGTGAAAATACCCTTACTCTCCTGGATGTCTCTCATTTGCAATTTATTTTGCTTGAGGTACAAATTAAAAATCCTTACCCACGGTTCATAGCTTGCGGACATTTTCTCCACATAACAATCACCATCATTGTCTTTATGCCAAAAAAACAAGGCTTGCCTTGGGGAAGCAAGGGAGAAAAGGGGCTGAAGTGGTGGGAGGAACCCAACCGTAAAGGTTTAGGAGTCCCTACGGAGGTTTATAAATAGAAGACTGCCATGTGCAAAATGTGAAAGAAACCCAGTCAGCATAAGAGCTGTTGCTGTTTTGAAATCTTCTAACTACATCCATTTAGGCAGTAGACAGAGTTATAAACAAACAGTAAATCAAGAAATTATTAGCATTTGAATTTTGGCAAGATAATAAAACGTGTAGGGGTATAATCAGCAAATAATAGGAAAGATCTGCAAGCGAACCCACCAATTAATGATAAATAGGACTTGGCACAGAATAACTTCACCAATGTGGATCTCATTAGATGGCCGTGGAACCTGTTCCTGCAGCAGCCCTCTCCAAGTGAGGGAAAGGTGAGGTAACCGAAATGTCAGCCTACCCACTCCCTCTCAGCTCTCGGGCTCTGGGATTGTAACCACCTGGGCCAAAATGACAACCTTATGCTGCCGTGAAGGCCACGCTGTGGTTCCCCATTCTTCAGCTGGTAGGTTTCCTCATCTCAGGCCTTTGCTCTGCAATTCCATCTCAGCAAAGGTGACCCAAAACACACAGCTTCGCTTGCTCTGGAGAGCGAGAATCCCTCTCTCCTCTGTTCACCTGGCTTTATTAACGATACCTCTTAAAGAGGGAAAGGCCCCCAAGCAAGCGATATCACTTAAACAGATAAATAGTTCACACACCCGGCAGGGGGAAAGGAGAGGGGGAAGAGACCCTGCCTTATTAGACTAGAAACAGACACACCATATTAATACAAAGAATCAGCATATGGTTCTAATAGGCTTTCTTAAAATGATTTATCAGCTGTGATTAAGCCCTCGACCAGCATGTCTATCTTCATAAATAAAGTAAAAGTGCACCTTGCTCTGAAATGTATCAGCGGTATCTTATTACCTACCCAACCATATAGGCTGCAGTCCACTCTGGGGAGCAAAGAGCTTGTGTTTAATAGCAGAGCGTATGTTCTAAAGAGATTGCTAAGATTTAGGGGCTTTACCTAAGAGATAGACTTATAAAAACGCCACTACAGGAAAGGTTTATCCCTTCATCATGTGCCATCCGGTCCATGCTGCTGAAATCTGAACTGGTAACAAGCAAGCTGTGCCATTAAAAACATTCATAGGAAGACCAAGGCAAAACGTACAGCTATGCCATGTTGTTGTGAAAGAAATGTCAGAATGAAATCAGGCAGGCCTCATTTTTCTGGGGATAGCCAAAACATACAAAACACAACAAAAACCCAAACATTACAAGAGGGTGACTCAACTTCTTTGGGACAGAGACAATAAGAAGCAGAAGGAAAGTGGACTGTCCTGACTAAGCTCTGCAGGATGATTCATCAGCTGGAATTCAAAAGAACATGGAAGGATTATGGTTAGGGAGGTTTAGCTCAATCAAAAACGTATGCCCTCAAGAATTGCCTTTCTGCAATGATACAGGCACTTACTGCCGGAAAAAACGTTCAGGTCTTCTCTCAGAGTATGAGGATCTAAATCCATAAATCCATTCAAACACAGTCCATTGCTACAGAAGAAGATAAGACAGACCTGCCTGCCAGCGGAAGATAAGATGTTGTAAAGGCAGCAACAAGCCTAAGTTAAAGCCTATTCCTCTGAATATTTTTGCAAGGTCATGTTATGAACTCTTTTGTCTTGACAGCTTTTCTGCACCGTTACGCAGAAAGTGTCCTTTTTGTAACACAGTTCAGTGTGGTAATTAAGGGCCCAGAATAAGTGCCTGGACAGAGACATATGCTCGAAACAGGACTCACAAAGTCAGGGGACCGAAGTGCCAACTGCAGAATTGCCATGTAAAATACAATGTACCACCCCATGTCTACCATGAAAGCTCCGCAAGTTAAGAAAAGCCGTTGAAGTACGGCAAGCATACCCATCTGGAGAGAAGAGGAGAGCATTCTTCCTGTCTTTAACAACACTGAACAACAGCTGATAAATCTTTAACACACATGGTTTGTGGGATGCCCTATGCTGAGACCAAGGAGATATGGAATCAATCCGAGGCTCTGCCACAGACTTCCTGTGCAATTTTTAGCACATCACTTGAGCCCAGATCCTTTCTGGTAGCTCACTGATTCGCTCCTTCTTTATTTCAGTGAGAGCAAGGCACCAAAATGCCTTTGAAGATGTCTATCAAACTTTTGGGGCCACACTGCTAAAGATATTAGGAGCCAAAAGAGACAGAAAGACGCTTGCTTGGTAGAACAGTGGAGAGGACCCAGCTTCCCTGCAATTCTCACTCCACGTCTGCGACTCCTTCAAGAGCTTGGTGTCCCACTATGAAGTAGCTTTGGAAAACAACATCCTCTGGAATCTGGTTTTCCTTAGAAAATAAGAGACAAAGCATTTCCCTTCTCCATAGGAATGCTGCACAAGTTAATAATTAAGAAAAGGGGGTTTTATAAACCAACAGTGAGCCCATAAAGCAGATCAATAACCTGATGCAATTAATGCATATGAAATCTCAGAATAACGCATTGGAAAAACACTGATACAGAGTTATAATGTATCTTTACAGTACTTCAATGTGTCACCCAGAAGAAATGCTATGCTGCAAAGATGCTCACATCTTCACACATACCCATGTTATATTTAGACTACAGGAACTATTATACTGAAATCTTTGAATGTGGGGTGATATTTTGGACTTAGAACTTAAAGAGTTTTGAGCTATCACCTTGACAACAGCTTAAATGATTGATAATGTAACAGCTTGAAGTTATTACAATACCTACATAACAGTACCCTGGCCCTTAAGCACTATTTTAACATAAATCATTCCTAGTCTTACTTTGCATCTGCTACAACATACTTAGCATATAAGATACTCAGTCTCAGTGGGAGAATAAGAAGTCAGGGGGACCTTTGACTTGAAAAAATATGGACATTCTTACACTGTGTTTAGACAAATCCAGGGAGAATGTATATATGTGTATTTATGACTTCATAATTAAAAAATAATCAAAATAGTAAGCATTTAACCATAAGCCTTTGATTTCTTCTGCTGTACAGACCATGAGTCAATGAGTCAAAAGTGCTCCAGGAGCAGGTTTATGAGTTTGTTGGTTTGTATTACTTCACAGGTGAAATTCAGCTGTTTCTGAGCACTTGCCTCTGAAATGTCTACCAGCAAACCATTCTCAACAACCCCACTGGAGTTTACAGAGTATTCACAAGGGAAAACTGGAGCTAACGTGATTGCTGTAGAGGCAGGGCACACACTCAGAAGTCAAACTGTTCTGCACCAGCACACTGCTAACACCACCTCCCACAAGACCATGCTTAAAAGGAAATGAATCTGCAGATCTCCTGTCCTGCATTACCAGAAAACTGGACAAAAATCATATACATATTCTTGAAACAAGGCTCTGTGCTGCACATTAATTATGTGAGGGGGGAAAGAGTCAGGTGGGTGAGGGTAGCTGTTTTCCATAAATGGCCAGTGTTGAATTTGTAGTCCATTGGCCAAGCCAACCACCACAATGAACCCTTCATCCCTCCTCTTCTCTTTTACCAGCACAGTGTATTGCCAACATTACCAACACTGCCAACATTATATGCACCAATACAGGGCTCTAAAACCCAAACACTTACACAATGTTCTTTATCAACATACAGCTATCTTGTTCTTGTCATATATAGGTACCGTATTATTTTAGTATCACCCTTTCCTGTCTAAAGGGTGCCATTTACTGCACTGCTAGTTTCAGCTACTGTATTGTCAACAATTAAATGTAGGGGTGAACTTTCTGCTTCTGGAATGATGGACCAGATTAAAACAAGATATGAAGCGTTTTCTTATATCCAACCAACAGAGCTCTTGCAACTTATCCTACTGAGAAAGTCAGAAGGTTTCAAAATGGCATCTGCTGCAAATGAGCAGCATCTCTCCCAGGGCCTGCTTCTCCCACCCTCAATGTGAGCGAGCAGAATCAAGCCCTTTTTTGCTTGGGTTAATCCTTAAATTAAAATAAGCCTCCCAAAAAGAAAAACAGCAGCAAACCCCACTGAGTTTGCGCAACACAAGAAATGCTTATTAGACATCCTTATTCCATCGAATTTAGGGCTACTGATTTGGTATTTACCTTTTATCTCCTTGTTGCAGTGCAAGCGGTTTCCTTTAAAAAACAGTTAAATTAAGCAAAACCCATTATGTTTTTTCTGTCTGCATACTTTTCAGAAGACAGAGAAGAAAACCTGCAGGCCAGGTACACATTGCTTAAAATTTTAATAAGGTGTGGAAATGAAGTGAAATTTTCCACTAAACTACACCTGCTCAAAAGGCGTATTCTATCATTTCCAGCTTGCCTTGAATTAGATCATCCTCCCCATATTCACAGGCTACAGCACAGAGCTACGATATTCAGAAAATATTTGCAAGAATCCTCTTCTGCAGATTAGAGAGTCAGTGGGTTCAGCACAAAATGGTGAGGTGGTATAAGTTACACAAGTGCATTTAATTTACCTTTTTAGGCTAATAAACACAAATCTATCCTGGTATATACAAGGCAGAAGGAGAACTTAGAAGGTACAGACCAACTTTATGCCTTTCAAATATGTATCAGACTATAGTGCATCACCCCTTGCGTAACACAACTAAACTGAATATTCAGATTTTTTTAATCATTCTGTAGACTGAGCCTATTCAACCACCAAATGCTCTGCATTTGTTTTTTGGTGCATTAGGGGTCTTTTATCATCTTCACTGGCCTACTTCAATTTGCTGATGCTTTTCTAGCAGTGAGGTGCCTGCAGTAGGATAGTATATCTACCTCTAGGTAACTTTAGGAACAGGAATATTAAGCCATGTATAGGACTTGCTGGCTACAAGCTTCCTGAACTAACGCCAAAAAACCCACATTAAAATCAAGCCGTAGTTGAGAATAGCCATTTCACTGCCTCATTTGCACAGTTTACATATTATCTTGTAGCACTGAGCACTGGTTAGAAGATTTCCAAATTGCAGGACAATCCTTAGGAAGTGATGCATCCAAATTCTAGCATAAGCAGAATGTGATTTTAAAAATACCCTCATGTTGAAAGTACTCAACTCGCTATTTCTAAATACTACTCGATGTAGTAGTCTACATGCTACACTGAGCATATTTCCACTCTTTCTGATTTCATGCAGGGAGGTCAAACAACATTATTCCCTCTGACCCAACCTTAATGCTCAAAATAAGATGCGACAGCAGGGCCTATCCAGCAGCAGCAAAGGTCACGTGTTTGCAAGTGTAGCCCATCACAAATGCTTTAGATACTTAATGCTCTGAGCAATGTAAACCTGAAACCTGCAGCTAGTAGGCTAAGATGGTCATCTGATCTACCAGCACTACCTGCCTGGTTGATTTGGGTTGCAAACATTGTCTGGGGCCGAGCTGCCAATCTCTGCCTGCCTCAGGCTCCTAAGACCTTTAATATTTACATTTTTGCAAGCAGAAATATAGTATAGGTATGCTTTTAACTGTGCCCATTTTTGTGAATTTGACAGGCAGGATCCTTGTGTCAGGAAGAGTACTGCCGAGAGGATGCAAAGAGCCTCTTTCTCATATGCTTATCAATGTGTTTATTACTCATCTGTAGCAACCTTTGCATGTAGGCCTTCCAGCTAATATTTGAAGGCATAAGCAATAGAGGAGCCAAAACAAACTAATAATCTCACTTCCATATATAACTTTAATTCTCTCATTCCAGTTCAGGTCCCGGAGTTCATCATCATTATTATTACTTGAGTCTACTCAGTCCCCAAGCAAAGGCTAACCCATGTATATTTTAAGAGATGCTCCTTGATGGGCTTACAACCATAAGACGTGTCAAGTATGGGAGGCAGAAAGAGACACTACTCCCACGTTACATATGAGCAACTATAGCAGAAAGATAGTAAGAGATTTGTTCCTGGATAAACAGAGATATTAATGCAAGCGCTTTACCCCTCAATACTACCTTTCCAAAAAGGGCGCATGCAGTGTTCCTAAAACCGTGCACTCAGCACTTCACAGCTAATTTGGAATGTCACCAGTCCACATAACCAGCTTAATCACAACAAATTCTCATGGATTATCCATGGGCTCCCACTCAGAAAGAAAGGGGTGGAAAAAAAAAAGAAAGGAAGAATGCAGTTAATTGGACTTTATTCTTTGAGTTTTCAAATGGCAACTCTAAAGGAGGAAAAAAAATCCAAAGTGTTTTTCTCTTACAAGATTTCAGTGTGAAGCCGTGTGCTAAGCTACAGTGATACACTAAAATAAACAACAATATTTCTTTCAGAGTCCCGAGAAATTAGCATGACCAATAATATTTTTGGAAGACTTTTCTGAGCCGTGAGTAAGATTTCCATGCAGCTAGCCTTAAGTCTCCAAGCGTTGGTAGGTCCACAAGGGCAATGCTACACTGCACTCGTGTTCCAGGGATGGGCTGTTAGAAGCATTTCGTTCGCAATAGCTGCAGCCTGAGGAGTCTCTTTCTGCCGTGGCCTTTGTCTCTTGCATTTGCGTAAAGCCCTACTGGGGCCCGCTTCAGATTCCTATCTGACAGTCAGTCCGTAATGTAAGAATGAACATACAGCAGACTAATTGGAAACACAGAGCAAATGTTACAGGTTAGCTAGCTAGTGGGACTTTTGCCTTCTTTTTTTTTTTTCCTTTTTTCTTTTTTTCACCTCCTCTTTTTTTTTTTTTTTAATGATTTCCCTCCCCCTCATCACTCATTTGCTCCCTGGAGATCACCAATGGCAGCTGCAGGGGTTGGTAAGAGGCAGGCAGAATAAGATTTCCAGAGGCCATTAAACAACTGGAATTATCAGGTAACTTGATGCCCTTGTCTAGGTTTTAATCAGATTGTGCAACCACCCCTTGTAAGCTGAAATGGATTCTGCAACATCAAGTGGTTCAACCTGTGGCTTACTGCACAGGAGTTCACATCAGTAGATTTCTCCTCATCCCCTACTCCCACAAAATAAATGCCATGCCGAAAGAACCACTTAGGAATCCTCTAATTTGCAAAGAAGTAGGAATGTACAGAAATGTTCTCCTTGATTCTGGCTAAGACTCCCCTCTGCAGCACATAAGACACCAAGTTTTAACAAGTTAAAACTAAAATCAGACACATTTATCTCATTATGTGGCTGTTTCCTAGCATTCGTCCTACACACAAAGCTGTGAGGGTCAGTCCGGGCTATTTTCCCAGTCCTTGACCAAAACTTGGAGACTCTCACATTTGGACACTGTTTTTCCTTGCTCAGCATACCACACCGCAGCCTCTCTCCTTTTCTCCTCTATCTGCCCCAGTCTCTTTCCTTATGAGCCACGAATAAACCATCCCTAGACTCCCTTCCCTATCAGCCAAAACCAAACCACTCCCAGACTCCCTTCCCATCTTCTTTCTACAAGCCTTGTCTCCCATTCTGCACCTCAGCAATAAGCCCTTTTAGGCTTTTATTTTGCAGACCTCAAGATCCCTAAATGCTGCGACCTCCAGATTCCACGAGGCCCAGCAGTAGACATATGCCTTGCATGTATGAATTTTGAGTTGGACAGCAATCACCAACAGGCAAAGCAACAGGTACAGCAGCTATAAGAAAGAGTATCTATGGAGGAAGCCCATGCATTTGGAGGCACAGACACTCTGAAAGGCAAAATAATGCCAAGGTAAGCTAAGGAGAAGTGTCCTCTGGCTTTAGCACCATAGGTTCCTCATGGCAGCCTCTTCCTACTCTTAGTCTATGGTCCTGGTTAATGTTCAAATTAGACAAATGGAGATTACCGTGAGAACTAAGCCAAATAACAGTGTTCAATAACAGGGGAACTCCTACGGCAGGGGACATATTAGACAAGAATTTCCAAGAGCTACAGAAATGGGAGAGGTAAAACAGAGGCGCAAAAGGGAATGTTGTGAAGGGGAGGCATTGGCCAGGGTGTTGGAGGGCTGCAGGGAGCACTATGCTCCCATAGGAAGCCCCATGTTACTCATGTATTTTAGTTCTCAGAAGCAACCAGAACTTTGGATCTTATTTGAAAAGTTAAATTTCATGCATTACCTCTTGCTGACCTCTGTAGTGCCTTAAGCTCTTTTACAATTCCTTGAAAACTTTAACAGCTCTTTGGGATCCCTCAAAACACTCACAATCTTTGGGCACAGGAGTACACTTAAGCCCATACAAAGTGGCCTGTATAACTCAACGAAAAATTTACAAATACTGAGACTAAAAGAATACTAATTGGAAATGGGATACGTTATCTACTAGGTATTACAAGTTAAAGTTTCCCCCTTCAACATGAATACTTTATGAGAAAAACAGAAACACGATAAATCTGTTAACAATGACAAAGAAATCCTGGGGCCCATCGTGTTGCAGAAGAAAGAGAAAAACTTGTGTCTGTGTGTGTGTGAAGTAAATGCCCCTTCATCATCCACATTTCCCTGTAATGTATTTGAGCAAGTTTGCAATCCTAACTTCAAAGATGATATAATTTTCCCAAGCCTCTCCCTCAAGAGGTGTGTGGTTTGTGTTATAGTTTATTTAAAAGCTGAGACTTGGAATCAAACCCTGGCAAACACAGTTACACACTTTTGGAAATTTAATGCTGGTTTTTTGTTGGTTTGGGGTTTTTATTTTTGTCAACTGTTTCAATAGTTTAAAAAGCATGTCACAACTTACAGTGCCACCTAGTTTCTAACCAAAAGGTTACTACCAGGTAGTAGAGCTCAATCTGCTTTCACACAGCGTCCTTCAACATTTCAAGGAACCAAAAGGGCAGGAAAGGTTCAGTGCGCTCACACTCACCCTTTTGTTGTTTTCTTCTTCTTGTGCCTTCCTAAACTCGTGCTCTAGGGAGCAATCGATGTCGTTGAAGAGGCCCACTTCCTCACAGTTCTTCAGAAAGCGTGTTGGCGTAGGAGTCTGATCTGAGAATATGACAAGAGATGATCATTGGCATTTAATATTAAAAGGAGAGGGAGACAATTAAGTAGTCTTCAAGGAAAACAGAGGTTCTAGCTAACCTCTCCATGCCTTCCACCCCTACCACATCATTATTAAAACCGAACCACACAGCACTGAATTTTGACACTATGCACTGCAGGCACTCTGTCCAAAAACAGGCAGCACCCATCATTCAACCAGAAAGACAACAGGCCAGGTTTTCACAGGGCAGGTAACACAAGTGCATATCCTTAACATGCGCCAATGGCCATTGTAACTGTGTCTAAACCCCCAATAATAGGTGCATGCAAACCAATTCACAGTGCATAAGGTAATGCACATTTACACCAGGTAACTGCTGCAGATGCACACTAGTTAATGCCTTCAACTGCTTGAAAACCGTCTCAAACATACACATACTTTGCAACACACATGAAATTAGCCACGGCAAAAAAGTTCTGCTTCTAACACAATTTTTGAAGGAGGAGCAAAAAGACATGAAGAAAAGCTGTGAAATGTTAAACTTTGACCACAAAGAAGCATCCTTATGTTTTTTATACCTAAAAGCGTTGATAATGCACATAAACCACAGGATTTGGAGTCAAAGGATTTTTAATGCATGCCTTCATCTCTACTCCACCTCAGCTTCCCCATCCCCCCAAAATTACAGTGCAGAACTGTATTAGCAAAAGCAGGGGAGAATCCATATGGTCCTATTAGCTCACATACATTTTTTTAAAAAAATAAACTAAATCCTGTCTTGCACATTAGTTTCTTCTTCCCAAGACCCCATTCTGGCTCAAGCTATTTTGTAGTACCTAATTTTATGGAAAGTTTGGACTCACTCTCTTCAAAAATCAGCTTCTGCAGAGTCATTGACAACTATCCTATTGCTTGAAATTCATTCTTTAAAGAATGAAAACTCTGTCATACGAATCCCAGTTGTCCCTATTGGGCCAATTCTGAACCTCAGAAAAAAAGCTTCCCACTTCAGTGAGTTCTGGAAGAAAAATTTGGTTTCTTGCACCAAGCTAAGCTGGGTCAAGTTCTAATATTTCCCCCTTACAGCGAACAGTTACCAGACACAATGACCATACACGCTCAGCACAGAAACACACAGCCACCCCTGAACAAAAGGCAGCAGCAAAGGAATGCATACAAAAGCAAATGCAGTTCCCACTCAGAAACTAAGGGGGAGGACCAGCTGCTTCCATTGTAAAACCAACTGAGGCCAATTTCCACCTGTATCAGGTGTGGTCCTACAGGCTTTACCTTCTCAAGTAATTTAATGGCAAACACACTCACTTGCATTTGTATTTCTGATGGAACATATTGATGTAACACAAAAAGCAAGTCTTTAATGATAAAATGCTGATTTATTTGTTTCGGCTTGAGCATCATACTTGTAAGCTTAAAGGAAACAGAACTCAAGTGTTTAGGAATGCACAGATATTTATCTATTAACTTTTACAGCTAACTGCTGGATTACCAGAGTCAGAAACATAGGACTGTCCAAGAATTTTGCAAGAACTCAGCACAAGGAGCCGAGTCAACGAGGTGCTGACATTGATGGGAACCGAGAACACTCAGCACTTTACAGGTCCACATCCTAAATAAGTAGTGCCAAGCCAATCTCTAGGGTAACCTCACTGAACTCAGTAGATTTACACCAGAGCTGTCTTTGGCCCTTGGACTGGAATTTGTACCAAAAATGAAGTGCTCTAAAAAGCAGGAGAAATAGATTTTATTTCCAAAAAGGACACTATTGCTTGTAGAAAAACCAAGATAATTGTTGCCAAGCCTTCCTGGGCATAAAGGGCATGTTAGTATTTGAACGTGAGGTAAATACAGGAAATGTTTTCTTTTCAGAAGTGGTATATCCATATCAAATAAGCAAGTTATCAGTTTCATGATCAAGATGAGAAACTAGGGTTTCATAAAGAAGTTGATGGCACCACTTTCACTAAAATCAAAAATCCTGGGGTTTTTTTAGTTACTTGAGCCCAGAATTTGGGGGATAGGGCAGAAGAGAATACACTAACACAGGTAAAATCTTGTTATTTTTCATCAAGGTACACAGCTGATCCAGAAATTAGGCATTACTACAACAGGCTAGATTAGGCCAGAGGCTTAATGGGTAACAAGGTGGTGATCAGGCATGGGCAGATGAAGTTCCTGATCTGTTCAGCATCTATTCCATGAATGTTAACACACCAAAAAAAAAAAAAAAAAAAAAAAAAATTAAAAAAACCCACGTTTCTCAGTGAAGTAAATCCATTTTAACAGTGAAAACAGGCAACCCAGAGCAAGAATGTGACTTCAAATGCACAAAGGCCTCATCGGCTTTCCTCTGTGCATGCTGAAAGTGTATCTTCTACACTGCAAGCAGTCTGAGATAATCACGCGTTGTGTTGCCTACAGCTGATCTTTCCAATTAACTACTTTATTATCTTAAGCATCAAAGATGATAGATTAATTACACCATTTACACCACCTACCTATTGACACACTGATCTTAAATTACTACCTCAGTCTCCCCATATGGTTACTGCAGTTTCTACAATCCAGAAACTGGACTGGCAAGAATTCAGAACAAGACTTTGTTAAAACAGACAGCCCCCCTCTCCTCGCAGTCGGGGCGAGGGGAGCAGGGAACACCACCAACCACCCAGACTAAACTCTACCCACAGATCTTCCGGAAGCCAGTTCAGCCAAATGTAAACCAAGAGCTGCCTTTCTATCTTATAATACTTCATCCTTTAGTATTAGTAGAAACCACAAGTCCACAAAACTGCTGTGTTTGTATGAGAGCAGAAGGGATAAAGATCCCGACTGTAAAACGTTGAGACTTTACATAGTACAGTACTTAGATTGCACATACACTACACCCACTGGTTTCAGGACTTCAGGGCTACCAAGTCCAGTGGGCTGTCTTTGCTGCTGAGGCAACCAACTATTTTGCCCCTGCAAAACACCAGTTCTCCCTCAGGAGGTGGGCAAACTAGTAGAAAAAATTACTCTCGCCACCACAGTAATCCTTTTACCTAAATTAGGCAAGCCCTTGTGTTTTAATTGGGAACGATATCACAAACGAGACCCTAGCATAAGTTACACATTCAGGTCTCCCAGAATTAATAAAATATTCCTAATTCTCAGCACTTAAAAATGCATTAATAGTTCCAACAGCTTGTGCCTGACCTCACTGTTCCCTGTTGGTACAAACAAACCTTTTGTTGCTATCACCAGCACTCAGAACTATTGCAGGCTCACTGAGAACAGGGCTCTGATTTGTTGTACTTCAGCAACTGGATGTGCCAGACCCATCTGGACCAGAACTCAGACAGAGCAATTACTACCCTCAGCATTCCTGCTGAGGACATGCGTTACTGTAGGAAGCCGTCAACACGCATGCTGTTAGCCACACAACCCAGGACTTTAATGGCCCAAGCTGCATTTTGAACTGGGTGGCTTGGGATACAGGTTGGGCTGGGTTAGACCCTAGGTCTCTGGCTTTTACACTGACCAGCATCCCAACCCAGTTCCATCATTCAGCATGTAAAATCTTTCCATCCCCAACTGCTACCAGAACTAGTTTACTATGCTTTGAGGCATCTACCTATAGCCAACTGTCACTTCACAGGTGAATCTGTGTCATCTGACAATTACTTAGGAAGTTATTCCTATCTCGCCTTCACCACCAGGTTGAACACAGAACCTGTCAAGCTTCAAACAAATCCCCACCCCTTGAGGTATTTAAAAGGCGTGTAGATGAGGTGCTTAGAGACATGGTTTAGTGGTGGGATGGCAGGGTTAGGTTAACAGTTGGACTTGATGATCTTAAAGGTCTTTTCCAACCTAAACGATTCTATGATTCTATTATTCTATGAAACTGGGCAATAAATATTTCCTTCAGCCTATTACTCAGGTGCATAATCAGCCTCTCTGATGGCACGGTCAGGGCCAGAAAGGCTGCAAGAAACAGTAAGTTTAAATAAACCTCAAAAATGTAAGTGGACAACCTAAAAGCCCCAGAGCAAGATCAAATGGTCTCACCTGCGCAGATCCCAAGACACCGTACTGTTTCTGACATGAGAGGATTTCAGAAGCACTCAGCAATCAGATTGTGACCAGAACCTGATATACCAAAATATATTTTTGCTGCTGACCATTTTGAAAACCTGTCCTTAGTGTCTTAGGTGATGCCCAATTCTCCAGACTAATTGGAAAACATAAACTATAAAGCAATGGGAAATTTGAAGTCTTCAGTAAAGAGATTCCATTATGTATTCATCATGTTTGGCTATGCAAATTTTGTTGTGTGGTTTGGTTTGGGGTGGGGTTTTTTTTGTAATTACTACAATAATAGTATCAGAAAGGACACTCAGTCTCAATATATTGCTTTCAAAACAACAGCCTAGGGAATGCCACATTAACTTGCTATACAGAGAGTTTATTTGAATGCATTTTGTAAAACTACCTTAGATCCTAGAGTTTCATCCCTCAAAGTACGAATGAAAACTTTAAAGCATGATGCCAGTTAAGAAAAAACTGAAGAACCAAAGGACAGTTATGTGAAAAAAGCTTTCATTTTAGAAAAAAAAAAAAAAAAAGCAGCTTCAGTAAGAGATATCTAACAGCACAGCTCCAAAGTGTGTAACTTGATTCTTCGTCTTCCTTAAAAAAAAATGTTTAGTCTGATGTGCAGTAATAACAGGCATTTGGCTTGTTCAGCTGTGTGCTCTGTTGAAGTTATGTACTTACCCATGTTATACTTTCACACAATGATAACAAAGTCAGAGTAATAGGGCTAGCGCTGAAATCTGAAGGGCTGCCCATCAAGCAGGCACAAGGAAAAGAGGAATGTCCCATGAAATTCAAGGTTTCTTCTCTGATTTGGTAGGTTACTTCCCAAGTGCACCAAGAAGCTCAAGGTCATGACACCTCAAGCAGGTGATGGAAGAGAAGAGGAGGAAGAGGTGCACCCAGTTGTGTCTGGTGGAATTGCCCTCACCCAGGGGCTCACAGATGAGGGCTCCCAAGAACTTTCCTGCTTAAAGATTCACTGTTTAAAGCGCTTGTTGGACTTTCTGTGGGCGTACACATACCAGGTACAACAGGTCTTTAATCTCCTGTGGTCACTCAGAACCTGAGCAGTTGAATTTTAGAAGACTTTTCATTTCATTATTTGGTAAAGCAAGAGACATAGAAGCAAACAAGAAATCAAACAAAATTATTTTTCCTGATATCCAACCATTTTGCACTCCATAAAATCACCGTCGAGATAAACCTCCCTGTGTAAACCACAAGGAGAAAAAAATTAAGTCAACCAAGGATGCTGTAAGTTACCTCACTGACACAGGCATTACCTGGGAAAAGTAATACGTTTGCACCTCCTTTAGCACATAAACTTGTTCATCTAGAGGAAAGTGTTTCTGCCTCCACAGTGGGGTTTGCCACCAAAAATCTAGAGGATTAGATTTCAGTAGATAGAATCAGGAAGAAACAAGGTTTCTATACAGATAATCCTGGCCTCTCCTGTATCAGCTAACAGCACTTTTGGAAGGACTTCTCCACCTCCAGCAATGGTGAGGTGTCACTCTTTCCCTTCCCAAATTTGATACCACAGGAATCTCAGTGCCCAGCTCCCAAAGTTCAGTTCCCCGTCGCTTTTAGTACTTACCTGGAGGCAACAATCTGTCCCATGGACATTAATATTTCAGTGTTAAAACAACAAAACTTTGACAGCAACAACGCAATTTAAATCTATTTCAGTTCAACCTAACTACAAAGTTTCCTGCAATGACAACTAGCATGCAAAACTTACACAAAATATTCTGTGTTATCTCAAACAGCTCTTTTTTGGCTAAGAAAGATGGAAATGGAAACCATCAATGACTCTCTATCCATACTCACAACCAGGCTTTCTAACAAACAAAAATAAAATACATATACAAAAAAGAACAAATAACATCACAGTCTTCTTCCTTTCTTTTTAAATGAATGTCAAGTTATCCAACAAAAGGATTGGTTGCATTTTCATGCAACACCTTTAGCAAACTTCCCTTCCACTTATACAGTCAGAGAATATAAAGCTATTTAGTGTATGTATGTTCCTGGAGTTTCTGAATTAGTTCAGGAGTCACTGGATTTAATAAGACTTGTTCTTCAGCCAGCAAATATAGTGGAGCTCAGTGATAACCAGGAAGCTTTTGGCTAGACATACCTGATAAACTAGCATAGCGCCAATAATTTCAATCAGGTCACAGAGTCTTGTTTATTAAACACTGACCCCACCTATATAACAACATATAACATGACTTTACCTCTCACTTACAAATTGATATTTCAGAACTCAGTACCAATTTGACACAAGTTCCTACTTCCCAAATCATGTTTTGCTTCATTTCTAGGATGTTGTATTGGTACAAGACCAACAGCCCCTCAGTTTTAGTGCCTACCTCCAAAAACTGTTTATAGAAGACATGCTTAGTGTGTGTTAAATATTACTGATATACTGACCCCACACTGGGTATAAGCTATCTCTGGAAAAAAAGTATATCATTCTAATGGTCTGAAAGCATATAGCCCATTATTTTGTGTGACTAATTACTAATAATGAATGGATTCAAATACAACATATTTAAAGTTAGTATATAACATACTGGAAAAAAAGAGAAAGTCTGACTTCTAGGCACCTTAATAAAAAGAGGAAAAAAAACCCCTACCACACACTAATACTGCACCTGGCTTATTATGGGGCAATTGCTGCTGCAATTCTTTGAACCTACTGATGACAGAACCAATTTAAAAAAAAAAAAAAAAAGTCAAATAAGCAAAAATGCAAAAAACAAGAAGGAAGACATGAAGACAAATGTCTACGAGAAAAGTCTGTCTCTTTTCCTCATATATCATTAATTTTTCATTATGAAATCTAAGAATAAAACATCTTAAACTTTAAGGTATTTAGATTTCCCCAGGGTTTAGGTGGGTAATGAAACAACTATTTTTCAATGTCTCCCTGCTGCGAGCAGATGATCTATGATGCTTCCAAACTAAGGATTGCAAAATGCCAAACAAATCCACCAAATGAACACAAAAAGAAAAATCATATACAGCAGCACCAGATTGTCAGGCCATTACGGTCAGGCACATTCCCTGCAGTCTTTCAGAACACGTGCGCCTTTTTACTCTTTTGTTACTACAGAGAGTCGTCATATACAAAGCACAAAGAACACATCCCACAGAAGCAATCTTGGGCCTTTCTGGCCACAAAATTCTGCATTTCAATTTACTTAGTTGGTTAACTGGAGGTCTAGGGGCCCCACTACTGTTGGTAGGAGAAGCCAGTCAGAACATTTTGCCTGGGAAAGCAACCCACAGGAAGGGCAGCTATCTCCTAGAATTTACCAAACATAAATGGAGCTACTCTACTCAGGGGACTCCCAATGACAGAACATACTCCTTAGAAACTGCCCTCGAGCAAAAGTCTTGCCAAACAGAAAGTTCTAACAAAAGCCAGCACTTTCATGGGGTGAATGTGCCCACAGTACAGACGTCTTCAAGCGGTTTCACTGCCAGAGGACATGGCCAAGTGCAAGAGCAGCATTTTCTCACCCGTGCTTGCAAACATAGGATCCTGCGGGCGTAGCTGGCATGCAGGCACTTTACAAGCCTTACTCTTCAACATGCTTTGTACTGTTCTTTCTAAACCTAGTCCACTATGGCATTTTCAAGTGTAAGAGGAATATAAGTTCTATTTGGGAGAAGGTCTGTCCGATTTCTCACTGGTGCCTAAAGCCACAACAACAACAACAAAAAAAACCTAAATCAAATATTTGCAAGCAATTGCTACCCAATTATGATTTCCATAAAAATGGAAAGGGTTTATCTATAAAAGAGGAAGCCTGCTTGAGACCCTTTGATCACAATATATTTGCACCTAAAATGGCACAATTTACCCTGAAGAAGCCTACTTCAAAAGACAAATATCACTGTTTAACATACACAGACACACATTTGCAGCATAGGGTTTTTTTCTACAATTGCTTTGAAACCTGAAAAATCCTAGTGATATTATTCTTAACAATCCATTACTATAGCCCAAGGAATATACAATAGGAAAGGGAATAGGTGAGGAGAGAAGTGGTAAGATTAAGGCTAGCTTGACCTTACCCAGCACTCACTGAAGGCCAGCAAGCCACTAATGCGTGGTTATTCAGACAAGAGTATGAGAAAACTACATAAGAAACTAAAGGATGTAATTGCACATAATACCAAATAACCTCTGTGTATGAGTGGGGAAGGGCAGGGAGAGATAGTTACCTTTACGGGGAAAGAGTACTGGGTATTACCTACCAGTTTACCTTCCTAGTTATGGCTATTTAGAGTGGGAAGGTCTTGAGCCACCATAAAGGTGGTTCATGCGATGCAGCCTGCTACAGTCACTGAAGGGAAACAATCAAACTTAAATAGCAAGTCCTATAGGAACAGTACAAATGCACTTCATTACCACGCTCACTGCTGGGCTCCTGATGACATGCACCTAAGTGCCGATATTTTACTGGCACGTTGACATGGGAGTCATCGACAGAGCTGCCAGTGTGGCTGAGGTTCAATAATTTCCCTCCCTCCCATGCCAAACCTGTGGGAAGGCGTAAGGATGACAACTGTCTTTTTGTTCAAAGATATGCATTCTAGCTTATTCCATCTCTACTTGTTATTTAATTGGAGCTGGGGCTTTTTAAAACCAATCTTGGAGGTATTTTGCCAGTAGCTTTCCAGTAGGAGTCATGCTTTCAACATCATCTCTATAGTTATCTTGACTCTTGAATTCGTGTCTCCTTACCTGATAACATATTATCTGTTTTTATTGAAGGAAACTTCAAAGTCATTTCATGTTTGTGCCTGTGAATCATCAGATGATCCTCTGTTGGAAAACGCTGTCAGGCAAACACAGAGAGAGAGGGAGGAAGAGAGAAAAAAAAAAAAAAAGAAGAATTTAATTCTCTAATAAACTTTTGGCATTGGACAGAATTTCAAAAATGAGAGAGAGAAAGAAATGTATCCAGCTAGAAATGTGTCCAAATGGCATGGGAAGCAGAGTATTTGAAAATGCAAGTGAGTATGAGTAACAAATAGCTGTACTCTGCTTAGAAAGGTATTTGCTGTAGCGTTCTCTGGGGTTGCAAACTGCAAGGTGTCATGCATTTGCTTGAAAAAGTTGCAGACCAAGCTTTGGATTTTAAGGGTCTCAGACACCCGCTCCAGCTACCACAGCCTCACAAGTCACCACGTGCCTGAGGATCTGCGATAACTGCTGTTGTGTACGCTCTTAGCCCACGGCAAACGCGAAGTAATGCAGCATATCTTAAATCACTTTACTGGCTTTTTCTGCTTTTGTGTCTTTCTGCAGCTTATATCTGCTGAACAGCAATAAAAATAATCAAATAAGCCAGCCTTTCCCTACCCAAAAGTATGCAGGTAAAATGCATCTTTAATTTTGGAACCCTCTGATACTTTGACTTGATTCAAAGTGGCAATGCAATGGTGCTCAGTACATAACAACTATTTATGCCCCTTTATGATACTAAATGAAATTACTTTCCTTTGTCAAGCAGAGAAGGTGGAGAGATGTGCTTTGTAAGAAACTAATCAGCATGCTAAGTTTGGTTTGCAGTCTGATAACAGACTTCTAAAACAAATAGCTTCTTTTGAACAAGATAAAGAAGAGACAAGCTTGAATAAATGTTCGAGCACATGCTCACTGGGGCTCCAAGAGCAGACTGGTTCTGTTCAGTTTCCTTCACGAGAAGGTGCATACACAGACCTTTGCTACAAACTACTGTAATAGTTTTAACAGGGTTATTTCAGACCTAGCAAAAGCCAAAAGTTGTATCAGCAGGGCCTGAGGAAAGAAAAATAGATTTTAAAAGCAGCTTTTTAAAGCAACAGGTACACAGGAGACTGTAAAAAACTGGCAACAACAGAGTTAAAGTGACTTAATGCTTTCAACACGGTATATTCTTGGCTAGGTGACTTTGCTTGTGGCTACAGTATAAATAGTTGCAGTATGTTACACCTTCTGAGAATCTCTCTAAGCCCATAGAAAAAGCAGGCAAATAATGGGAATAATTCCTAAAAAAAAAAAAAAAACCCAAACCTTTTTCACTGTGAAATCCTGGTTCATTGCTTACTCATCTGGAAGAAATGCAGCACTAGAAATTGATGTTAAGAACAAAGGGAATATGTGAAATACCTTGCTCAATGAAATTGTGAGGGGAAAAAAAAAAAACAAAACAGGTTTTGTTATCATGGAAATGGATTTTCCTTCATGGACGCCATGCTCTGTCTTCAGGGTGAAATCAGCCAGCTTAAAGAGGGCATGGGGCAACTGAGGGGAAGCTACTCCTCCAGCCCAGACTTCTCTGTCTTTTTTGTAAGCCTACTTGCCTACTTTCTTCCTTGTGCAGAAGGTCACCTCCCTCGGCCCTCGATACACATCCGCACAGGCTGACAGAGAAGCCGGTCCCCAGGCAGCCTGGCTGGATAGCAGCGCTACGCTGTGAGCTTCCCTCGAGTCCGCATTGGCAATAAACGGAGGTAGTGTTTTGACATGGGAAATTAAATGGGTTTTTAAGATGAAGTTTGTCTTTCCAAACTGTAGCAGCATACAACCAAACCTGCTCTCTGAACACCTAAACGAGCTTGTTTGGATCAGCTTCTCCTCCACTGAGGACATTCATTAATAGCTGGCATGGAAACACTTGAGTCCACCGATTTGAGTGGAAGTCAGGTTTAAGATCCAGCAAAAAGGTAAATAAAACTTGACTATAAAACTCATATACTTTCAGTCTACCTCTGTGGCAGAATGGTGAAAGTTTAACCCTGCACGTGGAGATCTGAAGTGACAAACCCTCGATCGGAGGGACAATCCGAAAGATGCACTCTGACACCCGCAGGAAGGCTCCCACTTTGTGAAACAGCAAAGCTGCTCGGCCAGTTGTTAACCGGACCCCAGGCTTCTCTCTCTCCTTAGTTCAGCTCTTGGCAAAATCAACACCTATGCCCCAGTAAGAGACACCCATCGTCTGTTCCACCAGAGGAACCTAAAGGCTTGTAAAAACAGTAGCTGGCTGAAAACTCCCAACATGCAGTTAAAGCAGGGAAATATTACCCTCATCAGGAGAGGAGGACTCTGAGAAATGGGTAAGCTAAATCACTTAAAACAGATGCACACAGGAAGCCTGCGGCAAAAGCCCAAAAGATGCCCTTGCCTGAAGATTTTGCTCCCAAACTCTTGTCACTAAACCAAATTAGGGTCGGGAAGTGCCACACGTGGAACTTCCCTCATCGCTGCACGGGGGGGAACTTCCCTCACCACTGCAACATCATCAAAAAAACCACATAAATCCCAATTCAAAATCTCAGCAGGTAAAATCCTTCTCACTTCAGGTTTTCTGAGATCATTAAACATCTAATGCTACAGATCACATTGTACCCTCAGAGACACATGGCAGATCACCAGTCAATAGAAATCTCTAATGTACATCCTGGGGCAGAATTTATCTACAGGCTGCATTTTCTATACAGAATATTTAATAGGGAGGTGTCTCAAAGATTTTTTTTTTAAAAAAAAAAGGTAGTAAGATATCGTTGTATTTAAGTATTAAAAAAAAAAATCAAGAGGGTTACCACACCCAGTAGGAAACATAATATACTGTATTGTACATCTAAGCAGAAGACAGACAAATGTATCCTGCAAAGTGTGTCCTCTCTTGCTAGCCACTAAAGGAATTTGCCATACCTGGTTTGAAACATTAGGCTTGGGGATGAGGGAAGGTACAGAAGCAGCTTGAGAAGCACTTTTACCAACTTTCTTTTGACTGGCTGTTGTATTCCCTTTAAATATTTTGTAATAATATCTTGTGGGGTAAGGAGGGAATTGAGGGGGGGAAGGACTTGAAAAAATAAATCCAACGCACATATTATTATTAGACATGTGTTAATATATCAGGAGGCATTATACAAGCCAGAGCTAGTGCTGAGGACTCAATTAATATCACCGCTGACTCCACTCACCTGTGAGCAGCCTGGGGCACTGCAGACAAAAGGCCTCTCCTGCTCCAAGTTCATCTTTGATTCCTCATAAATCTACATGTTAAAAGGGGGAGGGGGAAAGAAAGGGAACCTATGAATATATACATTCTAAACTTCACACATGCATGCAACATACAATCGTCACAGTTTGTGCTTTTATTTCAAACTCCCAAAACAGATCCAGGACAAGGTTTTCAGCCTCAGAGTACTAAATTTGCTAATATTCAGCAGGCTCCCTACAGTCTAAGTTCTTATTACTCCTTCCTGAGCACATATTTACTTTGAAGGAAGAAAAAAAAAAAAACAAAACCATTAAGCTTTCACAGCAGAAATCTGCCTCAGAAAAAAGCATATTTAGATAAGACCGTGTCTGCTCAGAAATATCTCGAATTAAGGGGTTTTACCTTTCCTTCTTCAGTTCCTGCTGAACAACATTAAAACCAGACGTCTAGGTTACTTCTGAGAAAGAACCCACTTTTTGAAGTTCTTCATCCATACCGTTCGATATTAATAACTTAAATACATTACATACATGCTCTCTATACACACAAGATAATTGTGCATCCTCATCCTTTAAAAGGTCAGCTAGAGCCTCAGAAGCTTGAGAAGTGAAGTTTTGCCTAAAACTGAAGCTTTCCCATAGCAGTTTCAGTCCTATAACCTTGAACTAAAGCCTGGGGGAGAGCTCCTGGGTCTCGAATAAAACCGAAGGAGGAAACATTTGCCCTCAGAACGCAGCAACGCAGCTGAATTTGGGTCAATATTAAGGCAGTGTCCCTGACCAACATCAACAAAAATCATGTTTTAGTAACATTCTAGGACGTAAAATAAATAAGTCACTTCTTTCAGAAATGTTTTGAGCCTGTTGGTACAACTGGCATCACAAGCTAGAATAGCTAGAATATAGAAGCTGACCCACCTTAAAGCACAACAAATTACTTCTGCTTACTTTACGCCTCAAATCCCTTAAAATTCAGCCTCACCGCATCCCCCCTTAGACAAATACCTGAGTTGTGTTTGTGTAATTTTTTCATAAAACAAAGAGAAATATCTTGGTGGAGAAGCAGAACTTGATTTTAAACCTACAAAAATCTGCAGAAGTCCAAGTGCTAAAATTACTCAACCCTCTTGTCAGTTTTTAAACTACAGTTCATTGCTTCCTATAATCAGGAATATCTCTACCACACTTACACTTGCTGTTAGAAAAGCTTTATTTTTAGAAAAGGTCCTACTGTCCCCTGCAAACAATAAATACGCTGTTAACCTGAACATCAGCCAGACCTGTACTTAGAGCGGTTATTTTCAGTGCCCTAAGTTCTCAAAAAAAAATCCCAAAACTTTTAGATTATAACTTCTTTTTTTTAATTAAAATTCATTCTGGAGGACAGCATTAGCCTGACAGGATATTTTCCTACTTGCAACCTAAAATCCAAAAAAAAAGGCAGCAGAGCACCCTTTGCCTGACACCACTGACTCCCAGAAGCAGCATCCAGAAATGAAGAATTTCTATTTTTAGTTGACCTTTAACCTCCACAAGGACACTAGCATCAACTGATTTTTTTTTTTGATGTGGACATCTCTACCAACATCTGGCCTGGGACAAGTGATTTATTGCACCGAATACAATCAGGTGTCAAGAAAGACCCTAACTCAGGACTAACCTATCTATCTACACAAGGCTAGAACTGAAATAACTAAAATTGTACCTAATTTACTCCTTTAAGATTATTCATATCCTGTTTTGATTTAACTTACAGCTATGTTAAACTGAAATAGAATACTCATAATCAGAAATGAAAGAGTATGTTCGCATAAAGGCTTATACTAAAATAACTAAAGGTGTTAAATTACTTCTAGTTTCAGTTATTTCGGTTCCAGACTGTGCATAGACAAGCTCTTCAGAAGTGAAGCAATAAAAATGCTCTGAATTATACTATCCTGCTGAAAGAAACAGGCAGCGGAGAGATAACTGGCTAAACAAACAAACCTCTGCAAAAACAAAACCAAAACCTCCAGCTAAGTTTGATTTTTAAATCCACCTCTGTTTACGGGATGTGACCCTGGGATGTTGTCTTTCCTAAAGACCTTTTCACAGAAAGAGGAAAAAAAAAGAAAAAAAAAAAAAAAGCTACGTGCGGATAATGAAAGGCTTTATCTGATATCTCAATTACTCCTGCAACTGAAGCACTGCCAAAGGTTTCTGTTACCTCTTTTTCCCCTCCTCGGGGGAGAGTAACAACTGCATTTTCAATAGCAGAACAACAGATGAGACTCGGTTAAAGAAAACAAGAAGGTAACAATTCTGGTCCCAAGAGTCCAAGTGAAATTCAAAACATTACCAGGAACTATTTGGAGTTTGTTTTCTTACTGAGTATTGCAAGTCTAAAACTGCCTTCCCCGCCCTGAGCTTGAGCTTTAGTCCCTAAATCCATCAGTATATGCTCCTATACAGTTAAATGATTCTCAGGGTTACTAGATAGATAAGCACGGAGTCAGCACCAAAATAACGTACTCGACGAGGACCAGAATCCTGAGCGTGGGGATCGACTGCAGGAAAACATGGACTTGGGTTTTATTCTCAGTACTTTGAAAAGGTGTCAGATTCAACGTCTAGTCATTTACCACAAATGTACAAGTAACTGCTGGTTCCCACGAGAATCACTCTTTGCAGACACTAAACTTAAAAAAAAAAAAAAAAAAAACAAAAAACCAAGTAATAATCCTGAATGGCTATATCATGTGTGCCCTCCAGGATACTGTCTAGCATAACTTGACCCATATTATGTGTTACCAGATAGTACAGTGCCCTCAAGACAAATTGCACCATGCAGAATTTGTATTTACGCGTGATGCTATCACCAGGGTTGAGACTGTAGTACTATTGACTCTCTTACAATAGTAAATGAGGGAAAGAAGCTAGAGTTTTTGAGAGGGTGTCCGGTGCCTGGCTATCTTATGGCAATAATTCAAGCTTTATGCTTGAATGTTGACCAGAAACAAGCAGCTGAAAATCTGTGCTGTGAGTGTGAACCTCCTGCATCCCCCACCCCTGCTGAACTCCACAAGCAACGCAGGATCTCACCCCAGGTTTGCAGCAGGATGGGAGCTCTCAGCAACACAGGTTTTTTGGCTGGGCACAGCACGGCTTGCACGGCATCCTTTTCGAGATACAGGCATGCATCTGCCATCCTTCAGTCGTACACGGCCTCTGGCCCACAGTGCCCTTCGCACAGCGCACGTGTGTTGCTGGGCCACACAGCTCAAGCCTCCTTTTTCCACGGTGTGTGCAGGTGGTTCAGTACACGTGAAGGAAATCACGCAACCGATGGCAACATTTCGACTTCACCTAATAAAAATAAATCACAGCAACCTCTCCATCTAAATTAAGGTGCTTATTAACCTTAAAAATCTTAAAAATTCAAGGTACACTCGTGCACCTTTCATAGCACTACATATGACTGCCGCAATTAATGTGCATGAAGAATATCAGGCAAATCTATAATGACTGAAAAGTTAAAAAATTACTCACGCCTGGATTTTTTTACTTCTGTTATCAATAGCTTAATTTATTGCAACTCTGCGACCTCTTCGAAGAAACAAACAAGGATTATAAATATAAGCGAGCACTAATATTGATATGTCAGCATTAGTTCTCATATTATTAACAATAGGCATGAGTGCATTATACAGCAGAAAGGGGGGCTGAATTTTAATAGACATGTTAACAACATCTGTCAGCATTTATTGCCCTATTGTGACCACGTAAAGAGCCTTATTGGCAGAATACATAAGTGAGGAAATCTGCTCCACTGCTGCAGCCTGCCATTCTTCTAAAATATCACTCTGCTTAGGAGAAGTTAAGGTATTCTAATTAGAGAAAGAAATAAACAAAAATATAGAAGAAATAGAGAAAGACTTCTCCAAGCCACGTCACATGGAAGAGAAACAAGTTACGCAGCAAGCAGAGATTTTCTTCTATTCCTTGATTTCTGCGTAAGATATTTCTGAACTCTTTTTTATTATAATTAATAAAACTGAAGCCCACAGCGAGGAACGCGAGGACATAACAAAGAAATAAAAAGCAAACAAAAGAAACATAGCCACCCTCAGAACACAGCAACAAACTACATCCCCTCTCAGCAGCATCCAGAGGGAAGTACCCCACGTCCCCAGGCTCCACAAGGAGATTTTGCAGAACCCCATGGTCATCCTTTCTGAATCAGAAAAATAGTTCTTACAACTAACACCAAGAAAGCATGTTCCTTTCTGTGTCTCTCTCCCCCTTTTTAAACTCCACAGTAATCTTACTGCCTTACTGGTAAAAACATCAAGCAGGCTTGTTTCCTGTTTCAATGTTATTCTTGAAGTGGGCTGCAATAAGAATCTGATTTTCATTGGGCTATTATTATTTGCAGCTGCACGACCTTTTTAACCCTCTTTTAAAAGTGACATTTCAGCCTTCAACCTCAAGCTGTCTAAATGTTGCAAGGTTTTCAGTCCCCTGATTAACAGTGAAAATGAACCGATGGGGAGGTGTATACTACACTGTGTCTAATACAGGTCACTGCACCCATCCTGCCATTTGCACAAGTGAGTAATTACAGTCTTATAAGCAACCTGTATGTTGAAATTAATCACCTGGGCACATACTTGCAAGACAGGTTTCTTCAGCCTGGTGTGGCCAAGGTCACAGAGATTTCCAAATACAACTACAAAATACACAGCCGCTAGCGTGAGCCACAGTATGCAGAGGCATGAGCAATAAATGAAGCATCACCTACTTTTTAGGGTCATGGTCACAACAAATAAAAAGTGAGAGGAGACGTGGTTATGGTGCTCTTGCGAATATTAAAGAAAGCCATCGGTGTATGCAGCATTTTCAACTGCTAGTCGTGGCTATTCAGTACAGCACTATTTACCGGTAATTAGAGTGTTACTACAAATGCTTGTTGGTTTGGGAAGTGTAGTACACACAGGGTTAATGCCTACGGTTGTTCCCAGTATGTCCTTACACAAGCAAAGCTAAGTTTAAGTATCGTTGCGCTGAAACTGTGCATGGTGGTTTTCATCGGCATGGGCTGTTCAGTGGAAGTGCTTGTTTTCTGAAACGAGCATCGCGCTTTCCACATGCACGCATACAGGGCTCATTATCACAGCCGTGCCTGCTTCGGCTGCTACAACGAAGGGTCTGTCAGCATTTCCATTAGAAACCCCCTCATTCAGGATTAAAGTATTTCCAAATGGTTCTGGATGCTGGAAAGCAATTTGTGTCTGGAGTCCCCAAGAAGGCCTTTAATGTGATGCACATTTGAGCTGGGGCTCGAGCCCTCACTGGTACTCCAGTGAAGTTTTTGTGATTGCGTTTCTGACACTTGTATGTGGAAAAACACTCAGCTTAGGCCTTTATTCATTTGTTTTAAAAGAAGAGAGCCCCATAAATCTTTAGGCAGAGATGAATGCTCTCAAAAAGCAGTTGATGTGTGAATTGCCTCAACAGCAAGCAGTCTTCGGTCCTTTCCCTGGGGTTGGCAGCACTGCCGCCCGGCAGCGAGCACCCTCTGTGCAGCACGGGGCGGGTGCCTTGCTAGTAGTTAGCCCCTTGCCACCTGCGAAGTCGCTGGCTACTGGCATGCTTCAGGATCCTCTGCGAATGGAGTACCAAAAAGGCTCTGATTTCACACTGCCAAACACCCCAGTTCTTTTTAAAAGGCCACTCAGTTTGCTTATTCCCCGTCTGAACAAAATCCAGTGCTGGGAAGGCTCCCCAGCAGTCCTAAGGTTTTGTCCCATCTCTCTTCCAGGTACACCCATTTGCCTCCAAATCAGCTGAGAGAGATTTTTTGCTTTCCCATTCAGCATTTAGCCACTAAAAACTACTGTTTCTGTTATCAAGGAAGACCAAAGAGTGGTCTCCTGCCTTTCTTCTGCTTGTGCAGAGCTGCTTTCTTCTCAAGAATGAGCGAGCAGAACTGGGGATAACTAAAAACAGAAGGGCCAAAGGTAGGAAATTTCAAAAGGGAACAAAATTTAAAATGAGGAAGAGGAAGGGAGTAAAAGGATACCTCTGAAAAAGAAAAGAGAAAGCAGATGACCTGTTGCCTTGCCAAGTAACAGCAGTGTGAGAGCCCACCACCATACATTATCCATGCAAGATAGAGTATTTGGTAGAGGGCAAGATTTGTCCTCTACACTGGATGAGCTGTATCGCAAGCCTAGTGAAAATGCACAAGTCTAAATGATGACTCTACATTTCTTGGGCTCTCCATTTCAGTATAGGAAACCCATCATGGATTTACTTGGTATAGAGCAAAAGGATTTGGTGTTTTACGGAAATGACCATGGGAGTTATTAAGCACTGGCAATAGAAGACAAAAAAAAGGATGTATGAGAATGGAGGCAAAGAGTGAATTTAAAACAAAAACAAAACAAAAAAACCCCAGCACTTTTGAAAACGGTTCATGAAAGTTATCTCAGCACAGAAATATTCTATAGAAGAAATCAGATCTTTACAGGGAAAGATGGCGATTACTTCAACTCTGGAAAAACACTTTGAGGAATAATGTGGTTATTTTGCACTCTGCGATTGGCCAAACAGGGACGGCCTGACCTGGAAGCGTCCCAGGCTTGTAGCTCTGCAACTGTCCCCCACTGATGGCATTTGCAGAACAACCCTAATACCTGCTCTCCCTACTTGCAAGTCTGAAACAACAGGAGAGACCAGACCATAACCTCACTGACAGCACAGCGGTTTGCCTAACAGAACATGCAGCAGCCCAAGCTGTAACAATACAACCACAAAGTCAAGCAATAAAAGGAAAAGGCACTATTCACACACCCGCAGACAGAAGCAACACCTGTATCGTTGCTCCATTTCCCCTACGTGCAATTTTTCTGCTAGCTTTTCAGTGCTGGAAATTCAACAGCTAACCCAGACCTACTGAAGTAAAAGCAATAGCTGGGTCTATGGACTTAACGTGCTAAATGTTAGGGAGAACGTCAAGTGACCATGTTAGGGAGAATGTCAAGTGTCCATGGGTAGTCAAACAGCATCAGAATTTCATGTTTATTTCAACATGAACAAATATTCTCGCTCTGTATCATCAGGAATTCAACTTCAGCGCTCATGTTAGAAGGCTAAGTTAGACTTGAGTGTCTTGGGATAGTCAATGGAAGGGAAGTATGAAGGCTATGTTAGAGCAGGATTCAAACAGATGCTTTCAATCACCTGCTGCCAAAGGCCTCTCTACTAACAATCTCAAAAGCTTCAACCCTCAGACTTCTTAGATTGGATGCCTCATGATATGTGGTGATAACATCTGCCTTTATGTAAGTCACTGTCCATCTCACAAACTGTTCTGCACAAAGGGAGGCGGGGAAACTGCAAAACAACCGCAGTAACACAAGTGACAGGAATCTTGCTTCACGAGACAACCACTAACAGCCAGCATTTTAAAGGAAAAACATACTTGCTCTGTTCTTCCCTTGGGGCACAGAACGCAGACACAGAAGTTAAAACCACCATTAGCTGAAATCAATATTTACTACCAAACTCCTGAAAGATTTAAAGGAGAAGATACATGCAGAGAACGCCATTCCAGGCTCTTACAGTCATTATTAACACGGATCTGATAGCATGCACTCTCTCTCACTACTAATTTTTAGTGGGTTACAAGCTTACCACCACCACAGTGCAGTATTTGATGCCCTACCAAGTTGCTAATAACATAAGAACAGCCCGCTTAAAATTGTATCTAGTTATTTTCCAGGCACAGGGATAAACAAGAACAGAAGATGCTTAGCCTGTCAGACAGTCTGCCCCCATTTTCATTCATCTCCCAAAGGTAAATACTACTAAGTGTCTTCTACAAACCCCTTCACAAACACAGCCCCATTCCCAGAACTGGAGAAGTCACTATGCTTCATGTCAGTGGTTCCTATGCCAAGAGCATTATTGTGGGTGTATGAAAGAAAAACAGAGAGTCCTCAGATCATCTCCACAAGTTAAGATGGTTCATTATGCCTATTGCTGTGAAACAAAAAAAAAACCCCACCTACTTCAAGGAAAAAATTCAAGCGTTATGCACTGGAGAAGATCTCCAGGAAGCCTGCAAAGGGCAGAAAAGGCAACTGCAACTGTGGTGAGAGATTAAGCCCATGAAGCAGAGGGTGTCAATGATGAACTAACTCCCAGCAACATCTGGCAAATAAGCTAATCTTTTGGGACTTTCCAATGTTGGCAGATAAGCGTGTTGTCCGTCCCTTCAAAGGCTGACCTCATTTCTATCCTTGGGTTAATGGCATGCAAAGCTCTCTGCTAGACTTACTTTTTTCACTCTTCCTCCCGCTCCCAACAGTTATTATTAAACACCAAACAACTTTGCCTATTGTTGTAGTTTGCATACAATTTAATTAAGAGTTTTCCCTCCAGGAATAATATTGACTGAAGGTTTTGAAGGGTTGTTTTGTTTTTTTAAGTGTACTGTAACTGCAGTATGCTAATTGCTTTGGTTTACGATACACAAATAGATAAAAGAATTCACCTACCTTGCATACAAATAAACACTTCGATTTCCAAAGGGAAGAAAAAAAAAAAAAAAAAAGCATAAAAGATATCCTGGGGGAAACAACAACACAAGGCTGCTTAGCTGACTTTCATACCAGAAGCAGTTAGGGGCTTTAACATGGGCTTTGAAAATTCTGCCAGCCCAAATTTTCCTTCTGGTTTATTATATAAAATAATCCTTAAACCAGAACTCTGCAGACCAACTTTATACATTTTATGGATACAACTCTGCAATTCTGTATACGTAAAAGAATTTAGAATTAAGGCTAATCTCACTTTTTACTTTTTTTTTTGTATAGTTAACACACAAGACAGCTTAAGATTTTCATTACATGGAAAAATGAGACCATTAATAACTCAGCTACAAGCCATTAATTATTAACTTTCACCAATTTTTAATTACAATTTTTAAAGACATTTTTTTTAATGGTAACCTCTCTCTCTTCAAAATGACCAAAAAAATCCTGAATCAAACCTTCAGCATTCACTGTTCTTAGTATAAGATAGAATCCTCTGCGGTAACAAATCTCTGCTGAGAACACTGGCAGCCCGCACGTCCCCTCGGGCAGTACTTAGTAGAGAGGCTTAGACATTAAAAACTAAAACCTGTTCTTTTCAGCCCTGACAATCAAGGGCAGGCTGATTTGCAGCACTTCAAACTTTGTGTGTGCAAAGCTACCGGCAATCTCCAATACATACACCTTATCTTCAGACACATAGTTTCTCACCCTCATATAACAAGTTTTACTAACAAACAGCAGCATAACAACCTATTTCAGCTAAGTTTCATTGGGATTTAGGCTTGTCCATATGTTTTTAGCAACATCAAGATGGAGACATCCTACTGTTAAAACACCTTCATTAAAATAAGAGGGTTTGAGTTTTGGAAGCAGGTTAAAAAGTTGTTTCCAAATCATCCTTGCTATTTGAATTAAATACAGCGCAGCGCAACTGGACTTCAAAAGGGCAGAAGTAAAGCAGTAAGCAAGGACTTGCTTGAACTAACTAGTAACTCGGGAAAAAAAAAGATACACTCAGAGAAGCTGGCTGCAGATATTAAAGTGTTTCTGTATTTTGGTGGCCCACTTACACATTACAACCAGCTCCTTCTGGATTATTTTTTTGTCAGACTGGAGGCTTTCATTTTATCAAAACAGTTAAAACTATGGACCAGAAGAACAATTCACAAAAGTTATCGAAAGCCTTTTTTGGTTTGGGCAGGCATGTTAGCCTCAGTCTCCTGCAGTACCCGAAGCGACATCAGTAATCACGGGACATGTCCAGCACAGGTATCATCAACAAACGATGCCCCGCTGCAGGCAGAGTCCTCCTCGGGGCTCCGAAATCAGGAGCCGCTACCAAGGCCTGGAGTCAAAAATGCTAGGAGAGGTGGGAAATGCCCAGGGCAGGCAGGCTCAGCGCTGAAGACCCCTCCTCTCCTCCCGTGACACAGGCCAGCAGCACAGAGTCCCCCACAAAACCAATGGACTCCTTCCAGCCAGTGCTGGAGCAAAGGCTGAGGACTGTCTGCCCCAGCAATTCAGGTATCTGACTTGGAAAGAGCACAGGACAGCCTACAAGCTGCTTGGCAGACATCCAAAACAAAGCAAAACAAACTAACCCTCTCATGCTGCTCCCCCCACCCTCTCATGAACACACACACACACACACCCCAGCTTGGCTCTGGCGTCCCCCTCTGCCCTGGATGCGTCCACAACCCTTGGGTCAAGTTTCTTGACCATTAAAGGACTGGACCCAAGAGAGGGGCTAACTTTGATAAGAATCCAACCAAAGACTTCTGTGCAAATATATGCCCACTCTGAGGACAAAAGCAGTGATCCCTATCTTCCCCACAACTCCGACAAAAGCAAGAGTGCCCCAGAAGTACTCCTGGGGGCTGGAGGTGCCCCTCCAGCTCCCAGCACTAACGATGACGCCCTGCAAACACATTTGATGCATGTGAGAGAGAAACAACAGTCTGCCTCCCTCTCCATACCCCAGAATAGCAGTTCAAAGATCAGCATCTCAGAGGAGCCCCAAGATAGGCAGGGAGGTGCCGATGCCGGGGGTTGCCCTGGCTGCCCAGCTGCCTGGTTGGGGTGGTGGGACAGGTCCTGTCTTGGCACCCCCAGGAGCCTCCCCATGGTCCCAGCCCCAGGGAGCCCCCACCCCCCCCAGCACCTGACATACAGCTTTCCTGGTGGTCTCTCTTGGCGGGTTAAACAGCCCAAGGCACTTGTGGGGAGATTGCTCAGCTATGGGTCCCTTGGGAGCACTCCCAAGCCAAAGCAGTCTAGGGTTGGACCCAGGGCTCTGCAACAAACCCAGACAGGTACAGCTTGCATACTTCCATCTAAACACACCCCAAGCCCTACCTCAAGGAACGAGAGATTTGGGATGCAGAGGCAAAGGGACATAAATGCAGTCATTGCTCCACTGCCAGTTGACAAGCAGAGGACATCCGACATGGCTTGCCCCTCTGCTCTCGACTAACACAGCTGCTGCAAAGCAAAAGCAAACTGCGACCAGCAGTTGGGCAGGCGGATGAGGCTGCGTTCCAGAATCAGTTGAGCGGTGCCCATCATTAGGCAAACGCACACGCGAACTACAGGAAACCCTCCCATGAGCAGATACACAGCAGAAAGATCTGCCCGGCAGGCACAGAGAGCTCTGCACTGCGGGAGTGAGCGTGCCCGTCTGCGTGTGCACGCGCATGCAAATCTGGGGGGGTAGGCGTGAGTGTGCAAAGGGACACTGCTTTCCCTCCTAAAGGGCTGCAAGTGCGTCTCAGCAATACAAAACTCCCAAGAGCTCTTTTCAGAAGACTGCTACATCGCAGTGTAAGAAAGCAGCCTTTCTGGCTGATGGATTATTGCCTCCGTTTTGGAGGCCATACATCAAAATGAAACAATTCCCAGCCAGCGACTAGCCACAAATTTCTGGCAGTGACCAATCCATAACTGCAAACAAGAATATTAAAAACCAACACACATGAAAAAAAATATTACTTTTCCTAAAAAGAAGGAGGCAAAGTAAGGAGTAATTCTCCGTAGGCTGTACATTCACAATCTGCGAACAACTCACAGCAACTTATAACATGCTGCAAGTGTAAAGCGGTGAAATTCAAACATCTCTAAAAACCACAGATTTGTAACTTGCTCTTATGTAAATACACAGCTTTCAAGCCTCAGCCATCCTGGCCATAGCTCTTCTGGGAAAAATGAAAAAATCTTGGCTGAGATTTTCAAGAGCAAGTGGTGATACTGAGCGCCTCCAGTTTGTAGGTGTCCAATCAGAAATACTTTAAAAGGCTTCATTTTCAACTCACGCTGCACACACCCTCTTCAAATCATATCCCTTTAGGGAATATTTATCTTAAAAAATAAGCAAGTAAGGAAAGGTCAGACACATACATATTATTTTGTTCACTCTTCTCTCAGTATTCTCTCTGACATGAAGACATAATACCGTGCCAAAATTATAGACAAGAGGCTAAAGAACACACATTTAAAGACTGATATTTTTTTTTCCAACAGATGACCAGAATCATAATTAACTGCAAGGAGCTTTAAGTATCTCATATCTGTAGTTTTATGTGAAAAATCCAAGCTTACATGATCTATCCCAAGTCATGTAAAGTTGGTGGCAAAGCCAAAGATATATATATATATTTATAGATGCAATGTACTGCTTAGCTACAAGATCATTATTTTGGGACTGGACTGCATAGACTGATCTGGCTTTTTGCATTTTTAATTAATATCATTTATCTTATTTTGAACTAGGGTGCAGAGTTATGAATAACGAATTCTTTGTATGAGAAGTTAAAATAGAATTTTTAAAAGCTATCTCAATAAATAATTGCCTCAGTTTCTAAAAAGAGGATTTCATATAGAGGCTGTTTTGATGGTCTAGCAAGCATATGAATGCATAATTCCTTCGTGTCCCCCCCCCTTGCAGGAACAGATCACTGAGATTTGTACCATTTTTTTGTGAAAAAAATAACCTTATTTCAAAAGTAATCAGAATGTAAGTGTTAACATTCCCTAATAATACAGGTAGTATAACCCACTACACAAAAAACCCAAAGAGCCATGATCTTTGCATGCAGAATCACTAACCTTATTGCCATCTATATGTCTGTACAGGAAACATGCTATGAGTGTCTTGTATCAACTGACCAGGTCTAGCTATACTTCAGAGTACCTGTGCTACAGAGGTAACATAATCACAAAATAAATGTGTATTTGAGGCGGCAGAATTCCTGCGAAAGCAAATTTTACACGTCAGTAATATCAGTGACTGCATCCAATGAAGGGATTACAAACACAGGCTTCAGCGTCTGGAACTGCAGAGCACTTTTTGAAAGACACTTTCATCCCAAGTGCTTGACAGATCCTCTCGGCGCACCGTCTGTCTCGCATCAGGCACCTGAGGAGGGTCAGGAGTTCTTCTCAGAAACCTGTATTACTGTAGGATACATCTTTCCAAGTATATGCTAGCAATACGGAGGCCATTAGGTCTGTATATTCCAGCTGTCATAATTTTGCATGACATACCATCCAATATTTTTATAGGTAAGGCTAGGTTTTCTTCAGAGCAAGAGCTATTTATATGAACAGTTTCGGATACTGACTAATGCTTTTGCATTCATCAATGCCACAAATAGCTTTTTGAATATTAATACCACTTGAGTTTCTTTCAGGACAGTTAGCTCAACTATAAATAGGTTCTATTATCTTCTCATGTGTCAAAACGGACAAAGAAAATGCTTAGCACCCATTTTGGTCAGAACATCCAAATAATACGAATCTTAGCAAAATTCTACAGAACAGAAAATGTCTGAAGAGTATCAAGAACAAATGGGACTATCGCGAGTCTTCTTCCAAGGACTAGCATCCACCTCTTCTAGCAGATGCCTGTTCTACACCTCCTTTTTTCCCCCCCTCATGTTCTCCTTTCTTACATACTGTCTTGTTCTCATGTGAAGAAGCCTCTGATCTCGGGCCGTTCATTTTGCAGTTGGATACATTTTATTTTATGCATTTTTTTTATTACTTCATAGCATACATGTGGCTGTAGTACACAGTGTGTTATGAACTCTTTGTTGTTACGGTGTTTATAAAAAATGAGGCTCTTCTCCAAGGCACTTTGATACTACACCAACACCTCTGGTATTGTCTTGGCTGTGCTCTAGACCTAAGAAGTTGGCCTCTTTATGTAGGCAACAGTAAGAAAAGCAGCAGCAAAATATCACTACTCATGAAAGAACATCTGGGCTAACTAACCAACCTAAAACACAAGGATCTCTCCTGGTCTCTCTTCCCAGTATGGATGTCAACGTCAAGCGGATCATGTTCATGTGCCTATTTCTCTCCATTGATTGTGGAGGAAGTCTGGGATGATTGACTGGGGTAGAGATGCTGAGGATGCTTCAAGTTCTGCCAGCAGATCTCCCTTAAGCAAGCCTGCATAGCAAGACTAGTTCAGGCACTTGCTGATAGAGCATGAATGTGAAAACGCATATCCACCATGGACTGCGATTTTACAGTAACTTTTAAAGAAGCATGGCTAGAATATTGCAAGACTACTCATTTTGGTGTGTGAAAATCCCTTTGGTGTTTTCCAGTTAATAAGGATGAAAGGAGGGGGGGAAAAAAAAAAAAAGAGAACAGAACAAAAAAATTATAGGGCTGCATAGGCAGCCTTGAAGGAACACAGATTGAACAACCTTTGAAGTACCCATTTCTAGAATGAGATCATATGAGAATTTTTTAAAGCAATAAAAGTGAAGCCTCAGAAACAAGTGTAAGTTACAGCCTGAAGTGCTTTATCACAGCTCCATGAACCCTCTTCCATAAACCCTAGTTGTTTTAAAAGTTTATTTACTTCGAGGCAAAAATGGAACTGATTGTGGGGGGATGAAAGGGCGGGAGGGATCAATGGTTTCCCAGAGGTGTGTTGATAAATAAGGCCTGCATCTCATGACATCAAAATCATTACGGAAGAAGAATTGTCTCCTGCCAGCCTGCAAGGAGGCATTTTCCACTCAGGGGTAAGAAGAACAAATACCAGTGCCTTGCGTGGTTCTGCAACAAAACTCCAGCCCTCCAGAGAGCAAAGCCTTCAATTTAACAACACACCTATAGGCATGAAAAATCATGAACTAACTTCTAAGTCAGTTGCTTCAAAACGTTATGCCTGGGCTAATGGTGTGATTCTACTGTGCCATGCAAAATACCCGAGCTGATTCTGAAGAAACGTGCCTGTTTACATGGTGCGATGCAGAGCTGGGCAGAGATTGCTCTTGAGCTAATAGGCCACATCTTTCAGTCGGGCTACCTAATTGACACAAAAAAGTCTGCTGACGTGGATATGCCCCTTCCAGATCGAAATCTGCCCACCCACGCTAATCTGGGAGGCTTCTGCATTGTATGACACACACATAATCAACTTGAACCATCCTCAGCATCTCCACCCCAGTCAACCATCCCAGACTTCCTCCACAATCAATGGAGAGAAATAGGCACATGAACACGATCCGCTTGACGTTGACATCCATACCAGGAAGAGAGAAATCATGAGCTAGAATCGCCAATTTCTCTCTACCAACTCCGAAAGAAGCCTGGAGGATTAGCTCAGTCACCACGTAGATGCCTGTATGTGATCAGAAAAACCCATTCCTCTGTACCTGAAGCTACTGCAGCCTTCTGAACTAGCATAATACTGGCTGCCTGCCTGTACAGTGCCTTTAAACCTACGGATGGCAGCAGAGTGGGGGGGGGGGGGAAAAAAAAGGCATGAAACTGTTGCTATTCATATTCTTAAAGCAGAAATTAGAGAGAAAATGATAGGTTAAGAAAGCGTCCAAGACACACCACCTTTTTTTGCAACCAGATAGTGTTTTGCTGCCACCAGAGCAGAAGGCTGGCTCCAATCTCCACACTTCCATGCACGTGGCACCTCCTGCTCCCGGGACTGGCAGGAATTAGGGAGAGGAAATATCCCTCACCATCCAAGGGGAAAGGAGTGCTTCACCCTGTGCATGGTGACCTGCCTGATCACGTAAGAACAGCCCTCCAGCTGAGTATGTGCAGACCCTCCTTAGGTGGAAAACGACCATGATGCAGGACCCTGAGCAGGGCGGGGGGGGATCTCATACTACAGGGGCACTCCAGCACAGAAACTGTCTAAGCCACTGAAAACAAGGCAAGTTTTCTCATCCTTCTTTCCCCAAACTCCGTCTGTGTTCAAATAATAGCTGTAAAAGGTATGACTTTAGGTATCGATTGAGCTTATATGCTATTGCATACAGAAGTTACTTTTAAATACACTTAAATGATAATGGTATTGATATAACTTGCATTGGGAAGCTGAAAAAAAATTTGTAACCATTTATGTTTCAGCCTCGTGGTGTGGCTGCCACCAGGTTCTGTAAGACCCAAATTTTGAACTCCATACATGCAACTATTTGTTATGTAGTTTTAAAGTAATCCACGGGAGCCCTGGGAAGAAATACAGGTAGGCAGCTCGAGAAGAGAAATTGTTCGGCTAGGAGACTTGCTCAGAGCCACTTAGAGATCTGTCCTGATTTTACAAATGAGATAAGAAGTACAGATTTTAAAATTATACAAATGCTGAACCATTTGTTTTGGAAGATTTAGCAAAACGAAGTCTTTAAATTTCATTCTTTGAGTTATAAAAGACTCCATCCGGGGCAGTTGTTATAGTAGGTTGACTTCATCCTCTAAGGCAGCTTTCCCTCTTTATTCCTAAGCCCTGTAACGCCCTGCAAGCCCCAAGGGCAGCCCTGCAGCAGTCTTCAGAGAAAGGAAGACAGAGAGAGAAAGTTGTCCTTGGATTTATTTAGCAAGAAGGAGGCCAAATCTGGGACAGGGAGAAAGGTTTGCATAGAGTCAGAGCTCTCGTGGATTTCTAAAATCATCCATGCACATGGAACGTATTGAACCTTGAACCTAAACTAAGGTCAAGCAAGTTTAAGTCTTGATACAGATGTTTCACAGAATTCTGGTAAATGAAGGTGAATGTTACTGTTAAAGCAAGAGAAAAAACAAGCTATAAAAATGGTTGGTTGATTGTTTATTTTTCTTTTCAGTCCATTGTCGAGTTTACTTTGTCCCCCTTAAGCCCAGCACTGGTATTTCCTGCATCTGGGTGATGACAGCAATCTCTTATACACCACATAAAACAGATTTAGAAGTTTGAAAGCCACTCCTGGCCTGGTTTCTCCCCGGAAATATATCCCTCCAGCACAAGAGAATATTTGCATTTTCCTCACTTGTCTTTCACTTATAAAAATACCGATTGCCTTCTGGTGCACAAAAAAAGAAAAAAAAAAAAGATACAAATTCATTATGAGCAAAGTACCAATCCCTCCATAACTAGCAAGAAAGCTTCTGAACCAAGATTACTTTTTTTCTTAAATTAAGTTACAGAACAATCCAAAGAGAAGTCCCTCAAGGAAAATTAACATAATGTCTTTTAAAAAAGATACTATGATCACTTGTTTTTAGCCCATTGTTTTTCCTCCTTTGGCATGAATGTGTCTAAAAAAGTGCTCAGAAAAGGGGCCAAGACCTTCCAAGTGTCTGATGCCATGACGGAGCATAGGCCAATATGGAAGAAATCCTCTTTCCAAGCAAGTTCTGACTCACAGTGATAGTATTATTGGCTCTGAATCTGGAATGAGTCTCAAGATTTGGCAAATGCAGGAGAAATACAAGTTTGGAAATAATTTGGAAAAGTTAAAAACTTTTAGGAGATCCACAGGAAAATAATGCTGTAATAATAAGAAGCACTTTTCAGTTGCAAAGAGCTTAGCATACATAAACTCTCCCCATCAGAAGGTATGGAGGTGGTATTATCTCTCTTCTACAGATAGGGCTCATGAGCAAAGGGACTTCAGATAAGAGATGGCATCGGTATGAGAACAAATCAAAACAAAGAGATGATGGGCCACGAAGTCCTGTGTTCAGAACAGATAAAAACAACACAGGCTTCAGTGCTAAAAATTTAAGGAGGGACAAGTTTGCAGAAAACACAGGAGTAGAATTAGGATTTTTGGTCTTCCCAAGCTAACTACATGAGTAAGGGGGTTGCAGGATTAGCACACCTGCTTCTGTAAATCAGCTTTGAAGACAGTCACTTGCTTTGTTTTCTCCAAGTTCCCACTGAAGTCCCAGGAATCCTGGTTCCAGTTCCACGCTGGTTTGCACCTTGGGTAATCATTAGTACCTCGATTCATCAAAGGACTCGATTGCATGCTTAAGTTTCAACACACACAAGCACTCTCAACTCTCAATTATCCATGGGTGGTTTAACCAGATTCAGTGGATTAACTATGCTACAGACAGAGAAACCTGGACCTGGTGCTACACGGAGCCCATAAGGCTCTGGCAGGGCTGTGAGGTCAGGCTGGAGGTTCAAACGCCGCTCTCTTGCTTGAGTTACTATCACGAGACCAATGCAGACTAGTTTGCCCCATATCAAATTTACCCCCGTAGGATGCAGAGCATCAGGAAACATAGTCCAAAGACACCTGACTAGCTCTGCTGCAGCCAGGTCTGCATCTGCATGGTTCACCAGGGACCACCTGGACTGCCCTGCACTGAATCGCGGCAGCATCCCTGCACCAGCCCATCCAGGGCACACAGGGTACGCAGGGCATCCCCCGGTACCTGTAGGGCAGGAGATGAAGAGCAGTTGATTCCCATTGACTTTACTAAAACTGCCCACAGGTTCAGAAAGTCAAAGAGGTATTACGTAGCATTGACAAAATAGCAGGTTGGTTTTTATTTTTAAAAAGTTTCACTCTTGAAACAGAATCCTCTAGCATTAACAACCAGCGTCCAACACATTAAAAGGACAGCAGCAACCAGCGTAGTGGGATAGTTGCAAGGGAGAGGGTTAAAAACAACGACACACGTAGCTTTTAGAAACAGAAAGTACTGGCAACATGCAGGGATTCAGACTACCAGAAAAGTTTGATTTTCAGACAAAATGCATTGCACAGTCATAGGAGCAAGACCTGAATTTGTATGAATTTTTAGAAGCTTTACTACTTTCCTTTTCCATCATTCCCCCAGCAAAATAGTGAAGAGTATAGGGAAGAAGTGGACAAAGAGTAAATGAGAAAATGATGTTTAAAATGCTGGAAAAACTGGGAAATGTGATAAATCGTGTACACTGAGTTCTGTGACTTCAAATAAAATGATCCTGTAGAAAAAAAAATTTCAACCTGATTCCATGAGAAATTAAGAACGAATGGATGCTTGCATTACAGAACTAAGAATGCAGCCATCCGCTTCAAGTTTAGAGAGACAAAAATCATTATTTAGGGCAAAAGCATTTGTAGAACAATCAATAGAAGGAAACAAATTTAACCCAAGGTAAATATCTGCAAACAACACAGGCAGCTGAATTACACAGGGAAAGGATCAAAACCACGATAAATTCTGGTGAAGACCAAGTACATCAAGACACGTTTGAAGAATTTAGAGGGCAGAACAAAGACAGACTAACTGAGATTGCTGGCACCCTGATCCTGTGCACAGGATCTGGAAAGCATCAGGAAAGACAGAAAGAGAAAAAAATGCACAGACTATAGACAACTGTGGGAAACAGAACTGCTTTATAGACTAATGCTGCAGTAATCCCGGGGAAGGGGGTAAGCGAGTAGTTCATGTAGTTGTACGGGCAGTGATTGAGGACAGAAAAATTCCCTGTAAGAGAATATATGTAGACATGGAACTTAAGCAAAGACTGTCCATGTACAAATGCTATCAGCTATATCTGCAACTGTGCCACTGGATCAACCAACTAGCTAGATTCCAGCTGGGTTGCGGAGCCAGTTGCAACATGATCACGGCAATTGTGATGAGCAGCAATACGAGGTGGGAGAAATGTGACCGAGTACTGGTGATGCTGCCAATAAGAACATCAGGAAGCAAAAGATGCTATCATTTGGCATTTATAGTAGATGACTCACAGGAGTACCACCCACCGCTGGGCAACGGGGCAGAGCAAGACACTGATTTGAATGCAATACACCACCACAACTCCTTCATCCAATATCCTGAGGATGAATAGTCACTGTGGGTCAGGCAGTGTTCTGGCTGAACACATAGGTTAAGTTTCAAAGACAAGAACACCTAGAGAATAAGGTAGAGCCAAGCAATAACAAGCTAAAATGCAAAGTTTTTAATGCTGTGAGGGAGCTGCTGAATCCAGCAACCCTGCAAAAAGGCACTGTACTTGTAGAAACCAGTAAAGACTAGATCAGCCATCTTAGCAAAAAAGAAAAAGAAAAAAAGAGGATGTACATAAATTCAAAAATGCTGAGAAAAAAGGCACAGCAAGGAGGTCAAAACCCATTAGCACCAGCTGAGGCAATACCACCAAGATCTATCCAGGTGTCTTTGTTTATGGTGATAGAAGTAGGTCTGGCACATTGGCACATCTATTGGCTACCAAAGAGAAACAACAAGGGCACCAGCCTTGCCTACTGTAAATTGGACCAGGCATGAGAAGAGACTCATGTCTTAGCATTGCTCTCATCACAGAAGATGTTAAGGAAGAGGCATTTGGGGACTGTAAGAACTGGTTTCAGTTATTCCTAAACACAAGTGGAGTAGGAGGCTGAAAACCAGTAAGCTGAAATGGAAAAGCAATACGACTTCCTGCTTTGGACATGGGGACTCAAAGCTAAATCCTAAGAAATCCAAAACCTCCAAGAAACACCCAGACACAAGTGGGTAGAGTGTTTGGCCATCGTTCCAGATTTGACATGCATCAGCGATGTGATGCTTGTACTCAGTTAATACCCAGCAATGCACAGGGGGGTGGGGGGTGGCGGGGAGCCTGGAAGTCAAAGCCCAGATAGTGAAAACAGGCAAAGGCAGCCATAAGATGCCAGTGCTAAGGCACTACAAGCATGAGGAGCAGCCAGGGCAAAAACATGAAGAGGGAAGCCCAGGAACAAAGCTAGTCACCCACAGACTTGTGTTAGCAATGCCTAACAAACACATTTAAAACAAAAACAAAAAAAAAAAAGAATGTCCAATTGAGAAGGACCTAGAGACTAAAACGACTAGAGCAATCCCAACAGTTCACTCCTGAGCCATGAATGGGCACCTGGTCACCCGTCACAAGCGAGCAACAACCCAGCCAACAAAAAAACACCCCAAACCCACTGTATGCTCACACATACAGTTTGTGTGTACCTGGGTTTAATACTAACCAAAGCTGCAGTACTCCTGTAAATCGTTATCTCACTAAAAGTCACTTTGCTTAGCAACATGGTGTCCACTCATGTCAATACCCAGAATATTGTACATGAAATACCCACACGCTCTGTAGTGGCCACTGCCCCTTCACAGCAGGAGTCTCTTTGCTGCTTCCCAGTAGTATGTTTTGTATAGAAGGGGACAGCTATAAATCAACAGTTGTCCTTGTAGCCAGATGTGCTACCATCACAGACCTACTAGCAACTGGGAAATCAATGACAAATACTGCAGTCCTTACTCTCCTGCATGTACTGTACTCTATGTATCTGCTTACATACTGTACTCCTTGGCATACTTTCGTATGTAAACAAGTCTATTTCCTATAGTAAAATGACTAATTATACCTTTTCTTGTGCATTGCTAGAATATAAAGTTTCTTACATGTGTTAATGTAAGGATCCTGTGCTAAACTGGGAGGTATCACCATGCAGCGCCTGTGCTATTGGTGTATATGGTAGCACGTGCCGTGAAGAGAAAACTATGCAGAGCAACTAAATATTCACCAATAAAAGCCCTCGCTACAATTGCATAAAGTTTTTCATAGACAGAAATCTGACCTATAGCAGCAATACATCAGTGCAAAGCAAATACCTTTCACCGGCTGACCATGGCGGGAGCAGTGTACACAGCACCTTCGATTTTCACTCATGTGCCTGGCTTTACTTGGAAATCTCACATTCAGCACTGATGAATTTCCATGTATACCAAGTAAATAACATTAGCAAAAGTACGTACTTGCATATATGTAGTCTGCTAGAATGTCAGATACATATTTCATGTTCAAACTGGGAATAGTAATAAAATATGCAGAAAAAAGATTAAACCTCATCCAAAAAATTAAACCCCCTTTGTGTCACTAGGAGACACTAGGCTGACTCCAGCAAGCCCTCTTTGCAGGAATCCAGGACCATACCTCACCAGAGCTCCTTCAGAGAAAGGCTTCCAACACTGAGCAAGTGGCTGGTGGGTTTACAAACTACAGCCTCTTGATGTGAATGAAAAACGTGACTTTACACCAGTGAAGAATATGACCTCCTCTCTGTCCCACGTGTTTCTCCCTCCCTCTCCTCCAGAGCTGAACCCCGCAAGCAGGCTGGAGTAACTGCGGCAGGTAATTATGAGTTATTATTGTTGCATTATAGCGAGTAGCTATTCAGTAAATTAGTACGTGATATTACCTAAACCTATTCATTTGAAAAATACAAGAATCAGCCTCAAAGTAGCAATTAACAAATTATTCCTAAACAGGTGTCACTTAAAGAGTAAGTCAGGCTATCATTTTTCTATAATTCACCAGTAAAACGCTGACTTTTTCTATACAGTAAATGCAATTTAAGCAGACGGTATGCTCTCAAAAGGCACGAGACCTATACTTAAATAAATCAATGTTGTTGGATGTGAAGCCTTACACTGATAGTCAGCAGAATTTGTGGAGCATCTCTTTAAGATTTAGGAATGATTTACTACTATACTGAGAGAACAAGCCCAAGATGTAAATCTTGCTGATTAAAATCCATGCGCTCCTGGGGAAAAAACCAGAGCTTTTGTTTGTCTATTCAAAATAATCACTGACACCTATGATGCTCTGTTTTTTTTAGACAGTAGCATACTGTCACAAAAATATTAGGATCCCTGTTAACGTGTACAAGTGTTTTTAATGCCCCATGGCAGAAACACATTAATTCATTGCCTTTTAATCTTGATCTTGCAAACACTCTGTTCTCTGGGTAGCAATCCCGCTCTTCAGAGAGATTTATATACGTCTGACTTCGAGCCCCTTGAGTAATTATTGCATGCTTGCATATATGAAACAAACTGACAGATTAAAGATTTTGCTTTAGAGCAAAAGTTGCTGCAGAAAGTAAGGACGGAATGGATGTCAAGTTTACATGGGAGAAGAACGCTCCAAGTTCTTAAAATTAACGCAACAGCTCTCTTCACAAGACACATTTTGCTGGGTTGTTTGGGGTTTTTGCGGATTTTTTAAGAGAGCTTTTTCATAGCAGGTAACATTCGCCTCTGAAAGAGCCTTGATCGATTTTTGGGCGCGGGCTGGCAGCAGCCTCTGCTGGCGAATCCACGCAGGGAGACAGCCCAGCCCGACAGCACGGACACGGGCAAGGAGCTGCGCTCCCCACCCACTGACAACTTTGACGGTGTTGAACGCCAAGTCGGGCTATGTGAACCATAGCTGAGCATCTTTGTGTCTGGGGGGGAAGTTACCCAGCAGTAAGTACTGGCAAAAGCATGATCTTTTTCCCTTCTGACTATTTAAAAAAGAAACACAAGAAGTTCCTCTAGGTTTTCATACTTCATCTAAAGAAACCTGCAAAAGGTAACTAAAAACTATATTTAGTGATGTGAAGTGCAGGCAGATATGCATAGCCTGAAGTCACTGTTAAAAAGCCTAGATAGCAAAGACAACAAACCCGGACTGGACAGACTGCAACAATTACAGCACAGACTTTTTTTTTTTTTTTTTTTTTTTTTTTTTTTACACACAAACCACATAACTGAGAAGAAAAGCCCTCACACAGATGAGAAGATGCACTCATATTGGTTAGAGCCCCCCAGAAGTTGCTGGAGAGTAAACCCAATCCCTAACACCAACATACTCACTTGCTGTCTTAATTTGCTGGTAAAAGAGTTGCTGAGTGAAGATCATTTTCCAATTGATGTGATTAGTATAAACAACTGCAGCCTTCATTACCCACTATGTTTTGTTTGTCATGAGAGTATTTTTCCAAGTCTTTGGAAATGCAGAATTTACAAGCATCTTAGAGCGGAGTCCCAGCACAACAGCAGAAACAGCAGCAATCTGATTTAATACCATATCAATTCATTGCTAGAGTTTTTTATCCAGCCAGCACAGGAGAATCACCTAACCTGAACCATTTATTCTATAAGAAATCATAATCACTACACGACCTGGTAAAAAGAACATTAAAAAAAAAAACTACAAGCATTTAATCATCTTGAAAGTAGATTTGTTCTAATAGGCAAAAAGTTAAAGTATAAACAGCAGTATTATATTGTAAACAGTGTAACAATGTTTACAGCCAGAAAAGAACTTGTCTTTTGACATAAAACACCTTCACTGACTTACAGATTCTTCTGAACTAGCATTTCCCCTTTGCTTTGAAATTAAAGCCAATGTTGCTTTGGAGTCTTCTGTAAAGATAAGGAGCCTTACCTTATCTTATGGCAAATGAACTTTATCCTGGAGATGTGGGAGGGGCTGAGAACATCACCGATTGGGAAATGCTACATTTCCTGGCTTTCACCCCTCTTCCAATTCACCTGGGGCTGTTTCCTCCACATTTTTTTCAGCAGCCTTAAGAGACTGCGCAAAGGAGGCCACCAGAAGATGTTGCTCTAGAGGCATAGAGCTTCTCTTCTTGTGAGCGTGGCCTGCCAGAAAGGAAAATCCCATCTTCCAAACTGGGTCCAACTCATGGGGAAAGAACATTGACCCACCTACCACCACCGAATACCTCCAGAAACCTGCAAATGCCCCTTCTGCTCCGCTAAGCCAGTGCTTCCTGTTAGAAACACTGTAGCACACCATGTTTAGACATACTTTTGGTGACCCTAGATTTGGGGGAATTCCCTGATAGACGTGCCACAGCTTGTGCACAGGCAGGGAGCCCAGGTGGACCACTTACCCAGAACATTGCAGGAAAAGGCAGGGCAGGGGACTTGCCTTCCCCTTATCCAGCAGGCACCTGCAAAGGGAGGACAGATGCAACCCCCTCGGCAGGAGTCTAATGAGCGGCAAGAGCTAACGCAGCCCAAACTCTTCATGAAGTGCCTCAGCTCCCAGCAGGTCCCAGGTTTCTGCTCCCCCTGATGCAAACGGAGCACGGGGGCAACCACCACTTGAAAAAAAAAAAAAAACCCACACCCAGGGTGACAAGCAAGCTTCCAGCTAGGCCAAGCAGACCTCTCCCGTCCAAGTTTGAAGCAAAACTTACAATGAAAGCAAAGATTTTGGACAGAAAGCCCTGTGGCTGCTTCTTTTTTTGACCTTTTCATAGGTGCATGTGGAAGGGAGGCAGTGAGCTGCGAGTTTCTCAACTGCTAACAGATTTGTAGCTGCAATTTCATCTGCAAAAAGTTCACCGTCAGACAGGTACCTCATAGAAAATCTAAAATGCATTTAAATTGAACTGAATTCTCCCAACCAGGCTATGCACAAAAGTTAACAGTCAAGGGAATTCATCTTCTTGGTCACCACACCCACAAGGATTCATCAGGCCTTTTCCTTTTTTGATTTTGGGTTTGGTATGGTTTGGTTTTGGTTTGGTTTTTTTTTTTAACTCCCCTAAACGTCTTTGACCCTTACCTACCACTCCAAGTACTCACTCTCTCTGTGTGTACAGCTTCACAGTCTTCTACACTTGATAAGGGGTTTGGTAGTTCAGTGGAGAGCTAAGGGGTTTGGTAGTTCAGTGGAGAGACTTTCCAGCCACCAGACTGGGGGCCGGACACAAAGCCGGGTGCCACCTAAAACTTGGCTATGGGAAGTGCCAAGCAGGAGTTTGGTTTTAAGTGATAGTTTGCCCATCGTGCAGAGTCTTCCGTCTCATCTGAAGCAAACTGTAAAATCCATGCAAACCTGCCTTATGGCATTAATGCAAAAAGAATGGGACCTAGACTGTTTCTAATGCTGCTAATATCTGAAAATCTTGAGTAAAAGGAAGCATGAAAGCAGATATGAAGAGAAAGAGGCAGAATCACCTTTTTTTCTCCCACATTACATGCTCTGCTTTTTTTTTTTTTTTTTTTTTTTTTGCAGTTATACGTGGAATTCCCCTTAAAGTCAGTGCAAGGTTTTACACCGATAAGCAGTAGGGCTTTTGTAGCTGGTTGGAGGGAAAACAAAGCCAAACAAATAAAGAAGCACATATACAAGCTTCTCTGACAGAATGTAAATCCAATGTTATTCATCAGCTGTGAGTTATCATATCATAGTCAAAGCAGGGTAGAGAGAGGAAAGCAATTCCTTTCTGTCCTGGTAGCACCTTACTTCGGTGGCTGGAATTTAAAATGCACAAAATCCTAATACTAGGATTGGCATACTAAATTTGTATTAAGACTTAGGTTTACTGTAAAAGGCCAACAGTTTCTAGCAGGGATGGATTCCACCTGCGGAGGCTGACTTCATGGCTTTTTTCAGAGCCTCCACAAAACCCAAAGGCTTTGAGAAAGAAGCAGATTTCACCCCGCTGTTGGCTAGCCCGACCCTGGCTCTACCCACCTCCTGCCTCCAAAGCCCCCACTGGAGAGTATTCATCTTTCTCACTCCAAAAAACAGACCAGAAAACTGGCTCCCAGCTCTTCTACCGCTCTATTAGTAAGGAGTTGTTTATCCCTCTCCTGCCCTGCCACGCTGGAGCATCCAGATACCTTACAACCTTTTGGTCTTGTTCTCTAGGGCTCAGTCTCAAAGAAGCATTCTGCAAACACTTACTCATCCGAGCAAGGACAGAGCCCTTACTTTGCCCACAGCATACAGCTTTCAATTTTAAATCTTAAGCTGAAGGCCAATTCACTTGGTAAAGTACTAAATGTCCAGCTACAAAGACTTTGAATCAAAGGGGGAGATGCAATTAAAAAATAATAAAAGATAAAATTAAACACACACACACACACCCCAAAAAAAAAGAAAAATCAAAAAAGGACTTGTCTGCACGCTGAAAAATAAAGAGTGAGTTTGGCAAAAAGGAATATGCTAAGACACTCCTACATGTAAATTTTTAGCGAATGAATTTTTGGGAGGTTGCTGACACGGGAAACAAACAGAACATCAGGAATCATAACACGCCAAGGAAACCTCTTTCTCATCTTGCAGAAAGTTGTTTTGCCTTAGCAGTATATATTTTAACCTCTGTGTGACCATACTGAAAAAAAAAAAGCATTACTTCTAATTTTTTGTTTTCTTGTTTGAAGCAAAAATAAGTAATACACATTTCACATTTACCCCCTGCTCTGCCTATATACCTTTAGATAGTCTCAAGACAGTTATCATGCCTAATTTCTGCGAAGGGCTCAGCCCCAGCTGCCTATGCCATGCACATTTGGTAGTCATGGAGCAATTGGTTCCCATTAGGTAAATCAAATTTAAATTCTATTCCAAGACAGACCACTTCAGTCATGGCTGCATGCGGTTAATTGATAGACTCTGGACAGAAAGTGAAAGATATGTCAGCAACAGGTTAGTCTAGTTTTCAGTGTTTGGGGATAATAGGAAAAATCCTTATAATTCGTTGTTAAGCCTCAGATAGTGTTTTTTCTTTCCTCTGTAATATAGCTATTTGCATCTGAAAGGTATGCCAGCAGTTTTTGTAGGTTCTACATATACAGAAATAGCAAAGGAGCAAGCTGTGGTAAGTAACGGACAGAACCAGGCTAAAAAATCATCGTCCTTCATTGACAAAACTCCAGACTGAGTTATTTCAAAGTCCCCTTGAAAGATTTTTCATTCATTTTTAGAGGATGCATGCAGATAAATTTACTAGACTTTTTTTTTTTAAAATTGCATTTTAGATATCTCTGGGATCTGTCTAAAGTGTCCTGTACAATTTCTCAGCTTTTTAATTAATTTGGGAGAAAACAGATTTTGTCTAATTTCTAAGGTTTTGTATGCCCGCCAAAAGAATCTTGTAGTTACTCTTTTGACAAAATGAGATTTTGCTATCTGTTTTTTTCAAATCAGAAAGAGGTAGCTTTTGCATCATAATCTGGTTAAAGAAATAGACAACACCAACTCTCATTTAGAAGATCCTGAACTCTTGACAGGAAGGGTAACCAAATTATCAATTCAATTCTTGCAGCAGCAAAAGTCATTAGCATTGGTCATGAAGCTCAATTAAATGGATCATACAAAAACTAACAGCCTGAAATCCTGTTACACTCAAAGCTGACAGCAAAAATCTCACAGATTCCAGTGGGTGCATGGGTAGGCTATGACCTTGACAGAGAAACAACCTGCAGCTTCGTAATGCACATAGCAAGCACTTTCCCAGGGACGTATGTTACCTACATATGATCATATCCAGTCATAAATGTATTTTCTTTACGCTGTAGAGGAGGTTTCTGAACCAATTCACAGACGGTGCTGCCAGAAGAGATGGACAAGCCACCAAGAGACTCTACAGCAGTCTTCTAATAATGCTTGCCTTTTACAGAGCCTGACCTCTTTTCACCTTGTTAAAAGCAGTAAGTAGTAAGTAATAGATCTTGTCAAAGGTTACTCTGTAGAATAACCTCTGGAGATATTAGATAGAGGTGTCCAGAGAAATACCACAAAAAGGTGCTGACAAGGAAACCAAGGGGATTATGATTAGGAAGTGTGAATAAGCTAAGGTTTCAAACATAGTCAGATTCTGGTTAGAAACGCCGAAGTACAGGAAGGAAATGTTCTACATACCATCGAGCCACCAAAAAGCACACTTGAAAAGACAAGTTAGAGAGCCATCACATGGAGATTAAAAGACTCCACATGATTTAAGAAAAGCTGCAAGAAATGCAATTCCACACTTGAGTAAGAATTTCTTCCCCTCAAAACCCAGTATGTCTCATGATAAAAATTGAGTAACTAATTTGCTCAAAGGCAAACAAAGAGTCTGTACCTATAAAACGCTAATTGTTTCTTCAGCTTCCCCTTAATCCATTTTTGAATATTCAAATTAATCTAACCTGGTATCAGAATTTCCACCAGATAATTCCCAATAATAGGTTTCCATTTAAGACATCCACATTTCCCCTAGAGAAGAAATAGACGAAAAAAGACCCTAAAAACCTAAGCCAGTAGCATAACCAAGAAAGACTATTACTCCATTTACTCCAGTTTCTGAATTTAACAATTATGCAATGATTTAATTGAAAAAAAATCCAAGATATTTCTAATGGTGTTCTTAGAGGACAGCCTCTACTAAATTTATTCTCAGTGAAGTTGCCGTACAAAGACTTGATTTCTTTCAGCCAATTCTTTCTGACCCCATCAGTTGATGAAGCCAATTTTGCACTGCCCTCCAGGGAAGGCAGTCATCTTCTCTGCCCCAGTCAGATCAAACCAGGTCAGACCAAGCCTTAGGAAATATTTGGGAGATCTGGCACTTCTGCCAACAAAACCCAGCCATTTGAAGTTCTCAACCAACACAGCTTTTCGGCAGCTCACCCCGTCTCATATGTGCAACATTATATTGTGCAGACAAGAAAGGTAAAGAAACTCGAGTCCCCTAAACAGAGAACAGACAAATAAAGAGAGATAAACATAAAAATGTTTGCATCAACCTGAACGGCCTTATTCAGCACCAAAAAAAAAAAAAAAAAATTAATCGCTGAATGATTTAGTGCCTTGTGTCTTCCTTAATATAAGTCAACTTTCAAAGGAGATGTATCTCATTTTGAAAAAATGTTGAAATCGAGTATTTTGACTTTTTCGCATATTTTCCTCCCCTTTCATTTTGGCTGAAGCTAGTCACAGAATTTGATCTGCAACTGTGCACACTTTCAGGCCTCTTCATTTTTCAGTGAACTTCTCATGAAAGACTTCAGTGAGCATGGTGGGGCCGGGGCGGGGGGGGGGGTGTCCTCAAAAAAAGTCACCAGCCTGGCTGCGGAGGACAGACCAACTCCCCTCCAAAGCCACTGCTCAGAGGACGCCCACCTTAACCCCTGGCAACTGCTACTTGATTTAACAAAGGATCAGATGGGGCTGCAGAGAAACCCTGTGGCCCAACTGTCTTCTCTGCACAACGGCAAGGAAATCCCCTCTGAGCTAAATATGGGGCTTGGCAAGAGAGAAGAGGCTCTGTCAGGACCTTGCCATTTTAGAGGCCATCTTGCATGCACCATACTTGAGAGGACAAACGGCTCAAAGCAGAGTTGGTCGTTAGATGGAGAAATAACCAGCATTTTAATGTGGGCGCCAGAAGGATGACACTTTTTTAGCATGTATTTTGAAGATGGCTATTAGGAAGGCACTGGGTATATGAGGGACATGCTATTCATGGAATTATAAAAGACTAAAAAAGTACTGCTTTCTGCATTTTCATTTCACATTTAACAAAGGCCTGTTATTTCCATAGCACCGAGTATTTGCTTTTGCCTTTTCCTCCCCCAGCATGAAGCTACAAAGCTTATTGCTGTGTATCATTTACTACATACACAAGAGTCTCTCCATACAAACCAGTTTGCCTGACTGCAGCCTTGGTTTTGCTCTTCAAATTCTGCAACGTCAGAACCACAACCAATCGATATTTTACAAAATGCATTCTCCATGTGATACCTGCCCATTTCAGGTGCTGCATAGCACTAAAACCTCTGCAAACGTAGACATGGGCATTCTCCTGTCATAGACCAGCACTGGAGCCAAGTAAGAGATTTGCTTGAAAACTTTCTTGGGTTTTCTGAAGTCATTTGAACCCTGGTGGCTAGCAATTTTATTAGTGGCAAAAAGCATAAGGTGGCTTCCACTGCCACGTTTGCACCCGCCCATGCAGTGTGTGCTCCCACAGAGTGCAACGTGGCCACACTGCTCAGCAGCACTCTCAACACCGCATCTTCCCCTGTTTAAAGAAAGAAGGGTGTTTCCCCAAAAAATAGAGATACAGCAAGGACCTCATCGTATGCAGCATGCCAAACCAACACTTTGCTGCAAGGCATCCTCAGTACATTTAAGCTGTCTGAAACCAACGTAACAAATTCATTTTTTTTTAAAAAAAATAAAAATCTATTTCCATACTAGCTTGATAAGACAGTCATCATCATATCACTTATTGTCCTCATTATAAATTAATTTAGATTAATTACAATGCTCAAAATATTTTTCTTAAGCTTATTCTGTCTCTAAAAACTTTCAGTCTGCTGAAAAGCATTTGGCTGACAGTGCACTGACTAAAAACTCTGCAATGAAAACTGGAAGACTGACAGCCTAGAAATAGGCTGTCCTAATATTTTGGAATAGCAGCTTTTTGGCAAGAAAAATTGCATAGAATCAGACATCACGCGAGGGAGAAAATACAAGTCGTAGCATCCTAACTGCTACAGAGGGAGCAATGTTTTCCAAGTGTTTCCTTGCGTATCCTGCAAACTCCACTCAATTTAGATAATCCAGTAAGAGGTACAAGCGTAAGGCCACAGTACAGCAGTAAAATAAACTATCTGGAACCCCTAAATTTTAGGGTATTATTAAGTTGATTGACTCATCTGGGATTCATTGACTTTAACTATTTATGTTAAAAAGAACCCATCGTAATTTTTCACTGAGGAACAAAAAAAAATGGGCGGGTGGCATACACATCATTTAATAGCTTATTTTTCACAGCACCTATTTCACCACACACAACTGCATTCATTACTCCCAAAGCTTTTTAATTTAACACTGGGGAATATAAAATAATTCTTCATAACGTTAAAGATCACTTTCAATAGAATAAAATAGCAAGCTGTGTCCTTACTTTATATAATGTAACACAGGCCAGAAATGTTTTTCTCCGAAGCAGAATTTTTGTACCGTTAAGGTATGTGCAGAATATCAGCTCTTATCATTGCTCATCATGTTGAAGGACTCCTTGAAGGCTACAGAATTGGAGCACGTACTTTTTTAGCTCTCCATTGAAGAGATGGAGGGTATCTCGGTCTTTAACAAAGAGAACTTTTCTCCCAAGAACTTGCTAGAAGTTTGAATTAATGAGGAATTAAGTTTCATCCCAGCAGTTTTACTAAACTTTTGAGAAAGAGGACACAATGCCACTAGTCCCAGGGTGTCCTCAACACCCATTGACTTCAATGGGGATTGAGACAGGTCCTCCTTTTCGTTGACACAGCACCTTGCAGAATTAGATCCAGTCCCCTTCCCCTCCTCCTAAGAATGTAAATTTTTCCCACTAGCTGCCTGATTTTTATTTTGCTTTGACCAGAGATTAAATTAATGTGGATGTCTTGGTGCTGACAACCCCCCTGTCAAATTATATAGTGACTTCTCATGCTAAAACTTGTTTGTTTTCACACCATCACCACTGATGATCTCAGCACAGCAGCACTCCGAGAATAATGGTTTAGTCAAACGCAAAGCCAGCAGAAGGAACATAAGACAATGTGTGCTTATATAGGGCCTACATAAATAGTGCTTTTTTAAAATGTTTGGCAATGAAATAATAGTTGTGGGGTTGTTTCATTTTTTTTTTTTTTTTATAAATTAACCTCTGGATTGTTAAGGATCCAGAGAACCCTTCCACACCAGGGCCAGTTATAAGGCCTAAAACTTTTTGTTACATCCTCCTGCAAAAGATTATATGCGGGAGTCGCCCATTGTGTGCCATTAATAAAAAACTGTGGGCCATACCCTCACTCCACACAGTTTCAGGGAAGTCAATGGATTTAAACAATTTCAAAAGTTACAGAGCTGACCCCACATATCCTGGGTCAAATTAAGAAAATTGGAAGCAAGTGTACATGATTAGGGCTGGGGGAGGCAGGAGTTGTACACTGGACACTGTCTATTTAACACTCTCCACGATGTTTTTCTTACCCAAAACTCCCTGTTGATTGCTGTATTAAAAAAAAAAAAAAAAAAAAATCAGAGTAGCTCAGGCAGTGACAAGATTTTTCCCAATTTCCTAAGACTTTGTCTGCTCTCACTTGCCAGTCAGCCTGGTAACTGTACAGGATGCTCAGGTGGCTTGGGCCTTGCTTTCCAGTGCTGTGAACAAACGCTTCAGTTTATTAAAACTGCAGGGCTACGCTGCCTTCCCACTTCTTTCCCCCTCCATCTCTCTTTTTTTGTTTTTGTTGTTTTTTTCCAAAAATGAAAAAAAAAAAAGAAAACCAAAAGACAAAACTCCACAAATAAAACATAACTGCAGTCTAAGGCGTTACTCCCAATTCACAACAGTATTGTTGAGAGTGCAAAGGCACATCGCATTTAGGAGCAGAATTAGATCCTGCCACATTTAACTGAAAATCGTGGTGGGCTTTTCGTCTACATCGTGCAAGCCTGAGGCCAGAGTGGTGACTGTCACAGCCAAAGAGACACAGACAGATAGATGATGGAGAGTGCAGACTGCGCACCCACACATAAAGCGCGTGAGAGGAAGGAGAGTGCACGGAAGGAATATTAATTGAGCACAAAATAAGTATTCTCAATATCCCCCTGCCCCCTTAAAAAGTAGGCACAAGATGAGGAGAGCTACAAACATGTTCATCTTGGGGAAAGAGCCGTCCTTAACGTGACATGTCAGGCTATTACTTTAATAATGGGATTTGCACAGCACACAACCGATAGGCTACGCTCAGAATAGACCCCATGAATCTAATTTTCTCCTCAATGAGTGTTATTGCCGTCAGTAACTCCACAGATTTCAATAGAGTTGCTCCAGATTTGTATCGGGGTGAGTGGAGAATTAGGCTGTACTATGATATTTTTTAAATCCACAAGAATGTAATTCTCCTTACCCAGTCATAAAACCCATGGCTCTTTTGATCTTTTGTACTTTCATAGAAGTTATTTTTAAATCAAAATAGTTAAATTACTGCTTTCTCTCACTTTTTGTGATAAACCAGCAATTACTCAAATTTAATCTGTTTTCATGCTTAAGTCCATACGCTGCTTTATTAGTGCTGAAGAATGAAAGAGCAGTACGGGAATTGTAGAAAATGGTTTAGTTTTTACATCATTCATTTTTTCCCCCACTGTCTTTTTAAAATACTTTTCCATTGCACAGCCAGTAAAAGAAACTTACACTGACCTTATTAAATAACAGGTATAAGATGACCTTTAAGTGCTACACAGATACACTTAAGGATATGAAAGTGAGGAAAGAAGGAAAATTCCTTAACTTGTTTTTAACTACAGAATCTCTTCCCTCATTTTGTGCACTCTCTCAGAAATGATGGAAGTCTCTGCAGATGTTGATCCTAGTCTCTTCAACCTTAAAAAAAAAAAAATTGCAAATGCCCCTCCCCCCCATCACCAGCAAAAGGAGCTTTTTTATTTTTTAAGTCACAAAAAAGGAAGTCGATGTGGTGGTTGAAATCCTCACAAACCCTTAACAAGGAGTTGTTCTTCCCAAAACATTCACTTGGTAATGAAGTTGAACAGTGGGTAGTAAAAGATATTCCCGAGCAAAGTAATTGATTATCTTTTTTCCTACTTCATTGCTCAGCTTTTAGTTTCTTCAAGTTTTATTTTACTACCATTACATGAAAATAAGTTTCCTATATGTGAGGTACCGGCATGCCCAAATTTCTAATACAGACAGTGCTCGTTTCTGGGCAAGCACAATTCTAGGCTCTTTGCCGTCACACACTCAGGTCACCTTTGGAGTTCCTGCTGGGCTCCTAAAAATATTTAGTGACAAACTCATTGACTGACCTGACCAGAACCAAAAGCAGGCCCAGATTTAACCAACCGGCTAAAACTAAGTCAGAGTAGTACCTATGGAGGGATGATTTCCTATTCACAGTTCAAAGCTCCTCACCTAGCAACTGACTATTGCTGTTGAATATAAGTTTTTTTAAAAGTTAAACGAGAGGCATATTTGGAGTGGGAATAATGGTAAACTAGTTCACACATGACTGAATTACTGGCAGTTGGTTTGCAGCATCAATGCACCACCGAGTGACCTACTCATATCATCATCCATATCTTGGAGCGCTCCGCTGCTTACTTCGACAGAGTACTACCCTACAGGTAATTACCATACCATCTCAGCAGTCCAGAACTGAAAGATTTAAAGCACAATCAAGAAAAAAATAAAGAGAGAGTGCAATATGGCAACATCTCAATTTAGCGCTTACTCTTGTAGCCGCTCCATACAACGCATCCTAAACACAATCTCAAAGTATGTTTATTGTGCTACAGAGCCCCCTGTGTTGAGCACCACGTATTAACTAGCATTACTTACATTTGGCCAGGAGAAAAATAACTCAGATGTTAAATCTAGGAACTACTGGTCTGGGTTAATTTCCCACATGAGTCAAATTAATTTCTGAGTACTCGCAAACAGCTCAGAAAAAGCTGGCTATGAACAAGGCTGCCTTACATGTAATGAAAGAGTAACTGAAGGCGTAAGCCCACAAAGTAAACAGGTAAAAAGGCAGCTTCCTCTTCTAAATGAGAAAGAGATGAGCCTAATTAAATGCATTTCTCTGTATTAAATTTAGGCAGTGCGTTCAAGGATGACCAGTTTAAGCTCAGTACATCCCTGGACAGAAAACTTCAAAACACAAACATAGTGAGATTGGGACCAAGTGCGTCGCTGCAGGGTGGCACCCAAAGACAAGGCCCTCGGGAAGGCAAGAAATTGAGATGAGAGCCATTTGAGAAAATACTGCAAAGGAGAAAAAGGCGATAGAAACTATTTGTAGAGGTTATGTGAGGTAAAGAGCTGAGCATGAGATCAAACAATACCCAGATCCTAAGTTAGCAGAGGTCTCAGTACCCTAGTTGGGAGTAATGAAAACATTCAAAGCCAAAGAAAAGCAGCATCAGCTCCTGATGCTGGCAAAGGTAATAGAGGATTTGTAGTATTTTCACCCAGTTAAATTCAAATCTCATTCCACCTGCCTTCTTCTAAAGACTCTGGCCTTTTTATCACCTGCTGAGTGGAGCGCTCTGGCCAAGCGGGGCTGCACCCCACACCTTCAAATCACCTTACTTGAAAGGGTGTCACGACAGCAACATGAGCCATCTCAAAGGACGAGATTATTAAAACCAGACACCTAGACAAACACTGCTGATGACAATGTTTCAAGGAATTTATTTTGAAGTTGTGTGAGGGACAGACTTCTTGAACAAATTCTCAAAAAAATATAAGGCGGAAACAAGAACCAAAAGCAAAACATCTTTTAAGCTAAGGAAATTGTCGTAAGCTTTCAATGTTTTACTTTGAAAATCCTACAGCCTTCAGCAAAATCCTTGGAAAAGCTCTTCATGTTTATAAAATAGCATTCGATATCACCACCTAGAAACCTACAAACCAGGGCAACCAAGCCTTTCTAAACTCTCTAAAGACAAATAACAGCTGCATTTCCCATGTGATGGCTAGTAAAAAAATGCTGACTCTCAGTATTTTTAATTACAGAGTAAAATAACACCTTAGTGAAAAATAGTAGAGACATTATTATTTTAAAGTGTTGCCCCTTCAACCTGAGCCATAACAGGAGCAAACGATCAGTGCACAAACCAAGAGAACAGCTCCTTGGATGTAACAAGACCCAAGTGCTTCAACAAGTCTTCCCACCGCACCACCCAAATAATTATTTTATGTATTTTATGTTGCTCTTGTTATGTACACCTGAGAATTTAAATAATTTCTTTGTTTATACATATAACAAAAAAAAAAATTTCCATAACAGCATTTTGTTTTCATATGGCAAGTCTAGAAAAGCTAATTTCTGTACTTACTGCTGTAATATGGCTCATGTTCAAATACAGCATGAGATATTGTCTCAGATGATTGTTTTGTCTGTGTCAGAAAATACTACACCTTAAAAATTGTAAATTAGCATAGAATATAAGTTTTGGTAAGAGGAAAAAGTGTTTTCACAGTTCTTATTCCAAACTGCTGCTTTAAATGTGCGATCAACTTCGATCATTTCTCAAGGCAGAAAAATGCAAAAGCCCCAGGGTTAAAACCCTTAAAAGCCCTAGAGCATTATCATTTGCGGAGCAGAATATAACATTTACCTAGAAGTCAGGGGTTTTTTTTCAGGGGAGAGGGAGAGGACAAATCAACAGAAATGGTTCTGAGATACTGCAAGAGTGGCAACAATGTACCAAGCTGTCTGATCGGCCCTGCCATTAGTACTCACAACTCACAGAATCTCAAAGCATTTTAAATATTTCCACTAGTACTCCTAGGTGTTCATTGCAATGAGAGTTTATACATGAAAGATTAAGACAAATAAGGTATCTTAATTACATATGTCTACCTACTCGTTTGGTTAGGCTGAGATAACCTAGCCACAGCAAAAGAATCACCTGGACCTATGAAGCAGAACTGAAAGACCTGTTGCTTTATACATGTATCCGTGTTTCCAGCAACTGCATCTTCGGAGTAGAGTTTTCCTGTAACAAGTTACACGAAAAATCAGTATCCGTGGGCCTTGAGAAAAATTACCATTTTGTTCCAATAATAAATCATATGGTCCATTAAAAATAAAAAAATGCTTTATGTAGAAACAGTTTTGCTCTTCTTTTATTGCAAAATCTTGTCCAGAAATAATTTGCTAATTATAAAGGGTTCATAGGAAAGATGGTCACTGGAATTAAAATTAAGCATGAAAGACGGCTAATAATACAGAAACATGGGTACAAGTCCTCAAAGCAACAGGTTTATAGAAAACCCAGAAAGTTATCTAACAGCAGAAATTAGAGACACGGGACAACAAGCATCAGAGGAAAAGTCTTGATTTCATAAATTGTTTTAAAAGCAACAACAACCTTGCACGAACTCTTCTAATATTTCAGATCCTCATGCCTTAATTAGGGGCACAGAGGTAGGTTTTTAAAGGGGGCCAGAAGCAGACAAGTTAATAACCAAGTTTCAAATCATTCTGCAAGACTTACTGAGCTCGCAGAGATTCTGCCCACACAAAGCTGAAGGGTTTAGTATGTAAAAGCTGCCTTCTGAAGGCACTGTGAGATTGCCGCTCTCTTATCAACTCCAGAGTGAACTCCAGCTCTCACTGAAACAATCTTTTACAGAAGACTCCTCTGCAGCACACAGGGTAAATGGAAGCCATATGCAGCATATTTCAGGTTCTCGAAGTGAGAAAACTGAACAGCAAATTAAAAAGGACCTATTACACTTTATCTGTGAAAGTCATTCTGATAAATGGTGATACAAATAAAATGACAGGTACAATCTCGCTTCCGTCTTTCCGTTTAATCTATATACATGGTTTGCTTCCCTTTACATTCCCTGGGTTAAATTAGCAGAAGCAGAGTTCGATAAATTGAAGCTGAACTACTAATTGATATTTTGGTGAGGGGGAAAGGGTTCTGATTGTTCTAAAAGTGTAAAGTTTTTAAAATACTGCACATTTAACTGCTGGAAGAGTGCCATCCAATCTTGAAGAGTGGCAGACAGAGCTTACTGCCTTTTTTATACGCTATTGCAAAACTTTTTTGATTTTAAGGATTAGTCTGACTACTCCTAACAGCCTCCAATTAAAGATGTAACAATAGGAGACTACAGCAGTCTCTTTTTCATGCCATAAATTCATTATTTCTCTTCCCTGCTTCACTCAAGGTTTTCATTTAAAGTTTTGCAACTTTCATGATCTCCACAGATGCAAACAAACATAAATCCCCTGTAAGCTAACGGGACAGCAGAAACATCCCCAAGCCTACGGACAGCTGTAGATACCAGTTGTTCACAATGCTAAGATGACGAAGAGTAATGAGAAATCCCTGGTTAGTTATCATAAAAACAGACTCCTTACCATTTTCTGTAGAGTACAGTCAGGTCCAAGTTGTTTTGTTCAACCACCACGCCAACTGTTCTTTCTTTTTAGGGACTCTTTTTAAAAAAACACCTCACTTTGCTAGTGATAGCTGGGGGAAAAAAACTCCCAGGAGCTTTTAGGCTTTGGTAATTAAAGCCATCAGACCTGTACCTCATTAAAGCAGGATAGAACAGTTCAATCAAGAGTTACGTCCCAGGTTGTAGCGATTTGCCCCTCTCTCATTCTCTCCTTCTTTCTATCGCTCACCGTTTCTTTCAGTAAATGAGACTAATTTTTCCAGTAGCCTTTAACTCACTAGATTAGCGGACGTGGAAAAAGTGACTACAAACTCGTAGCACTGTCAAGCCTCCAACCCAGCACAGAATCAACTTTGTTGTAAGCGTTGAAGGACACCTAGCAAGCTGCTACTTGCTAAGTTCATAACCCAGGACTATATACTCACAAAGAACAGGACTGCGCCATCTAGTCAGCTGCCAGCAGGCTCTGCTCTGCCTGAGCGTTGGGAACGTTCAGTTTCTTAAAGATTCAATTGTTTGGTTTGGGTGGGTTTTGTTGGTTTTTTTTTTTTAATAAAATATCACTACTGAGATAATCCACATCTAGTGGATATGGGAAAATGTAGGCTATAATAGCGCAGGGAACTTCTACATCTATCTTTGATTTACAAGATAAAAGCAACTTTTAAATTAAAGAGCCTTTCTGCTAATAGAGCTTATTATGCCAGAGACAGGAATGATTTTCCTAGAAAGTTGTCCCTGTGTGCATGCCTATTATCTTTGCTTTTCCCCTTCCACTAATGAGCATTTATCTAAAGAGCCTGTTAATCCTCTGATGTGTGCTTCTGGTCAGAGGTAACAGTTTGAATAAAACCACTAATCACTTATCACTAATCACTGATCATTAATCACACTTTTCCCTAGTGCTTTGCGACCTGTACAGCTCCCCTTAGGATTAAGGAGTCACAAATAAGGATTTTAGCCATTTTTTTTTCTATAAAGAATTTCAAGCTTTTGAGACCGACAACCTCATTCGCCACATGAAAGTTACAAAATACCAAGCAGGGACTTTCACCACTGTACGCTTTTCTACCGAAAATAAACCATACCCTTACGAAAACGCTCCTCCTTCAGCAAAATCCCCCCCAAATTACACTACATTTTTGCATTCAGCTCTCACCTTCCACCTCTCAATTTTCTTTTGCTCCGGTTTCTGGATTATTTCTGCGCGACAGTTTCCTACAAGAAAGTTTTCCTTCACCACTGTGACTTGAGGCACTGCTGCTTGTCCAAATGGCCAGGCAAGGAAAGGCTGGTGCAAGCCAGAGGGTGGGTTATGTCCCTGAAAACTGCACGGTCTGAAGGAAAGCCCAAGCAAGATGCTTCGCAGTAATTACTACGCTTCCGTTCAAGCTTCAGTTTCATCTAGCTACGCACCGTTTCTTACTGATAATATGGAAATCTTCTAATCTTGCTGCTTAAGATCGTTCTGGACTTTAAAAAAAAAAAAAAATTAAATTGGACATTTCTTTTTCCTTCATTCCTACCCCCATCTTTGAACGACCTCTCTCTTTCCGATTGTAAAGCTTGTATTGAGCCCTGGAGATGAAGGATCACTCACCATGCTTGGACATAAATAATAGAGGAGGCAGAGTTTAGCAAGTATTCCCCTTACACTCCTGAAGCTCTTAGCGTCCTGAAAACTTCGCTGGGGAGAGAGAGACCCCTGTAAGAGAGGACAGTGGCGAGGGGGGCGCGGAGCTGGGGAGGGGGGCGATGAGCAGAGCAGCGGGGCTGGGGCGGGGCGTTGCCGGCGCCCCCCCCCCCCCCAAGCGGAGCACGCCCCGCACCGGCCCGCAGCGAGGGGCCGGCCCCGGCCGGGGAAGGGGCCACGCCCGCCGCGCCCACCGCCGGCGGATCCCGGCTCGCTGGGGCGCCCGGGCGCTGCCGCCAAACTTGTCCAGAAGTTTAGGGGTGGCGGGGCGCTGGGGCGGCGGGGAGGCGGCGGGCCGCCGAGCCTCCGGCGCCGCGGGCAGGGCCGCGGCCCCCCGCCGGGCCCCCGGGGGGTGCGCCCCGCCCCGCGGCAGCCGCCCCATCCCATCCCATCCCATCCCGGGAAGCGGCGCGCAGCGACTTCCCAAACTCCCCGAGGTGCGGGCGCAGAGCCCGCCTGCCCCCCAGCCGTGCGCCCCCGGCCCCCCGCTCTGCCCGACCCTTTGCGGGGCGCGGGGGTCGCTCACGCCCCCCCCCCGGCCGCCCGGGGGGCCGGCGGGGCGGAGGGGCGGCGGGGCCCCGCGCCCGGCAGCGGCGGCGGCGCGGCAGGGCTGGCGCTCCCGCCTCCGGAGCAGATGCGGTGGCGGAGGGAAGAGCCCCCGCGGCCGCAGGCTGCCCCTTCCCCAGCCGCTCACCCCGGCGCTGCTGCCCCGCGCCGCGCCGCGCCGTGCGGGGGAGCGCGGGGTGCGCTGCGCGCCGCGCCGGGCGCCTCCGGGGCGCCCCTTTTTGACTTCCGCCCGGCGCGGCGCGGCGGGGACGGGACCGGCAGCGCGGCCGGAGGAACCACGTTGGACTGAGGGACGGTTACAATACGTTCTATTTAGAGAAGCATTACATCACCCTCCGTGACGTCACGTGGGATTCCTGAACTTCTAAATCATTGCGGTCCGTGCCGGGCGGGCGGGGGGGGTGAGGGGGGGGGGGGGAGGGCCGGCCGGGCGCGCGGGGCGGGGGCGTGGCCTGGCATGGCCCCCCTCTCCCGCGGCGGGAGGGGGCGCGCGGCGAGCGGGGACCCGCGCTCCGGCACCCGGGGTCGGTGCAGCCCGGGAGAGGGCTCCGGAGCGGGCCGTGGGTCCGCCCGGCAGGGGAGGGCTTGGGGTTGGGGGGGCTGCCAGCCCCGTCCCCTGTCCCGCCCCCGGGCCAGCAGCTTGGCAAGGCACGGCGGGGCGGTGCTGCGGGCCGGGGGGCGCCGGTCCTCCGGCCGTGCTGGGGAGCTGCCCCCGCTGCCTGGCAGGCGCGGAGCCTCCGCCGAGCGGCGGCCGCTGGGGAGGCCCGCGCTCGGCTGGGACTCGGTCCTGCAGCCCCAAACTCGTTTTTGGGGTTGTGTTTTGTTTTTTGTTTTACCTAGAAAATGGCTAATAACTAACGCAGGGGGCGAGCGGCGGGGAAACCCGCGGCCCGAGGTGCAGCCCTGCGAGGGGGCGGCTCGCCTGCTCAGGGGTGCCCTGGCCGCCACGCGTGGCAGGGCTCGGGTGCCGGGCGGAGCCAGGGGCGCTGTGGCAGCACGGTCATAAAGGGTCTTAACTGACATAACCAGGTATTTCACTGCTTTTTCAACGCTTAACATTCTGCACCTAGTTGGCAGCATGTCCGTAACTAGTTGGGACGATGGCCGGTGACAAGTTTATTATTCCACCCTGTAACTACTTCAGTGCCCCCTTTTCTGGGTTTTCTTCTCTTAAGAATAATTCCTCAGTCTCAGCCTAATGCTCCTCCAGCAGTGCCTCTAGCCCCAAACTATCCACGCTGCAGTTAACCAGTATTCTTATCAAAGGTACGCGTGATGATTAACTGGGTTTAGCTGCTGATTCATGCCAGGAGGTATGACTTAATTTCGATGCTTAGTGTTTTAGCACCTAAGCCTGGGATGACTGGTGAGGAAGCCTCAGTGTTTTGAGGCAGGGTCTTAGAATCTGCAACGTATCGCTTGGTTTGGTTTTTGTCTAATACTCAACGGAGGAGAGAGTAATAAAACATGTACCACCAAAATCAGGAAATGCTTTATAAATGGCAATAATACCACACTTTGCTCCCAATAATACCATTCTTTCACGGGCTTATATAAGGCTATCTAATAGTCGTCCTCCGCTTTTAACAATTCACTGGCACTTTATGCAGGATTTAAAGCAGATAGAAGCGGATCCTATCAGTGACTGATGATAGGTTTTGAACTCATTTAACTTCTTAGGATAAGGCTCAATGATGCTGTCACTGTAAGCCTTCGTTTTGTCAGGTATTATCCTTGGAAATTGCATACCGAGTGCAAAGTGCCTTACCTCTAAACGTCCTGAAATTATAAACTACAGAGATGACTAAACTAATAAATGCAGTTACTTCTGTCACACAGGAAGGGTTTTAACATATAGAAACACTGCAGTTATTTAAGGCCATGACAAAAAGATTTAAGTGCGGGAAGCAGCTCTGCATCTCTCATTGAGATTTCATCACACAATTTATGTACTCACACTTTTTACAGACGCACAGCCGGGACTGTGGCTGATCGATGGGTTTTCCTGGGGTAGGCTCAGTGGTTTTTTTCTCCAGGTTTCTCAGCGAGACCAAACTGGAACTGGCAACGGAGAATTCAGATGCCAGTCAGGGATTGCAGGGCCCATATCCCCCAGGTACCTGTGTATTAAGAACCAGTCATGGTGAATTTGACACAGATAGAAGCAAACAAAATGCGAGGTGAGGTATTGGCCATAGTTTTATGTTATGAGTCTAGTGGTGATGCTTTCTTACAAATGATATGGTAGACTTTGTGTGACTTGTACACAGATTATTGTGAATAAATAACTGGACCCACTTCAGGTGTGCACTGTGCTTTAATTTAATAAACTTTGTTTAAAGTTCCTGACTTGAATATTCTGCATGTCCTTCTGCCCTGTGCAGAGTGTCGTGCAAAGAGACATCTTAAAACCAAGATGAACGAGACCGCCACATTAGTCAGATCAGTAACTTTACACGCCACGTACCTCTTTGGACAGATCTCCACCACTTGAAGAGACGGGCAGCTTGCAGCGGTGGTTTGTGTGTGTCTGCCACTGGGCGGGTGGTGACAAATGCTTTGATGGGTGGTTACATTGGTTTTCGCTGACAGCAGAGCAGAGAGATTCTGGATTCCTGAAATGAGTCTTGAGTCCCGAGGGAAGATTCTTGACTTTTGAAATGAGCTGTAGTCCTGGCGGGGAATGAGTACAGAATAAAGTCAACGGTTCCTCTCGGGTTTAAATCTGCTGCAGCGTGTGTCGCATATCGTTGCTTTCCCCCGTGCCCAACTTCTGCTTCACTTGTCACCCACAGCTCCTCTTGCTCTCCTCCCTCTTCCAACTCTTTCCTTGCCTATTTCTGTTTTCCTCTTGCCTCTTACCAACCCTCTCTCCATCCTAAGGCAACTACTCTGGTCTCTGAATGGGGATGTGAAAAGGAGCACTGAAAGATGCAGCCTTGTTTTGTCCTACGTTCCCTTTGGTGCTTGGTTGCTGAGCAGCTCACAGAGGAGAAAATGTGCCAATCCTCCAGGCTGAGGACACCAACCAGAGAAGGGCCACTGAGAAAACGTAACTGCTGAGTTCCTTCTTGATGCAAACTGCAGGGTGATGATAGGACAGGAGGAACTCCCCTGCCAGCTGAGCTGATGTCTGCTTGTGTGTTGTTGCTGGGAAGAACAACTCTTTCATATGAACTCCTGTAAAGGTGGTTTAGATTAGCATATTCTACTCGGAAAATGAGGAATGCATGCAGAGTCAGTTACCGCCGCTCAGCTGACAAGCCGTAACTTGAGAACGTGCTCTATATGGGACACACACACACACACACACACACAAAAATTTGGGCAAATCTTAGCGGATAATCAAAGACACTGCCTGTGACAGCGAGATGATCATTCTGCAGGACTTCAAGTTCCTGCTCCGAAAGCACTAGATGTTCCCAGCAAGAAAAAAAAAAAAAAAAAAAAAAGCCGTGTGAGATTTGGGATAATGGTAGGTGAGGAAACTTACCTTTTCTGGAATATTGTTTCTGGAATGACTGGCTTTTGGAAGCAGCTTTCCAAAATACTCCTGCCTAGGGCAGGGACCTGGCACAGAAACCTCCATCCTGAGTGGTTCAAAACTTGGCAACGTTTTTAAGCGATTGAAGAAACTCATGATGAAAAGTACTGAGCAACCAACTACATGAGGCACTACCTGGTTTATCTATAATGTTGTTTCATAACTAAATTAAAGGTAGAAAGTATTATGTTGCTTTTCTGTTTTTATACTCAGGTTTTTATAAAGCTGCTTCCTTCTGAGGGCAAAATCCCTACTTAAATACTTTTCTGTATTTTATGTTCTAATAAATGTTTTCAGATAGGTCTTCATCATTTTTATTCTTTAATTGTAAAACCCCAAAGAAGAACATATTTTTAGAGCAGCAGCTTAATTGGTATGAAAACTACTCAGACTTCTGCAGCGTTTTAAATTTAAAATTAAAATTGGGAAGTAAAGATATTAAAATAATTATAGGAGTTTTGTATGTCAAATATCAGTCTCAGTAAGACAGTATTGCTGTCACATAAAATTAATATTTACTGCTGGCACAGTTGAATACTTTACATACCCGTTCTTCCTATAACATCATTAACCACATGTTTAACTAAGCTGCTGCCAGTGCTGAGTGTTACTCTCAGCTTTGGCACTTGCAATTATCTCGTTACAAGTACTTTTCAGCAATATCTTTTAGTCTAATCGAACAGTAATTTATTCACCTTCTTACATGCTACTAAACACTTCAGATCTCCACATTTATCATGTGAAACTACCTGCAGAAAGTAAGAAAAAAAGTCATTCAGCACTCTTTTCTCTTTAGTAAAGATCTGTACTAGTCACACAGAAGTGAAGCCTTAGAAATAAAATGGTATGGGGAAAAATTGATTTCTAGATCTTAACATATGCTTTAATCCATGGTGATAGTAAAATGCATTTTAAAAGGGAGTACAAGTTATTTTATGTCATGTACAATAATCCTAGTGATATCCTGAACAAATGTAAATCTGGTGTTTTTATGCAACACTTGATTCCCTAATTATTACATCTCTGTTCAGATCTCATCTCTACTTATTTTAGTAACAGTCTGAAAGGGATATGAGCAAAGGGAACCAAGTACTCTCTATGGTTTCAGGAGCTCACTAGGAAGTACCAGATTAGTCTTAAAGCTGAGGCAGAAATTTGAGAATACGTAGAGTTAACCAGAAGTTAAGTAGCATTCAACATTAAAAAAAAAAAACAAACCAACCCTTCTATTCGCTGAGATTTAAATGGTAAGTAATGTTCCTGTTCAGCCTTGTCATTTCTCCAGTGGGCTGGAGAGGAAAGGAAGTGTGATGCATCACAGGGATGTGAAACAGTCCTGCGGGATACCAAGCAAGTCGTATCTGTGTTTCTTTGCTCTAAGTACACCTCCTCACCCATTCGTCTGATGGCCTCACCTTTACTTAATGGCATTCCTCTGTCTTAAGCAGGTGACATAAAATAAAGGGAGCCAGGTCTCAGTAGGAGGACGCACAATGCAAAAAACACTTTGCGAGAGAAGGCTAATGTGTCCTCTTTCTTCTGCATATGTCTATAGGATGGATTCACATGGGAGTGCATTTGGTCCCATAACAGTATTAATTGCCATGGTTCTATCTCTTCTAGAAATTAAGATGCCTCCTGGTTTTTACACCACCACACTGAAATTAATTCTCACCTATTTCTGAAGGATGTTCTAGACTCTGACACTCCTACAGCTACTGTGTGACACTGAGAATGGATCTAACAAGGGATTTGTGTTCTCTTTGACAGCATTTATCTGCAAAGGCAAGCTGACTTGAATTTGGTTGAACCAAACAGGAGCTACCTGTGTTTTGCCACATCTATGCTGCAGAAGCCACAGCCCAGAAATGTTGCCATTTCTTTTCCGTTTCCTGGAAGGTGACCTGTGAAGTATCAAACCACTTAACCCCAAACTCCCCTGTCTGAACTAAACTGCTGAGTGTCTGTAGGACAAAACCAGTGTGCATTGAGACCGAGGAGCAATAGAGCTGGTGGTGGTGGAAGGAGGCTCTTTCTAGTCCTGCTGGCTTCTAACCAAAGTTCGAGACGTGCAGATCAGAGGCATCTAACTGAGCTTTAAGCCACACTTTAAATGCTGGCTTTTAGCTCTTCCCAAGTTACCCAAAGTCAGTTTTATTCCATGTTTCCCTTACTCTTCCTAAACTTAAGAGGAGGCATGGGTTATGTTTGTGCCATATAAAAAGAATGGGCAGGAGAATGGAGAGGCACTGTCCTTCCCATAGATAAGACCCTGATGGAAGCTGATCTATGCAGAAAGGTGTGTGCTGGCCTCCTCAACTTGGTGAGAACAGCCAGGGCACACGCAAGGCCCAGAACTGCGAGACAGAGAGTTGTGTCTCCTCTTTTTTCATCGCTTCTCTTGCTCCACTCATGAGGGATCCCCGCATGTCAAGAAGCACACTGTGTTTGTCCAACTTCCTCTCCTTCAGACGTCAGCATACATTTGTTCTTGATGTCCATGCTGAGCGTGCGTGCTCTCTCAGCTCTGACATGCAATGCCATTTAACTCCTCACCTTTTGTGCACAAGCAAGTATGCCATGGTTCTCTGAGTGGGTCTAATCTCAGATATCTGACCATCTCTTCATCATAGCTGTGTGCCATGTGGTCTGTTCCAGGGAGATAGATAGGAAAGAGAGACTTTATATTTCCTTCTGTATCCATAACAATTCAAAGAACTATTCGTCTCCTCCACACTTGGACACCACTACTTCATGCTTTTTTGGGATGAGATCACAAAATTATTCACATTTTTAGTCCACCATACAGCTCCTGAATGCCTTCTTATATATTTAATTTACCCTTTTTGATGCTTGTTGGAATAGTCCTACTTATAATTTAATTGTTTTGTGCATGAATATGGAAGACTGATTTGATACACGTTATTTTGGATAGTATAGCTCCAGTCAGATGCATATGGAGGTTTATAGAGATTTTTGCTGTTTGACTGGGCTTTGGGGTCTGTTTATTGTTGTCTGGGTTGTTGGTTTTTTTAGTCTTAGGAGCAGAATGAGAAATAAGAGGTGAAAGAGATGACAGTTTTGTAGTTTCTGAGAGTCTAATTTGGAAACCATATATAAATAAGGAAAAAACACGAATTCTACAAATTATAATCTGCTGCATTTGGTCACATCTCTGGTTATTGATGGACTGGAATAACATAGCAGCTCTATTTATGCATTAAATCATGGGGTCATGTGGCAAAAAAGATCTTAAAGATATTGTAAGTGTAATTAAATTTTTTTTAACAGACTCTCTCGTATCAGTGCTCTTCTTGGGGATGTCAGGTATGTCAGAGGTACAAAGGTTGCTCTTCCTCCTCTAAATGTGCTATAGAGGTGGCTCATTCACACCTTCATATGATGCGCTTAGAGTTTTTTGGTGCTTGAAACAGAAGGGGAGAAAATATTTTGCATTCGAATCCACAGGTACTCTATTCCAAATGCTTCTACTAACATTGACGCTTACATGAACCCAAGAGATGGGGAGAAATACATGCACTGTCCTAGCAGGGAAGCCCCACAAACACTCAAGTAGGGTCAATCAAGGGTAAAGGTGTAGACTGTCATTTTCTAGACCACAAGTGAGGGCTGCAGAGGGGTTGTAACAGAGCCTCCCCACAGTTGGTGCATTTACAGCCCCTCTTAAAACCCTCTGCACAGTCTGCTTAGTTAGGCTTTGTGCAGGCAGAGTCAAACTTCTGCCTTATTTTCTAGCTGAAAAGCTGAGGAGGAGATGATGAGGAGTAGCTCCAGCAGCTCCCATGCCCTTGCAAAGTTCATAACGTGACAGCGCAGCAGGAGAAGTAAAGTGTTTGCTACCACGCGGCACTGCCAGCATTTCACACAAACATCAGTAAAGAAAGTTAGTGACAACTTTTTAGTGTGGTTTAGACACATGTGAAGAGCAGCCCTGTCAGGAAGAAATAAAAAGCCATAGCGACCCAAGAGTTAAAATACTTGTTTCCAGAAGAAAATGACTAAAAATCACATTAAGTAGAACAAAAATCGGTCTGCACTACTAAACCTCATCTGCCACTAAGAACTTACGTAATATACCACTGACATCATAGCTATATAAATTACACGGTACTTTCATGTGTGACATAGAGATTATATTACTGGTGTACGAAAAAAAACCTCTTTAACTTCTGATGTTTTATTTTAGGATGAACTACTGCAGTATGTATTATAAAATTAGATACACCCACCAAAACAATGACAGCAGTTTGACTTTTTATTGCTTTTACCCCAGCATGTGCAAAACCATTCATTTAATCAAAAGCTTATAGATGCACAAAACCATTTTTAGAAAGGGTATAGCTTTGCCTTCATTCTTGTGACACAGAATGTGTCATGGATTTTATTTTAGCTGAGGAACAGAATCAGGTTTGTAGAGTTTTGCTGCTGTAAATCCATGGTTAAAATCCTGGCTTCAGAAAAAGAATTACAGCAAAATACTTGGAGTAGTTTGCAAATATTTTGGAGACTTGAGGAGCATTAATGCCTCTCCTAGTTACTCCTAGAAAAACATTTACAGAACTCGGACTTGTAATTAGGTGAGTTCCAGAATGGATTTTCGAAGCATGTTCCATATTTGACATTAAAAAATACATCAGTTTTCACTTCATCTCTTTCTCAATGATTCGCTTGTTACTTTTGCAAGTTTCTTTTGTACATTTTGTTCTTTGGTTAAGGAGGAGAAACATTCAAATATCTTCACTTCTGAAATGGAGACACTCATTAATCTTAGATGATAATGCAAGAAAACAAGACAGATAAATATTTGCGAGTCACGTATTTTATTTCGCAATGTTTGTCTTCAACCTTCAGCATGGTAGTATGAAAAAGAAGAAATGACATATGAAAGTGGCAGAAAATGGAGAAGTAGGACTGCAGACACAGTACATGGCATGGACCCTGATTTCCTCTCCTCCTCCCACTCCTCTCACGTATCAAGCAATGCACTGTATGCTCCCAAGACGGTTCTATTGCCAAGGTAATATTCAAGATGAGCAAATGAAAAAGGGTTTCTAAAATACAAGGTACGTGAAATGCAGTGAAAGCCTCAAGGAGAGAGGTTTTTCTTACATATTACACAAAGTTACAAATGAGACACTTATTCAGACATAGCTGAACTTCAGCTGATAGCAACGCCAGCAACCAAATTAACATCACGTAAATAAAAAAGAAATTTCAACTCAGACTTACCTGATACAGTATAATACAGTAAATTAATTCCTTCTTTTGAAAGTGATGTCTTTCATTTGTAAGAGCCACAATAAAAGTAAATTCCCAATATATTTGTCATCATAAAATTCTCTCAAGGCCCCACCAATAAATTACAAGGAAGCAATGGGTAGATGGGGGCACTATATGAGCAAAGAACAGGGAAGCATAGAAATTAAATCTCATTCTTCTGGCTCAAGGGAATTTTACCTGAATAACCGCTATATGAACCAGGCATAGAGTACCCATCGTCCCCCCACTCATATAGCTGGAATGGACATATCAGAGCTTGAGGAGAAATCGGAATGGGGAATAAAACAGCTTTGCATATTCTCTGCTGCTAGAAAAGATGAATGCATTTAAATATCCAGGATGGATTACTTAGCTCCTTTAAGCAAACAGCAGCACTAAAAACCATTCAACTATAGCAAGGTTGACTAGAAACGCCTTTAGGAAATACAGGTGCATCGTGGAAAAAGAGAGAACTTGTTTTTCTGAAGCGGTAATTCTAAACGGTTTCAAGTATTGTTTTAGTAGCGAAGATAAATAGCTAATGTCAGGAGAGAAACCGACACAACTCTTGCCAGAAGATCCAATGACACTCAGCACAAGGTAGCATGAAATAAACAGCTCTGTAAAGATCACAGGGTTAGAATAGAAATTAAATGGCCAGACAGCGATTTCTTTAGGAAAAAATACTTGGGAAAACACAGAAATGTAACAGCGTATTCATGTGCAGGAGAGTAGAACAAAAGAACACAATTGTGACTGATTGAGACATCAATTTGTTTGTGGAAAGCCCTAAGAGATGGCAAAAAGCCTGCTGGAAACGCAAGGGGAAAAAGACTTAGACTGAAATCCTAGACTCGGTGATGCTCATACAAGTTTTACTATTAATTGCTGACTCAGTGTTTACATCCCAGTTTTTCCCCAGTGGGGAGGACATACAGGACACACCAGGTAAAATGATCAGAGACGGTGAAGGACTCCTGTGAGTTACTAAAATATACACACAGATAAATGCCGAGGCCGTCGGTGACTCAGGAATGAAATTACAAAGAGAGAGTTTGTCTAGAAGTCTGTTGCCATTAAATATTTCTAGAAGACAAAGACTCTGGATGTGAGTAATTTTGGAACTGGGAGCTGAGCATTTCCTAAGGAGTTTAATTTCTTTTGGAAATGTTGGGCTTGAAAATGGAGCAGAAAACAGCCAGGCAAGCCATGAGATGTAGTATGTGGGGACATCTTCAGGGAATCAGAGAAGAAATACAACAGATCAGAGCCTACAGGGATATTATTAGATACTTGGCCATACCAAAGTCATCCTTCTTTGGAGATGGTGAATGCTACCATCTAATTATATTTTTATTTACTGTATTTAGAGAAACACATGACAATTTTTCACCCTTTGTAACCAAAAACTTTTTTCAGTGTATATAAGCACTAGCTTGTACTTTGGTAGAGTGTGTTTAAAAAGCAATGTAAAAACCAAAATATGCAAAGTTGTTTAATCTGAGAAAAGCTCCTGGCATTTTAAAGTTTTTTGTGAATTGAAGGAAAGCATCTTGAATTTTTTGTTGTAAAACAGCTCTTAAAAACTACTATCTCATCATGCAGATTATTTTTTTTTTTAAATGTGCGGTAGTTCTTAAAAGTATCTATAGACTGTGCCTGCACAGACATAGCCTGTATGGGGTAATGCAAACTCTGAGCCAAGCCTACTATCAGAGATATTAACACAACTGATGGAGCGAAGCCACTATTTTTATCTTACCTGCGATAAGGCACACAGGATATAAATTGCTGTTTGAAAAGCAAGGCATAAAATCAAAAAAAATTGAAAAGAAAAAAAAAGGAAAGAAACACTTTATTTTAAAGGCATGGCAGCAGGAAAGACTGCAAGGGTGGGAAAATTGCATTAGGCACATTTTCTGTCCCCACAGCGGTCTGGAAAGACACCCCGGGAGGGAGCCACAGAGCCAGCTGAGGCTGTGCAGCTATGCGTGGGGCTGCCTATGGCCCAGCGCAGCACAGCAGAAACAGCTTCCACCTTAAAGCAGTTAATAAAGCCTCCAAATCCCCTTATCCTACAGAGCACTCACGGCACATTTGCCAAAGACAACTAATAATAGCCCCCCCCAGCACCATTCCTGCCCCCGTGGCTGGTGCTCCAACACCTCCAGGTCCTTGCACCCTGTAGGCAGGCACCACCAAAGCCTGTCAGCTGTAAGAGAATTACAGCTTGGGAGTTGAAAGATTTTTGACCAAAAATTGCTTTCCGTTATCTTTGGTGCCTTCCTGTGTGGCAAGCATTAGCTAACCTACATGTCTCGAGACGGAGAGCCAGATCTGTTGCATTGAATTTTTGTCACAAGGGTTGTGCTTACCCTTGACAGATCCTGCATTTTCAAGATGTATTTCTCCTTCTGTCATTTCAGAGCTGGTGAGGCTCCAGATCAGAAGCAGAGCTTGAGTTTCTCTACCTCTGCCATGTCTGGGATTGAAGGTGAAAAGGTGCAAAAGTTTGCACTCGCAGCCCACCACGAAGCCGCCAGGCGTTTGGTTGGCATGTAACCCCTGTGACACTTGGATTGCTGGGCTGCCTTGCTGCTGCCAAATCTAATGTTTTAAAGCAAAGCTCTGCCTCATCTGAAAACAGCAGTAAACTTTCTGGCGATTCGTGTGGGGGTAAGATTTCACCCCGCTGGGTGATGGGAGTACTCACTGACCTGCCTCAGCTGCCGACTTCAAGCACACAAACCTGCAGTCAATGGTCTTGTTCTCAGCTACTGCTAGAGTGGCATAAAGGCAGATTTTTTGGCCATGAAACATTATCTTCATTGCAGCCTTCAGAGCAAAATGTAACTCCCCGCTTTTGTATTAGCTTTCCTAAATTAATTTCTTCAAAGACAGGAAACAAAAATTTAAAAAAAAAAACCCACAGAAATTTTGTATCTTCGCCTAGATATAAATGTCCAACAAAACCACCCTAAAAAATCTGCTAGGAAGTGCAGAGTAACACTGTGTCTGACTGTTACATGGTGTTGGTTTTTAATCCGGTATATGTAAGTCAGCTCCCCTTTTAATTGTTAGCCGAGCTGCAACGTCTCGCTGCTGACATTTTCAGAAATTTCCCTATCCAACCTAGCTAAAAGAACTGCTGCTTTTAAACTAAAATGTTAATAATACTCATATCAGAGCCTCAACCACAGCAGAGTAGGTCCGCTGATTTCAGCACAGTTGTAACTACTACCCCTGATTAATGTACCGAAGTCACAAACCAGTTTTCGTTAGATCACTTCCTAAAGTAGATCTTACAGACTTGCCTCCATCTAGGACAGAGAACAGCGGGGAAAACTTGAGAATATAAAGCGCTCATTTTTCCTTTCATAAATAAAATCGGCTGTGCTTTCAGCACACACTCCATCCTGGCATTGTTTCACAAACACAAGGTATTCTAGAAGGTGATCCTTCCCCAGCTTCTCCAGCGAAGCTGTACAATGTACATGATTTATCACCAGGTTATTTGGGAATGTCTTTAATAGGTGCATCTTACCATTTTCAAGATACAGGTTAAGACTCGGGCTCTGTTTCATCTCCAGTGGTAACAAGTTCTGTAGCTCCAGGCCTTCTGTTAAGAATGCTTGTGCTGTTCCCCACCAGTTACATCACCCCGTTCATCCCAATTACATATACTGCGGCTGATGTAGTGCTTTAATAATTTGTTTTATTTGTGCACTGATTAAAAATTTCTAGATCAAACATTTAATGAAAAGCTCTCCAACCTGACAGGTTTGCTGCTGAATGCGGTCATTTACAACTCAAACCTTATAATAACCAGAGCAAGTGTTGGAAAAGCTGTTCATGCCAAATGTTCAGCAACTGACACATATAATCTTATATCTTTTCATTCAGACCTTTTTTTAAAAAAAAAATCTGAGACCTAATTATATTGGTTGTAACTGTTCTGAAATGAATGGTGGCAGGAACTAATACTTGTTTATTTTCTTTCCTGACAAGTGCTCTGAATAAAAACAGTTTCTAGACATGATGGAATGACTTTTCCTATGAGTCAGACACATTCAACGAAATAAGGTTTGAAGAAACTGGACCTTGTTTTCTGTCTAACAATAGTAATTGAAAATACCCAGAACTTTTAAGTATTTACACCATCTTTAAAATGTTGGGCTAAAAACTACATAAGGAGGCCAAAAAGTCTCCAGCGAACAAGCTCTCGCCCCCTGCTTTTTCATGTGAGTGAGATACTGTGCTTTTTCACTCAGTCTTATTTCAATTTAATGAATTTTTCTTTTCAGTTTGTTTTTGTATTTAATTCTTAATTTACAGGTGCCACTTAAAGTAAACAGTCATATTTCCAATTGGCAACATATTTAATGCTCTTCACAACTCCCAGGGCAAAGTGGAGTTTTAAAATATACTACTTCTTAATATGGGAAAGGCACATACATAAAACTTCATATTTATTTCCATGTTGCAAAGCTCTAACTAGCACACTTTTTGCACACTGCTTAGATCCCAGTACTTCTTCTAAGAGTAAGCTACCTCATTTGGCTCTGTTTTATAATGAAGTTGTCCTAAAATTTTGTTATTGCTCTGCAGTAAGTAGTTTAAAAGAAAATAAATATCAGTAAATATTATTTGAAGACTTAGCAGAGTGTCTGCTGAAAAGAGAGAGCGATCTGGTCATTTAAGTACAGTAATTGCAAAGGCATGAAAACCCGCTTAGAATGCAGATTGTTTTATTTTAAAAAACTAACTTATTAAATGCCTTTGTCTATATCCGTCCCTCCTCCCTAATAATACGAGCATGTTTTCTGATCCCAGGAAAGCACTCAGGCTGCCAGCCGTACTCCTGCAATTGTAATGAAAGCCCCTGGGCCTTTTGCCCTCCGCCTGGCGCTCAGGACGGGCGAGCTGTAGAAGCTGCAACGCACCCCCCGTTGCATTTCCCTGCCCCATGCCGTGCTCATACCTGCGGCCCCTCTGCCCTAGGGCTGGAGCCCCACGGGCAGCATTTCCACGCACCCACCAGCCTTTCTGGGGCGCGACGCGAAGCGTCCAAGAGCTAAAGCCACGCCAATAAACCCCGGGTTTGGGAGGGTTGGGATGGATCGGCAGCACTAATCCTGGGGCAATACAGGCCCGCAGCGCTACATATTTGTGTTGGGTAGCGGGTAGGGTGACCGCGGGGCTGGGGCACCTCTGGTTGCTAAAAGGACGGGAGGAAAAGCCCAGCAGATGCGGGTTTGGCTCTGCCCTGCGGCCCGGGCCATTCCTCATCCGAGGGCTCCCTCTAGAGGGGCTCGGCCCCGCTGCCGCCGCCCGGACGCCCCCCGCCACCGCCGACCCCCGCACCGCCGCCCCCCGGCACCGCCGCCCCCCGGCACATCTGGCCGCCCCCGGCACATCTGGCCGTCCCGAGCCTCCTCCCGCCGGGCTTGGGGCTCGGCTCCTCAGCGCAAAGCAGAGGGAAAGGAGCCGTAGCAGGTTTGACGGGGAAGGCAGAAAGGAGAAGCTGAAGGAACGTGCATTTGGCTGCCGTGGTCCACAGCGGTGTCAGCAGCGCAGCTGTGCTGTTATCGAGTTTACGACTGATGCCAATACGACTTGTGAAAATAGCCAGATGGTTGGAGTTCATGCTATTTCAATGCTAGCCAATACTATTCAATGCTAGTTCGTACTATTCCAATGCTAGTCAAGCATTGGAATGGGCTGCCCAGGGAAGTGGTTGAGGCCCCATCCCTGGGGGTATTTAAAAGATGGGCAGACGAGGTGCTTAGGGACATGGCTTAGTGGTGGGATGGCAGTGTTAGGTTAACGGTTGGAGTTGATGATCTTAAAGGTCTTCTCCAACCTAAATGATTCTATGATTCTATTTACAAGAGAGCAGTTACAAAACGTTGCCCCAAATTATTAAAATACAGCTGGGTCCATGTGGTTTGGAATGAAAGGACACATGAAAACCACCCTTGATAAACCCTGAGGTAGACTGCAAAAATCTCATAAACATAGCCCACAGCCACCTTTCTTCATGCTCCTAAAACCCCCCATGCCCAAGGAGCCTACTACCTGCTGACATGCTTCTTTACCACCACCGCAGAGGTCCACAGGTGGATTTCCAAAACATGGTGAAATGAGAGGTGGATCTGCGGGAGGAAGGTGTTTCACAGTGACTTGGAATAAGCCCTTCTGCAGAAGTGGTAAGAAATGCTTTAAGCTCAGGCTTTCATGGCATCCCTGTTCCCTCACTCCACATTTGGGTGATGAAACATTGGCCTCACGGGCAAAGCCCATCCTGCTCTGCAGGTGCTCATGCTGTGCTCAGCTCCACAGTGCCTCAGCACCTGCCAAGGGAGCCTCATTCACCGCCCTGACCGCCACTGCATGCACTTCTCTCACCCGTCCCAAACATAATTCTCCTATACAGAACACATATTCCTCATCACAAACCAGAACATCGCTACATTCCAGATTGTTTCCTTGATTCTACATTCATACTCAGTATGGCAGTACTTAAAATACCATTTGTACTAATGTATCAGAAAGATATTAAGGCCTGATGTCATAAACAGTGTGTAAAGTAATGACGAAGCATGTTGTACCTACAATACTCGAGGCATTTTCAAGCAACTAAAAAACCCATTCTGTAATAGCAACACAACACAGCATGGGTGTTTACTACTCGTGTGGTAATTCATCCTCTGGAAGAGCACCCGCTGCCTCCACCAACCACAGAGAAGCCTGACTAAATGGCAGAGATGAGCTTGGTGTAGGTTTCAGACATACAGGATAGTGGAGGTGAATCTCACCTGTAGTTTATGTAATACTTGCGATTAACTGATCTGTTCCTTAAAGTCTGATCTCTCTATACCAGTAGACATCTATACTTGTCCACTCTTACTGCCAAGTAAGAATGCAACATCATTTGGCATACGCCTCCCCTGTGCGATGGAAAGGCACACGGCGGGCAAATCCAGCTAACATTAAATAAGCTGGTGTGTCTGCATGGAGGGGTGCAGATCCTAGCTCTGTGAGTTCAGCCTCTTACTGGGGTGTATTGGCTCAGGCAGAACACAATGCTGATGTGACTACGTTGCCTCTGACTTTGGCAACCATTAGCCCAAGCATCTGCACTGTACCTGTAGCCAGTCTAAAGCAGATGTAGAGATCTGGACCAATATTGCTACCCTGAGTTTATGAAGCTGACTAGCTTGCATCAGTGCACAGCTGATCCTGCATAGAAGTAACAGCACGGAAAGCCACGGACTCCAAAGACCATTTCAACAGCATTGTTGAAAGGAAAAACAAAGCCTCAAAAATAAGCTTAAGTGGTCTGAACTGATTTTCTTATCTGTGTTCAATTAAACAAGTGCAGTTATTTTCTTTGTATTTATAGATGACATTTTTGTTATAGTGGCATTTTATTATATGTTGCCCAGCTTCCAGAGAACAAAGGAGTGTGTTTATAGAGCTCTTACCTACAATTAGTGTCACCCAGTTAAACAAGGCACCTCTGTTTTATAACTGCCAAAGCTGTCACACTTTTTTTCAAAATGAATTTCAGTGATGGACTACTTGAGCCACAGTTTCTTTAAAAAGCAGCATAAAAATGTGTTACTACTCTAGACCTGCTATTCTAACCAGCCATATCAGGTGGCAGGCCCTGCCCACAGTGCCAGAGCTCAGAAAATGCTTCCTCTATTATATTTCCACTTAATTATTCTTGTACTTTTCAATAACTTTGTGTCATAAAATCATGGCATATAGTCGATTTGGATTAGCTTTATCCTACCAGGTTATGGCAGACTTTCAGCCTAGTCATTAATCTGTCGTCATAAGTTTTGGAATCATATAGACGTGCGAGCCAGTCATATTTAAATTGGGAAGGTATACTTTTTATGAGTCTACATTTAATTAGAATTCCAATAAAAGTGACACATCCATTTGAAGCAGGCTTAATATGCTGAGTTTTAACTTTTCTTCAAAACACCTTTCTCTTAAAGAGAAATGTCTGCAAAGAAAAGCAGTATTTTCTCCAGACATAACAATCTTCTTGGCTTTTCCCAGGGAAATACAGCCCCCAGGGCGAAGGTCCCAGCTGATACTGCAGCTCAAGAGGGGACCGGGAGGTTGTTGAACAGCTCGGCTTGAGTCCATCGCTTCCTCTTGGACATTTACTCACCTGCTGTTGCATCAGCAGTGTAAAAGGTGAACCAAGCTTCACGGGGACAAGTGTTAGGTGTTACCAACGCTGCTTCTGCTGCGTAAAGGATGTATGAGCCGGTGGTAGATTTCTCCGTGACCCACACACCCACTTCTCCACTCTACATACCTTTCCTCCTTGCTTCACACGGATCTCAGAGAGCCCCAGGCTGATCCTGCTGCAGGCTGCTCCTTGCAGATGAAGGAGGAGGGAGAAGGTGGTGAGGATGAGTTTGGATGGCAGGGGGCAAAGGCAGAAGAGGTAAGCCACAGTCACAGAAATGACGCACAGGTAGGGCTCTGCACCTGCCTGCTTTCTACAAACCACCAGGACTCTCACAAGGCATTTCCTTGTTCTTCTTCAAAAGAAGATGTGGGTTGGTTTCCAACCTGATCAACCACCCCGTGCTGAGAAGATGGGATTCTGATCCCCCTGGGAGTCAAGGACACAGCCTCTGCTCTTCATTGGCCAGTCCATCAACTCTCACAACGCTTTTTTATTTTCCTCGCCGAGGCAACAAATGGCCTCCCTGTCTAAGGACTTCAACTCAATCAGTCTCCATGCTTAAAACACCCACACCAAACTCACCGTCTAACTACCAGACCTTTAGTCCCTTGAGTGGAAGGACATGGGCTATCCGCATCACCAGCCTCAGCCAGCCCGATAAATTTTAATTTACTTGAGCCAAAATAACCTATAAAACTGATGCATTTTTAAACAATCCTAACAGGATGGATAACCTTTGCTGCTTTATGGCAGCTAGTATTTTTTCCTATTTAAACATATTTTTATTATTAAAAAATAGGCCTGCTTAAAGTTACATTTGATTTTATAACACCCTACATTAAGGCCAAGATTTAATACCTGAAAACTGTTTATGTACACTTTAAAAATATTCTGAATCAATGAGCTCTCCTTAAACTCCAATGAGATAAAAGGTGCTATTCTTTAGTTATATGTAGTTAAGGAAATTTTTGAGGTCAGCTCCCTTATAAATATTTTGCAAAGTCATGCACTACATTAAATATTTACATTATTTTCAGTCTTTGCAATTGAGCAAGTTCTGATATTTACATTTCTCCAGACTGAAAGCACTTTCAGACTCTGTTGTACATTTAAAAAACAAGTTTGCCTGAATTTGCCCTGAGCATTTAAGTTAGCTCACAGGAGCAGGAAGAATGTTTACTTCATTTTGCACTGCTGAGAAATGCATGAGACAGTTGAAAAAAAAGCAAGAAAATTTATTTCCCTGTTGAAATCCTTGAACAGAGTATATCCTTCATCAGGATCAGATCTTGGAGAAAAAGCACCCACTTTTCAAAGGCATGAGAAGACGCAAAGGTTTCGGAGGGTGCAATTCCCAATGACTTCATCCCTCACTGATTTCTATGATAGTGGCTGGGCACTGAGCTGGTTGGGCACTTCCAGAAATCCTTCTGAGGACAGAGATTACCCTACGTGACTCTTAGATACCGTGCCTGTGGTGCACAGACCTAGTCTGTGATATCATCAGGGCTTCTTTCAGAGAGTCATTAGCATTGCTAATGACTGATTTCATAAGTTATCATCTTATTACTCCATACTTTCTGACAAGTAAATTACTAAAATGAATAATGTTAATGTTTGACCATTACCAGTCAAGCTGCAGTTTCCACCGAAATGCAGCTTGATGAAATCCCCAGTAAAAATTACAATTCAGTAAATAAGAAATGCTTCATTTGCCATTTCTTAAGATGAGAAACTGTAAACATGGAAATCTGGATAAACATTAAACTATTTAATTGCTTATATAAATATTTCTAGATGTATTGTGTCCTTTTTGGCTAAAAAAACCCACAAGTACCAGATTGAGCATGAAGTGTTCATTTGTTTTAATTGCTTTTCTAACCAATGAAAATGAACCTTTTATAGGAAAAGCAGTAAGAAAAAAAAAAGCAGAACAAGTTTAAGCATCACTATTTTAAAAATAGAAGCTTACTGCTTATATCATTGTTAAAACTGGTGATTCAAATTACCAAGTATGGGATTCCTCTGATCAACTCTGATATGTATCTACATCTGAGTTTAAAGGGCTCTAACTTTCACTGGGAATAAAAAGGCACTTTTAGGGCACAATTCCTCTCATCTGAAAGTAGACATCTTAGATGAGATGTCAACATTAGATATAGAATTGAAGAGTTGAGTTGGAAGGGAACTACAGCAATCATCTAGTCCAACTGCCTTCAGGGCTGACCAAAAATTAAAGCATGTTGTTAAGGGCATTGTCCAAATGCCTCCTGAACACTGACAGGCATGGGGCATTGACCACCTCTCTAGGAAGCCTCTTCCAGTGTTTGAGCACCCTCTTGGTAAAGTAATGCTTCCTCATGTCAAGTCCAAACCTCCCCTGGTGTAGCTTTGAGCCATTCCCACACATCCTATCACTGGATCCCAGGGAGAAGAGCTCAGCACCTCCCTCTCCACTTCCCCTCCTCAGGAAGCTGTGGAGAGCAATGAAGTTGCCCCTCAGCCTCCTTCTCTCCAAACCAGACCAACTCAGTATCCTCAGCTGCTCCTCGTAAGACATGCCTTCCAGCCCTTTCACCAGCTTGGTTGCCCTCATCTGGACGCATTCAAGGACCTTCACATCCTTAAACTGTGGGGCCCAGAACTGCACACAGTACTCCAGGTGAGGCCTCACCAATGCTGAATACAGTGGGACAATCACCGCTTTTGACCAGCTGGTGATGCTGTGTTTGATGCACCCCAGGATGGTGTTTGCCCTCTTGGCTGGCTGGCTCCTACTGAGCCGGCTGTCACCCCGCAACCCCGAGACCTTTCTGCAGGGCTGCTTTCCAGCCAGTCCTCTCTCAATTTATACTTGTGCCTGGCGTTACTCCATCCCAGAATCCTGCATTTGTCCTTGTTAAATTTCATCCCATTAATCATAGCCCAATGTTCCAATCTATCTAGATCCCTCTGCAAGGCACCTTGTCCCTCAAGACAGTCAACAGCACCTCCCAGTTTAGTATCATCAGCAAACTTGCTAATGGCGCATTCAACTCCTGCATCCACCATATCAGTGATAAATAAATTGAACAGAATCGACCTTAGTTGAACCCTGGGGAAAACCACTGGTGACCAGTCACCAGCCAGATGTAGCCCCATTCACCACCAACTTTTGAGCTCTGCCCTTCACCCAGTGCACTGTGAACCTGCCCACCTTACAGCTGGGCAACTTGTCCAGAAGGATGCTGTGAGGGACAGTATCAAAAGCCTTACTAAAATTCAGAAAAGCTACATCCTCTGCCTTCCCTTCATCCACTGATGCCTGAGCTGTTTCCCTTGGAAAAAGATAATAAACCACAAGAGCATGACAACAACAATACTCCATCAGAGTGGAGGTCCATCTGGCCCAACAGTCTGTCTCCAAAGTGGCCAACCATAAATGTCTAAAGGAGAGTATATGAGCAGTGCAGGTCTACTTCTATCAGGGTCCCGGGGTGCTCATAGGCCTCAGTGGCTGGAACTGGCCTCCTCTGGGACCCCCACCCAGCCATCTCCTGCCAAAGCCCAGGGGATGGGGTGTCTCAGCTCAGCCTGGGGCCTTCAGTCCCTGCCTGAGCCATGTTGTAGGTGTGTCCGTCTCTGACCCTGTCTCCTGGATGGGCCCAGGACCTGCACTGCAGATAACTGCTCTCCTGGATGGACCCCTCAGACCCAGGTCATGGCTTGTCATGCGTAACACTAGGAATAACATAGCATAACCTATTCTATTCTATTCTATTCTATTCTATTCTATTTCTATTTCTATTTCTATTTCTATTTCTATTCTATTCCCTGCACTCACAATGGACTTGAATAACGATGAAACTGTTATTTACCTGAAATGCCAGGGGTTTTTCAGCTGCAAAACCACTTTCAAGGACACAAATCAGAAAGGTTACAAGTGGAAACAGGATTTTTATTTTATTTCACTTTTCTGAATCTGTTTCAGAGCCAGTGCTCACAAACATTAACACAATGTGCATGTGTAGCCAGGAGCAGGCTGATATTTAGCTTGAAAAAACATCCCTTGCAGTCTGGCAAAGGAAAGCCACAGAGCTACAGAAAGTAGCAGCAGGAATACACGAGAAGCAGCCCCGGCTTCCCAAAGAGTGAGAATTTGAAGAATGAGAATAGGTACTGATCACACACAAAAGAAGAAAAAGAGGTGTGTGGTACCATGGGGTATTTTGAAAAGTATAACACCTATTGATGACAGTCATACTTTTTGCCTTCAAAAAATTGCTCCGCTGTGCTTCTTGGCTAGCAAAACACGAAAAGTGCTCTCATGCTGGCCCTGCACTTGCATTGCATGCAGGGAGAGCTGGAAAGTGGCAGCTCCTGATGGTGCAGCAAGCCCGGAGCCTTTCTGCATAAGCCAGAACACCTGGGGAAATGGAGCCAAGGAAAAGCAGAACTTGGTCCAAATACAAACTGGCAATGGGAAGGAGCGCCAGAGCAAGCCAGGGCACGAGTGGTGCCTTGGTGGTGCAAGAGCAGCAGGCAAGAACCTCACCTAAAGGGGGCTCAGAGGAGCCCTGACAAGGGGCTGTGCTCAGTGCTACAGAGGATAAGAAGCAAATCCTGGGGCCACCCTTGGGGCCCACCATGGGAGTCTAGAAAGCTTCCTCCCCCCGGACGCGGGGCACGAGGGCCACCTGCGTGGAGCAGCAGGCCCCCAGCGAAAATGGCCCAAAGGAGCCCTGGCAAGGGGCCATGCTCAGTGCTGCAGAGGAAGGCAAAAACCCCCAGGGGTTCCCGGGGGAAAAACCCCCCGCAGGGCACGAGAGGCCATCTTCGTGGTGCATGAGCAGCAGGCAGTAACCTAGCCAAAAAGAGGAGCCCTGGCAATTGGTCATGCTCAGTGCTGCAGAGGAAGGCAAAAAACCCCCAGGGCCCAGGGCCAATCTACCCCGGGGGAAAATTCCTTCCTGACCCCAGCTGGCGCTGGCGATCGGCTATTCCCTGAGCATGTGAGCAAGACCTGGCTCCTTGTCCCACAGGCTGGTCACGCCTCCCAGGGGACACTAGCACTGCCTGTCCCCTTTCCTCCCTCAACCTGGAGCCATCTCAGGGGCTTCCAAGAGTAGCAAAATGCCCCCGGCCTGATTGATCAACCTTGGGGGCAAGAATCTTTCCCGTGCCTGGAAGGACACTAACTGGAGCTCCAAAGCACTGGGGGAGGGTGCTGGGACATCGGTGCATCCCATTTCTTACAGCTGCTGCCCCTGGTTCCACAGGGGATGAGGACAGCAAGCTCTGCAGTGCTTCTCAAGTGCCAAGAATGCATTCCCTTCATCTTGCCGCTGGAATCCAGCTGAAAAAGTCTGAGAGTCTCGGGCACCTCCAGGGGTTGGTGGTTCTTCTCATTTCCTGAGGAGCTTGCCTCTGTTCCCCAAAGGCTGAAGCAGGATTTCCATCCATCAGATGAGCATCAATGTGTCCCCACTGGGAGCTGGAATTGCAGTGGAGAATCCTCAGCAGCCTCGTCCAGCCTCAAGCCTTCCTCCTTCGGCCCCTCCAAGTAATTCCACTGGCTCCTCAAGTTCTTCTTCTCAGATGTCTTCAGGCTGCCCCCAGGCCAGCTCTGTCCTGGTGGCAAAGCCAGGCAGACTGGCAGTGGGACATGGGAGGATGCCCCCTTTTATGCTGCCCCGGGGCATTATGACTGCTGCATTGGCGAGTGGTGGCACTGTGACACGGGGGTGACAGGGCCCCCACAGCCCCGCCCACCACCCCTCCACCCAGCATCCCTCAGAGGAAGGCCTTTGGGGTGCTGGCCCTGAGGCAGTCCCTGTGCCCAGGAGGCCCAGGGGGCTGTCCCTGCCCTTGGTGGCCATGCACTGGGCACAGCTGCTGGGTGGCCCTGACATGTCCTCTGCCATTTAGCTCCCTGTGCCCAGAGACGATCCCTATTAGCCAGAGCTAACGTCCATGAGGCCACGAGGACCAGGGACTTGGGGGGGGGGGGGTGGTGGTGGTGTTGATTTTGGCAGCCATAGCCTGGAGGAAAGCAAAAGTGTAACCAGAGCCATAGACTGGGATGGACGGTGCCAATAGACTGCCACGGAAATATTAGCAGCTTTGAAAAACAAGTGAGCGGAGGATACACTGGTGGGGTGGAAAGGTTGGTCATTTTCAGACATAGAACATTTGGATCTGTGCCCCAAGCACAGCAAGGAAACGATGGCTCGTCCAAACTGTAAAAATAGCCCATTGCTGCTATCACCGTCACATCAGCTTGTCCAACTGAAACCAAGCTGCACAGCTCCTCTGGGAGCCCACACCGATGGGCCGAGTTTATACGGGATACAAAATGCGGTTCAGCCATGGGGTAAAACTTTCACAGCTCACTGGTGACTTTAACCTTTCTGAGAGGTATTTGCCTACCTCATTTTGTGGGAAGGTGTTCAGATCTTATCTAAAACCCTGGGAAATATTTTTTTTCCTTTAGGATTTTGTATTTTTAGTACTGAAAGAGCAAGGAAAGTACTATTCTTGTCATTTTGTATGGTTTAATCATACTTTCCTGGGCCAAAATGTTCAGTGTCCTTTGATTTAACCAGAATAAAGAAATAAACTTAAAAATCTTTTGGCTTTAACCACACGTATTCCACAGGGTATTTTTGTTCTTTCCCTACACTGAACTGATATCTATCGAAACCACCTCTGCCGCCAACTTCTTAAAAGATATTCTAGCAGACATGCTGATTTTAGGCTGGTCTTCCCCATTTGCAGTAATTACTGAGTAACCTTCAGAAGCCCACCTGAACCCAGGCAAGAGTGGCTGGTTAATCAGCAGCATGCTGGGAGGAAGATTTCTCAAAACCATCTCTGCTAAAGAGCTATGTAGAAACGCAGAAGATTGCACAGACTCAGTCACCCAACGGATGTACATGTAATCAAAGAAAAAGAATGAGGTCAGGAAAATACAACTCTGGAGGAACTGTGGGGAGGTAATGACATGCTTTTGGCACCAAGGAGAGAAGCTTTGATCTGGATTATCAGGCAAAACAGTTACAACCCAAACTGCAACCTGGATTCTGACTTTCATTCCTGAACAAATAAAAGAGCATGACCTTAAAAAGCTTCAAACCCACGGGTTATGAGACTACCACATGCTGCAATGAAAACACCTAGGAATGCTTTAATACCTCATGGACAAACCCAGAAAACCATCTTGCTCTGCCCCCCACACATTTACCCTCCATTACTATACTATTCCTATACATAGCTGTCTCTTTCTGCAGACTGACCCAATGGCCTTAAATGTCCATTTTTCATTGGAACCGAATGTTCTTCTAATCAGTTATTTGCATTATTTGTGTTAGTGTGATTTATTTGCTTGCAAAATGTAAGCCTCCTCAACAGGGTGTAGGAACTTTTGACTCATCAGGAGGCTTTCCCTCTTGCATAAAACCTCAGGTGAGTCATGCAGCTCTGCCCAGACCTCACGGACCATGGTGATGAGGCTCTCTGTCTCTCCAAAAGCTTTATTGAGCATCACACTTAGCATACCCTTAGCCCAGGGCTGTTAACTGAAGAAAATGGCTGGTCCAACATAAATAAAACCCAGTGGAGGAAGAGCTGCACAGAGAGCTTTGACAAAAGGAGGAAAGGGACAAGGTCTATCCACTGCTCACCCACAGCATCTCTCTGTCTATCCCACCATGCTTGGCTCATTATGCAGGAGGTTTCATCCCAAGTGATTAGGCAGCAGTGACACCTAATGCACAAGCTGGTAATTCCTTTTAATACAAAAATCCTGAAGGCCCCTCTGCCTGTCTACTTCTAGAATCAGGGTGTACCCTCACGGACAGTTTGCAAGTTTTAGTGAGTTTCCAAGTAACTGGTAGATGCAAGCCCATCAGCATGATTTCTGAGCCCTTGCTTATTATCAAAGTCAACAAAAGTTTTTGAAAACCTAGCAAATATGCTTCTGCCATATCAATCTGTTTCTTATTTAGTGCTCTCCTTTTAAAATTTTGACTGCTTAATTTGAAATTACAGTCACCTACTTATCTCTTTTAAATTCAGATTTTAAAAATTGTTTTTAAAATAATCATCATAAAGAAATACATATTTGCTGCTGAAGCTTTTTTTAAACAGATACCAAGTACTGCGTTGGAGGAGTCTTTTCCTTACCCCATGGAAACAGAATATGTTAAGGGATAAACTCACAACCGATATAGGCTCTTTTACAGCTCCAGAGAGAACATCCTCCTCATTTCTATTTATTCAGTTTTGCCAAGTCAATAATGAGTTCATTCAAACCAAGAAACTGATTTGGATTTGAATAGTAGGAAAATTCGTTTTCCTTTTGCAAGCTATGAATAAAAAGTCTGAGGGGTTTGGACGTGCTAGTTCTGAAATTCTGAAGGACTGAATGACAGAAATAGTAAGTCAACCATTTATTGGTAAAATTTCTTTGAAATAAATCAGCTTTAAATGAATCATATTTTTTCTATGCATCTGCCACATTCCACATACTTTTTTTTCTTTGGAAGATCAGATTGATTTAAGAAAGCTGGTTTTCTGCACTGTTACTTGAATTTCTTTTTCTGTCTAAAGGCATTTCTGCCCAACAGTGAATAAGGACAAGTATTCCAATAAATATGAGATATAATTTATAATTATATAACATAGTAACATTTAGGAATTTTCCTGAAGTTTTAAAAGGCAAGTTCTATTTTCACTTATATATGACAAAAAAGCATTCTGCTGGTTAGCAAAAAGAAATATTAGATGAAGCATAAAAGCAATCTTTAATTGTAAATCAATATAGATTAATATTTACCTATCAAAACCCTAACTTTCTTAGGAGAAGAACTAAATTATACAAAGGCAAAACAGGATGACTGTTGCTTATTAAAATCATGGTCTTCTGAAGGTTAAAATCTTTAAAACAACGAGCTCTGCTTATTACAGCTGAGCTATTTGGGAATAAAGGTATTTCTCTGGGCATTGCTATATCCGTTTCTGTGGTTCTTCATACTTTAGTTTGGAATTTTGAAGGCTGGTGGTGATTTTGAATGTTGATCACGATACAAGGTTTTCCTCCATTATGAACTATTATGTAAACCTAGCTCAAATAAGCTACATAATTTTGCCAAATGATTCCTGAACCTTAGCCAATAATCTGATTAAAGAGAGCAAGAACTCACTTTTTATATTTAAAAAGTGTGTTTAGAGAAACTCCACTGGTCATTCAGATTTCATTAACCTCCAAGTTAATAATTCACATTCTGTCCATTATATTACATTCTGTCTCCCGGCCAAATTCACCCCTGGTATGTTCAAACTTGGGAAAAAGTCACTCAGAATGACTCTGTTTGCTCAGAAACAAGTAAAACTTGAACAAAAAGAAAGAAAACATATTTTATTGCTGGTCTTTTCCTTAAACTGCTACAAACGTGCTCGGCTGCTATGACTCTTACAGAAGGTAGCATAGCAGCAGCTCTCAGATGAGAAGAATAACGTAAGAGTGAATTTAAAAACTAAGATGCATAAGACAGCAGCACAGAGCCAGGATCTGTAGAAAATAGCTTTCTTACCTAATGTGTACCCAAAGCATTACCAGCTATGCTGAACTGAATGCTGCACACTGCTAAGAGGAGCAACAATGATTCATAGAAAGATAATACACTGAGCTATCTCCGACAGAGTCCGTAGCGGATCTTAACAGATGGGACAGATCTCCCAGCGTGCTCCCCTGCCAGCATCCATTACCTCTATTGTAAATATCGAGCCAAAACATTACTCAGTGCGTGACCTGTCCATTCACAGAAGTCATATGCTCCTTTGAGAAGACCCAGGGAGTAGAAGCAGGAGGGAAGGCAGATTTTACGTAAGTCTCTTTTTTTTTTTGAATGCTGTCTACAGTTTCCTCTGCCCTGAATCCCAAAATGCGTTGCTTCCGTGTTCCACTTCTCCACAGTGCAAGAAGTATTTGGCCTTAAAAACATGCTGGAGCCTTTTGCAGAAGAACAGATTCACTTATGCTCAGCTACCTGTATGAATAAGATAGAAGTCCAAAGGGCTCAAAGGCTATTTTGGAGAAAAATCTAAATATTTATACGTATCTCCAAAGTCTCAGACTGGAATATTGTGCCTTATCCCCAAGGTTTCCTTGTTCTCACCCATCCCCATCAGCAATGCCTCACGCTGAAAGTCCTCAAAGGAGGGAACAGGTCCAGTTTATCCGTTCTTGGCAGGCCAATTCTCTCCCTCTCTCCCTCCCTGTCTTTGAGTTTCATCGGTAGATACATTACAGTGGAAAGCAAAACAACACTGTCTTGATTTTTCTAATGCAACATGACTGACATCTAGATGATAGATAGATCCTACACACTTCTTTGAATGACTCTTAGAAATACTGTAGTCCTTACCACCTGAGCCAAAACAGTTCCTTTGTTATTTTTGTTGATTAGATCACAAAAATTCAAGACACTGTTTCCATGGAGAAAAGAAACCAAGTAATCTTTGGCCACCATTTCTGAGAGCAGGCTAGACTTGAAATGGATAACATGTAGTTTTAGGCTTGTGATTTTTTTCTCTTGTCCACTCCCTGCCCAAACACTCAAAGTCAAATGCATCCATATAATCTACTTATAAATGTTTCCAGACTTCCAGACAATGCAAAATTATATTCATACCCAGCTCTGACAGCCTTTTTCACAGACATTGCAGAACATTGTCCAAAATGTGATCTGCAGACACTTTTCATATTCAAATCTAAGCAAATTCAGATCAAATATTTCTTGCAGGTCTAATTTTAAAGAATTCCTGAAGACTATTATACTGTAAAAAAATCTAAAGTGAATTAATATGACCCAGCAAAATGAAGTACAAAAAGCCTGTATTGATATTCAAGAGCCTGAATATTCAGTTCTTAGAGGTCTTGCTTCCCATCAGCTTTCACAGTGCTTTAAAAAATGAGAGTAAAACCAATAGCCAAAAATTAGGAAGTTGGGGTTTTTTTAGTAAGCTAATGTGTGAAAAAAATCAATAGATGCCTGGTACACCTGGATGAAGTATTCATACACATGGCTGCCTTATGTTTCTGTGAAAGCACTGCTCTCATGGGAGTCTGTTCTGTGGTATTTTGGTATGTGGCTATTGACAAGTCTTAGTATCAGGACAAGTCTGATTTACACTTTTGTTGCCAAAGACCTTAAGAAACCATGTACAAAACCAAAGTAGTATGTTTGATATCTACCAACCATAAGAAGTTTGTGTTGTGCTGCCTTTTTTCCCATGAAGGATGCAGTGTAATGCACCACTCACAAGAGTAAACCATAAAGAATATTGTTTCACTGGGAATTTGTACTAGAAGTTCAAGTTCTCCCCAGTTCAAGAAGGATGAGGAACTACTAGAGAGAGTCCATATGAGGGCTACAAAGATGATTAGGGGACTGGAACATCTCTCCTACAAGGAAAGGCTGAGGGAGTTGAGCTTGTTTAGCCTGGAGAAGACTGAGAGAGGATCTCATCAACACATACAAATATCTTAAGGGTGGATGTCATGAGGAAGAAGCCAGACTCTTCTCAGTGGTGCCCAGCCACAGGACAAGCGGCAATGGGTACAAACTGAAGCATAAGAAGTTTCAGTTGAATATGAGGAAGAGCTTCTTTACTTTGAGGGAGACAGAGCACTGGAACAGGCTGCTCAGGGGGGCTGTGGAGTCTCCTTCTCTGGAGATATTCAAAACCTGCCTGGACGATGTCCTGTGCAACCTGCTCTAGGTGAACCTGCTTTAGCAGGAGGGTTGGACTAGATGATCTCCCGAGGTCCCTTCCAACCCCTGCCATTCTGTGATTCTGTGAAGCTATCTGATTTGGATTGAACAACATGATCATATATACAAAAGGATAATGAGTTGACAGTATCATCAGACCATTGACAGAAACCAGCAAGTCAGTCACGAGCAGTTTTCAAAAGTATTTCCCATATTTTCTTTTAAAATTCCTAATTATGGTATGATACTACCAAAAAAAAATAAAACCAATTAAGTCCAAGATCACCTCTATATTGCTCTCAAGGTAAGCAAACAGTGTTTCATTGGAAATTGTTTTATTATGGAAAGGCATATGTATTTTGCAATAACTGTGTTTTAGGAAGAGCTGAATAGTGGTCCTTTCTTCATAAAACTGAAGAAACAGCTGACAGACCTTTTACTATGAGAAGTCAGGGAAATATTCCTGAAATAGGAAGAGGACTTCACAAAACACAGGCATCTCTTGAAAAATTACTTTTTCAAGCAGAAGGAAGCAGCTGAAGGTGCTTCATATCCTTTCAGACTCAAGTAGTTGACCCAGAGTATCTTTTCTCAGAATATAGGGATGCAAAGTGCAAATTAAAAAACCAATTAAAAAAGATAAAAGCAAGCAAAACCATCAGAGCTGCACAGCAGCCCTGCTGAGTCAATTCTCACTGGCTGGAAACAGGAGACTATGTGCTAAATGAGAATTGACAGATTACCTGCTAATTAGATGAGAATTCACAGCAACGGCGGATTTGCAGATCAATCCACAATAAAAGAGTCGGTGCACACCACCAAAGCTGCGGGTGCCCATGTGGCTGGGATTATCAGCCTCTGAGTGGATTAGCATGAGCAGTGCTGATGTGCAGCTCACGCTGCTGTTGGGACAGGACTAGAAATTACAGTCCAAGAGGTTGTTGGGCACTCTAGCCAGGCTGCTATCAGCATTCAGAAAATGCCTAGGTCTTCCCAGTTTCCTGGTTTTATACTTTGAGCATTAGGCTTTTTCAGCTACTTTTCAACATCTGGACTGTCCGCCTTTTGAAAGGGATGGGGGCGTTTTTCTTGGCATATGTTGATACAATTGATTATTTTAGCCAATCTCAGGAAAAGGAAAAGCCTGATACTGAAGAACTGTTCAAATGCAGGCCTGATTTAATGGATGAAGAACAATAAAAGAACAGAAGCAGATTATCCCAAGGATGGAATGGAAAAAAAGCAACACTAAACTAGAAATGAAAAAAAGCCCTTTCATTTAGCAATATGTCCAGGTGTTATAAACTGTGTACTAATATGTTATCTCTTTGACTGCATGCACCCCGCAACAAAATATGCAAGAATAATAAACTAGATGTAGTAAGGGGACCCCGCTAAGTGGTAAAGCTTTCGTAAGACCTGACAGAAGCTCTGAGAAAGGTTCTGTTAAACCTAGAGAAATGCTTTCCCATGACAAAAGTCAGATGAAGACAGCAGTAGATACCCTAAGCAAGGATGAAGAACCAGGAATTCCCTAAAGAACCAACCCTGCTCTGTTCTTGTCTCTGCAGGAAGATAAAGGGAAGAAGGAAAAGGGGAGAACTGGGGAATAAAGGAAATCTCTCTACTAGTTTATATAGTTTATATCAGAAAGTGTCACTGTGAGAAGGAAACAGAAGACAAAGCCATGGATGGCTGAGAGACTGTATGTTCAGTAAGAAACACAATGATATGTAAGAAGGAGGAAAAAATACTTATTGGAAAATACTCTCTCCATATACCATCTGTATGTCTTAGTCCTAAGACAATGCCCTAATAAAACAAAAATTGAAATAAATCAAAAAGCCTAGAGAAAAAAGAAGGATGTGGGGGAAAAGCTAACAACAACTGAGATAATGTATGCTAGACAGAAGGGACCATATATGACCTAAATAGAATTCCCCAGCCTTTACAATGAAAAATAAGATTTTTTAAGAATCAGTTGATTTTGCCTTCTTTTTCTGCAGATATCTATAGGTGGATAAATAATAGTGTGTTCTGAACAGACAACACATTAACAGACTAGATCATAGGCTTCTAAGCAAAGAGGACTTCTGGTGTCATACCCATGTGGGATGGTCGTAATGACTGGGAAGTGGGAAGGATTCCTCCATCACATCAGGAGCCGAGCCTGCTACCTGGGAGCTGAACTCCCAATGGAATAAAAGCTTAGTCTATAATTATGGCACGCATCATGGATCAAGCAAGTGTCCCAGATATGACCCATGCACTTTGAAAGCTTTGCTGCAGCTAACACATCACAGTCGTTCAATAACATCTTCTATAGACTGGATTTCCAGAATAATCCTATGTTTTCTTAACTTTTTGAAACCTTTGCATTTTGGGCTAATGCCGATTCTGGGGAATAGTACAGCTAAAAAAAAAAAAAAAAAAAAAGCAGAATGGCTGTAAAGACTTTCAAAATTTAAAAAAAACGTTTCATCATAGGACTGTATAGAACAGTCATGTTTTTAAATTTGGTATTTGGAGTGATGTGGGCACTAGTGCATTGGTGGTTTGAAGAAAAGATTAAGTTATTTTTTCATATAATGTGATTATTGAATTATTACATACCAAGCACACTCAATAAAAAGACTAAAATAAAAGAGTCCATAGGACCACCTAGAAAGAGAGAGACAGTGGATAGATACACACAGCCAGGAAAGCATGCACTAGTCTGTATTGGTATTAGGGGACTTCAAAACATCACAGGGCAAATTGGCCACCTTTATCTCAGCTAAGTGTGAATGTGGATAACTAGATCTATGGCAGAGAAAGAGAATGATTTGAACCAAATCAATGATTTCAATAACTGAAATGAACATGTGTGTAAGCCTGGAGGAGGAACAGGTACAGGTACTTCCAGTACCTGTAACCCTTTCAAATTTCAGGAGCCTCTTGGAGTTTACCTGATGCCACAGAAAATGATTAACAGAATAAATGTGCATATATACATATGGAGATATAAATATATATCTCCATATGTAGCAACACAGACAGTCTACTTGTCTTATACATATTATGCTTCATAGAAGTGTTTGTTGCTTACGATCCACAGATCCCTGAGGTTTCAAAAGCTGCTGAAGGAAGTCAGCACTAGAATTGTACAGGGGTCTCCATGTTCATTAGCAACATTTGCAGGACTACAAATCAAAAAAGTTGAAATCCTCCACTTAGAGAATAAACGAACAAGAAGTCTTACTTTGTAAATAGAAACAGGTTGAATTCACTGTGGCATAATTGCTTAATCTTTTCCCCTTTGTTGTTCTTTCCAGATCATAAATCAAAATATTGAAATAAAATTAGTTGGAAGAAAATGAGTACTCAGAAAAAGGAAAAAAGTAGTTCAGTTTAGTCACAGAGCTCCAATTCCAATCCATTATTGACAGTACTTTAGGTTCAGAAGAAAACTTTGCCAAGAGTGTCCATGATAGGATTTGGGTTAATGGGGAGAAAGGGACCAGCAGTTACAATGCAGGACACACTGAAGACTGGGGTTTATACTGCACAGAAATAGGGAGGATGTTTGCTCAATATTTATACTAACAAAAAATTGTAGCATCCTCCCTCCAGTATAGAAATTGGTTAATCATGACAAGATAAATTGATCAAAGTTCTGCAGATCTGAGTCACTGGGAGCAGCTGGTGTTTAGCAGCCTATGTGTTAGATACCAAGGAAACCTTAAAAACAGGAAATATCAAACGCAACTCAAGAGAGTAGAACTGTTGTGAATTTGTACTTTTCTGATTCATTCAATGATTTGCAGATGTCCTCCAAAACCTATGGCCAAGTTATAAGAAGCTAGGCAAGCCTAGTCTTTAAATGAAGCTGACCCATCAATCACTAATAGCAGATCCAAGCTAAAATGCTATGGATTTTTTTCTGCCAGATAGGATGAATGAGTTTCTAAGAAGTTTCAAATTATTTTGTTCTTAAAGAAACCAGCGTCTCAAAACCTATTGGTTAAAGAAATGCTAAAGCATCTGTTATTATTTTTAGAATTTCAGTAACTAATTACATTACAGCACACCAGCCAAATTCAGACCTGCAGCCAAAATCTGCACTGTTACTTTGGTGTAAATCTGAAATAGCTGATCTGCTTTCAGGGAAAATTGAAACTGATTTCACGGACATCAGAATCTGGCCCCTAAAATTAGCAAGTGCAACTCTTCATCAGCCCAGTTCAATCCCATGCTGTTGGAAAGGTTGGGCAATTTACTCTTACTTTGCCTTCAGGAAATTACAATAATGTTGAACAATTCAAAGGGCATCGCCAAACACCACTGGTATCACGAAGATCGCCATTAGCACTGAGGAGGGCTGTTAATCCGTAGAAGAGTAAGATGAGTAAGCAAATACATACATGACAAAAGAGCTTGCTCTTTCCCCCCTCCCCAAAAATGTTAATGACAAAATTCCTGCCTTAAGAGAGGGAATTGGTGTGTTACTCCAATATTAAGCATTGGGAATAGCAATTCCCTCCAGGAATGCAATTTATTTACTGTGTTTTCAGCTGGACAGAATTTGTTTCCCTCATATTCTGGGAAAAAAAAAATTGAAAAGACTTTATCTGTTCTATTTTAATTAGAGATATGTGTGCACACATGAAAACCTGCAAATCCAGGTCTTTTCTTCTTCCCTCCCCCTGCAAGCAAAGTTTTTATTTAAAAAACCCATAATGTTGTAATTAACAACTACACAGAAAAGCAACAACCTCAATGTTTTACTTTGCAAATGAGATGTTGCTAACCTAAAACAACCTTTATTTTAACATCTGAGAGGACAGTATACTGAATTAGAGCCGAGTACAGCACTACCACCCTCATATACAACACTGTTAGAAAACTTCTTAACCTAGAGAGAATAAAACATTCTTCATCTCTCTCTACCTAGAGGGAATAAAACATTCTTCCTCTCTCTGGAGTAAGTTCTTCCCACCAGCTCAGGAGGTTTCATAGCTGTTGTGAGAAACATTAAAACTATTACGAAGCCTCTTAAGCAGTAAATAAAAGAACAACCAAGGAATTTTTGAAGAGAGCCCACCATCCATGGGTGGACAGAATTAAAAATAATTCCCTAAAGAATACTGAGTTCTAAATCGACAGTTTTATTTAAAGAGAGGGACCCAGACATTGCCTTGGACAGCCAAGTCACTTCAGTGCCCAGATAAGGTCAAAAAAAAGCAAACAAAAGGTAAGAGGGCTAAAAAAAGGGGGGGATGAGAAATGTTGCCATATGAAGGATGCCACTGCGTATATCATGCTCCTCTGCAAATACTGTCGGTACTATGAACGTTATCTGAGTAAAGGTACTCCAAAATTAGATGGAATTAAGAACTGGAAGCGAATAACGACATGAAGAAAGATCTCATAGAAAGAGAACTTGAAAATGTTGGAGTTGTCTGCTTCAAAGAGAAAATTAACTACAAGCTATCATAAGAAAATACCAGCCATCTAGAAAAAAAAATAATATATAGACATTAATTTACATTACACATAACTAAGTAGGCACTGAATGAAAAAACCAAAAGGTAGTAAATGTAGAACTGCTGAAGTGGACTTTCTCAATGCACAATTAATCAGCAGAGCCTCCTGAAGTCAAAAATTCAGAAAGGAAATGGAAAGACAAATGCAAGACAAAAAAATGATAGAAATATTTTAAAGCACAAACGCTTCATTGATACTTCAAAGAACACAGTACAAGTCCCGATTCAAAACTTTCTGAAGTCAATGGAATGTTTTTCCATTCGTCTTTAATTCAGATGAGCCTATTGTTATGAATGTTCAGGATTTGTGAGAGAGGATATAAATCCCAACTTTAAAGGAATACAAATGTAGTTTCTGTGTTATTATTATTTCAAAAGTACTTGTCTTGGTTTGTCCCTTGGGGTAGATAATGGAAATGGTATAAAAAGAAACATAATGAAATTTGGAAATAAAATTTACCAGAAAAAGAAGTTATATCAAATAACAGCACTCCCAAAATTTAATACAGTTATGGATAGTTGCCATCTGAAGAGATGACTTGTTCACATCCATTACTCAGAAATCACTTCGAAGATGGCAGATGCCTAAATGTGTGATACTTAGTACTTCATAGAAATCTACAGTAGACGCAGACACATGTAAGAAGTATTTCAGCTGTTCAAACAATCCATTTTGCACAGAAAACCTTTTGATCTTTTGGCTGGTAGTTTTCATGAAATATGGGGAAAGAACTTAAATGTAATAACACCATTAGTGAAAACAGTACTTGGAGGCACCTGAAACAAAAACAGATTGGTAAAATTAACACGCACACACAAAGAGAAAAACTGGACTAGAAAATAAAATAAATGTAATTATGCAGCTCAATTCACACAGCAACTGGACCAAAACCTTCATTATTTGAAATACTTGCAACATCGTCCCCCAGTGAGTTGGATGTGTGAAAACAGTCTTCATGAGAACTGGAATCTATTTGTACCTTAGTGACTAATAACAAAATCAATGCTCCTTTGTGCTTGTAGCAAGCATCATGCGGGCCTGTATCTCTAGCGCTGATCAGCCTGCAGAGCAAGGTGGGGAAGACAGCAGGTGGAACAAAAGAGCAAACAGCACAAGAAACAGGAAATGGAAGAAAGTGAGAAGAAATGAAGGAGACCGCAACATAAGCCAAAGACATAAAAAAGATAAACTAATATAGTATCTACAGATGAAGCGACATTTCATCTTAAACTCCTTTTTTTTAAAGTCAGAGAGGGAATTCCACGGCCCATTGACCTTGTGCTCACCTTTTCCAAAGGGCTGAGTTTCATTCACCGCTCCACAGCTACAAGGACTCTGAACTTTGCTTTACAAAATTTTGCAACAACGGTAATTACTTCGCAACTCTTTCACCAAGTACTGAAACCGTTTGTGCTACAGGAGTTGTTCCCCACCCTTATTTCTTTTCCTAACATATTACTGAGAGGGGAAAAAAAAGATATAACCAGAGAAAACTGTTCAAAAATACAAATTAAAAGCATTTGCAGAAGAATGAACACACAAACACATACCCAATGGAAACTAGGTGAACAGAAAAAAAATTAAGATTGTGGGAGGGAAAGATTTTTTGCATAGAAAGCAAAATATGGAAAAAAGACAAAGTGCTGTGGAAACTAAAAGAAACATAAAATATGACACAAGAAAAAATGTAAGGCTGATTTCATGAGGGTTTAGAAATATGATAAATATTGTAGCTACTGAAATCTGAGATAATCCTGTATCTAAGATGACTCCATAAATTTTCCAGCTTGATTTAGGAAAATGCTTTAAAATGGATTTGCTGGCATTTAAAAAACATTTTTAATCAATGCAAGCCATACAATCTTGAGTTACCTTGCAGTTATGGACGGATAAGAACAAGCAGCCCAAGAGATAAGTTACTGCATCTTGGTTACTCTCGTCCCACCGCTCCAGCTAGGAGCACGGCAGCTGGGGGCAGTGGGGACAGCCCCAGCCCGGGGCATGGGGTACCTCCCTGGGGATAGGGATGGGCTGAAGCTGCACCAGGGCATCCATCACAGGTGGGGGTCAGGATCAGCGGGGATCTGTGGCCCAGCAGAGCTCCTGGGGCTTTTCCAGGCCCTCAGCAATGGCTTGAAAAACAAGACTTGCTTCCCCTTGGTGCCTTTCCTGGCCTTCTTCCCACCCCAGAGGAGAAGTGGTTGCCTGCGTGGGTGGGCTCAGAGCAGGTGACTGCAGTAGAGGAGAGTAGAGATGGTCCATGATCCTTTCAGAAGACGGACTAAAGAGGAGGAGGCTCCACACTCATGAAGCAAAAGTGAAAGGGGGTCCCAGAAGTAGAGACGGAAAGAGAATGCTTCTTGTAACCCCCCACATCTGTCAGCTCTCTAATGGACTCCTCCACTCAAAACATTACTCACTCCACCCAGGCTGTTCCCTCAGCAAAATCATAACGCAAAATTTTGTAGTCCCTCCATGAACAGCGCTACAAAAACCCTAATAACTGTTCCCAGTCCTCCTTCCCTCCCCCACTCTCCTTTACCTGCTCCAAAATTTCTCAGCCACCACTGCAAGACTGAGTCATTATGCTGCTGAGAAACTTTGAGCCAGCTCCGGGACTGGGTCCAGCAGCAGTGCAGCTGCTCTCACACGATGCTGAACCTGAATCATTAAGCTCTGCCAGACATGAGCCACAAGGGTATCTCAGCACACAGATCCCCAATGCTCTCGCTTGTCAGAGAGTTTATTAGCCCAGGCAAAGTGCCAGACCTTGGCAGACCCATGGGTCCGTGGGGTGCAAAACTTCAAGTTGTGGGAGCACTTCATGCTTTTCCAGGTTTTCCATTAATGGAGGTTAAACTGAATTTGCCAAAGCGGTGACCTACTCTTGAGCTATTTTTCCCTTTTGGTTATTTTCTCTATAAACAAGTTGACTTAACTCAGCACCTATTATAATTCTTTCCATAATAGGTTAGAATACAGAATTCATGGATTATCACTGAAAAGTTTTGGGTCAGTCTTTCCACCTGCTGCTCTGGTACCTAGTTCAGTCATGCTTTTGATCAAACTGGTAGCCTAGCTGGCATCGCCAGTTCAAACCGCTGCATTTATGTGAGCGATTCAGTTGTTCAAAGGTAATCTTGAGACATCCAAAGCAATCCATGTCATGGATCCAGTGCACAGACCTCCTGGAGGTCAACCCAGAAATCATAGGCCCAGTGTCCACTCTCCAACTATGCTCCAAAAAGAGGAGCCTAGGGCAGGTTAATGACTTGTACAGGTATGATATAGGAAATACCTGGGTTACCAAGCTGTGGTGGTCCTCAACCCTTTTATTCAATTTCTGTATCAGCCCAGTCATATATTATTTGGAGTAATTTGGTTGTAACGTACCCAGATCCAAGGGAAAACAGTATAATCATCAGAGAATGAGGTGTCAGCGTGCTTTCAGATGTTAGTAAGAAAGAAGTCTTTAGATTCAGAGGATAAACACAAAAGAAGTTTTGCTTCCTCCAAGAGGTAGAGAAGTGGAGGAGAAACTCAAAATATAACCTGATGTTACATAAATAATACCTACAACAGAAGTTACACACTTCTGTGTTGTCAGAGGAAGAGTATATGAGAAGCAGCAAGCCATTAACCCCTGGAAAGACTAAGGAAATTATGTCTTTTGTTGATTTTATGAACTTGGCTTAATTAGACAGAATATGCTTTGCCTAGGATATCACCATGGATTCACAGATTTTGCTGCTCGAGTGTTAGAGGCTACACTGACACATCTTTGGAGGCACCACATCCACCTGGTGAAAGAATGAAAATCTACTGGATAACAGGGGTCATGTTTCAAAATTACTTCTGCAGTCACAAAATACACATCTCATTATCATTTCTAGAGCTTCCCCTTTGTATTCCCACCAAAAGCATACAGTTGAAAGTAACTAACATTACCATCACAGAAATAGAATTCCCCCATTCTCAATGTGGAAAGCATTTTAGTAAGATTACTTAATCATAACAATAATGTAATGAGATTCACAATACATCAACTTAGTCTAGAGAAGCGACTTTACCACCCTTGTGTATAGAAATCTATTACAATTTCTTTTGTTGGTACCTTAAAAAAACCCCAAACTCTAACTTTTAGAAACTTAGCGCTCTTTCTCTCCCTGAAGTTTTATATTACATGTATCACCATGGTATCCAAATACAAAAGACCTTTAAAATCTCTCTGTAGGCGCTTTCGGTGTTCTGCAGAGAACAAAACGGATGCTTTGGGAGTAGAGGAAGGGCAAGAACCATGACGGTAATGATGGCACCAGGGAAAGGTGGGATTTCAGGGCAGCACGTCAGAAGACAGACCCCTCTGTGTGCCATTTTTTCCACCTGCATAAAGAGCTTATAGGGCACAACCATGCTTCTAGAGTTTTACAGAGAAGGATTATTACAGAAACAGATAAATTATTACCCTACCAATAACAAGTCAATGACAGGGAAAAGACTACTGACTATTGGAGACAGAAAAGGGTTCCAAATTTTTCACTGACCACCTTATATTCTCTGACTCACTCCCTATCAATAGTCTTCCCCAAAACCAATATGACACTACAAGGTAGTCCAGAAGGTAGACTTTCCCAAACACTTCAGGGGAAGCATATTAAAAAGCTTTTTGCATGCCAAGGAGAAAAAAAAAGTGTTATAAATAGAAAAGGAGGAACTGTGACTACTGGAAAATGTGCTGGAACTTGTCTCTCTCAAAGTAACCCTCGTGGCATCCTCACATTTGGTGTTATAATCCAGATAGCCACTTTTCAGTGGCACTGTGCCATCTGCTGTGAAGACATCAGAGGGAGCACGTTTTAAGCTCTATAAATAGTGGGCTCTTGGAACATAGGAAGACATCATTACACAGAATTACCATTAAATAAAATGATCCTACTCTTTTAAGTTAGGACATAACATAAGCTAACACCCAATATTGTCAGAAAGCTAAGGAACATAGCAGACTGAGCAAAAATGTGATTTATTTCTGGAAAGGAAGAATGAAGATAAAAATAAGCAGGTAAGCAGATGGGTGCACTTTGTTTATCTTCTCTAGGGGTACTTCCATCTACCTTTGTCTAGTTAGCTGGAGAATTCTGGCAGTTTCTTATTCTCTTATTTAGCAATCATGAAGACTGTTTTCTTTTCAACTCGGATTACCTAAGAGACATTCCTGCTCTGACTGATTGACTACCAGTTGCCACATACAGGGGCAACAGCCGGCAGCGTACAAGCTTTTTTAACACCACCATCCCAAAACTGTTCCACAACAGTGACTTTCAAGAGAAAAAGAGGGTGTAATTCTAGTCTTCTGTCTTTGCTGAGACTTGTAAAAGAGCAATTATTGAATGGAACAGCTGCTGGCTGAGAAATGGAACTACAGAAGCATATGATACGCTGTCCATACAGACAGCAATCATTTTATTCCAGAGATTAATTCAAATTAAGATACGGTTCCCAGGACAGACATGAAATGGTGATCTAAAGGTAAAAAGCTTTGGAGATCATAGAAATTATGTACCTTTTTGCTGCATAAGTAATAAACTGTACGTTGGAGAAGTCTCTGACCTTTGGAGGAGGGACCAAAAGCATAGCAGCGTGTTCTGAACAAATACAAAATGCAGCTAATAGGAATACACAGTTCATCCCTCTGTTGTAGTTCAGAGCTTACAGGCATTTCAGGGTAATTCTCTCTTTATTCAATGGAATCAAAGGAAGTATAATTCTTCGTGGGAAACCAGAGATCTCATTATATTAGTTTGGTTTTTTGCTAAGCACATACTCCTGTCATCTGATGTTTTGTTATTAGCAGATCCCAGAGTTATCCTGAAAAGGTAATTGCAAATCCTTCAAACTAAATATTTTTTTTTTTAATAAACAAGGGTTGATTTGTTGTAATTTGCTAACGAAAACAGTCTTTAAAAAAATCTAAATATGTTTTTTTCCTTACTGATTCTGCTTTATAGCTGATATGATGTAACAAATATTATTATCCCTCTATATCACAATTGTTGCTTTTCACACAATTTGCAATCCAGTCTCTGAGATTTTGCAGTTGTCTTTCTCCAGGCAACGTCTGCAAAAACTATGTGTTACTATAACTCTGCATAAAATCAAAGTCAATGATAAAATGAAAAGTGGTGAGGGAGGAGGAAGGAATGAGAGCAGATCAAGCCTGCTAAACTGTTGATTTATTAGCATATAATACTGAAAACCTTCTTTTAAAAAAATGCCCCACATGGTCTGTTTTTGATAATTTTGCCTAGAAATGAAAATTGACATACAGGGATACATTTTCAAAGCGCCGCACAAAGTTTTAACAACATGATTCCCATTGACATTAATGAGTCACATGGCTGAAATCCTGCACAGTGCTTTGAAAATATACCCTACAGCCTTTTAAGCCTGCTTTTGGGAAACCGGAGCACTTGCCTCCTCAGTAACCTTTTGGTTGCAAGTCCCGGTTTCAACTACGGGCTCCGTTCTTCACCCGCCAGAGAAAGCTCCCTCCCATGCTGTGTGAAGATGGCCGCAGCAGAAGTATTTTGTGGGTGTGCGTGGAGCTGCTCCAGTGACAACCCCACTCCTCCATGACCAGGAGGGGGTGTGGGTAGGGAGAGGAACGTGGTCCGATGGCAGCTGCCATAATTGGAAACAGCTTCCATGATGGTTTTAATTATGATGAGATTTGGCCTGGCATCTACTGTGGCCAGACTCGAGATTGCCCAGCCCTCTGTCTTGAGCTATGCTCTCACTGTTGTAGCACAAGATCTTCAAATATGTCAACACGCTCAAGAGTTGATTTTTTTTTCCCCCTTTTCTCTACGAAATGGTGCTACAAAAGGAAACAAACAGGGAAGTCTGCAGGGAAATGTGGTAATTGTATTATACCAGCTGCTAATTTACTCCTTCACACAATCTCCCTGCCTTATATCCCTAGTCCATCATAGCAATAACTTCACTTCCTCACTACTCTCTCACCAATAAAATGAACATTTGAATTAAAACAATTCCTTTCTTGTGAGAAACAGGAAGAAGCTTCTCCTCTTCTCCTGAAAAAAAAAGGATAAATTTATTTTGGAAAACTGAACATCTTGAAATTAAGAAATGGAGAAAGCCAGTAACAGAGCAAATCTATTTGCAACATGCCTTTGCTGATGTTAATTAAACTGAATGCTATTTATATCCTCTCAGACATAAGGAGAGGATCTTGCAAACCTTTGAAATGTTAGACCTGGACGATCCATAGACACTACAGAGGAGTGTGGGTTTTGTTAAGCCTGAAAACATTTGGTCATGCAAAAACTGTAAATACTTCAGACATATATCAAAAGATGATGTAGTTAATGACTAAAAAGGATGCAGACTTTGGCTAAGCTCCACGGCCACAGTACAGAGCATTTTTGGTGAGCTGCTTAGTTAGATGCCTTAGCAGACCAGCTATGCAGAGAAGCAATACCGTCTCTGTGTGGGACACAGGCACTTTTCAAAGGCTGTCCCAGTATTACTTTCTGTGAAAGGCACAGGATGAGTTAAGGCAAGAAACACAAATGGAGGTTTGGATTTTTGCTGTATCCTCTTTCCAGCAGATGGCTGACCAGTGCTGTTTGGGTATTAGAAACCGATCTTCTTTATTAAAAAAAAATAACATTAAGATTGCACAGTTTGTCATAGAAGATAAAAAAGAGAATCAGTAGGCAACACTGATGCCACCTTTCTGTATGTGAACTATAAAATTTATACTTTGAAGATAGATTAATGTTGATATAGTTATGTATACATAGTTTAAAAGTGCAGCATTTATCCTCCTAAACACACATGAAACAAACAAACAAAAAAGTAATTCCTGCTCATTCCTAGTCCACAGCCAATGTAGCGTAATTCAGCTTAGTTAGATCTCGATAGGCATCTTACCTTGCATCTGCTGCGGACTTTAGTACACATGAGGACAATCACTCAGCCTCAAGTGGCTTGATAACCAGTTACCTGGGTCATGCATTTGAGAAATTGGAAAATAAATAGCAAGGTATGTGCACAGTAGGGTAGAGTTTAGTAACAAGCATTCAGTCCTGCTTCTTTGTCTTTCTGGGTAATCTGCACAGGTAAAGTAATGACACGTAGTTTTTACAGGGCAGTGGCATTTGCTTGCATTGCAAGTGTTAACTCTTCCTGTGTGAATTTGTTTCAATAAACTGCAATAAACACCCCATAGTAATGTACAAATTAAAACACTACTTTTCTCTACAAGAGTATTTTTCCTTTTTTTTTTCAATTTTGGGGTGAGTCTGGTTTTGTTTGTTCAGTACATTCACTGGTGTATGTCATGACATACAAGAAGATAATACTAAGGGTCGCATTGTTACCAGGAGCCTTATTTAAAAAACAACAAAAAAAAAGCCCACTTTTTTTTTTTTAGAAAAGGTTCTATAATGTAATAGACAGATTATTTCTTAGTTTACATGTTGGCAACACGTTTTTACCCAGCCAACTGCGGTCAGCAAAATGCAAGGCAGGTCAGGAGACCTGTGACATGACTTGGAACAACGTATGAAGTTACTCCATATACCTGTTAATTACTGCCTTTCAGCAGAAAGTTACTGCTTCCTGAGATGCAGGACCTGAGAGCCTGAATGCTCAGTCTTCTCGGTGGAGAGTAAACCAGGTCAGTTTGGGTCACCACCAGTGGAGGAGACCATGAAATTCCCACAAGTTCTGTTTCTGCTTTGCAGATAAGCTTCATCTAAGGTAACAGCACCTTTCAGCAACTTTATAGCAATACTGCTTAAGACCAATATGGCACAGATACACTTAATGAATAAATAATTAAGTAATAATTCTTCTGGGATAACATTTTCTTTAAAATTTGTCTGAAATTCTTCATGTTTTGGCAAAACCTGGATGTGAAATATTTCCTTCTACTCTGATTTTTTTTTTTATTCAGTATTCTATGTTGAGTTCCAGGAATAAACAAAGGAGAAAAGGAAAGACAGAAAAAATATGTACTGCTGGCTTCAGACTTGTAAATGCAAGCACAAACAAACAAACAAAAAGAATCTGCTACTTTGCTTTACAGAGGACAACACCACAAAACAGATTTTGCAAATAATTTGTTTCAATATCTTGAGAAGAGTCACGGACTTAGCCCAAAGTCATCATTTTGTAACAATTCTATAGCCTTGTGTAACAAAATGTTTAATTTAGATGCTTTAAGTACAGGGAAAAAATATTCAAAATGATGGATGCTCCTAAGATGCATTCATTTGGCCTATTTTGAAATAGCATAACAAACTTAATAAGCTGTTAAGAGTAATAAGGACATCACATTAAGTACTTGAGAAAGTAGAGGGAACACAGCAAGTTTAGACTTTATCATCTGAATAAAGCTGTGACATATTCCTGGTGAGCAATCTTCATGCCCCTTTCCAGCAGCATTAACATACTACAGCGAGAGAAATTTTCTCATTTCTAGACTCCCTTAAACAAACCACCAACTGTAGATGCAATCAAGAAAACAGGCCATTGAGTAAGGCCTCCCATTCTAGAATTTCATTAAAAATATTATGTCCAAGGATTAATACAAGGATGGTGTTACTGAATCTGTCAGTGCAAATCAAGTTGAAGAACTAATAATAGTTGAAAGTAACAAGTGCAAAGCAAACAAAGACAATTCATGCAACTCTAGAGGTGGCCAGTCCTGAGCTTTACCTTGCTCTTCTAAAAAACTCAGAAATAGAAATACGTTGTTCTGCCTTTCCTGCAAGACTTTGGCTTGGACTACTCTGCAGTCGAAGCAATGGTTCACAGATCCCTTACAAATCCTTGGGAAAATGAAATCCCTGTGAATACCAAACACCATCTCAGTGCAAAATAGCGTCTCCAGCACATGACATGCACGGAGCAACTACAGTCAGCAAGCGTAGGCTGGCACTGATACCAACAGCTGTGCTGACTTTAGGTATCCACGTCCTTGCACACATCCTAAATCTATGCATGGGCTCGAGCTTTTTCATGAAGCTGAAATGTGCTGTACCTGGCAAAGTTGCCACTGCTTTGGATAGTAGCTTCATCTGAAACATTTTATTAAACGTCTCTGCTCACCAGTCCTTCTAACAAAAGGTGCAGCCATGGGTGGACACCAGCTCATTCAATTTGACCCAAGCCTGTCCAACTCTGAGTCTGCTCTAAATCATTTGCAATACAAATGATCTGCTGTAAAGTCAGACCTTTTGTCATTGCCCGTCTACCATAACCTGCGGCCCACCCAGATTTCTGTTCCTAGCTAGGCAACTGTTTCCAATGGCAAAGTTACAACATTATAATGTACTGAATAACACATTTCACTTGTCTCAGGTGATTTATGGCACTAATACTTTTGAATCCTTCTTCTCATAAATAGGCAAAATGGAAACTTTTTACTTTATTTTTCTTTTCTACCAGACCTAACAGCACTAATACGTACAAAGCACATCTGAACTGGTAAATAACTAGGACCTATTCAGAACAGCATGTATTTTTGGTTCAGACTATAAACCTTTTTCTTTTAATTAAAATATAAAGCAGGCAGTTAACTGTGTAGGTTCTGCCTGACTAGATGCAGATATCACTTTATGATTATGATAAAACAAGGGCCATGTTATGAGAGGTTGGGAAGAGAAGACAGTGGCCATTATCCACTGAATGTGGTTTCAAGGAGATGCAAACTGCTAATTTTCCCTGGAAAACCAAATACAAACAGAGCGATATTATTTGCCATATTAAATAGATATCTGAATGCTTTTCCCTACAGTCCAAAGCTCTGCTCCAGGGCTATACAAAAGAGAAGAGAATGAGCGAGAGCACACAAGTAACCTGAGAAACCTGTGGATGGTTTCCCTTTCGCTGGATCCTCTCCATGCAGAAGGGAGTTCAGCAACATGTCCCATTGAAAGCTTCATGCAACAGACTCACGAAACAACATACTATCAGATGCAGAGAAGAGCTGTCTCTGTAACCTCAACAACTGCTCCAAATCACAATGAAGATCCAAGCCTTATTTGCTATATAAACATAAAATAAAAGACATTTCCTGCCCCCAAGAGGTCACCATTTAAGTAGACAAGGCAGACAAAAGCTTGGGCAAAATAATATTTATGTTTCCCTAACACAGTTGGGAACTGCAGCACTAACTGGTGGAATCCACTGTAGTCCTAAAATACTATTCACATTACAACCTACACCAGGTCAAACCTTTAAAGTAGCTTGCTTGGGCTGTGCCGCACAACACTTAAATCACAAATGTTACCTACATAATGTCTATTCACCAACCCAAAGGGATTACGGGAGTGCACTGAAGTTCATGCTGCCATTCTCAGAAGTTTTATGGCTGATTGAGCTAATTTAAAGTTATCCCACATAAGTAAATCCAAGCTGCAATTACACCCCCAGATAGAAGTATACCTATTCTCAGTGACTTGCCCTGTGTAGGAAATTTTTAAAAAGACTGCAGTAAAGCTAAGGTCTGAACAAGGATATTTGAGTCTCAATCCAGTGTCTCACAAGTCTACCCTTATTCTCTAGGATCTTTTCAGGTGCAAAAGTTCATTCCTATATCTATAAAATTCAGACTGTCCGAGTATTTTGGACTGTGCTATATTGGATGTAGGAAGTGCATGAACTCAGTATCAGGAGAAACTCTTTTCCTTCCCTCAACACTCAAGACAGAAACAGTTTCACTGCCAAGAAAGCCATATAACACACGTATGAATGCCCATATAATTTGGGTGCCTCGTCCCATGTTAGACCTGGCTCTGGATTTATATAGCAGTGAAACGGAAGGAGGGGAAGGACAACACAAATAACTTAGGTTGTCAGTGATTGTTCTGAGCTTGGGCACTTGTACTCTTTATAGATTGATGTTACTTCTAGATGCATATTTTTAAGTTAATACACTCCATAAAAAGGCATGCCTTTTAAAAATAAGCCTCCTTTAAAAGATATCAAATCTCATGGCAGCTTGTTGATTAAACCTTTAGCTTTATGGAACACCTGAGCAAAGAATAGCGGCAAATTTCTGACACCAATACAGGCAACTCTCTCCAGAATAGCTGCTGAACTACATTGGGTGATAAATTCTCTCCCTCCAGTGATGGCAACGAAGGCGTTTTCCTGCATGACCCAAGGTGTGTCACCCGGTGGCAATCCTCTTTTGGTGGGACTCAGAGGCCCCTGGCCTCGTCCCCACCGGCACTGGAGTAGGACACACACATTGTCAGAAATGTTGTTCTAAGGTAGCTCACCAACAGCCAGCAAGAGCCGTCTTGCAGAAATACTGTCAGCTTTAACTATTTATAGCTCAGCCATTTCGTTGCAACATTTTTTTTTCCCACCAGGGGATGGGGGGGCAGTACCTCCCATCAGTATTTTGACAGCTTGTGAGACATGAATATAGCTGGATGGCACATTACAATTCTGCAGACCTGCATGAAGGGAGGGAATTTTACATTTTACATTCAGAAGGCTGCACAGTGCTTCACACTGGTGACCAAAGGATTGAAAAATAGATTAAATTTTGATAAAGAATGAAAATACTGTTTTCAAGTCTTTCTATCTTTGGATTTTAGCAAATTCAAATTCTCTCTTTATTGTTTGTTTTTTTTTTACTTTTCCTAAAGTAAAACATTCATTTTTTAAATCATACGTAGAAGATTTCTTAAATCATTAGATTTTCTTAAAATATGGAAGATGAGCTCTTTAAAGATACCCACAGTTCTTTAACTTCAGTTAATTTCTTTCGAATATCTATTCCACTGCAGTAAGCCACTAACAAAGCTTTGCTTTTTCAGTCACATTTTTGTCAAACCCCTACATTAAATCAACAGGAGACAGATCATCTACTCAACATGTGGTTCAAAGTATTCCACATGGATATCTTCAGTTACATAAAAAAAAGGTTCTCCCAGATGCAAGAGCCATCTTATTCTTTCTCTCCTTGCCTGGAGAGCACTGGCAAAAAGGTCTTCAACCACCTTTACAAAACAACTCTCCAAGGATGAGCATTAGGCCCCTGCATCTGAACTTCTCTCCAGAGCCACTTCTGATCTGCAATCCAAGTGAGCTGCGTGCTATCTGCTCAGTTTGCCTGCAAATGGCGCCTTGTTAGTATTATCCTCCATGCATACCTCGAACCTTCCACCTCTTTGCTCTCATTTCTTATCACGCTGTGAAATGGTGGGATGCAATTCTACCACAGAGAGCAAGCCAGCAGGCTTGGCCATACACCTTATGTGGGCTCTCCCGTTCACCAGGAGTGGCAAAATTCACTGAGGCTGAACAGTTACTTGATCTTTCAGGGATACTGGGGCATATTCTATTTAGGAGGCACCTGTGACAGCCAGGAAAAATGCTGTCCATGTTTCTGGACAGCAAGTGGACCTGGAGGCACAGGGGCTGCATTGTGTCCTCTCTCCGTCTTTCCACAGGCATATGAATCACAGAAATGGCTGTATATATGGTTTATATTTTTTAATATTTATTATATATATTATAGAGGATCCTGCCAATTGTAGCAGAAATCTTCTCTCAGAAATTTTTACAAGGGGGGAGGAAGAGCCAAATCTAGCTGGACTGAGATTAATTCAGGTGGCAGACTCATCTCATTTAAAATCACAACAATATTCAGTATTCAAGGCCAGTCCATGGATTGACTTTATTGAAGCAGTATCAATTCCAGCTGGAGGTATGACAAACAGTGACCAGGCCACTGAAGATTTGCATGCTTTGTTTTGAAGGCTGTTATCCTTTGGGCATATTGCATAGTCTGACTCAAACGAGTGGTACACATACAATCAAGGCTTCTAAATTGATTTTGCAAAACTGTTAAAAAACACTAGAATCTGGGGGTTTTTTCCTAGAATTGTTGTTATTGTAAAGTGATTCAATAAGCATTAACTTCAAGTAAATATGCTGCTGAGCATCTTAGATCACACTCACATTCAGCCAGGAGCCATGCACACCCTTTTTAGCTTCTTGTAAAGTCTCAGGTGAAAGAGGAGAGTAGATATCCAACTGCCTCTGATGTAGGAGGACAGAAGGTAAATACAGTAAACTCAAAAATTTTTCAGGTAGAATTTCCTTCAATGGTTTCCAAATGGTGGCCAATGATGCTCTTGTACCTGGAACATGAGCCTGTACTTTAATGTTTCTGGGTACAACTGAAGGAAAAGAGCAATTGGGAACTACCCATGTTTAGATACGCAGCTGCAGTGATTTTAAACTTACGTTGCTTCACCTGAAAGGTAGGTACAGTGCCCCTGCTCCTCCTATTGGAATGACTCATACTGAAGCAAGACTGTCGTTCAGACATGATCCTCTGGGGCCTCTCACTGTTCTGTGGATTTGTCAAAATCTGTCCCTTTCTATAATGAAACAATACTGTGTGTTGACACAGCATTCGTGAGTGATGGTTGAAGTTCAGCCATATCTCTTGCGATGGAAGAAATGCTGTCCTGCAAGAGCTGATGAATGAGGTATGTAACACTGTACTGGGACGCTTACTGTTTGACCACACTGAAGCATATGTGAGCAGGTTTCGGAAATCAGTATGGTGATTTAGCTGAACAGCAATGAGTTGCTGACACGTTCATTAAGGAAGCTGAGGTGTGCCTACACAAGCATACCCACTCCCAGCCCAACCTGTCTGAAGTGATTAGGCTGCTCAGGGATAACACGATGCCTGGGAGAAGACAAGGGAAGGAAGCTAATGGCTGTAAGACAGATATAGGTAATGTGAACTCTTGTGTTAGATGGGGGTCCTTCACTGAATTTGATCCTGAGATGGCCTTTTTCTGACTGACTTTACTGCTGGGCAAAGACTGGCCCAGGGAGATCCACAAGAGTGGGAACTTAGTCAGATCTTCTTCAGAAGTATGAAAAATAATTTGGAGTCAGCCTAAGCAAAAGAGGTGTATCAGTCTTCCCCACTGGAGGTGGTGGCACAATATCAAATACAGAAGGGGTGCATGTTTATAAAAATCAGGACATTTTGATGCAGTTAGTCCAGTTGTTATTACGCTACTTGTCTTTATCTATTCAAAATTGTGGCATTTACAGTGGTAAACATTAAAAATACAATACTCAATAGTGACCAATGTTTGTGCCCCATGGTATTCAGAGAGGACAGAAGCTCCTTCAGAGGGTCTGATGATTGGCAGCAATAACGCTTTCATTTATACTGCTTCTTTGTGTGAATGTTGCAGCTGGAGAAAGTCTTTGACTGGTGTTCTTGAGACTACAGATGCCAGAAGAGAAAAGTATGCTCATGTAAGGAGGTTTGTTTTGCTGCATTGCCAATATGACCACGTTTTACTACAAGAATTAAAATTGTTCCTAGAAAAAGAAATGCCATTCTCGTTCCTTTGCGTGAGACAGATGTGTGCTCCTCCTCCTCTCCCTGGAGGCAAGGCTTTCCAGTGGTTCTTCTTGGGATGGCACAAGGAAAACTCTTCCTTCCTTTTCAACCTACTTTAGCCGTGACCTGACCTCAAACTGTGATGAAAGACCGATGTTTTTATGAGCCCCATTCTGTGTTTGATTTCTCTGCTGAAACTGCTAGCAGCCATGTTCCCCTTCAGGACAGCTTTTCCAAGGCTGTCACCCATGCAGATGAGATGCAGATCTTTCAACAGCGCTGGCCATGCATTTGGGGAAGGTTATAGAGACAGGACCTGCTTTGCTGGTTTAAGTCACTAGGATCACAAGTGTTACTGCCAACGGGGCTGCACCCATCTTAACCTATGAGGTTAGGGTGTAAGGGGATGTTTTTCATATTTCTCTTTAATATTCTGACCACTTGAAAAGAACAACGTAGGAACACTGAAGCAGCTATGTCTTGCTTAGCACTGAGAATGTTACTTCTCAATTGGACAAGAAGGTTTGATAATAACTAGTTTAATGGTTTACCTACATTTTTAATGCACTCGCAAGAAGCCCTGCTGCCAACTTTTTAAATCTCTGAACAGAAAAGGGAAACCAAAACACCACAGTGGCAGTAAAAAAGCTACTGCAGAAATCAATTCCACTAACTTTGCTTACCTTGATGAAGATAATGGATTTCAATATACCACTTGTTCTAAAACTTACTGAAAACAGACTAAGTATAATTTAACTGTTCCATTGCCAATCTTCTGGAATTGTTCCAGAATCATCTGAATAGGTATCACAAACCTGAGCTGAAAATATTAAATACCTTAATAACTTGATCGACCCACCCAGTATGTATCTAGAAGGTCCTGCTTTGTCCCTCAGCCTCGGACTGAGGAAGGAATGAGTCGTTTAGGAGAACTGAAAGGTTACAAGGAGGTGGGATGAAAGAGTGAACTGGGAGAAGTGCTGGGAGTTAGGAAGTGTCTCAAAGAAACAAAAGAGAAAAGAGTGATATATGGGAACTTTTTAATTTTTATTACAGGCCATCATATGTAGTAACATTTGCATCAGCCTCAGTGCAAGATGAACTCAAAACCACAAGCAGAAGGCTCAACTAGTTGTTACACTAGGTATATAACTTGTTTCCTCTTAGCTACCAGAGTTATTTTTTATACTATTAGAAAGGACACAAAACTCTCAAAAAGAAAATACACTTCGTTTTTAAGCTACCAGTCTTTTGATTAATTTTCTTCAAGGTATTTTTGAATGTCAATAAGCAAAAAAACCCACAAAACCCCAGCTCATACTCTCTCCTGTTAGTATCAGCTATTTTTTAATTCCCATCTATAATTACAAAAATGTATAAATCTACACTGAACATGAGCACTGATGTAGTCCAGTTCCTTCAAAAAACACCAGGAGCTGTCAACATTTGGTTAGCTTACAATTCTACAGGAGCAGGTCTAAAGAACAGTACTTGACATAGATTAGATGCCAGCTAAATTTAAAGGTCTTCTAATGTAAATTATTGCAGTCCTGCCAAAGTCAGCGATACCAATTTAGGCTATCAGACGATAGAGCCTTTAATATTCTTAATAGTGCAAGCTGATGAAAACTGACCTATAGTTACCTGGTTTTAATTTCACTGTTCTAAAATCACTGTAACTTCACTCTGATATGCATAATGTGAATGAGATGGGTCCCAACAGTATCACACTGCTGCTTCTTGGGGTACCAATGAATTGTCACCACTGCTGTTGGTTAGGCTGTTTGTGGTTTTCTTACCTCAAGGTCAGCTATACTGGTCTAGCCTGACTTCAAAGGCAGGGCTTCTTGTTTCCATACATATGCCTTAGGAGATCAAGGCTTCTGCTATTAGCAAATATTATTTATTCTGTAATAATCTTATGATTCTGCTCTATCTATCAGTATTTGAAAATCCTAATAGTGAGATTTGAATATCCTAATAACAGAACATGACCATTTCTGTACACCACAATCATCAACTCTTTGTATCAGCAGTCAGAGAAGCAGCAGAAATATAACTCAAATCTATCTTGAACTACAATATTATGATGCCATAGTATTTTTACATCATATGAGTATAATAAGCAACACAAGAAAACCATTCGTCGCTTGCTTTCTTAGTAAATATTACTTCTGCTTAAACTCAAAAATATTGCAGTTGAAAACCAAAGCCATAGTATAAATAGCTCAGAAGCCTTTAATTTTTCATACACAGTCCTGAGCACAATGCAGAACAATAAATTGCCCTGCTTTATCATACTTCTTTTATTTCCCTCAGGCATTTCTTAAAAAACCACAGCCTATACCTGGAACCCTGGTTTACTCCTCTGCAATGACTTAGAAAAACTAACCTTTTAGTAACTAAATTTAAGTGTTATACAATATACGTAACCACAGGCTTAGCCAACGGACTGCCATAGGACAAATTAAATTTTACTACAATTCACTTTTGCTTAGAAAAAAGTGTTACATTTTACAGAAGCCACATGAAGATTGTTGTTTAAAAAAAAAAAACAAACCAGGGTGTTTTCACAGAAGTTACTAGAACTGTGCCAGTTACTTCACCACAGAATTTAGCCCAAAATTTCTAATAACTACGTAACTTTTGGGCAGCATTAAGTAACTCTTGCTGGCCAAATTTATTCTTATGAATGCTGAAATCTCTGCAGGCTTCTAATATTCTGATTAAGTGTAAAATTTCATTATTAGAAAAAGTTCAGAATATCAACAGATGTCATATTTTGGAGGCAAGACCTGGGACATAAAACTGGAGCTTTGTCCTAAAATTAACAGAAAAATCTTCTACTTCTTTCAAAAGTTAAGTTACACAGGCTTTCACAACAGATTGAAAAAATAAAATTACTTTCTTTTGGTTTCCTCTACCCCCTAACTTCTGCAGGAAACAACTAAGCTCTAAGATAAAAATTCTGAGAGTCTGCAGGGTAGGATTTTGTTTTGGTTTTGTTTGCTTGTTCCACAGATAGTACACTTCTTTTCCTACACCTACACAATTTGAACATCTGCCTGTAGATAGAATTGGCTGCACTTCGTAACTCACGCCAGAGGAGCTCCATTTAGAAGGGCATATTGCCTTGATGCCTTAAGTTTATTTTTGCTTCGGGGAAGAAGGGCAAGAGTAACAATTACGTGCTCTCCTTCTGGGTCTCGATATACAAGTCCTTATCCTGAACAATAAACAATCACAGATAGCAGACACCTATGATTTACTAAAGTTAAACTAAATTTGAGGTGTGGTAGTGTATGTTTGTGAGTGCTCATGCCAGTCCTTGTAGGGCCAGGCACCATCTTTTGGGGAATTGTTTATTGTTTGGTTGACAAGAATTTGACTTTATTAATAGAGAAAGGGATAAATGCAAATACAATACAAATTTTTCTTTATTATTTCTCTGGTTTCAGAAGTTCTTCTGTGTTAAATCAAAATGCAACACTCAGGCTGGTGAGTGAGAAACCCTGCAGTAAATAAACTTCCTATTTGAATGAAGAAGATATCCTAATCTTCTGCTATCAGACATACCCTTTGAGATGTTTAGTGAAGACAGAGTGGTTTTTCATGTGCAAGCAATCAGTAGTGAAGAGTTGCACTTTCTGTCCCAGTATTAAGTTAGTCTGAATTATATTTTCACAGCATTTACTATAAATTCTGAGAAGGAAAGAAAAGCTTTGGATTTGTGATACAGTAACAAATGGTGAGAATTTCGTTTTCAGTGGCTGTGAAAGTAGCAACTCCAACTGAGGAACTTCTGAAAGGAAACAATTCTCTCTTGACACAAGAGCCTGTCGTCCCTGAAGCTGACAGCATGCTAGCTGAAGCCCAGGACTGTGCTAAAATAGCTGTACCTGGCCCTTGGTCACAGCTGGCTTGCAGCCAGTAAACTTGAGTGTGGGATGAGCACCCTCCATCTGTTTGCAGCTCCCTATATAGATATACCCTGAGGCTTCCTGGAAGCAGCTTCCAGCTTCCTCAATTTTCAGAGCTCATATAAGCTTAGAAATGCCTATGGGGTACTTTTAGCGATGATACTTAGTTATTCTTTCCAAACTCGGGAATATCAAAATGCAGCCGTGGCCCATTCTTATTTCTCTCACTTCCTACGCTCTGTCCAGGGAACCTTTGACAAACATTTTGCTTTTTCAGCAGTGAACTTCACACACACACACTTAATGAGTCTCATTAAGTGAGATATAGGGTCACTTTGCTTCCCTGTCAATCTCAAAGACGCTGCAAAGAATGGGAGGGGCTCATGGCATTGAGCATGTTTTTTGTGGAACAGGGGATTCAGAAGCAGATTACAATAAAACACTCCTGGAAACTAAAATATGAAGAAAATAATGCCAAATTTGTTAAGTCTTAGTATGTCATTCAGCAAATCCTAGCACACACCTCTGCCGGGTCTAATGGTTTTGTAAAAGCTTGTACAATGCAGTATTTGGAAGAGAACCAGTGAGAGATCTTGTCCCTTCTGAAGAGCTGCAGAACAAGCCCTGGCTGCCTCCTGCCAGCCACCTCCCACGCACACCTCAGCTGCACCATCTGGGGGGACAGATGTGAGAAGCATTTCAGAAAGTTCAAAATCACCAACAGGAATCAAATCCTCGATTTCTTTTCAGTGATCCGTGTTCACCACCAGATAGCACTACACTGGCATGCACTTTTCTGCTCGAATACATCCTTTTGTGATGATGGCGGGACTTGAGATCAATTACTCCATTAGAGGAACAAAGGAAGAAGGCACTTCTTCACCCTTATCACCAACTGAAACAGCGAGCATCCCTGCATCACATGATACAACCACAGACCACAAAGTCCTCCTCCTATTGCCCTGCAGAGTTTGATTTGCCAAGGTGAATGCAAAGCCGCTCTTAAAAAGCATTTTTCTACCAAATAGCCCTGTTGACATCAATAAAGTTAGGGCATAGGGTGTAGTGCTCATCAGGCTAAGGGTAATACAGGCTAAGAGATTGTTACATCTAGTTCGTAGTTAAAGGCTGTATTTCCAATAGAAAGCGTTAGGACTGCTATGCACCTGCCGTGCATCCTTCTCTAATTCCACCATTTCATTTCGCTCAGAACTGCACCCCTTGAAACTCAAGAGAGGAGTCAGCTGAGAAGCACCTTAAAAATCCACTTGGAACAGGGACTCCTAGAGTTAGTAGAAAGGACTTTCCCCCTCAGACTGTCAGAACAACTAGGAAAACTCCTAAGAGAGCTGACCATATTGTTCATGACACTGGATGTCTTTCCAGGGCTGCAACTAATTCCAAGCCTCATCTAACACTAAAAATGGATTTCAGAATTACTCAGACTAGGAAAATACATCGTGAGATGAAACTTGACTCGTGAGCTCATCCCACATTTAGAGAACAGGAAACATAAAATAGTCAAGAAGTCTCTGAAAAATGCAAAGCAAAAGTGGAAAGATCAAAAAGGAAACCACAAGAGGGCAGATAGACTACATAATGGATGATGAAATGATTAAATACAGAAGGAAAAAAAGGGAAGGTGTCCTATCTCTTAAGAGAAACCTCTTCTGGGGAAAAAAGTATTTTATTCAGAAGACGACAAGTTAGGAGCATGACGGGAATTCTACCTCTTCCACTTAAAGACTGGAATTTTTAGTAGCTGAATAGTGTTATATCAATGGTTATGGAGATTTGGAGGTCCTCCAGTTATCCATGGGAACAACTGACATATACACCTTTGCTCCCACACGCTTTAGCCCCTCTGGAAGGACTGGCAAGCAAAGTGACAATTAAAGCCTCGGTCTTGTGACAGAGACTTTTAAATACTCACCAGTGATGAAATCAGAGCTCAAATCATAGGCCAAGTCTTTATTCATAGAGAAAGTCACAGGAACCTAACCATTTGGAAGAAGACTAGTTAGGAAAGGGATTACTTGCAGGAATAAGACGTACATGGCTGGGACCATATGCTTACAGAGACTTTCTTCACTTATGGACAATACTGTGGTCTTCTTGAAGTCCACGTTAAAGCGCTCCCTTACTTCCATGGGGTAGAATACATCTGTATTTATTTTACTCCTAGAGGGCTACTCAGCTGCTGTACAGGAAGTTTTTAGTATCTTTTTGCTGTCTTTAATGTGCTTGAGCTCTGGACCATGCCCTTTCAGATTCTGGTGGTACTATGATGTGGAGAATAAAGAGTAGGCTCAGTTTGTAACCTGAAAGATGTAGGTTAGATGTCTGCTTAGCTGTTTCCAGGATCCTTGACTAGAAAAGCCTAAAACCATCAGCTACCACTTCTACCAAATGCAGACTGTCCATCTTTCATTAAAGGTGGCTATGTTCTCTAGATTAAAACGTTACAGAAACCTCCCAATCACATTTCCTATCTGCTATGTAGCTTATTGTAAATGTATTTGAGTAATCTGTAAAACTTCTGATTTCAAAGGCTCCTTTCTTTTAATGTTCACTGAACTGTCTTTTTTATTCTTGTACTTACTCCCTTTCTAATCTTAAAGACATACAATAAAAAAGAAACACATGCCTATGCTAAAGCTTCAGTCCAAGTTCTGCTTGAATTCACAAGAGTTTTCTGCTGACTTCAGAGGGAAGGGATCCAATTCCAAAAGAGAAAACAATGTTTAAGAAAAAACTCCATTTAGTCAGATTAAACCCCACATTTCTTGTCATCAGCTCACATTGCTACACAGATGATAACGTGAAGGTCGTGTGAACTATACAAATATTCTCAGCATGCCACAGTTTATGGCAGCAACTGTGCTAACATCAAAATCTGCAGACAAATTATTTGGAACTGCTTGTACCAGGTGTAAAAATGGTAAGTATCCTCATCAGGGATGTGTGGTGTCTGCTATATACAGAGATCTAAAAATGAGATTGCAAACAGTGTAGTAACAGAAGGTTACCGGTTTATAATATTTTAATTATATAATGTGTATATTATATATATACAATATATAATATATATAATTTAAGTAATATTTTAAATCAACAGCTTTCATTTCATTAGGTATATACTGGCTTAATCAAGAGTCGACTTTGACACAGAAAATTTCCGAATGTAATGCAGCTTAGTCCTTTATAAAAGACACTTCACAGAATCACAGAATCGCAAGGGTTGGAAGGGACCTCGTGAGATCATCTCGTCCAACCCTCCTGCTAAAGCAGGTTCTCCTAGAGCATGTTACACAGGACTTCATCCAGGTGGGCTTTGAATATCTCCAGAGAAGGAGACTCCACAACCCCCCTGGGCAGCCTGTTCCAGTGCTCCGTCACCCTCAGAATGAAGAAGTTCCTCCTCATGTTCAACTGAAACCTCTTATGTTTCAGTTTGTACCCATTGCCCCTTGTCCTGTCGCTGGACACCACTGCAAAGAGACTGGTCCCGTCCTCGTGATTTCCGCCCTTAAGATATTTGTATGTGTTAATGAGGTCCCCTCTCAGTCTTCTCTTCTTCAGGCTGAACAAGCCCAACTCCCTCAGCCTTTCCTCATAGGGGAGATGTTCAAGTCCCTTTATCATCCTAGTTGCTCTCCTCTGGACTCTTTCTAGGAGTTCCTCATCTTTCTTGAACTGGGGAGCCCAGAACTGGACACAGTACTCCAGGTGGGGTCTCACCAGGGCAGAGTAGAGGGGGAGGATAACCTCCCTCGACCTGCTGGCCACACTCCTCTTAATGCACCCCAGGATACCATTGCTCTTGGCAACAAGGGCACACTGCTGGCTCATGGTCAGCTTGTCATCCACCAGGACTCCCAGTCCCTCTCGGCAGAGCTGCTTTCCAGCAGGTCAGCCCCCAGTCTGTACTGGTGCATGGGGTTTGACCTCCCCAGGTGCAGCACTCGGCACTTGCCCTTGTTGAATTTCATCAGGTTCCTCTCCGCCCAAATCTCCAGCCTGTCCAGGTCCCGCTGAATGGCAGCACAGCCCTCTGGCATATCAGCCACTCCTCCCAGTTTTGTGTCATCAGCGAACTTGCTGATGGTACACTGTCCCCTCATCCGGGTCATTGATGAACAAGTACTTACACAATGTATTCCTAATGCCACATACAAAACCACAGCAACTGGTGGAATGAAGGCTTTATGTTACAGGGGATGGCACCTGGGACAATTCTGCTCTCAGCTGCTTGTTCCAATCTAGCCTAGGTCAGTATGGCCAAACTGCTCCCTAGCAAACAACTCTCCCCTGATCTCTGTCAAATGAGCCTGCTCTTAGCTCAGCTGCTAGCAGATATCTGACAAAAATACCACCACACCTTAGACTTTTACTGTTAAGTTTCAGGTTAGCACTTCTAAATGGATAATCTTAGAGATAGCCTCCTCAGATAAGATTTGAGATATATTCATGGGCAACATAGAAAACGCTGGACTGCCGATTACCACATTCAGACAATCTGTGCCAGAGGATCTGAAATTTCAGGGACTGTCACAGTGGCATGTCTGATGGAACTGATTAAAACAGGTAGGTTAAGTAACTATATATTCTAGGGTAATGGAGGAACTAAGGAACCTGAGATAGTTGAGCTTGCCTAAACGTTAGCAGAACAAAAGGAAGAGCTCCTTGGGATGTTGTTCCTCATTCCTTGCTGACACATAAACTTCCCACAAGGTAGCAGAGCTCTCAGGAATCCCAGCCGCCATGCTCTGCTCCCACACAGGGCACTTCCTAAGTGGGAAGGATCCACAGAGATCTCCATCTCTCTCTCTCTTAAGCAGTACAGGAAAACAATCAATACTTCTGATCCTCCATCCAAAGCTGATGGAAAAGGAAAGCTGGGCAGAAGACAGGCATGTGATCACTTCTTAGCTGATCATGCATAGTTTAGTTCAGGAAACGAACTAAGATTTGGATCCATTCCAAGTTCTGGGATATTGGTTGGGTGGAAAATGTAGTTTACTAACTGAACAGCTACATCAGGTACCTTTTTTTTCCTTTTTTTTCTTGTAGGGTTGTTACAAACAAGTTTATACACAACTCTAATACTCTGTTTCAAATTTCTGCTTTCAGTTATTCATAATTTTGCTGCAGTCAAAATAATGTTAATTAAGTTGCCTGTGTAATAAATACTAAAAATGTCAGAATTAACTCTGACCCTCTGCGTATAGCAGAAAACAGGCTACCACATAATATTTTTTCTGTAATGCATTTACTGCATTGGGAAAACAGTAAGCTACTCTTTCTAAGGCACTGGAGCGGTGCCAGGAGATCTGTTTCTCTCCCTAATTCTGCCACAAAGATGTTACATGAAATATCATTGTGAAGGTACTTTTCTATGTTTTAGTCAATGGACCACTTAAACTTCTTGGAAAAAAAAACTGGGACTATCTTTTGCAGCACTTCCATGATTGATTCATCTAAGTAAATAGCTAAACATGCCAAATTTGGGTTTGGCCATTTTTCTTACTTTGTTGTATGCACAGGAATACAGGTGAATAGTTTTGCAAGCCTTAATGTCCATCAGTAGTTCACAGACCACAAGTTTAAAAGTACGGTACTTCAGGACTGACTTAAGCTTGCTGTAGCCTTAATTTTGACATTTACTGAATGAGGCAAACTTGATTTTGAAAGCTTAATGTTTTAATGTTGCTTTGTATGTTGTCAGGGGTTTGGCGTACAGGGTTTGTAGATGGCTGGGCTTGACCCCAAGACACTGTCCTGTAGCTGCTTCACCTCTGAAGCAATCAGGGCAACCATTTCCCACAAATTCTTATGTATAGGTAGAATTAGTTTAGCTCTGTGCAGTATGGTAGCTATTTGTAGAGAATATCTTTGAAGAAAAAAAAAAGAAATATTGCTGCTTTCCTATTGTCTCCTATTGTTTCCTATAATTTCCTGTATTCCTATAACTTGCTTTCTTTTTCTGTATCTGATACAACTAGAGAAGATTCTTTTTTCCCAAGCAGAGGTAAGATAAGAATAAATCACTGTGATTCTGCCTTGTCTCTGACTTCAAGACTCCTTGAAGTCCCTCATCCATGAGGTGAAGAAATCTTGCTCTAGGGAATAGACTGTACCCTTTGACCCACTGATCACAGAAAATCCTTCCATCTCGGGGAGTTTTCTTAGTGCAGGGGACGGATCCATGCAAGATCCTGCAGAGAAAATCATTGTTATGCAATTTGTAGTGCAACCGCTTACCGCTGTACACCTCTTGAGCTCCATACAACTTACACACAAGAGCCCTCAGGAAAGGGTCATGGGACATACCACCTCCTCCCTCACCATCCATGAATTTTAATTCTCATTCCTCTGTGAATTAAGGCAAGTGTTTTGCCTGTCAGAACCCAATCTTATATTTAATGTACAAAGCTATGTCAAATTACTATGTGACTATCAGAAGACTAATTGATCTCAGGTTGAAAGTATAACTTACAACAATTCATAACCACCTTATCCAGAGTGTTAAAATCGGTCTTCTATCACAAACAACGTCTTCAGGAATTAAAAAAATGCTACAAAACATATCACACTTCTTTAAAAGTTCAAGAATTATTACTTACACTGAGTTGTGAAACAAAGTGAAAACTGGAATTGAAGTGCGTGATCTCTCATGTCAGACAGCTTATATTCTTGATGTGTGAATAAAAGGAAAATAAGATAATGCAGTGTTTTCCTACAGTTCTAAAGAAGATTCCAGCAGAGTTGGAGTCAGAACCAAATTAAATTTAATTCTGTCATTATACTGTTTGTGTATACCTAGGCTAGCAATTTTTCCATGGAAACTTTCCATTTAGATGTCTATTTTTTATGTAACCTTCCTTTTTGAAGTTACAGTGAGGCGTACACTGAATAATTAATATACTATATAGTGAATACTGAACATACTATCTAGTTGAGTTTATAATTTTATTATTTTTATAAGTAATTTCATACCACATATATGCAATCCATCCCTTTAAGAATAACATGGGCCACCTGATTATACAAACCATTTACAGAAGATGGAATTATTTTAGAAGGTCTTGATTGCGTATCCATGAGGTGGATTTTGTAAATAAAAATAAAAAGGCAAAGCTTAATTTAATAAACCTGTATTTCAAGAAAGCAATGCAGAGAGAATAAAGTTAGCATTTACTAGTGGGTATTGTGTGTTAAGTACTGCAAGTGAGGTATAATTTACTAATCTGAGTCAAGACAGAACAAGCAGCTTACTTTATTCACTTGGTGCTTTGTGTTCCATCTAGGGGAGATGATAGTTGGAGAATCCAAAACAGAGACTTAACACACAAAGTTCTGAACTCCCTAACACATTCAGCAGAGAGGCCAAAGTTCTGCAGAGATGAAACTGTTCCCATAGAAGGTTCAGGCATACTGTCAAGGCAGCCAGTATAGGAAGTTTAGTGCAGCAGCTGTCCTGTAGATAGAGGACAGTATTTTCCAGGGATTTGATATCTTCACCAACACTTGTCAAGATGGACTTAAGTCCACAGAAAAGCAGTCCTCTGTAAGCTGAATTTATTTTTGCTCTGGGCCACATATACTTATTCACCCAGACAAGTTTGAGTTTGCAGTACCCCCTGCTGTCTTTGAGAAATCCATTGAATAAAGGTTATTCCTGTCTCGCAACGCTGAATATGCTTAAGTTGTCTCACATGCATAGATGACACCAGTCCATTTTCCTGATCTATTCTTTTCACCTATCTTGCAGCAAAAATGGACTATCTTCTTCAGTAGTAAAGCTGCAGTCTTCTTAAAGTGATTAAGTTTGTTACATGCAGTTTATTTGTGAATCCACAAAACAGCAATGAAATGGTTCACAGAAAAATGTATGGATCAGCAGTTATCTGCAAAACCTCAGGCACAAAAATGGAGCCACATTCAAGCCCCAGCAAAAAGCAAAGCAGTCAAAATCCTAAGACCCTAATAATCTAAAATATATTCTAGCATAGAAGCTGAAAGTTCCCATGGGCCTTGAATGCTCTGAAAAAGTTATATAGCTCATTTACAGTAAATTTCGGGTTTTGCTTCAGTCATATTATCATTCCTAGATCAAGAAGTGAGGGAGGTAAAAGGTACCGGTCTATGAAATCCGGCATCAAATACTGAAGATCAATAAGGCCTCATTCAATACATTTATAGTCCAGTTTCCATATTACAGAAGCTCATTCAAAGATACATATGCCACAGGAAATAGTCTTTACTTCTTTAGAAAACCTGCCAGGGCTTTAGTCTAAACTGGTACTTGCAGTGAAAATATAAAAGGCAAGAATCTATGCTTACGAAACGTTCAAACTGATATTCTTAGGCCATATTGCAACCCAAACTCCTGTGGTTTCCAGGGGCTACAAGCATGAACAACACTTAAGGAATGTGAAGTATACTGAACATAGTATTTCAGCAGAGATCTCAAATAAAATTCCACAGACCAGCTTTTCCATTGTAAGGAAAAAAAGATTTTTCTGAAGGAAAATAGTACTTCATGAAAGAACCCTTGCACAAATAACTTAAAGGATGCCATCACCTATCTCAGTAACAGACTGATAAAAGTTACATTACTAGTTGTAACTCATAACAGGACTTTAAAAAATAATAACCCCATGCTGTATGTTGTAAACTACTGTTTGTAATTTTTTCCTGTGTCAGCTTTACTGTACAGAGGAGAATCACAATCTTCTTTGCAGCCTTTAAGATTTAAAAAAAACTTTTCAGGTAGAGAGAAGGTGGGTAGGATTGCCTAATTACTCAGGCTTATAATTTGCTTAGAGCAATATGTCATGCATCATTAAAACCACAAAATCACAGAATAATTTAGATTGGAAGGGATCTCTATCTCTGCCTAGCCCAATGCCCTCCAAGGAGCAGGTTTCTCGGAGCCTTGTCCAGGCAAGTTGGGGCTCTCTCCAAGGATGAAGATTTGCTCACCCTCCCTGGGTACCCATTCCACCCTCGTTTGACCACCCTCGTGGTAAAAAAGATTTTCCTAAGATCTAATCAGCATTTCCCACGATCCGATTTGTGTCTGTTGTCACTTTTCCTATCACTGTACACCTCTGAGAAGGGTCTGGCTCTGTCTACTCTGCACCCTCCCATTAGGTGGGTTGTGAGAGTAATAAGATCCCCTCCTAGCTTTCTCTTCTGCAGGCTGAAGAAAGTCATCATGTACATTGTGTTCACCAGTCCCTGATCATCTTGGTGGCCCTCCACTGGACCCACTACAGTTTGTCAGTGTCCTTATACTGGAGAGTCCAAAACTCACAAATAACAAGGCTATTATATATTCTATACTGTACATGTACTACATATGCATACATATATAAGCAGAGAGAGAGAGAGAGAGAGGGGAAAGGCAAAAATACTTTGCATTCCAAAGTAGTATTGTCTTTTGATTAGATTTTCATTTTTAGGCCCTCACTACTTCTATTCAATTATTTTCACTGTAAATTTAAATTTAATTACATTTAATTTTCATTTAAATCATTGATTGTATCTGAGGGAAAAAAAAGTCGATATCTGTGGATTTTAAACTGCAGGCACATTTAATTCTGGGTGAAAAATCATACACACTCTAGTTGCTCTTCCCAGCTGAAGGCAGAAAGGTAGAAGCCAAACACTGAAAACACTCAAATTATTGAAAAAAACCATTAAGTGTCTGGGAAATTAGCATTAACCGCACCATTATTCCAGAACACACACAGTAAATGTTCATACAGTCACCACACATAATAAACGAAACCAAAAACCACCAATGTTCGGCAATGTGGGCTGGCAGTGACAAGCTAGAGCATGCCCCCGCGGAGAGAAGGCCCTTTCTGAAGTTTACTTCCTTCTAAGACAGGATGGCTTCTCACCCCTGCAGACTGCAGATGAGGTCTGTCCAAAGGGTGTGGGTTCAGGTTTGTGGTTAATATGCTCTCAAGGATTATTATACCAACCATGCAAGGGAACTCTTCTCTTGAGTGAATATAAATTACCTTGTGCAAAAAGTGGTGAGGACAGTCTTATTCTGGTCCAGGCTAGGTTTATTTCAATTTGTGTTACATCAACTGCTTTAACCAAATGGAGACCAAGCCATTTCTATACCAAATAAAGTGCCTTTGTAGAGGTTTGCAACTGTATAACCTAAGCAAAGCAGTTTGGGGTGGATATAATACAGCAGGCTAAACATTGTAGAACTTTACCATGGCCAGATAAAAATAGAACTAGTCGGAGTGGGGGTGGTGGTGGTGGTGTTGCATTATGGGGGATATCACCGTTTTTCTCCCATTTTCTTATTTTTATTTTTTTTTTTTACTATTATTATTCAGCACAGAAATGAATTGGGATACTCTTGACACTGCCTTTTTGAAAAGTCAAGAAGCTTCCAGAGATTTTTACTTGAAGAGACATCATCTTTGTTCATTTTTGTTTACCATTCATGCATCAATTCGAGTGATTTAAATGGGTTCAGAATAATACTGTAAGTATTTGCAGAGGTGCTCGGGATAGTACTATAAGCATTTTCTACAGGCATAATTCTGGCTTCTGCATTTACCTATTATTTTGCCTCTCTAATGCCTTTTCCTCTTTCTGATCACATCAGTAATCTAGCCTCTGTTCATTTTAGAAAGAAAAGAATTCTAAAGGATATTGCACCTTGCCTGGGTACTTATTAATGCCTGTTCTTGTTCAGTGATTATACAAAGATTGTTTGTACAAAGAAGTTGCATTGGCTTGAGTTAAATAGGTTTAAAAAAAAAACCAACCCACAATGTATTTAGGTCAGTACAAATTCCTGGTTGGAAACTTCTAGATAATCTTAAATCTTTAGCTATATAAAATTTAAATACTTTACTGAAAAAAAACAGTGTCAACAAAAAACTTGTGCTAAAATAACAAAAGTTAATTTTAAGAAACCCAGTTGCATTTCTGAGTAAATCAGGCCTGGCAAATTCCTCCCACCTAATTTCACTTTCAGAGAAGGAAGCATTATATTTGGAAGGAAGCACCTCTTCCCACTATTAAAGTTGTACAGCTGTAACCAATTGCTTCATGAGCGTGCGACCTGAATGTTTTTCTTTTGTTTGAGATGGAGTTGAAAGGAACAGCTTCAGCTGTAGGTGAACTAAATTACTGTTTATAGAGATTTAGTGATTTTTGCTTCTTGTTTAAAAGGCTTAGGGATCTTGCTGAAGGAATTCTTTAATTACTACAGGAAAAAAATAGGCTCTCAGAGAGACAATGACTAAGGTGTGTTTCATCTATATTAGGCAACATATAAGCCTAACTTAACAAAATACATTTATAGTATTTTATACAGATGTGTTAATAATGATGTCTTTTATAAGTTTTACTCCTATGCTTTTTGCTGTATAGAACTGCTGGTTCATTTTTTTTTTCAAGTTCTCCTAGCCTCTGGCATTATTGAGGCCTTCTAATAGGATTATTTCTTGACTCTCCAGCTAGCGCTGTAAGAAGGAGCAAGGCACTGTTCTGCAGTCCGGAATTATAAACTATGATCCCTGTTAGGTTAAAATGATAGTTTCATCCTTGGAAAACCATGCACCCCACTAAACAAATAAGTAGACCTATCAAAACCCTATCACAAATAATGCAAGCATATATCTGTGTGTATATATGCATATTTTTACATATGTGTATGTACATGCATATATATATATATATGAACAATACTAAAAAACTGACTTTGTAAACAATTCCCAGAATCCCAAACCTCAAATCCATGCTCAAGAAACACTCAGCTCCTACAGGCCAGGGAGAAAAGGTAGTCCTGAAATATAATAAGCTCGGTCTATATAACCAAGGAAAGAAGAAGATCCATGGCCCAGGGCCCTACAGAAGTCTGTGATGTCACAACTCTTTCCTTAGACCAGTCACTTTCAACCTACTTCAAATTTAGGGACATCAGAGAATCTTTCTGCTGATTATGATGAGTCCAATGAAAACTAAGAAAAAACAAGGCCTTGGTCTGTGCCTCTGTTAAAAAAGCTTTCAGGGATCTGCAAACAGAAAAAAAAATTATGGGTTTCAAGCCAGGCACCTCAGCTGGCCTCAGGTGCATTAGTATATCATAGAGTTGGAATAAATATTGCAGATAAGTAGAACTTTGGTCATTTATGATTTTACAGATCACAACTAACAGCTAAAAATGAGTCCAGAAACCAGAAGGCAGACAATGCAGACCTTAAGGAAGACTTACAATGTAGCTGGGAAAGAGACACTGCTTAATAAGCACAGCACCAATTTTTTTCTGCAGTGTCTCAAATTTGTTTCAGATGAAGTTTTCTAATGCAGTAGTTGATGGGAAAATAACCAGCGTGTATAGCAGATTACAGAACTGCACTGTCCTACTGATTTACCACACCCTCACAATCTTTTTTATATTAATTGCCTGCTCCCCTTTACACTGGGTCCTCTGACCCATGGGCTCATGTCTCAAGATGGAATGAGACTGATCGTCCCCCAAAAAAAGTACAGCCTTGCCATCCCTGAAAAGGCAGCTTCTGTCCCTGCTGACAAGAGAGGAAAGAATGAGCAGCTAGGTGCCTAACAAGGTAGTCCAAACCTCCTGAAATCGATGAGGCAGAAACCATCATTATCCCTTCCAGTTGTTGTACCACTTTGCTCTTGCCTTGACTAAGTCACAACTGCTGGTCCTTATCCATCCCAACCAATTTCTCCTGCTACTAATAGAGTCAGTGTGGTCGCCGTGTGGAAATGGGGTACAAAAGACACTGAATGTGTACTCCCAAATGACAACTTATATGCATTAAATGAGGGCAAAAAAGCAGGTAGTGTATGGAACTCAGTGAGGTGACAATCTTTGGCTGCTGGAAGTGCACACCAAGGTGAGAATAGCACCATCCAAAGGGTACCTCATCCATTTTTAGTAGTAAATGAGACAAAACCATTTTGTGAACCAAGGCGGTAAGAGGCTTAATACCATCAGCACAGATATTAACCCATCTCCAGGAAGAAATGCCAGCATATCTCTATTCTGTTCACCACTCAGCAAGCAAAATTTTGTGGGTCAGGCAGCACTGTGGCCAAAAGACTCTTAACTGTCGCCATACAGCCTCAAAACTGAAATGGAAAACACTAGGAAACATCTGGTAATAAGAACAGTATTAAGTAATAATTAGCAATATATTATCATTAGACAGTAAGGAAATTGTGTGCTTCTTCAAGTCGAGAGTTTATGGTCCTTAAAGAAGCACAGACACCTGCTGTCACTATGGGACCCAACACTTCCCCATACAGTTCCAGACGTAAAAAGGAGACGAGTCTCAAACATAAGAAGGAATTAGAATTCCTCCCCAAACTTCTATTATTCCAGTGAAAAATGCTGGCAATGAGGATGTGGCCCTCTTTGCACTTCTTCCCAGCAGACGAACAGTTCTGACAGAGTTGAGCAGCACCACTCACAGAGTAAAAGGCAGTTTACTTGCAGTGAAGGATATGCAAAACAATCTGGATGAGCAATGCTGGTCTGGACTTACTTAAACCTGTCCAGCAAAATCAAATCTGCTGATTATGATTATGCAGACGCTGTGGTGAGAGCACAAACTTCCCCATTTCTTAAGCATGAGAAGTCTGGCCTGATGACTCCAGAAATAGATTTAGCCTGGAGCTTTCTATGAAATAGACCTCTCACCTGAAAATAGCCTGCCATAAGCACAAGGCTGCTTTGTAAAATGAAGAGGGGCACTGGAAACATGCTTAAATCAATAATAATGGTAGTTTTCAGGGATAAATAGTCCTTAGCTTCACTAAGGTCCTTAAGACAGATCTTTAAAACTCTCTACCATGTCAGATGGTCCCACCTGGAACTTAAACAGTGGTGAGTAAAATAAAGGCCATTTTCTTCCACTTGACCAAACTGTCTATACTCCTTGTAAACCAATAAACTGTCCTTCTTTCTGGTTTTGATTTGTCCTGGCCTATTACGGCAACAAGCAGTTAGAGAAATTCTGTCACCTACACCAGCCTCCTGTGGCCCTCCAGAGATCATTCTTTTTTTCTCTCAGATGCACTGCCGAGAGGTGGGGGAACACAATGTGTGGACCCTTCTCAGGGCTCAACACCATCCCTTCACTGAGGAAATCGTGCTCTCAAGGGTGAGGTTTAGCCACCATCGTCGCTGTTCTGTAACATCAAAGGTGCACAACACAGCCACTGCAGCATCGAGGATATTGCCTGAGTACTAATAGTCCTTTTAATATGTTTATCAAACAAACCAACATCCCAGAGGAAGGAGGAAAAAGTATTTGGCTCCTGCTTTCCCAGACAGCAGAAATAAAAGAAAATCAGAACAAAACCAAAACAAAGTGAATAATAAATTCCCCACTGCCAACCTTGTTAGTTTGACACTGCAGATCAGATGGAAGAAGTGTACTCCAGAAACATCAGTGCTGCAAAGCAGCTGTGAACTGCATGTAAACTCATGTAGGCTGAGGTTAGTTAAGGGCTGGGGGAAAGGAATCCATCTGCTTTCTATGATCAAGGCCTAAATCAGTGGTGGAAAACCTGAGGCATGGAGGTTAGGGTATGGCCAGAGTTCCACATTGCACAGCCCTATCTACTCTTTTCTCTGAAATCCTATCCCAAATTAAAGCTCCAAGAACTTTTACAGACCTATGATGGCTTACTTCAGCTGAAAGAGTCCTTCTAATCTACATAATACACTAAGTTTAAAGATTTAATTATTCTTTTATCCATATAAAAATTATTGTGACAATGCTCAAAAGACAAAGCAATTACCAAAAAAAGGCCAACCAGCAACATCTGACTACTAATCCAGTGAGGAGATAGAAAGAAAATATTGTTACATATCAAGAGTTTTTAATTAAATTGTATTTTTTCTATGTTTGTACATCAAAGAATCATTTCCAGTTTAAAATTTAAGAGATAATATTTGTGTGTACTTCCAAGACAACACAATGTGAACACGCAGTTTCTCAAGCTGTAGCTAAGCTGGAAATGTGCCACACAAACCAGTTGAAGGCAAAGTGTGAACCCAGCAATGCTTCTGAGTACATTTTCACTATCATCACAAGGAGTCACATCTGTTAAGCGTGTAAGAAGCCTCTAATAGTACTCTTCGGTAGAGCCACACATCTGTTTACCCCAAAACTATACAAAATGAAGTATTAAAAATAGACGTAGAACAAAAAAATCATCACGTGTATGCATTGACAAACCTCTTTCAGAGAAAAGCTAAGAAAGCTTTTTTGTTTATTAAGCTCCCCAAGTCTTTTTCCTGGTACAATTTTGGGTGTTCAAATTATATGCTGGAAGATGGACTGGTACAGAGAATGAGTTAAGCACAAGTAATCTGAACTCCAAACAAGAGCAAAAAGAAGTGAGCAAACTCTTGCAAATAATATCTGTTCTGTTTGGTCCCTGTACAGGAGAAAAGCAGGGATAAGGACTCCTGTTTCAGTATGTCCTTTGATACTTACCACTATTACAAAGGTATACGCCCATGAAGAGTTTTGTAAGAAGGAAACTGAAAATTAGTATGGCTTAGGATATGCCTTTTTTTTTTTCTTCTGTAAGATTACACATCTCCATGCCCATGGAATGTTGTTTTTTCTTTTACATACTGTAGTTTGATAAAGTTAGACTGTCAGTAATTTGCTTAGGTTGAAATATAGCGAGTATGCAGGATGCAGATATAAAAGCTGGAAATAAGAGGTGAGACACTTCAGCATTCTGCCAGTGCTCTATAATACCTTATTAAACCACCACAAATCTGTCCTCTTATTTCACGCCTTCCCTCACTAGGAGCTCCAGGCATCTAATGTAGAAGTATGACAGCTTCTTTTGTTTCATACGAGATAACTAAATCAGAAGACGTTCTGAAGAGTGAGTAATGTCCAAGTTTGTTTCCAAATACCGCATTATGCATAGGCATTTTTGTTTGTTTATAAAGCAGACCCATGACTTTCTGAGACTATGATGAGTAGGTTTTTGTAAAGCAGGAGCTTCCACAGCTGTTCACAGATGAAATTCTGCAAAATGCTGAATACCTAAAATCACACTGAAGACAGTGGGTGTACACAAGTCAGAATATACACAAAACGAGTGGGGGTTTAAAGCAATTAAGTATATCACAGCTTCCAACCCTTACACGTTCTTATGCAGATGAGGAAAAGGATAATTTTTGTGGAAACATGCCAACTTTTTTTTTTTTTTAACATAAGATTTTTGATGTAATAGACACGACACGGGAGTTGCACCCCTTGCCTAGGACGGCAAACAGCAAATACTGTCTTTGTGAAGTGTTAGATCTCCATTTTTGATCATGTTTCCCATATTTCTCTAAGATAACTGTTCACATGGTTTCTCCCCATTCCTCTTTAATTTTTTCTTAGTACCGTACTATTCACCTGCAAGTTTCCTCATTTTGGACCTTTTGCACAGCACCATTTTAGTATTCCAGAGATTTTGCTTTTTTTATTCCTGTTCAATATCTACTTCCAATGATGCAATGTATTTGTGGATTTGAACAGGTGATTCTAAGTAATCCAGCTGTAGCAATCTGCTCAGTGGCGGGAAGAGTCTCTTCAGAGGTCCTCAGCTGCTACCAGAGAACTACATAAATTTTCACTACTTGATGTTCTTCTGTTCTTTTGTTCAGAATTGTAGTGGCCTTATTCAGTCCTCACGATCCATGTGATGATAACAGGCATGTTATTTGAATCTCTGATTTAAGCTGTCAGAAGAAATACATGTTTATTTGACAAAGCACCCTTGGTGGTGATTGCAAGTGATTTGCAATATCCTTGCAGCTGAGCTTCTGACAGTTTGTTCGCCAGAGATCATTTGAGAGGTTTACTGCGATGGAGGTTTCTTTAATTTGCAAATGGATCTTTTTCTGAACTGTGGATCTCCTTTCCATTGATGTCAGGCTCCGCAGTCAATGATTGCCAAGCCTCCTGTTAACAAAGTTACCTAATTTCCCTAACCTAACTTAAGAATGTGAGAAAGGCATGTTCCCTGTGTAACTGCCTGCTTGGACACTAGGGATTCTTTGCCCCTACATATGATTTAGCAAGTGGATTTTTGCTGGCATCAATGCCTCAGTGCAGAATTCTCCCTGTCACCAGTATTCTTGGCTCAATGAAGAATTTTTAAATGGGAAATTCTCAAGCTAAACAGAAGAAAGCCTGTTCTGAATTTGCAGGCTCTAAAATACACAGCTCCCTGTGACTGGGATATCCAGAAACGAAGGACCTGGATTTTCCTAGGTAAATTTTGATTCAGGGCAAAGAAATACGCGAATAGAAAGGAAAACATGAGATGGCATGAAACCACATGGGACTCATGTCCCATGTCTTTGCATTCCAGATCACTGTTGTAATTTAGAGCTGCCTTAGGATTGCTCTAAATCACCTGTAACTATAGCATCCTAAATCCTTCTGGGTCAGAGGATAAGAGCGCTTGACACTGTCAGCTGTGATGACACTTTTACTCCAAACCAGGAAAACTAGGAAGCGCTCGTTCTAATTTAGGGTTTATTTTTGTGAAAATGATACTATAATCTCAATACATTTTGGAATGAATTTGCCTTTCTTAATTGACTTAATGAATTATGATGTCAGTAGATGCTGTGAAATACCATTACAAGTTGGGTACTCAATTTAGGAAGTGAAAGTGGAAAAGACAAAAATTTCAGAATTATAGACTTCTGTTTTTGAGATGCTGTAAAGTCTATTAAACTGGAAGTTTCACTCAATACTATTAACCTTCATTAAAGAACAAGTTTATCTTTGAGATAAACTTACAGAATTGTGCTATTTTTCTGGCCAGATATTATATAAGGTATATGTTCATTATTGATTGTCTGAGTGAAACAACATAAAAAGTTTTAGTAAAGTATTCCACTATAACCCATAGTAAGAATAGATAGGTTATTCAATACCTATGTAATTGCTGGTTCTTAAAAGAGACCACTGAAATAGCTTGCATTTTATAATTCCAGTGCAGACTAATACTGTAGCAGTGGTTTATGCTATAGCATTATGTTGGCTCCAAATTTCCTTTTTTCTAGGCTACAGGTAACTGGAAATACAGAGGCAGCTTTGATCTCCTCTTTATCTGAAGCTTTGTCCCTCTGAAAATGTGGAAGTCTCTCAGAAAGTTCAGCTAAGCAGGATTTCTATCTATTGTTTTGGGGCATCTGGAACTAGTGGGGAATACAGCGCTTTCCCAGCTTAACATTTTGTTTTTCCATTGCACCCTGAAGCTACACAGTGCACTGCCAAGAGAAACTAATTCAGCAGTATAAATTAAAAATAGGATTCTCGTGACACAAACTGCATAAATGTGTTTTACTTGTATAATGATTATGCAGCAGTGATATGTCTCTGTTACGAAATCTTCCCAAATTGTGTGATATTTCTTATAGGGCCGGTATGCAGAGGCAAGCAGAAATAAAATTTTAAAAATTGTTATTGAAAAATGAATTGGTATTCTTTTTAGGGAAGGTGTTGCCAACCATTTCTTTGTAATATCCAATTATCCCTGGTTTGTTTTTTTCTTTAGAACAAACATAAGTAGTATGACTTCAATAGTGTAAAAACAGAACTGTAGTAAGACTGTAATTTTAAAAAGTTTCACAGATTCACGTAATCCTCGTGCAAGAGTCATAACAATCTTCTCAGTAATGCTCCACTATTATAAACGCAGCTGAAAACAAATACTTAAACTGTGCTTTAAATAAGACTCTGAATTAAGTATTGGCTTTTCCTTACTATTTGACAGAGGGGTGTTGTCTTCAATAAAAGTCTTATCACCCTCAAAGCACCAAGGGCAGCAACTACCAGTTTTTCAAATTCAGACCTCTAGCCTTCCAGGGAGCATTAGGACAGAATAATCAGCTTTCAAGAATCCAGAACAGTATGAGTAGCTGGTAGCAATCTATCCTCAGAAGAGGCCCAGCAGTTACAAGCAGTTAATTACCACAATATAACTACTAAGTTATTAGTAAAAATTGGTTATTAGAAAGACCAGCAGTCAAAAGTCATTGAAAGAGGTCCAAGAGCCAGACTGCCTAAGGAAATAAGGGATCTAAGACCGTGAACCATCAGCTTAAGGACAAAATGAATTAAAATTACTCTAAATGTGTTTCTTACTTTACCCAAATTGACTTAAGATGAGGCACAAAGACATGAAGTTTGTGAGGAAAAAGATGCAGACCTACCATATGCATTTATAAGCAGATCATCAGATGTTCTAGGATTCTACTCAGTTAATCAGCCCTCAGCCTTGTAAGAGGGTCTGAATAGCAGCACATCCTCCTCCTCCTCACAGGCAGTCCTGAAGTTATGCCTAGAAGTCTGCCTAAGCTGAGAAGATTGTTAAACATGGGTCTTGGGGGTCTTCAAAACAACTTCTTTAAAAAAAAAATATATATATATTAAACAGGGCCTACCAGCCATTTCAGCTTTTTCTCAGCTCCACTTATTTGAAGTATCCTTTAAGACAGCTATTATCACCTCTGAAATGGATCTACTCGGCACTTAGCCCTGGCTTGACAAATCACTTGGGTCTAATTTCCATTTATTTTATCCCACTGAAAAAAACGTCATGGGCAACTTCTCAGCACTTTCTTTTAGTTTGCCAGTTTGTGGTATGGATACCCTAGTTCTCTATCCTCGTAAAGTTTGAGTAAGATAATGATCATTCATAATAAAGTACTTTGAAATAGATTGGATCAGGTAAACTACCGATAAATTTGATAAAATTACTCAGTCTCCCAGATACTTCAGGAAAGAACAACAAGTACATGCAAAAGAGTATGTGTTATTTCTACAAGCACCACTTATTATCAGGACATAATGCATTTTGTCTGTAATACACAGATGGTAATATGACAACAACAGTGAATCGGGGATGAGAAGAGTTAAGTTTAGGGCATTCTTCACTGGGTTTGTTCATGCCTGTCTGTCATGAGCCTGTTTCCCTCGCCCTGACACCAAAACCAGGGGCAGAAGGCCCTTAACTAGGCTGAGAAGAAACCGCTCCTGACTCTATGGAAGAAAAAAAAGGAGAAAAGGGAGAAAGGAGAAAGGGGAGGAAAAGGGGAGGAAAAGGGGAGGAAAAGGGGAGGAAAAGGGGAGGAAAAGGGGAGGAAAAGGGGAGGAAAAGGGGAGGAAAAGGGGAGGAAAAGGGGAGGAAAAGGGGAGGAAAAGGCGAGGAAAAGGGGAGGAAAAGGGGAGGAAAAGGGGAGGAAAAGGGGAGGGGAGAAAAGAAAAAAAAAAGAAAAAGGGGGTAACTGTTCCAAATGCTTAAATCGTAGGGGGGAAAAAAATGAAGTGGTTTAACTATCCTAACTTCTAGTGAAGCCATCAAAGCTGACTATCTGTAAAATCAGGCCCTACAGAGTAGGAGGAGTAATTTCATCAAAAGATACTGACTTGAATCCTTACCCTATGGGATACTAAATAACTCCTGACTTCCCAGCTCTTCTCAACTGCTCCAAGAGTTAAGTGCTCTCCCTAGCTTAAAAGGTCACAAAAATCCAGAGAATTTAGCAAACAATGAATGAAAAGAGACCTGCAGCTAACTGAACAAGTTCACACATCAGAAGGCAATAATTACGTTGCCTATTACTAGCAGGTGGTTAACCATGAATGTTTCTTACTTGACAGCTACAAAACTACTTTGATTTCCTTGTAGGTGACTAGTGTTCTTTGTTAATAGCTATTAAAAGTTATTCATACCACCCAATGTCCATCACAGTTTTGTTTCACAACAAACAGACTAAATCACGCATCTGTTGACCTTGCTAGATCGGCCGCATGAAATTCTTATATTTAATACTCATTCTCATTACTCTTGATTTCCTGCCTTAGAAATTTTGTTTGAATTATGCTGGCAATCGACACTGAGACAGTGCCTACTCGTATGCAAACAAAAATGTAAAACCTACAGTCCTGAAACTGTTAACAGCGCTGAGGGTCCATGCTTACCAAAACCACTACAGTTCGAAAAAGGCCTCTGTGTCTGACCATACAAATTAGTCTCCAAAACTGCAACTTCTTCAGGAAGATGCTTATCTTACCATTTTACTCCTTTTCCCCACCTGCTATTTATTGCTTTATGTCTTGATCCACACGGGTACTTGCACATACCTGATTTTACAGCATTATTCACGACAGCAGCTTGGGTGGCATGAGTTTCCAGGACCATGGTCTTTAAGTGGGAAGAACTCTTTCACCGAGTCACTCATAGTGAGCAGTGGAGAAATTAGAAGAATAGTAACCTGTGAAATAGCTGTGTGTGAAATGGGTGGATCAAATGACAAGATGCCCAATACCAAAACCCTCTGTATTATTCAAAAGAATTACGCATTTTTATGAATTGCCTAAGTTCCCCAACCCTCCAGACTACAGGTTGACCGCAGTCAACCCTGAAAATGTACGGTGGACTACCATGTGTCCATGCTACCATTTTTTTTGGAAAGTGTAAAATTTACAATATTGTTAATAGTTTTGTGCTTCAGCATCTCATGGCTATGTAAACTCTATTTACAAACTCTAGCTCTACGCGCTGAAGTAAGTAAGCAAGGCTTCTTCACATAGTATTTTTCTGGAAAGTAGGGTTTGTGCTTGCTTTGTTTTCTTCAATATAAACTAAATGGAGTGAATTCATACATCAAGACAAATAAAAGGATGAAGGCAAAACATCAGAGAAGTATTAAAGCGAACATGTAAGAAAATGACTGAAATAACCTGCAAGATAAAGCTTGTTTTGGCACCATGAACGATAGGTTCTCTGAGGTACAGCACACCAGGAACGAGCTCCAAGGTTTTTCATGCTTTAAGCAAATGGGGCAATACTCATCTTTCCGTTCGCTAACCACTCTACGGCATTTTTAGGCTTAGCTATCCTTTGGCTCCCGCGGTGATGCTAGGAACATCCCCACCTGCAATACAGTTAATAAAAGAGGCAAGGACTCTGCTTATTCTTATGGACGCACTTAATTTTACAGAGATGAGAACAGCCTGGGACTGTTACCCATCGGCGGGATCAGTGGCATTGCTTATGTCTGTACAATTAAGAGAGCCTTAGTAGATTCTGAAGCTTTTTTTAGTCACACTTTTGCTCAAAATCATTAATAATATTGCAGAACTGGTTCAATACGGAAAAAAGACAGATGATTATAAAACAGAAGCGGGGGAAAAAAAAAAAAGCCTTCCTGGCAAGCAATCTCTCACTTTTTTTTTTTTCCCCTTTTAATTTTAAATAAAGCTGTCTGCGAGTTTGAGCCTAGGGAGACCTTCATTAAAATCAATTAATCAGTCAGCCTCTCTGCTGAATAGCTTTCTGGAGACAAAAAGTCAAAATAGGGGGAGCCCGCGGGGCCCGAGGGCCCCCCGGGCTGGCCGGCCGCTGGGCGCGCAGGTGCCCCGGGCCTCCGGCTGATGGCCGGGCAGGTGAGGGCTGGGTTCGGCGGCCTCGGCTCCCCCTCAGGGAAGAAGCGACCGCCCCTCGGTTCAGCGACCCCGGCGAGGGCTGGTGGTTCGCCCCCCCGGTGCGGTGGAGGTGACGGCTGCCTTAGGAGCCAACTCCCGGCAGAGCCCACCGGGGCGGGCGCCACCTTCCCGGCCCCAGCACTCACCACCTACCTACCTACCCCAGCAGCAGCTCCCCTCGGCCGCCGCCTGAGAGAGGCTGAGGGGGAAAGTTAGCTGCGGAGCGCGCCCTCCTCCCCTCCCCACCCCCGCTCGGTGCCGGACGGCGCTTCCGCCGCCCCCGGGGCGGCCCGGGTGCCCTGCTCCTCCCGCTGCCGGCGGCCGCCGCCGGGGCAGCACAGCTGTTACAGAGCCGCGCTGGTCCCTCCTCCCAGCTGCGGCTGCCTCATCTCCCCCCACCCGCCCGTCCCTCCCCTCCGCCGCTCCCGACGGCTGCTGCCCCCCCCTCCTCCCCCCCCCCCTCTCTCGCTCCCCGTCTCTCTCTCTCCGTCCCGTTCCCCCCTGCCCCCGCCTCTCCCCGCCCTGCCGCCGCCGGCCCTGGCAGAGCAGGCACCGCAGGGGGATCTCGATGTAACACCATGACAGGCATCGCCGCCGCCTCCTTCTTCTCCAACGCCTGCAGGTTCGGGGGCTGCGGGCTCCACTTCCCAACCCTGGCGGAGCTCATCGAGCACATCGAGGACAACCACATCGGTGAGTGCCCCGCAGGGCCGGGGCAGGGGCCGCGGCCCGGGCAGGGCAGGGCGGGCGGCGGGGGCGCCCCGCGGCGGGCGGGGGGCGTGGGGGCCGCGTGTGCGGCGGCGGCATGGGTGGGTGCGGGGGAGGCGTGCAGCCCGCCGGCCCTGGCGAGGGGGAGTTAGTTTGCATTGGCAGGAGGGAGCGCAGAAGCCCGGAGGAGGCGGTGGAGGAGGGAGGAGGACGGGCACAGCACGCCGCCGGCTGCTTCCGCCCCGGCTCTGGCTGTCAGGGCTCCCGGGAGGGAGGGGGGAGCCGCCGCCGCGGCGCCATTCCGCTTCCTCCCCTCCTCCTCCTCCTCCTCCTCCCCCGCCGCCGCCGCCACTGCGTCCTGTCAGCGCTGTTGCTAGGTGTGGTGGGGAGGACGGGTCGCGCTCCGGCCGCACCGGCCGCCGCAGCGCGGGAGGCGCCTCTCGGCGGAGGGACAGCGTGAGGGAGGCCGGGGCCGGCGGCGCGGTGGGCGTGGAGGGAGGGCCCGGCGACGGCGGGCGGGCGGGAGGCCAGGCGGCGGCGGCGGGGCCGGCGGCCCGCGCCGCCGGGGCAGCCCCCGGGGCCGGCCGGGCCGGAGGCGAAGGCGGCCGGGCCGGGACCCGCCGCCGTTAGCCGCGGAGCCCAGGCCAGGCCGCGGAGGGCGGGCCAGGCAGCGCCGCGCTGGATCATCACCTGTAGGCTCCCCCCGCGCCGCGCAACGGCCGCTGCCCGCTCGGCCGCCGCCCACCCGCTCCCCTCAGCCGCCCGTCCCGCCAGGGGCGCGGGGCGGGGAGGCCGCCGGGCCTGCGGGTGGCGGGGCGATGACTCGCAGTGCCTTCCCGGCGAGGGCGCCTCATGGGCGGCGGGGCGGGAGCGTGCGCAGGGGCCGCCGGGGCCGCCCCTCGGCAGCGCGGGCGGCGCCCAGGGGAGGAGGGGGGCGGCGCGGCTCCCGGCCGGCCGCGGGCGCCAACTTTCCCTCTCCCCCCTCCGGCGGGACCGGCCTGCCCGCGCCCGGCCGGGCCTGAGGCGTGCCGGCGGGGGGGGGCCCCGGCCGGCCCCCCGGCCTCTAGCACAGCGTCCCGTCCCTCCGCCGTCCCCAGCCGGGCACGGCGCTGCCGCCGCCCCGCACCTTCCCTCTTCGGACTCGGCAGGTGTGCTGCCGTGGCTTCCAGGCTACTTCCCCTCTGAAACTTCTCGACTTTCTCTTTTTGCTAATAAACCACCGTGCTTAAACCGGCAAAAATTGAGCTACTTCTTTGAAGCAGACCAAGTTTTCAAGTCGGGGGGAAAAATACAGAAGTCTCAAGTACCCAGGGACTGGGAGACCTCCCGTGTTTCACTAGAAGTATGAGGAAACAACATGCTGCTACAAAACAATAAAGCTAGCGTGCATTTCAATTTATTAGGTTTTAATAGGCAGGCCTGAATACCCGAAAAAAAATCTCCGAAGCTTAAATAGCGAGTGTAACGTTACATTAATGTAATGTTATAGGTCAGCGAGATGAAAGGTGTGGTTCTCGTAATTATCACGATGCCTAGTATGAGGTAACAAAACCACATACCGCAAAACTGTGTAATTTATGACTCGACGTGGTACAAGCACACTGTTGTGATATTGTTGGGTGGGTTTTTTTTGGGTTTTTTTTTTTTTAAATCTCAGATTCTTAGCTTTTCCTACAGCATGCATCACATTATACCAGAAAAGCTTTGGGGAAACTGTTTCCCAAAATGAAAGTTCGTAAGTCGTTTTGTGTGTCCCTCGAGTGGATTCTCAGCCCCTAGGTGCCACAGCCCACAGGGCGTCAGAAAAGATACAGTCCAGCCCGTGTGGTCTGTGTGCTGCTGTTTAGTTCCCAGTCAGCGGTTCTGAGGCTTCTCTGCAGAGAGGAGAACTTTTTGCTGAAATACTGTAATTTCTCAATAACTGCATATTTAATTCTGTAGCCAGTATTCATTACTCTTTTTCTTATCTCAAAGTATTGCAGATTGAACACACACATACATTTAATCAAGCGTGTCATTTGCCAAGACTTGCAGGGCACAACTGCAACTTTGCATATTCGATGTCACACGTGTGGCTAATTGAGTACAAACTGGTGGAGAACGACGTGAGGTTGCTCATGCTTCATCTTTAATGTTTCACCTCAGTGTGACGGCAGGTTAAAGTTGACCTGCCTGTGAATACAAGATGGGGGTACGTTATGTTGCTTGCCTGCACCAAACACTGGGAAAATCAGTAGGGATTTGCACCGGTGACACTGAGTATGGATCCCAGATGTTGCGTGGAGGCTCAGCTTTACAGTTCAGTGCATGTGAGGGGCTTCTGGCATGGCCTGAAGGATGAGAATCTATGAAAATTCACCAGATAGGCACTCGGCCAGAAGATGATTAACCGTTCTGAAGGCAGCCGGGAAATAAAGGAGTAAGCGTCTGAATAGGAGCTTATCTTGGAATTACTTTCTCAGTAAGTCTGATGCAAACAGTGTCCAATTTTCACTGTCATACAGCTCTAGAAATGGGCGCTGAAATTTGTTGCTTTAAAAACTGACTAGTTTTTGGCACATAGAGCGGAGAGCAGCATGCCATATAAAAAATACATTGCTTTGGACATTCTGTGTGTGCTGCAGGAATAAGGAAAACTTGATTGAGTTATGTTCCATTATTAGTTTAAACTGAAGTGGACGATTGCTAGGCAGACAGTATTACAGCGCAGATAACAAACTTGATGCTGCAAACAGCTCTGTGCGGGGAGGCGTGTATGGCACGGGCTCTTGATGGTCTGGCTGCTGCAGTGCTGCTGCTCTGCCACATTTCCCGGGATGGGTTGATAATCGTTCACATCATCGGTGGAGTGCTGGTAAGAATTTGGGTCATTTTTCAGAGATGTGTCTCTGAAAAAGTGGGAACAAATACTTAGCAAGGGATCTTTTTTTGGTCAACCCTGCAAACAAAGCTCAACTTAGTATAAGGAAACACTGTTGTGGCATTCTGGGGACAGAATGTATTTGGTTTCTGAGGGATTCTGTAGTTGTTTTCTTTACTCATAACACTCATGAATAATCATATGGATATGAAATAATTCAGTAATAACCTGGGAGAGTTGTGCCCACTGGATGAAGTACTCTGAGATGGTGCTACGTGCTCATCAGCGTATAAGCTGCTTTCTGGGTTTTGCATTTATGTATTGAAGACTTGTGAAGAGTTAGGCTGGCTCGGGAGCACTGCTCTGGGGTCTTCCGTAAGGCCCTACTGGTGTCCTATGCAACGAGACCCAGTTCTGCAGGAGGAACTCTTTAAGTCTGTAGCAGTACTATCAAACAGTGCGTTCACATTTTCTGTGGCTCACAGCTGAAAATAGACATTGATTTAAAACTGCTGATTAGTAAATGCTTCTCTTGTGAGCTTTTTCTACCAGCACGTTGTCCAAGCAACCTGAGGTGTTGTTTCCTCCTCTGCAAGTGTGCAGAGAAGGGCGGGCTTTTAGTCTGCCTTGCTAGGCAGTCTCCCTTGCCCCTTGGTTTTGGCTGCTCCGATCCCTTGCAGGTAGGTGCGTTTGACATGTCTGGTGTCTGTAGTCTGGGAGCAAAAGGCCTAATTTACTGCCATTTGCCAGTTCACACTGTAGAATGGAATGGACTTAATCCAGTCAATTCCCCAGAGTACTGTCAAGAGGGGAGCAAAAAAAAACCCCAAAAAACCAAACCCAAAACCCAACCAACCTCAAACTGCTGAGTGTTCAGCTGTGGCAACACAGCAAATTTTATTGCATTTCTGCAGTCCTGGTAGTGTCTTCAGCTGTGATATTAGGAACAGCACCTCTAGTTCCACAGAGTGTTTGCAAAATTACATTTAAGCCTTAACTTGGTGTGAGTAATCTTCTGGGGCATTTTCAGGTGCTCATAGAAGTCCAGAGAGTCACACACTTTGGCTTCTGGGGTTTTTGGGGGGCTCTCTTCCCCCCCCAGTGATTTGATTCTTTCTCAATCTGCCTGTAGTTGAACGGCATCCTTTAGAGTGGGGGGGGGGGTGTCAAGTAGCTCCTTAAAGGTAGTTGCTAATACAAAGTTCACTCTGATGCTGAAGAGCCAATATTTAAACCGAAAAGCTTAATCAGGTTTTTACATCAATTTATTTATTTTAATTTTTGTTGTCTGTTTATAGTTGAAGAATATTTTTAATCACATGTGCAGATGAGGTTGCTTGTATGAGCCATTATGTGTTCACTTGGTTCACAGAATCATAGAATCATTTAGGTTGGAAAACACCCTTAGGATCCTCAACTTCAACCATTAACCTAGCACTGCCAAGTCCACCAGTAAACCATGTCCCCAAGTACCACATCTACACATCTTTTAAATACCTCCAGGGATGGGGACTCAACCACTTCCCTGGGCAGCCCATTCCAGTGCTTCACAGCCCTTTTGGTTAAGAGATTTTTCCTAATATCCAATCTAAACCTCCCCTGGTGCAAATTGAGGCCATTTCCTCTTGTCCTATTGCTTGTTACTTGGGAGAAGAGACTGACGCCCACCTCGCTACACCCACCTGTCAGGTAGCTGTAGAGAGTAATAAGGTCTCCTCTCAGTCTCCTTTTTTCTAGGCGAAACCAACCCCAGTTCCTTCAGCTGCTCCTTCCTTAGACTTGTGCTCCAGACACTTCACCAGCTTTGTTGCCCTTCTTGAACACACTCCAGCACTTCAGTGTCCTTCTTGTAGTGAGGGGACCAAAACTGAACCATGATGAGTACTGATGTGCCGTATGCACCTGCGTAGCTGTTTGGCTGATTTGAGCAGTCCTGCTTCTCTGAGACTCACCAAGCACTAAGGAAATGGATGTGCATGAAATGAGTGTCTGAACATAGAGTGGTGGGCCCAAAGAGATAGAAGAGTGGATAGGAAGAGATATAAAAGATAAATCTGAAGACACTCTTACGTTAATGGAAGTAGAGTTTGTTAATTGTATTGCACTGAAACTGCTGGAAGAATCTGAAGGGAAAAAAAACGCCCATCTGCTTATACAGTAATTACACACACAAAGGTGATCTACTGTTGCTGAACATTTCATCATAACTTTGTAAGAAGTCCTGGTGTTGGATACCCTCCAGTCCTCACTGTATTTGTGTATTACTGCTGTCAGAACTGGGAGCTATGATGCTTCTCATCAAAGTTGACTGATTCCCAAATATTAGGATGGGTCCTTCAACAGACCAGCACTTGCTGTGAGAGCAGAGGCAGCTGCTTTCCTAAGGGATAGGATTAGCAGGAAAAATAGAACTTCTTCAATAAAAGAATAGTTGCAGAAGGCAGACCGAAATGTAACATACAAAATACTACCCATCTGGAAAGTTCAGGTCATATGGAGGGGGAAAGAGGCTTCTGAAGTTCCGTGTCTGATGGTAACTGTGACATCTGCTGCCTTCAGTGACTTCAATTCTTATTTAATATTAGGCAGTCGAGGGGCCAGATACCACAGCAAAGAGCTCAACTGGTTTAATAATCCATTGGCTGAATGCATGCAGCTTGCTTAAAGTTGGCCCTTTCCATATTTTCTCAGAAATGTTAATAACGGTTGTGCTGTGTCCTCACTTTGATAGTAAAAGGGGTTGAATTACAAGCTGGCTGTGAGCACATGCAAAAATGGCATTCAGTATTGCTAAAATGTGGCCTTCCCTCCCCTCCCCTGTGTTGCCCAAACTTCCACGAGCATGTCGGATAAAGTGCAATATGACAGATGACAGCTCCTATACTGGAGCCCACAGGACGTCATGTAAAACAAGCATAAAAAGATGCAGCCCTTTTATGTTGCTAAAGTTGAGGATGAGGGGCTACACACCAGCATTTATGGAAGGCCTAGCAAACGTAAGTCTGCATGGAAGATTTTGTTTGCTTAAAGCTGAGCACTTTGGAAGGGTGTGAATGTCGTTTGAGTGGTTACCATCATGTAACTCTCTTCTAGCATTTGCTCAACCTGTAATTTAACGTTTGGAGTTGAGACTGGCTGTTTTGAAGCGGTGGTAGATCTTAACCCAAGGCTTCTTGAGACTTCCACACTAGGTGCGGTGTGGCAACTAGGTACATGGGATGCATGGTTCAGTGTCTGGGAATCGCAGGACAGACCCATGTTTAGTTGCCAGTAATGCACATGAACGTGTGGCCTTGCAAAATAAATGAACAATTATGTGTATGTACCTCAGCAGAAGTACTAATTGTTGTTCATGGACAGCAACTTTCTACAATTACGGCTACATTTATCTTAAGTTCATCCACTGCCCAGTACTTCTACAGCTGTAATTTTTGTTATTTATTGAAAATGCATTTCACAGTGATGTGGAAGGATGTATATTCCAAGGATGTCTGTTACTCGCTTTGCAAGTTGGTGTGGTGAGGAAGGCTCTTCTATTTCAGGAAGGCCTTTCTATCAAATAGAGCCTTTTTTGACTAAGAGTTCTATTCAGCACTTTTTTCCCCCACCTGTAATCTTGAGCAGAGCAGGTTTTTGGATTATTTTCCAGTTCCAAGTCTGGTTTCCTTTGCTCTTTGGGTTTGAATTTAAATTGTGATGAAATGTAAGTGCTACATTTGTAACAAATTCTAGGTTATATTAATTGTATGGAGGTAAATGGAATTGCCAACTTCAACTAAAACATGAATTTTTGATGCTTTTGTGATGTGAAATTTGTTCTTGTTTCAAGGTTACCAAGTGAGTCGAAGCTAAAGCATAAAGTGTGTTTTAATGGCGTAAAGCTTGAGTGGTATATTTTCTAGGAAGAAAGGGCTGAAAGCAAACACCTGTGAACAAGCTGCAAACTGATTTTTCCTTTTTACAATTGAAGGCCTCACATAAAGCCAGTAGGGATCTTTCTTTTTTTCTCTGCTGGCTTGAGTAACTTTGGGTGAGACCCATTGCAGGGCTGCATCCCTACCATTGGCAGGAATTGCCCTTCTTGCACACCAACAGATCTACACAAATACAAGTCAGAAAATGAAAAACTGAAGAAACATCAGGTAACTTGTAGCAGTAGCATTATACTTCACTTGTGTAGGGCATGCTTAACCTTTGGGGGAAAATTTGTAGTGATTATCATGTCTACTTTTCAGGGCGTGAGAGGATGTTTTCGTAGCTAACCTGCACTCCTTCAGAGAATTGTAGAATAATCTGGTGGCTGCCAGTCAAATTATCTTCTTTTCATTTCATCATTTCTTGGGGAATGGGAAAAAGAGACAAGGAATTGTGTAATAAAAAATTATTTGAGGAAGAGGTGATGCCAAAGATGAAGAAACATATCTGTTCAGTCTGGAGGCAGTCTTACCTACCATTCCTTCCTCTTAACAAAAAAGAAATCAGAAATATTTTGTGTCAAGCTGCAGAACACTTTAATGCAAAAGAAATAAGCAGCGGAGGCCAGCTGCTTCCAGTGTACTCTTTATGTTGCTCCTGAATGTGCTTTTTTTCTTTATTTATAATTCTCTTTCTTGAATAAGCTGTGTTTCACTGAGAATTAATTTTATTTGTCTCTAGTAAGCACCAGTAATTCAAATTTTGGATGATAAACATCTAAGTAAATAGCGGCTATATACAGCTTGAGAAAGGCAGAGACAAAGATTGTAGTGTTAATTTGAAATGGCGGCAATTAGAGAATTGATTTGATAAATCAGCTGTGTTTAACAAAAAAGAGTCCTTGGTTTTAAGGGACTGTCTCAGTGAATAATTTCACAAGTAAAATTAAACAACCAATTCTTGTTACTCAGTGTCTAATTCTATCTTGAAACTTTTGGAAATGCTTCAGGGGGGTAGATACGGTTTATTACACTTTTCTTTAGTTGTGAGAGGCTGGAGCAATATTCTGATCTGTAGAATAGAAAAAATATTCCAGTTTATGGTTTAATGATTTTTCTTTGCTACTAATATTTGTGGTTTTCACCCTGAATTCTTAGGAGACTCCTTCTTAAATTTTTGCCGTGATAGACGAGGGGAATGGATTTCTTCACCAGAGATGCTGATGACACCATGGTGCTGTTTGCGTCTCTGACGAGTGCTCAGGATGGAGTACATTACTACTGTGCAGTTTAATTTAAGATACCGTAATTTACTGAAGAAGGAATTGACTTAAATACAGGTGTTAGTTATATTGTCTTAATGTTCCATCTTGTGTTACAAAGAATGGAGTAGACATAAAGAAGAAAAGTGTCAGTTTAAGGAAAAAAATTGAGTGGGATTTTGAAGCCAAGCTGGTCAGTTCTCTATGGCCAAAAATAATACGTTTTAATTGTGCATGAATTGTGAAAATTTCTTCTGAGTTTGAAAAAGATTTCACTGCATGCTAACAGAGGCCATCTTATTTTTAAGAGTTTTTTGTGAAAAGCTGAGCACTTTCATTTTGAAATGTTGGCGTTGCTGAAACTGCTCCAACAAAATGGTTTTTTTAATTTGGGAAATATTTAGACACTTGTGAGATTTTCCCCCCCCTTTTTTTTTCCCCCAAAGACTACTTTATCAAACTTGAGTAAGCTGCAAACATTTCTGTTCCTTCTGGAAATTCCTTTTTTTCCCCCAATATATTTTGACAGATAGTAAATATTCATTGAATAAAAATAGAACTACTGAATATCAGAGCATGCCATGGAAAGGAGAAATAAATGTAAAGTATCACTTACTTCTTCAGCAGTGTGTAATGTAGTCACCATCTTAATTTCTGGGAATTATCCCAGTAGAAGCAAGTGGAGCTGTAACCCAGAAACTGGGAGGTTGTACATTTGAGACGGAAGAGATCCAATTTCCTGCTACATGAGAGACTGGCATGGGTACATGAATGTGAACTCAGCCCCTTATGTGGTAGATGACAGTGGCATTCAGTGAAGAAAACAACACTATGTCATTATTTCAGCCATTTATTTTGATGCAGTCCTGCTGTGTATCTTCATCAGTGAGAGAGTGAGTGTGTATGTGTATTAGTGTTATGGGAGTGACCTCAAAACTCATTTAAAGGCTTCATGTAGACTTCAGGTGCTTGCCTCCTTGCAGGTGAAAGCTGCATACCAAATTACTGAGGTCTGCTTTTGCTTCCTTTGTCTTCAAATCAAAGGACTGACATTGATCCAAGTAAATTTGGTGACAGACGTCTAGGGAAACCCTAGACATTTACATGTTTTTCTAGCAATCTGTTGAAGTGTTGCAACTTCTCTAACTTGCTGTTGAGTGGAGGAGCATCTGCTACCTCACAGGCATCATTGGTGGTTGTACTGGGTTAACTGGGTGATGGGAGAGTTGTTAAGGTCCTAGTTTTGATGCAAAAAATAACAGTGAACCACTCATATACTGGTCTCTATTTCAGATTGGGACCAGGGAGCTTTTCTTCCTGTTTATCCTGCTAAGCTCTTGGGATGCCTCCAGAGCCTTCCTGTAGAGGCATCAGGTTTTCATGATCTGAACACTTTATTTTATTTTATTTTATTTTTTGCATAGAGCAGAGGGAGGGGAAGGATAAGTGGAATTCTAAGGAAAACCCCAAATAACTGCTTTTTCCCATAAATTTTTTTGGGCCATATTACAAGAGCTTCCTGACTCACTTAATGAGTATGCTAATGTGAAAAAGATGGATTTGTGGAAGGGGAGGGAAAAAATCTCTGCAGCAGTGACAGCACAGAAGGGGCAAGAGGCTCAGGAATATGATGCTCTGCATTCTTAGGCTGGTGGTAATTCACCCAAAGGCAGAGTACGATGGATGTGGCAGGGTGGACCAGGCAGTTTACAGCTTCATTGACAGTAACAAATCCACTAAAAATTGTTTAGAACTCCTATGCTATTTGGAGGAAAAAGGAAAGTTAAAAGGAGTTTAAAATAAAATCGTGTGGTTGCACTGCCTTCCAGGGAGGAACTAGGATGATCTGGGGTCCTCTACTGGAGTTATAAGTGCTCTATGCTCCTGGGAAGATACGGGGCAAGGTAGTGGTGTGGTTATGGAGGGTGGGAACATAATGTTATGTGGGGTTTTTTTTGTACGCACTTTCATTTCACAGGACTATGCTAGGGAGTCTTCCCAGGCTCAGTGTAAGTACTTGCTATATTTTAGAGAGACTTTCTAGCTGTGCAGTAGGATTCTTCACACAGTCCTAACGTTGGTAATAACTGCATTTTCCTTACACCCCAGAAAATATCTTAAATTGACTAAATACTCCTGAACTATGTAAGTGCTCTTATAGATGGGAAATGCCAACACTGTAGCTATATCAGTCCTCATGCTTTATCTTCAGCCACCACGCTTAACAGTGCTTCCAGATTTTGGTCTCTGCCCTAGGGCAGTTACCTGGAGAGTTAGCCACCTGTACTTAACCTCTTATTTCAGCTATCCAGAATAACCCCTTTCTCACTGGCAAGTTTTTTTGTGAGATTGTGAAGAGCCTGTCTTCAGAACAGAGCAAATACCCTGTCTTTGCTGACAGTTACCTTGGGGCAATTACCCAGGGCTCTCTTTAGACCAGATTCAGCAGAGAGATAAAGTCTGTGTTGGACACCGTGATCTGGAACATAGTTATATGCCAGGGAGTTTTAGTGGCTTGCCTAACCTGCTTCCAGAGCCAGGGTATATATCAAGAGCTTGTTCAGGTACATAACAGTAACTGGATGCCCAGGATGGGGAAAAGGTATTGCTGTTACCTTCTGTGGATATTTTTGGTTGTATGCCTGTATTTTACTATTAAGTGGTTGAATTTTAATTAAAAAAAAATAATTGTCTTTGAACAGCCTTGACCTGATGAATTTTAGTTCTGTAGCAATTTTCATACCTCTTGAGTTAGAAATCATCATAAAAGAGATAACAAGAAATTCTGTATCTGTGCTTGCTATACCTGAACTGTACATATGGCCTCAAATGCATTTCAAATACTGAAACAAATATAATGAAAATGAACCTTACTTATAAACTTAATGAATGTTCTGGAGATATACTGTGTTAATTGGTAGCTGCATTTTTTTCTCAATGGTGACCTGACTTTTTCCCTTTCTTTCTTTTTTAAATAAAAAGTGCAGTTCCTGTAGCAGTATCACCCTAGTTCTACGTTATTCCACTGACCTCTGAAATGTGGTGGGTGTACAGGTAGTGACCCCTTCTGTTCTTGCAAACAGCACAGTGTGCCAGCCACAGGATTGCTTGCTACCACTAAGTGTTCTGGAAACGAAGGAATGGCTTCCATAACCCTGCCTGTATGGAAGCCATAACATTTGCACTTGAAAACCAAATCCCCTTGCTCCGAACCCTAACCCCTTAATATTGGAAAGGAGTCGAGTTTTGCTTGCAATAGTGTAAGTGGCTGCTAAAAACACTTGGTACCTCATGAATTCAAGACTGAGCCCAAACACATAATTTTGCAATTGCTTGTTCTGTAGTAGCAGGTGTGCATAAATATTGAAGGCGTGTTAGTTTTTGTTGATAATCTCTGGTGGTGGTGTGTGGCTAGAGCCACAGCATGGAATTGAGTATACAGTTTTCTAGAAAGTATTGTTAACTTATGTGCTGTAAGAATTTAAAATTTATTATTCAGTCATTGTATTCCATTAGACTTGTTATATCGATAATTAGGAAAAATAATTCACACTGATCTTTCTGCATGTGTAGTTTTAAAATATTAATTGTAATTGAAGACCAAGTAAATGTTTCTTCCAGAAACCTGCAGAGATGCAGGTGGTTAGGATAAGTGAGAACTGAAGAGAGGTGGTTAGGAAGAGCCCACATATTTAATTTGTTTTTGGCAAATTGGCACAATATAGTAAACTGCAGCAGTAAGAACAAAAACCTTCCAGTATCTGTATTTTGGGAAGAGTCATCCTTTCATGACTGGAAAACCAACATAAAAACTGGGGGGTGGGATTAAAAATTTTTTTTTCCTTGTCTGTGTTGTCCATCTTTGTTCCACAGGTCCTTTATGTCTTCAGTTCTGTCCTAGCTCTGCTTCCTAAACCAGGAAAATTCAACTCCCCTCGTCACCTGCCACCTCCTTTCTTCTTATCTGCCAAGCCCTGACTGATGGTGGAAGGAAAAGGATTATAAATTCCATACCTACCTGTTACTGTCTGTGGAGGAAACTCTGCTCCAGCAGTGTTTAGCTTTTGATAAGCAGTTATGTTCAGCAGAACGTTCTGCTACATCTACACACAGACCACAGACTTTGGTTCTGGGCGCCCCAAAGTGGTTTGCCCTTTGCATGATAAGTATCTATCTGGAAAGGTGTTACGCATATATTCTGTGGTAGAGTTGGTGGGTACCTGGTCTAGATTTTTTAGGGAAATCAGAAATTGCCTACTGTTCTGTTACTGCTTTGAAAAAAAAAAAAAAAAAAAATCTACAGCTGGTTTCTGTGCTCACTACTGCTCTCCCTTCTGACTGTTCGTTCTCTTCTTCTGTTGCTCCACAGGCGAGTGGTTTTTTGGGGCCTTTCTGTCACAGCGGCTGCTGCTGCTCCTCTGTCCTGGAACCACTGAACTGCTTCATTCTGTAAAATCTCAAAGCCTCCTTTTGTTGTGAATGCTGATTGTTCCGATTTGTTTATTTTTGATGCTCTGTGGGGCAGGTGTGGCTCAGAAACAGGACACTTAACACAGGCATAATACTATGATACACTGTACTTGTGTTGTTTAGGCCCCTGAGTTAGTACATTAACCACATAAATACGGAAGGTGCCTTTCTCATCTTCACCACATGTGTGATATTTGTCTTTCAAACTGAAGAACTAATGCTGAAACACCGTGTTTCAGGGTTGGGGAGACTTGGATCTGTACATATTGGCTCCATTCTTTACTAGTGTCTGTTATCTTTTTCCTAATTTTCACTCTCTTCCTTCTAGAGAAAACAAAGAAGCAGAGTATAGCAAGGAGTAAAGATGAAGAAATCTGAAGCTGAAGCAAGGAAGAAAAGGACTTTGTGAAAATCAAAGGAGTCTGTCTTTTTTTTTTTAACGAGCTCTTTAACAGGAGGTCTTGGTTGGGGTTTTTGAATCTCAGAAGCTGGGCAGAGTTAAGTGCCGGAATAGAAACCGTGGTGGTTTAGTGCCAGTCAGAGACATGCCTAATTCAGGAGCGAGTATAGAGGCCACCTACTTTCTCCTGGCTCACTTTGGGGTTGGATGCTTGGGGTTGTTCATGTAGTCTGCTTGAGGCATGTACTTGATGAGATTCAGGGCTCTTAATGGATGGCAAAAGTATCCTCAGTACACTGCCCGCAAAGTCCTTATCTAACTTCTCTTGAAAATCTCTCTTGTTCATATTACTAAACATCTCCTCATACCGGATCATTTCTACAGGTTATTGTAGCTACCTTTCCAAGCTGTCTCAATTCCTCTTAGTATTTTGAATTTCCCTCCTCTGCAGGTGACCTGCCATGGTGCTGTTTTTTAACTCATTTTATGTAGATCATTCTCCTTAAGAGCAGCATTAGTGATCTGGATGTAGAAGACTCCCCTCCATATTTTCATTTTGAAGTGGAACTTTACATATCTTAGAATTGACATTTTTTGCTTAGCTTTGCTGCTCAGATTGCTGAGAGCTGAATGCTCAATCCAAAGGCCACAGTTCAAAGCACTGGTTCTCAGTTACTGACTGTGTATGCTGAAGCACTCCTGGTGAAGAAATAAGCAATCTCCTTCTCAGATATGACATATCCTCTTCCTGTTCTTCTAAGAATACAGTAGACTTTCTCTTAAGGTCAGTTTCAAAGCCATCCTGTTTGGAGTCCTTGGATTCATTAAAAGTTGGGCTGGTGGCCCATCCCTCCTAAACAAACATTGTTTTGTTGCTGTTGTAGCAGAACTGCTTTTTTTCTTTCTTTCTTTCTTCCTCTTTTTCCCTCCCAGTGGTTCCACAGCAGAACTGATCTCTTTTCAAGATCATAAAGGCCTTCTCTTCTGGGTACCCTTTGGTTGCTTTCTACCTTGTTGTTGTGGGTAGGTGGCTTCATAGAACAGACTTCTTAATAAAAGCTTCTCTGGCAGGCAGTCTGCAGCTAATTTTGAGGCTGGTTTTGTGGACGTCCTCTCCTGACTTCTACACCAATTTACTCACCAGGAGCCCATTGCAGCTTCCCACTTTTGAACCTCTGGAGTTAAGCAATTGCACATCTTGCATGACGGCAGTTTTTAGAATCCAGTAGGCAGGGTTCATGACAAGCACTCAAGAAAGCAAGGTTGTTAGTTTGTTATTGTTGGGTTTTTTTCCTGACTTTTTACTAAGTTCTAAATAAAGACTGTTAAGAAGTTTTTTATTTGGGTAGATGCAAATCTGATTTGGATTCCTTTGCAAGACAGACTTCTATCTCACAAGCATCTGAGACAGCAAATTGGCTGGCCCCCATTTTAGAACAATGTACTGTGTTGTACATTTTGAGCCCCCAAAGTGTCTTACAGCATGGCAAAGGAGTTCTGCTTTCTCTGTCAGTATCCTCGCTGTGCTGTGGAGTGTCATATGTTGTTGATCATTAGGTAGATGAAGCTGAAGTCTCACAGTCCTCCTGTCTCCTTGTTCTCTACTAGTTGATGCTATAGTGTCATGGCTGTGTAGTAGGACGTGGAAAAGGATTCCTATAAACAAAACAGCTAGTGAGTACTCAAGTCTTAAGCAGTATGAGTTTACCTGGGCAGAACAACATTCTGCCACTTCTGGTTGAGCCATGTATCCACGTGAGTTTGACAAAACAGGAGCTTGCCTGTATGGTGTCTTGCAGAACATCATGTGCTGGCTGATGCTGAGACGTGCACTGCTCGGTGCCTCCGGTTGCACAGGTGATTGCTGGGCTGTGCATCCCAAAGCAAAGCACAACTGTGATAGTGCTCTGATTGTAACGCTTTGTCATATATCCATAGACACACTCTGAGTTCTCTTTCCTTTGAGAGGGGAGAACTAGCGATTTGGATGTATCCTAGTTTTTGCACAACCAGTGTAAGATACTTTTCTAGAGGGGCTGATATTTAGGAAGTGCTGAGCTCTTCACCATCTGAAAACTTGATGGTCTTTTGCAGTGTTTCCTTTTGGTACCAAGTGCTTTTTAAAATTGATGTATATGGTTTAGTTAAACAAAGCTGATTGGTTTTTACATGGAAAACCTGTAGTACTTACACTGACTGAACCGAGCTTGGCAGCTCTTACTACCTGACTGTGTGAGAAAAGAGAAGACATGATAGTGAGAGGTAGAGCCGTGCGGAGGCTGCTCCATCCTCCCTTCTTGGATGCTGTTTCTGGAGATGGCACAGGGGAGAGCACAGAGCTGTTTCTGTGCTGTAGCACAGATTTGAGAACATTGCATTTCTAATGATTTGATGGACTTGTTAATATAGTAGGAACTTGTTTAGCTGTAATTTTGTTTCTGTTGCTTAGGATGTGTTGTAATATGAAAGACATCCAGTAACGATGACGTGACCTTACGAGAATGGCTTGAATGACACACTGGCTGGCTTGGGGAGTTGCAGACTTTTTAACAGTTATCTTGGTATGAGAAGAACAGAGAAAAGCCTGTATGTTTGCCTGCCGCAAAAATGTAGTCATAATGAGATGTGTTGCTAAGTGCATGTTCATCAGTTGTGTTCAAGGGCTCAGATAACTCTGGTGATGGTCACAGTTTAAGGACTTAGAGAAACAGCATAGTGGCTTGTGATATTTTAATGTTTAGGGCTTGAATTTGAGGATCAATTGTGGGCATTTCCGGAGAAAGAACAAGTTCCTACATGTTTTGTGATCTGTGGGTCTCATACTGAGTGCATACGTGTATATGGCTGTCTGGTTTTTCTCAGTTTTCAGTTTTGAGGGAGCAGCTTATACAGAGGTCTTCTGATGAGGAGTAAAGATTTTCAGATAAATACAATCTTTTCCTGCTGATGTACGCCTGTGGTGGTATCAGCTTAATGGTACAATTTTGAACTGGATATAGGAAAATGAAGACAGTGCACCTTGTTTCCTGAGTGTGGGTTACCAGCACTGCACTCTGTAGCTAGCTGTGAATACAAGGTGTCAGGATTAAGTTTTCCTTTTCAGCATATATCCAGTGTTCCCAAAGAACTGAACGTGCCAAAGATGACTTCTAAAAATCATCAATGCCTTACCACTAGATAGGGATTTCTGCATTATTTCCAGCTTCCATCGTTTCTTCTCTGCATCCAGGCTTAAAGTTAGTTAATCTGGATCGAGGATTGAGAGTCCTGTATTTTTCTTTGCCATTTCCTACTTTAGCTGACTATAGGTGAACAGATGAAGCACTGCCTTTAAGAGATAGCCAATGCTTTTCTGTGCATATATGGACCACAAAGGAAACAAATTTGTTTATTAAATACAGTCTAGAAGTGGCATGTGTATGTTTTTGTCTTTATGTAACTGTGAACCAGCAATACTGGTGCAGGTTCTGTCTAGCAGGGTTGGGGAAATAGGAAGGCCCTTTACAAAGGAGATTGGAGTAAGTTCCAAACTACTTTTGTCTACACAGTGCTAATAGGTCTGAGGTTTTATAAGATTTGTGTTACTTGTTTTGCCATCAGATCTTCCTCCTTCATGGCTGTTTCATTTGGTGTAACAGACCTTGAACTTTTGCTTCAGCAGTAATATTGTAAAAGAGAAAAGAACAAAATGCCAACTGTGTTGTGTTTGGGAGCGTGGAAGGGTTTTTTGTTTAGTTGGTTTTTTGAAAGCTCTGCCACCTTCACCTTCTTTGCTAAGTCTTTCAACCAAACTTAAAACTCGTGAAAATCCTAGTGTTTAACTTTCCTGCATCTGGCCATGTCACTGTAGAAGTGAAAACGTTGTTCTAGATCTTGGTCTGATTCATGAGCATTCACCTTGATTTTGGTGGGAGGAGGAAGGGAATACTTCATTGTGAAAAAAAAAAGTTTGAGCTCCTTACTCAGTAATAAAGTAAATATGCCTGGCACTTAAGCAGGAAAAGTGTTGGTGATAACAATGGTCAAATTATAGTTCAATTGATTGACCGTAATAATAAACTTTAATGTTTGGCAATGTGTCTTTTCCATTTAGAAGTGACTGCAAGGATTACATGGCTCAGCAAACCATGGAGGAGGAGAACCAACCTGGGAGGTGGAACCAGTCCTGGGCTGTTGGCAGGGCTGGGTCTTCTCCTCCTTACAAGAACTGTTGTGAGATGCCAGGGAGATGCGTGGGCAGGAAGGATTTGTGCACCTAGGACATAAAGAGGTAATGTGCACCTCTCAAAAGCAAAACCTTTGGATGATCCCTGACACTTTTGGATTGCACGTGGATGATTTCTTTGCTGAAAAGATCCCGATGAGCATATTGGGAGGTGTAGACTCATAAATAAGCCTATTCATAAATATATAAAACCAAACATATGCATGTATGAAGGCTATTTACACTTCCTTTGTCTACATGTAAATATTTTACATGTAAATATATACTTTGCTTTTGTTTTGGGTAACAAACTGAAGTCCAGTTTCCGTTTCAAGGAGGCAAGATCACAGGATTCAAAATGGGTTTTACTCTAGAGAGAGTAGATAAATACTTTCTATTTCTGATTGCCCTTTTTTTTTAAACAGTGTTTACAATAACTATACTCTTGTTGTCATTGTTTATCACACAAATCGTGCTGCTGAGGCTTTGATAACGATCTCCTCTCAGTTGGTCCTGAAAGAGAAAATCTTAAATAGTCCAAGTATGTGGGCAGGTGAGGTGAACCATAAATATTTATCTGAGCAGCCAAGTGTTTTAACTTCTAAGCTTCATGTTGTGTCTGTGAACTTTAATTTCAGAGCAGTGTCTGTGAGACCATTTCTGAATCCAAGGTTTATTAAGTGCTCCAAGGACTTACTGTTTTTATTAGTTGCTGTATTTATTTCTTGATGTCTTTTGAATTTGCTATTTTTGTATTTATTTGTTGTTTTTTTTCTTTGTTTTTTGATTTTCCTATTCTAAAGTTTATCTGGTCAGAGCTTTTGATGTGGCAAATGTTGAACAACTTTACTATACATCGACTGACTACAGTAGGACTTAATGACTCTCATACATGCTCGTAGCTCCATGAATTTGGCAATAACTCATTGGCTTTTTGACATTGATAACCAGAAGCTGCTGTTAAGATGTGTATTAGTAGTACTTGATCCTGTCTTGGGGGAAAAAAACCCCAACCAACCCAAATTAAAAAAACATTGTAACCTGAAAGAGAAGGCGAGTATGAGAGGGAAGTCACACAGCACATCAGTGCTGTGAAGCCCAGCAGAGTATCTTGTCCAGTCAATAAAGCTGCTGAGGCTGGCAGAGTAGGCAGGGGTGCACTGAAGGCAGCGATGCGCAGTTTCAGGGGGTTGATGGGTTCTCAGAGGAGTGCAAAAATGTCTGTGAGCTAGAGGTCAGCACAGGGAAACAGTCTCTCTCTCTGCCTCTCTTTTTCCTCTGTTTTTCTGTGAAGTGATGGGACCACGCTTCCGCTGTGTGTGCTCATACCAGGAGGCTATGCCAAAACCAGCCCTAGGCAGGTGAGGGAGAGATGGAGATCCCAGATGGGTAACAAGGTGCTGTTTCTGACTTTCTTACTAGAGTTTTAGATGTTGGAGGAGTACTTTATATCTTTTTTTAATGATCTGGGACTATATTTGACTTTGTATTGAGTAACAAAAATGTGGTGCTGCCAGGTTGTCTTTGCAGAAAGAAAACTGGAAGAAAGAACTGATGAATAAAACATAAGCAGTGGTTGGACAGAGATTGTAGAAGGAATGCTCTTTCCTGCAGTTAGCAAACCTTCTTCCTCTCTTCTGTTTTGTTTTTATTTTTCACTACTTACATATCCTCTCTGTTCTTTATAAACTTCAAGAATTGGACTAAATGAGTCTTTGAGGCTGGGGTAAAGGATTTCATTTGCTACAGAGAATAGATTAGCTAGCTCTTTTAAAAGAGATCTGCATTAAAAGATTCCTGAATGATTGCTTTTCACCCAGAAAGTAGTGTTAAGTTTTGAAGTCACTGAGAATCAAGGTGGGTCCTGATGAGCAGCTTGTCCCTTAATGAGTGTCACTTGCCACATCCTTACACTCTTTCAGTGTGCTTATCCTGCATTTGCCTTCCTTAAATAAGGGACAATCTGTGATGTGGATATTTTTCTGTGCATAGCACTACTGTACTGCAGGTGACAGGGTAGCTGGAAAGGAGTGTGCCTGTGATATTGGGTTAATTTAAAGTTACTTACTGAAGCCAGTTACTCTTGAATCACTTCATCTATAAAAACCACTGCCTATAAAAGAAGCTATGGCAGAAATCGCAGGCTATGGACGTACCACAGTTTCTCTTTCTATGAATAAAAACTATATTGTGGTCTGGCCTAAGGCTGCCTTGTGGAGTCTGACGCTGCCATGAAGATGGCTCATATTTGTTTTCTCTTCTGCCTTCCTCCTCACCCCACACCCACACACTCCTACCTTCTGTTGAGAGCGTGAATGATGACTGACTGAGGTCTCCATCATGAGGCAGGGCAATGTTTCTAGGTCATTGCACTGTTCTCAAGCAGCACACATTCACAGGTGTGTGGTTTTTGGTTTGTTGTGGTTTTCTTCCTCCTCTTTTAAGTCTAGAGAGGTTTGCCTGCAAGAAAAGACTAAAATGCTTGCAATGGTAATTTAAAACTGTGTGTGGTTATAGCCAAGTTTTGATATGAACTCCAGCTCTGCCTCTTCTCAATCCATGTCTGTTCTTTCTCATGAAGGCTAATATCCAAAGTCCAAAAGAGGGTTTTCTAGTGACTTGTAGGTCATGTTGAAGGTAAATGTTGCCCCTGGTATTAGAGGGGTGGAGTGAGAGGTGCGTTACCTTGACCATATTCGTCTCCCAGATGAGAACAGGTTTTGGTTTGATTCTGTTGGCTGTTGATGCTTACAATGGAACTGTTTTCTCCTATATTTCACTAGGAGAGTTAGGAACTTGCACTAATATTTTGCAGTAATTTGTTTTATTTTTCCTCCAGTCTGTTTTCCTCCCTCCTCTGAGTTTGCTGCTCCCCTCCCTTAGCCACTCTTGCATTGGTCTGTCCTTGATCCTTTTGTGCCTTGGCTCGTGCCTTATTCTGCACAGGACTGCATGAGGTCTTCTGGATCATCAAAGTGCACAGACAATTGTGTCTCTTAATCCTGTTCCTAAGTGGCTTCTGTTTTAAAGCACATTCTGATATGGCTTCCCATAAAGAATAGAAAGTGTTAAAATAATCTTCTGTGATGTTTACAAATCTTACTTAAATTTCCCGTCTAAATCTGGGCTAGTTCTTCTCATATTTCTTTTTATAGTTTTCTTCTTTCTTATTTCAGCATCCAGTTTACCATACCTTGCACTCTCTCTTCTCTGTTGTGTATGAAACTCAAGGAGGAACATTTATCTAGACCTGCTCTGGTCTTTTAAGAGTGTGAGGAGTGGTAACAAAATCTTTTTCAAATTACCTTTAATATCTGTCATTGGTGTAAGTATACTGTATTGAGTGCTGACATTAAGCATATCTGAGAGGGAGTTATATGTACAGCTATGGACTTCAGGTCTGTTTTATTCAGAATAAAACTTTTTTTTCCCTATAAAAGTTTGGCCACTGGTTAATTTAAGGAATGTTAATTTTCTCTAAACCAGGGATCTTAGTGCATTATGTAGTTTGAGTAAGTGTACTCTCAGTTTTTAGGAGTCCCTGCAGCACCTCACATAAGGCTGAGTAATTCCTTTGAGACTATTTCTTTCTATTAAGGGCTCTAAACAGAAGTAATGGTTGGTTGTTGGTTCCTGTCTGCATTCAACTGATTTCTGCTGATTTTTAAGTTTCATTTGTTTAAAATCTTTGTCTCTGGAATTTTTGGGTTTTGTTTACATAGTTTTGTTCTGTAGCAAATGTTTCTTGTGTTGCTTGTAAATGCGCCTTTTCTCCACGAACTTTGTATCTTTGTATGCTGCGTGAGAGTCAGTTATTTAGTTCCCAATTGCAAATGTCCTGCTGGTTCAACAACTACAGCTTTAACTCTTTTGACTCGCTGTCATGGGTATGAGCTCCCGACCCATTGTGTCGTGGTCTTGAGGTGAGAGTCCAGTTGGCCACTAAATCACACGTTAATGGTCTTCCAATGCACAGCTGTCATATCATGGTATATTTAATGGTAGATCATGCAGTCAATGATGTAGGTCTTTCAGCTTTTTTTTAGGGTTCCAGCTAAAAACAGAGTTTGGAAAAATATGGTTGTTAGCCATCTATTCAGAGAGAGTCATAAGATCAAAGAGTATTTCACTGTGTGTTTAATTATAGTACCATATGGTCAAATAAAGTGACTTTTTTGGTGTGGTGGATTGTTGCATTTGACTGAACTTTACTTTCAGACTGTAGAAGTCACTTGAAAAAATGTATTAGTAAGGAGAAAACAGTATTAATTATCATGTGTATATACTATACTAAAAGGGTTTCTGGAAATTTTCCAAACAAAAGTAAAATTGAGTATCTCAAGATTTTCACAAAAGTCTGCATTCCTCTCCTTGTTTCTTCTACCAGAAGCTAAATTTGGATGGAGCTGCAAATTTAAAGTGTAAAGGTGAAGGATCGGTGAAATAAGGTCCAGAGCTCCTGCTGCTTCAGGCTTTGCTGAAGACGACCAGCTCGTAGGTGATCAGGGTACATTTCCAAACATGGGCTATCTCTTTGAAACTGGACTTTAGTTAATCATTGTCTGGCACATATGAGAAGTTTGTAAGCAGTGGGGGAGCAGGCAGGAGTGGCACAGGAGGATGGAGTATTCCTGTGCGTGTCATCCTGGCTGTCCCTCCCTTCCCAGCTCTTGGTCAAGCTCAAAACTCACTTTCAGCTCTGTCCCAAACCTGTGATTTTGAGTTGGGATTGGCGTTTTGAGAAGGGGATGATTTGTGCTTAATGTGGATATAAACATTTTTACTGATTGTGCCTTCTCAATACTCATCTGTTGTGCTCATCTATTTCTTCGGAAGTCTTCTACTTCAGCTTTTAGGATCTGACATGGCTGAAGTTTGCAGCCTAGGGCTGTAGAGGGGAGGGGATTATATCCTGTCTAAAATACCTTAAGTAGCAACTGTAATCTGGGATAGAAAAGATAATCCTCAACAGGCTCGTAGTAACTATATTAAAAAATGGCAGTGGCAGAAGAAAGTGCTTCTGCTTTACTTTAAAAACGTAGCACCATAAAACATTAGAAGATGGCTGATGTATGCTAAATGATCCATTTTGCACTGATGTAGCTGATGCCGTGCAAATCCTGATCGTGTAAATGTGCTGGACTAGCGCATGCGTGTCACAGTGAGCTACGAAGGCACCTGCCTGCATCAGTATGGAAAATGAAAATCTCACCCTATAGCCAAACACAAGTCTGAATAATGTCGATAGATGTAAATCTTCTGTTTGAGCCTAGTGTCCTTCTTGAGAGGATTAAGAAGGAAGGGTGGTGTTTTCTACTAGAAAATACTCTCAACTGAAGAGGTTAATTCTGAGTACTTGCTTTGTGCTGAAGGTACAGTGCATCTATTCTCAGCTTCCTCTTGACTTCTGGCTAAGTAGCAGTAAACCAGCCTAATGTGATGCGAATATTGTAAAACAATGTATTTTAATGCCCTTACTGTGGAATGCTGCAACAAGAAGAAATATTTTAACATCGCCCTTGAATATCCCGTTTCTGTCCCTTTGAATATCCCCTTTCTGTATGTTTTAGGCAAAAATAATCTGGCCCTGCGTGAATGCATACCTGACTAAGGTGTTTGAATCCCATAGTGGATTAACTGTGCAAAGAACAAACTTTTAGATTTTGGGAGTAACGTATACTCATTTTCCCCCTACCTCCTGTTGTTGTTTTTCATGCAACAATTGCAGCTAAAAGAGGCAAGAAAACTTGCAAGCTGTCAGCGGCCACGCAGTATTATAAGCTTTACAGTCTTCCCTGTGCTGTATGTATTTCCTATAACTGGCAAGTTCTGTGACTGAGAAATAAACCAGAATTCTTCACTCCATTGTATTTGCTAACAACACAAGGCATGGCATTCAGATACAGCTCATGCGTTGCACTTTTAAACCAGTGGAATTTTGCATGCGATCCAAAAGGCTTTATATTTTTGTCTGTTTTGCTCTTAAACAAAGCAGGAAGGAAGGAGATGATGGAGAAGGTGATTCTCTATCCAATTTCCATTTCCTTCTGTCTTTAGAAGGTTTGTAATAATGTTGCTGTGTACATGCAAATGATGTTAATCAGGAGATTTTCGTATCAGCTTTGTCAACGTTTACATTCACTTTACACATTGAATTTGCATTTGAAAAGGGCTGTTATAATCAACATTTAAGGGATAACATAGTCAAATTTACATTTGATTGAGTAGAAATGTGAAGTAATTTTAGCTGAGCTGTTGCTAGGAAACAAGCCAATGTTTTTGTAATTTTTTTTTTCTTAATCCATACTGTCTTTCTATTTAATTGGCAATTCATCTGGTAATACAAGAACACCAACACTCAAACAGTATAACTAATGTCTTGACTACATTTCTAGATGCACAGTTTTCCTACTCATCAGAACTTAAAGTGAAGTTTTGGAGAAATATGCTTGTAAGTGGTCTAATAGTCATCCACGACTACTTTCTGTGTGTGTGATCATGGGTAAAATCAGCTGTTTGACTTGTTTAAAAACCACATAAATTCTGGATGGTTTTATGATAAGCTGTCTTTTTGGAAGTATACTAATGCATTTCCTTTTTTCGTGGTCAATGTTTATAATGTTAGTCACCATTCACAGAACATCACGCAGCTGCCCAAGAATTCAGCTGAGTTTTATGTATGACCCCTCAGGGTTTCTGTAGTACACTGGTTTTGTCCTTATCCAGGGTGATCATTTTGATAATTGTGTTATTTTCATTCAAGTGGGCAAAACAAATTGTAGCTGAAAAAGGAAATCTTCCGATTTCGGGTATGTTCTGGCCGTTGGTTGTGTATCTCTTGGAACTTGCAGGAGGACTCCACAGCTTGGCACTTCGAAGCAGTGTTCATCTGGCAAAAATGCTAATTAAAGGGAAGAATAGTTCCTATTCATATCAGTCCCAAAGCATTTCAAGTGCATTATCTGTGTGGCGCATATAAATGTGGCTATCCCCTGAAACTTGTTACAAGGCAGTTGAAGGAATGTGGCTCCTCACAAGGCCAAATAGAGACTCTCTTCCCTCCCGACCCCACCGAACCAGACAGAATACGATTTTGCTGTAGATTATACTGTCCTTCTCATTTCGTGTATCCCAAAGCTTTTTACAAGGCTGTCAGTCAGAGGCTGGTGGTACGGTGACTCTATAGGCAAAGATAGCAACTGTTCTTCACAAGTCAATACCTCATGAGCATCCCTGGGCATCCAAACTTCTGCAAACCCGGGAAGAGGAGTGGCCTGGTATTATCCCTTTTTAATCCCTTCCGAAAGCAGCAGTAATTCTTACCTTTTCACCTCCATGGTCAAGTGAAACGGGCAGAAGGGCTTCTACGTTGTGCTCAGAACTAAAAGGGTTCAAATCTCAGCGTGACGTGTAAACCTTGTGGATTTCTGGCGAGGGGCTAGGAGTGCTACTGGCTTTAATCATATTGACAGTAGTTTTGGGGCTACTATTATTGTAACACTGCATAAACAGTACAGGCATTCCAGATCCACGCTGCAGGAAAGACCGCGGATTCCTTATATTTTTATGGTCTCCCAGCGGTATGGGCTGCATTCCTCAGATTCTGAGTAATCCGTGCATGTGCAAAATATGCGTTATAAAATCTGATCAGGCAGGGCCTACCGTCGCAGTGGAGCAGATGTGGGTTTCCTTCAGCTCTCAGCACCTGTTGCATTCCTTACTGGAAAATACTGATTAAAATAGCTTTTTCTCACTACTCATTTTATTTGTCTTTAAAAAAAAAAAAAAAAGAGGTAAAAAAAATTGGCCTCTATGATGCAACATGGTTGGAAAGAAAGCTCAGGCAGCTAATTCTCATTTGCATACTCCTAATTTTCATGTGTTGGTAGCTGTGAATTTGCAGTTCTTCGGCAGCTTTCAGAGCCTCTGGCTCTGGGAAGAAAGGCGTTCAAGCTATGTAGCTTGAGCCCCACTACCGAGCAACTGAGAGCTCCATTTATGGAGGAAAAATGGATTAACTTGTTGGAAGAAGGTGGAAAAAGAACAAAGGAGGAGTATATCTGTATGTCAATGTAACAGGATGAGTTCTTGTTCATACAACAGGAACAGGAAGAACAAAACCCCATGCTTACATCTAGTGAGTTCCAGTAACTTTAAATAGCCAGGAGAATTCAGATGCTCTACCCAGCTTTTTAAGCAGTTAGCCTAGTAACATGCTCAAGCTGAGTACAGAGAACTAACTGCGCAAATTTGAACAGAGTATTGAGGACTTCAGTATGGAGGGTGTGTGTGTGCATGAGTGGGAGCTTGTGTGTCTCACTCCTTGAGTGTCTCACTTGTGCCTCCTCTCTCTTCAAGACGTAACTTCATTTAGCTTTCTCAGTATGAAATCTTAGTGGAGATAGAATGCGCTTATAGATGTCAACTTCATCTACATAAAACTTCATGTAAATGGCTATCTTCATGTAGTAATTACCTTTTTTTTTTTTTTTTTTTTTTAAACACTGAAGCCTTACCGCCTTAAGGTATGGACAGGGTGTCAGGTGGGACGCATAACAAAGACAGGAGCTATCACTCAGCAAAGCTGTCTAGTAGTTCCATTTAAATACTACTTTAAGTGATTGTTAGAAAATTTAATACCTTCCACTGCTCCTATGTTTTATGTGAAATGTTCAAAGAGCATATGCAGTTGCCTTTTGGGACACTGGCCATTGGTACTGCATCTGTGTTACATAGTGCAAGATCACTGTGTACTGCTAGCTTGTGCTGACTGGATGCTTACAACTCTCTTAGAACTTCTGTTATCCACTTTTTTGTTTTTTTGGTTTTGTTTTTTTTTCCTTGGAACAGCGACTGCAGATACAGAAGAGGTGTGGGGTTTTGTTTTGTTTTTTCCTGGACAGTGTTGTACTAGAGATTTAAGCACTGTCTGATTTTACAGGCATGAAGATGCACAGGAATGTTCTTATCTGATTAATTCTGTTTTCTAAACTTGTATTCTGGGTGCTGGATTGAATTTTTTGTCATACTTGAATTTGTCCGTTGCCCACCTCTTTTCTGGGAAGGGGAAGGATAACCTAAAGATGGATGCACAAATGCAACTTGTGTTATACTTGTGTTATACTCCTCTTCTTTAGAAAGGTTTCTTGACCTAGGAGAGGCTCTTCAAGTAGGTGAACTTACATGTTCACTTCTTAATTTTCATTATTAGCAATAAAATATTCCTTTTTGTTTGGGGATTTTTTCAGTTGATCTCAGTACCATCTCTGAGCCTCTTCATAGTTCCTTTCCTGGGTATATAGCAGTGCTTATTCACTGTGTCTTCATCTTCAGGAAGGAAGCCCAGGACTTGCTATGTGTCTTTAGTTATGCTGATCCTTCAGTGTTTTACGGGCTGTATATGATTATACGCTTATATGCTTTTTTACTTGCTGCTTTATTTTAGCTTCAAAGAACTCTCCTTGTTACTCCTTTATCTTACCAATTAGCTTCCATTGCTATAGTTATTATTGAGGTTGCTTACTGTCAAGTGATGCTACTGCATTTAATTTCTCCCTGTGCTTACTGTACAGTTGTTTTCATTATGTTAAATGTCCAGGTGTTTGTATGCACCTCCTTCATGAGAGTTTCCAGCGATGGTACCATTGCTAGCTGCTGGCAGGTAGAAGTTTACATGATTTTAGTAAGGCTAATTTATTTGCAGTTATCCATCTGCAAAATGAATAAAAGCACAGCAGCAGTGGACAGCCAAAGGGGACTCCTAATACAGTTGAAAAAATTACCTAGAGTCTTGAATGTTTACTGCAGTAGTCAGGTTTTTAAGAGTAATGACCTACTGGATTATTACAACAGTACTTTAAATGTGGAGGAAGCAAATACCTGTTTTGGGTTGGGTTTTTTTTTTTTTTTTAATGAGTTTGCAATCTTTGTGTCTCATCACTGTATTCCTTTGTGTTAAGCCTATTAACAGGAGGTAAACATGGTTGTGTAGCCCTAAAAGCGGATATTCATCCTTCTTGGTGATAGATTAATTAATTGTTAACAGCAATTTAAATATATCATGGAACTGCATACAGCTTGAGATATCCAGCATATTTTGTTTGAATGGCTGTAACATAGAAAGTGTAGTCTTAACATGAAAGTAAAAGGATTTCCAACCTCCTTCCCCATAAAATGTTGCAGCTCAATAGGTATAGAAGGCACAGTCTAATCTTCCTAATTCTGATGCAGCAACGTTAATATTTCTGTTTGAAATAGAAGTCTGTAAAATTCAGCTCCATGGGTACTTCAAGGTGTACAGAAAGAAAAGAAAAAACTTCAAATCTCAATAAAGCCTGTTGCTGATTCGTGGTCAGAGTTGACCTCTCTAAAGCCCTCATGTATATTATTAATACTATGGTCAGGTTGTGTTTGACCAAAGTCTTCAATCTGGGGAAGAGGGGGGAGGCTTATTATTGAAGGCAAGTACATTGGCTCCGTTATAATGATGAAGTTCCATGTGTGAATGAGATGAGAAGCAAATTATATCAGTTCTAGTGACGTTTAGTTGATAGTTTTTAATAATCTGCTTAGACTTCTTGTGACTCTGCAGCTTCTTCCTCAGAAGGCAGCATGAGTTCTTGAAAGTGGTTGATAATTGGTAGGTAGGTACTGAGAATAGGCTGAAAAAAAAAAAAGGGGGAGAAGAGGGGACAGAAAGAGGACTTCTTCGTTCTGTCTTTCCTCTTTTCACGATGCCACAAAATACTGTTCGTCAGGTATTTACTGTTTTCAAACACTGATGTGTATTTGGTCTTGGCTCCCTAAGGTATTTTTCAAAACGTAAGTTTTTCCAGCTTCATTCAAAAGAATATTTTGCCAACTTATGTTGTAATGCATAGACGTGTGTGTGTGTTATGACATAATGTTAAGTCAGCATGATTATATTTGTTTCTTTGTAGGAATTCTAATTGTAATCTGAACTTTTATTAGAGGAATGAAGAGGTTGAGCTGGTTGCTGAACTTGATTTTGCTAAATCATTACTTATGTCATTCTTACTGTATTGCCAAGAGAGTGATTTTGGCATCCTGGTATGAAAATGATTACTTAACAGTATTTTTATATCCAATTTCTATATGAGGCTGTCTGAAGGCATACTATAAAGGTGAAACACTCTGTAGCATGTATGTAAGGGAGTCAGAATTGCATTTTCATACCTGTGTAGCAGAAAAGGCAACCTTTCCAATACCTGTTGCTTCAGGAGTTGTGGCTGCTCTTGCACGCAGAAGGCTGCTCCCTCCAGCCCCTCTGCATCAGTGGAGAGGGACAGTTCCCTGTCCCGTCTACCTCGCTGATGCGCTTGAGTTGCACAGTTGGTCCTGACGTGTGAAAGGATGGCAGAAACGTGGAGTGTGAGAGCGAATGGCAAACCACAACTCACAGAATGTATATCCCTATGAATGCAATACATACTGTCCAGGGCTTGAGGCAGGGACTAGTGCTATATGACTCCATGGCTGGAGACCCTAATATGGTGTCCAGTTAACGATGATGATCACTTGAGAAGCAGAAGGTTTGCTTGCACCATGGGGTATGTATAGTCCAGCAGCTTGTCTCCTGTATATGCTTCTGAGTTCTGGACTCAGCACAGCAGCAGCGCACAGCCAAAGGGGACTCCTAATACAATCAAAAAAATTACCTAGGGTCTTGAATGTTTATTGCAGTAGTCAGGTTTTTAACAGTAATGACCTACTGGATTATTGTAACAGTACTTTAAATGTGGGGGAAGCAAATAATGAGTATGCAGTCTTTGTGTCTCGTCACTCGGTTCTTCAGGTGTGGTTATTGTGGTAGTATCCAAACTTGGGAATTTAAATAGCTGTCTAAATTGGCTGAGATAATCTGTTTAGTATATTGTACCTCTTGCCTTAAAATGTATCACTCAGTCCTCTCTGTGTCTGGACCTGGGGCTGCCTTTTGCTCTTGATTCTGAATGCAAAAGCAGAATCTCGGACCCAAGGAGTTCCTGCGCTTTGAAACCAGCCTTGTCAGCTCTTGTCCTAAACTACACAGTATTCTGCGAACTGGTGGCGGCCTGGCACAAAACGTACTGCCTGCTTGCTCATAATGTAATACAGCAGCACCTGCAGTTGTCAGCGTCCGCTGTACCCATGGCAGTGCCCTCTCCGGTCCCCATTGCACCTGTGGACATGGTGACATGTCGTCTGTGGCAGCTCCGCTTCCTCAATCAGTCTGCTCTGATACTGAACTGAGTTGCTCTGCTGATGAGCAGCAAATGTTACCCAGGTTTGTCAATAAAATACTGCCCTGTAATGGGGAATCCTCAGTAATTACATGTCACAGATAGCAAATGGAATGTACACTTTATTTTTTTTTATTTTTTTTTTTTTTTTAAATATGAATAGAGCCAGAAGACTTCAGTTCTGGATTACTGCTCTGGTTCATTCCGACGTCCAGTAACACACAAAACCAATTGGTGGGTCAGTGTTGCTGCCGCTCATATAGAGTAGGAATGATGAGCAGAGTTGCAAAACCACGCCAGTGGGCTGGAGCGAAGTGAATCAGTGCTCTGATTTCATTGCTACTTTTATTCTGATCTTTCTGCACTCATCCGGGTTATCACTGAGAAAGGCCACTGCAAATTGAACCTTGAACATCAAAGCCCTGCTTTTCATTGTGGCTTCCAATAGCATATAAGCCTTTTTTTGTTGGGGGTGATGGTGATTTTGTTCTGGTCGTTGGTTTGTTGGGGTTTTTTTCATTATTTTTTTTTTTAAGCTGATTGCAAAATACTGCCAGTAGAAATCTGTTAAAAGAAAGGAACTGTAAAAACAACAACAAAAAAATTCCTAAATTTCAAAAGTAGGAGATCTCCCTACTACTTGCTGTGGCTCCCAGGCTGCCTGGACTGTTTGTCATGTTGCAAGTGCCTAGTAAATTAAGCATGAGGCACCCACTGTAAATCATTTACTGAGGCAGAGCTGGCTTGGCCCTCTCCAGGGTTACGATGATGGTACTGAAAACTGAGGAACTTCTTCAAATTACTGTTGGGATCTGAAGCCCACTCAGGCTGTTTTCTCCGTTCTCATTACTTTCCCTTGTTTTCTTCTGACCCACTGTGCCCGGTGAGTGGCATGAAGCCGTAAGTCCAGCTGTGCTGGAAATGACATTTCAGTGCAGTTGTAGCACCCTTTATTCCTAGACATGAAAAAATGGAGGTCCGTTTCAGTCTGGGGAGGTGAAGAGTCTGCCTTCCTGCTTCAGTACCTGCCCTCTCTATCAGCCTGATGTTTTGAGCAGAAACTGGTGGCTTGTGTCTTTTAAATACAACATAACACAAAACTCGCTTTTCTTTGCAGCTTGTATTATTTAGCCTGTACTGATCCATAACTGCATCCTCTCCCCACAGCACGTGATGCCAAAATTGCCACTTGACACTTCATTGGCAGCATCTGAACTTTTTTGGGGAGGTGGAGAAGGGGATGGAGGTGAAGCCTCTTGACAGCAGAACATGCTTAAAACAGGTAGCTTGCCTTCCAGTGTCTGCTCCTGGCATAAGTGGTTGTCACCATGACTTAGTCAGGCACTGATCTAAAATGGTGTGACAGCAAACTGATGTTCTTGTGGGTGAGGTCTTCACAGTGGGTTTGCTCTGGAGCTGTATGCAATGGTCAGTCTCCCCGCTTGCACCCTGTTCTTGCCTACATGCATTGCTGTGCCCAACTGTCCCTTTTCCTAGAATCATAGAATGTTTTGGGTTGGAAGGGACCCCTAGAGGCCATCTAGTCCAACCCCCCTGCAGTGAGCAGGGACACCGCTAACTGGATCAGGTTGCTCAGAGCCCCGTCCAACCTGGCCTTGAATGTTTCCAGGGATGGGGCCTCCACCACCTCTCTGGGCAACCCGTGCCAGTGTTTCACCACCCTCGTTGTAAAGAATTTCTTCTTTATACCCAGTCTCAGGTGAAGTTCGATAGTTTTTTGTCAGAAGTCCTTGGTTTCCGCCTCTTTCGTTTGATTCGATGCATTATTACTTTTCAACCTGAATGTAGGTTATTGACCTTTTTTTTCCCCCCTGTTGTCAATGCCCGAATCTCACTGGTATTTTGAGGAGAAGAGTCGTAAGCTGGCAGCAAGAGCCTTCCCTTTTTACCTTGAGCCAAATAACCACTGCTAGACTGTCAAGGCCGTTTTACTAACGGGCGGCAGCGCTGCTCGCAACGAAGAGCGCTAACAGCCCAGATGTTCACGCGTGGCTCTCTGGTACCGTACCGTGCCGGAAGGCAAGGCGCCCTTGAAACCGCCTGTCGTGATCGCCGTGTTTCCCTCTCCCTCCCCCTTTTCCTCCTCCCTGTTCCCTTCCCAAGTCTCTGTCCCAGGGCGCTGCCGTTGCGGGCGGCGCGCGCGGCGGCGGGAGCCCCCGCGTGGCGGCGCGAGGCAGCGCCCCCTGCTCCGCCGGCCGCCTCACCCCCACCGCCCGGCCCAGGCCCCGCCGCAGGGCCCGCCCCCGCGGCCCGAAACGCGGGGCTCACCCCCTCCCGCCCGGGGGGAGGTCGGTAAGCCAGCATTCAGCGGGTGTCGATGGCAATAATTTGGTTTTCGGTTTTTCTCTCCTGGCTTCCTAGCGCGTGATGCGGCAGGTGAAGAAGAAAACCCGTCAGTAAGCCGCCGTGAGACGTGTTCCCTCCGCTTTCCAAACAAACTGGTTTTACAAAGTGGGAGCGTGTAATTTCTTTACCTCAGCATGCTCGTTATATTTTGCCTTTGTCTGATTTATTACAGCGCCTGTGCTAGGTATAAATATTAAAAGAATTTATCATAAACTGAGTGATGTGAAGCCAACATCTGGTTTAGATAATGGTTTTGGTTTGGGGTTTGGGGTTTTTTTTTTGAGGCTAAACTTTCACTTTATTCTGTATAGTTCATAAACTGCACACAGGTTTTAAATCCCTTTCTTTAAACTCAGGTCTTCCTGTTGTTGAGCGGACCAATGCTTGCAAATATTTATTAGAGTATTCGCATCCCCTGTCGTGGCTTTAGTGTATATTTTTGGAGCTGAAATGTTAAAATTCCCCAGCTAACACGTGGGGGTAAGGATGCGCTTTATAATAAGATTCCTGGGTCCGTTACTGCCTTCTCTCTGCTGTGGCTCTGTTTCATGTGAAGTGTTTCTCTCACATGTACTTGGTCAGGAGGCCAAGTTACCAGCCTTGGGGCGGGTGTGTAAACCCATAAAAACTGACAGCCACCACCCCAAATTCTTTAGCTACGCTGATAACATCCTAAGGAGAAAGACACCGTGTAGTTTTCCATTTATATGTTGTGAATCTGTTTAATAGCTTAAAAAAGGTAAAGGCTCTGTTTTCTGTGTCTCCTTTCTGTTTTCTGTGTCTCCTTTACAGGAAGAAATAGGCAGTTGGATTGACAGTTCAGTATATTATAGTGGGTTCTTCCCCAGATTTGAACTTCTGTAATAGAACAAGTGTTTCTCTCATATGCCTCAATCCTGCTCTCTCATGAGATATCCTGAGAAACCTCAGAAATGGCATATCAAAATTGTAAACCACAAAGCATAACCCCTAATATAGCCCTGGGGCAAACCTCTGTCTTCTGAATAGCATGGCACAACGGAGATCATAGAATAAAAGAATGTTTTGCCTTGGAGGGTTTTTCCCTTCCTTTTTCCAAGCCAGTTCTAGTATTTACAGTATCTCTGTTCTCTGCAGATTTAATTGAGTCAATTAAGATTCTTAGGCTTGATTCCCCTAGGTGTAGGTTAAAAGTTTTTCTTTCCCCCCCCCCCCCCCCCCCCCCGCCTCCCTTCTTACCAGCTGCTGTTTCTTGTTCTTGCCTGGTTACAGAGGAAGTAGCTAGCTGGGATTTTGGTACAATTTGGAAAGCTCCCTCAATTGCAATGAGGTGATGCACTAGATGTGCAAACATAAATAACACCTGACTTCATTTGCCTCTATTTCTGCTTCCTTTTCTGCCCTTTGCATTGTTTCAGCTCTTTGAACAGTGTCTTCCGAGGGTTTGGGGTTTTTTCTGTGTAGAAAACAGTCTCTGTGTTTTCCATGAGTCTTATCACCTTAAATGCTGCTTTCCTGTGCCTTGCTGCAAGAACTGGCAGTGGGCATGCCTGTATTTCAGCCTTTCCCATATTCAGTTCTGTTCCTTATCAACACCGTTATCAAAGAGTTAATTTGGTAAATTCATGTGACCTTGATGACCACTGATGTTGAAGAGGCAAACTTTTCTCGGGTCTGTGCTTTGTAAGCCATGCAGTCCTTTTACATATTTCTGCCCTCTGTTAGCAATGTGGTGTCTCTCACTTCTTGCTTGGCTTCTTGCTTTGCTTCTGGGCTAACTGAAAATGCCCAGGTGCACCCATAGACTGCATTTTCTTGCGCATTTGGGCATGTGCCAGGCTCCTGTTGAAGTGTAGCTGTCGAAGGTTTCAGTTTAGTTACTCTGAGGACGTTTGTTTGGCGTCCATGTCTTGTACATCACATGGGATGCTGCCAATGAGCATTTCCTTGGAAGCCCAGCTATGCCAGTCGTAATATTTTAAATATATGTTCTCAGAACTCCATAGTCACGAAAAAAATGAATTCACATAGGGTTTTCAAGGAAGTACTTCTCTAGGTGTTGATACTCATTTGGTTTACCTAATTGTTCATATGACAAATTTAGCTGGCAATAATGTAACTTTAAAGGAATACTGGTGGGAGCCTGTGTCATTGCTTTAATCCCAAGAAAAGTGTCTTAAAGCAAATCTTGGTGTTGATCTTAGTTTATCCAGTAGGATAAACTGATTAAACTGCCTAGTTTACCCACTAGGTCTAGACAATAATAAAAAGTCTGTTCTTAGCTTGGAGCCTAGTTTCAGAGGCCAAGCTAATGCCTTGTTTTGCCATTACTCTGTCTTCAGCTAAAAATTTGAGAACTCACTCCTATATTTCTTGCATAGGCAAGATTAGCAAAGATACTTGGTAAATTTGTTACTGGATTGGCAAGAGGAGCAGGTGATAACTGCTCCAAACAGGAATAAAGGAAGAGTCCGTGCCCAGAAGACACCTGGATGTGGTCGCAGTGTGTGTAAAGACTCCAGGTTTGCCGTGTTCAGGCTTGGAGTGCTCTTCTTTGCAAATGTTAGCTTGTCTGCAAGCTTTGTTAGGGATTAGGTGCTGCTGTGGGGCTTTCTTCCTGTGTGTAACCTGGTATGGAAATCAGCAAAGTTCCTACTGCTGGCTTCTACACTGTTAAATACTGTTATAAATGACAGCTGTTAAAATGAGCCAGGAAAAGGTACATCTGTGGTGAACTTTGTTATAATGATTTGGGTTTTTCACTGTGTGCCAAAATGGAGCTCCTAGCAATCCTTTCCCCGCTTCTAATAATGAAGATTGGCAAAGCTGTACAGCACATTAAAAAAAAAAAAAAAAATACCCCCAAAAGCAAACCACTTGATTTTGAGCAAACCATAGGCTTGAATGTTTTTATGTGCATGTCAGGCAGCAAAATCTGTATGCTCTGTCTAGAGGTTGAATTTCTTTCAAAGGACCAAATTTGTGGGAGTGGGATGACTTTGGGGAAGGGAAAGAGCGGTATAAACATTGTGGAGACAGCTTGGGTATGTGTGGGAATGCACAAGCGGAAAGGTAAATATTTGCAATGGATTTTAGTCCTAATCAAGTACTTGCTTTCTTGCGTGCAGACATTCATGTGTCAACAGTGACATGAGAAGGGTCCAGAAGCTTGGTGATGTTGGGTGGATTTCACCTCCACGGGCTGAGGGAAGAAGGGGTTCATGCCTGTGTGATGTGGGTTCTTCTGACAGTTTTTTGTTGCAGTGATGTCTCACATCAAGGAAAAACATTGCATGTTGCAATGTTGCACGTAAACAAGTAATGTTGTGCTATTCAGTGGGACTTTAAAAGGGCAAAATCTTATTTATTTATTTATTGGTTTGGGATTCCTGTTGCATAAGAGAAGCCTCAGCTCTTCTAGGGCTGACCCCATGCTCCAGAGAAATGAGTTGTGGGGTAACAGTTTCCTGGGCTTGACAGTGCATTTGAGCAGCAGGAGTTTTATATCTGTTCGATGTGCTTCTGTAGATAATCCTGGCTCAGAGACACAGATAAAAGTGACTGTGTACAACTGTGATTTATGTTTAGGCTTCAGAGCCAAGTATTAGCCAGCTGTCTGTTCTTCCCCTGGGTGCAGCAGCTGTTTTAAGTTTGACATTTTTGTTTTTTAAAAACCCACCAAAACACTGCTATCAAAATTTGGTTTGCAGACCTTGAAACTTCACTGGGTTGATGTGCTCTGAGTCTCTTGCACAGTGCTGATTACAGGACTTCTCACCCGAATGCTGTTCTGAAAGCATGCATACTCTTAATATTTCTAGTATCCAGTCACCTTAATACTTGATAACCTCTTCTGGTGGTTTATTCTCACTATTAAAAACACGTGCTTTATTAGGAAATTGGACTCCTGTGAATTAAAATTTGAAATATTTCTATTACAGCCTTCCTACCCCACTGTCCAGTAGCTATCCACCTTTGGCTGTTGTAATGCTTGATGTGTCTGGCTTAGAACAAACTGTGCCACCAGATCTTCGCTTCTGTTAGCCCAGGCAGAGAGCTCTGGGAGATGTGCTCCTTTCAGCCTATAGCGTTTAGGGCCAAGGCTGTGGTTGGAGGATACTCTTTTGTGGTTGCTGGTTTTCTTTTTGTCCTCCATTTCCCCCACTCTTGCACATCCCTGGATATCAGCATGAGAACCTAATGTGGGGTTTCATTTGTGAGTTAAATGCTACTGACTTCAACAACAAGAAGTTTAACTTTGTCAAAGTAGTGAGAAAGCTATTCAGTAGTTGGACGTGATCTTCTTTCTGTAAGTCTGTAGTGTTTGGTGTTAATTATATTATCTTTCTTTATATCTTTACATACAGAATCCTTCTTTAGTTGCTGTCAGTGTCCAGTTAGTATGTTAATCACATGTGTTACCCTTCTTTAAACATTTTCTTTCAATTTTTCTGAAACTTTTTTCTATGTTCTCTAACTTGCTGAAAATAAATTTCATGAGCAGACATTGAAAAAAGGCTTGAGATGCTGCTGCAGTCTTGATTCATTCCATGTCTCCAATGAATACAGCCACCGTATTGGTAGCAATTAGGAGAGTTTCCAAAAGAAATTTCCTGGAGACTACATTGGAGAAGAGTATTTCTAAAATAGGTTTCCATAGGTTTCAGCAGAGTTCCCACCACACATCTCTTGACAATACCCATGCATGTTTAATACAACAGGAGAAAGCTCTCAGGCGGGTCAGGGGCCATGTGGGGTGGTCACTTTGCTCCCTAACTTCAGGTTTAATACCTGATGCAGTGTGGTGTCCAGGTTTGAACAGGAGCTGGCAGTCACTCTGTGGCCTGTGCACTTCTGTCTGTGCTCACCGCTTTCTCTCTAATGTGAATGAAATCCTGCTTTCTCACTTCGTATTAGTGACGAAGATGATGAATGCTTTGCAGTGTTTGCAAATGGGTGGCATTAGAGACCAAATAAAACTAGTACTGTGTTTGTCAGCTTTAAGAAGGCATGGTTTTAAAATCGTTTCATGTTTATAATTGCAAAGTTAAGAGCAGCCACGTGTCTCATTGGCAAAACCTTTTTGTAGCTGTGAAAATTAAGCAGGTAGTCAAAAACTTTCTTCTTGATCTGCCAGGGGGAATAAATGTTCTTTACACTGACACACTTCTGTAGCCCCAGACAGCCGTGTATTTACAACTTCCCCAAAATACTTGGAGATTACTTATTGTTCAACTAAATTAGGATGAATGTCTTTTTAATTTATTTCTACTAGCACGTCATGCATACTAAAAACCTGTGAAATGGCTTGGTTAGTTCTGACATTAGATTTAAAAAACGAAACTTCAGAATACCATCCCTAATGGAATTTTATTACTAATAGTAAGACTAATTTCTGTGTCACTCTTAAATATTGTTAATACTTTAGAAACTGACATGCATTCTTTAAAAAATAAAAACAAAACCAAGTAACTGTGCCCCAGAAGACCAGCAGATGTTTTGGTAAGGGACTTTTTCTGTTTTCGGTTTTGCCTTTTCTTACTGCCATTTTAAGATTTTAAAATTTTACTACTTTCTTTTAAACCTTCTTTTTGAGGGATTTATAATTCCCATTAAACAAAAAGAAATCCTGTCAACAGATATTCGCCATGTTCTTTTAACTCAGCAGCAAAACAAAAGAAAGGCTATGAAAGTTTAAAAAGTAGTGAGTTTTATCTTTTTTTTTTTTTGTTAATTCTAGTTTCAAAATGTGATTAGTTGCGACTGTTTTGATAATGATGAAGTATTGTGAATGGTTTGTGATATTTTGAAAGATACAAGCTTATTTGAATTGTCACAGTACCTCTTTACCCCTTTTTCCCATCTCCCCATCCCCTTTTTTTATGACTCCTTGGGATATTTTCCCCCATCATTTTGTCCCAAAGTACTATCAAAGTAGATGCTCAGTGAGTCTGGCAGATACATGCAAACCAGAAACGGGCCTACTAGAATAACAAGGAGATTCAGCTCCTGAATTTACATTTGCAACTAGAAAAAGAATCCCAGTTTTCAGCTGGAGTGTTGAATGCAATGAAAAGCCTTTCCTTTTTCACCAGCTTAAACTGCAGTCTGATCATGGTGGATTCCAAGTTCATCTCAATGCAGTACTTAATTTTTAAGCTGTAAAGCATAGAAAGCCCTGTTCTTATAGCTGACATGAAAATTCTTCATTTTAGAAGGTGTGTCCTTCCCACTGAAAAGTAGTTAAAGTGTTTAAAAGCAGGTGAAGAATCAGTGCTCTGTCTCCTCAACTTGCGTGTTTGCTCTTTAGGACAGCATGTGGGAATCAAGATCTCCATTTTCCTCCTAAATGGTGTAGAAAAACTTTCTTAGATAAAATGGTACCATGTTCATACTTTGAAGTGCTGTCTGTGTATGTCCAGTTACTCTTTGAACAGCCGATGAAGTAGCAGTAAGTAGCCCAAAGGTAATCAAAAAAGAATTCAAAGCCTTGGGGCGATTAGTGAAGGGATCTGGAGCGCAGGTTATTTTTTCCTCGCTCCTTCCAGTGGTGGACAGAGACACAGGACAATATGAGCAGACTCAATCTATTAACATGTGGCTTCGTGACTGGTGTCGCCGCCACAACTTTGGGTTCTTTGATCACGGGATGGTCTACAAGGCACCGGGCTTGCTCAAGTCAAATGGGAGCCAGCTTTCTCAAAGGGGGAAGAGGGTCTTTGCCCAGGAGCTTGTGGGGCTCATTGACAGGGCTTTAAACTAGATGTGAAGGGGGAAGGGGAACCTATTGGGCTTGCCAGTGACAGGCTAGGGGATGAAACACAAGGGTTAGAGGGACTGGGGGCTAGTATGAGCCTTCAGCCTGTTGCCCAGCAGTGTGCCAGGGGCACTGCAGAGAAGTTGACGTCTGGCGGAGGTGAGCCGGAGGCTCCTGAGGTAGTAGGAGCCAACAAGGAAAAGCCCGTGAAACACCTCAAAGTAAATGAGGGGTGTTCTGCTATGAAGGTGACGAGGCCGACAGCTCAGATGAAATGCCTCTATACAAACGCGCGCAGCACGGGAAACAAACAAGAGGAGTTGGAAGCTATCGTGCTGCTAGAAAGCTACAACCTGATCGCCATTACGGAAACTTGGTGGGATGAATCCCACGACTGGAATGTAGCTATTGATGGCTACAGGCTGTTCAGAAGGGACAGGCGAGGAAGGAGGGGTGGAGGCGTTGCCCTTTACATCAAGAAATCATTAAAGTGTGAAGAGATGGCCCTGAAGAATAGCCACGAGCAGGTCGAAAGCTTATGGATAAGAATCAGAGAGAGAGGCAACAAAGGGAACCTGGTGGTTGGTGTCTACTACAGGACCGCCAGATCAAGAGGAGCCGACGGACGAAGCGTTCTTCCTCCAACTCCAGGAGGCTTCGTGCTCGCAGGCTCTCGTCCTGCTGGGGGACTTCAACCACCCTGACATCTGCTGGAAAACCAACACGACAAGCTGTAGGCAATCCAGCAGGTTTCTTGAATGCATTGAGGACAACTTCTTAAGCCAGGTAATAGACACCCCTACCCGAGGGGATGCGATACTGGACCTGGTGGTCACCAATGCAAGTGAGCTCATCGGAAATGTCAAGATTGGAGGCAGCTTGGGTTGCAGTGATCATGCGCTGGTAGAGCTCACGCTCCAGAGGGAAATGGGAAGAATGAAGAGTATAGTCAGGACCCTGAATTTTAGAAAAGCAAACTTCCAGCTCCTCAAGGAGATACGCTGGTAGAGCAACTTCATAGGCAAACAAGGAAAGGGGGGGGGAAGGCTTTAAGGATGTGTTCCACAGAGCGCAAGAGCTCTCGATCCCAGGTGTAAGAAATCGGGCAAAGAAGGGAAGAGACCGGCATGGCTGAGACGAGAGATGCTGGTCAAACTAAGGAGGAAGAGGGAACTGCACAGGCAGTGGAAGCAGGGACAGGCATCCTGGGAAGAGTATAGGGATGCGGTCCGGTTGTGTAGGAATGGGGTCAGGAAAGCCAAGGCTCAGCTGGAGCTAAACTTGGCTAGGGATGCAAAGAATAACAAGAAGGGTTTCTACAGCTATATCAGCCAGAAAAGGATGGTTAAAGAAAGCGTACCCCCGCTGATGAGCGAGACTGGCAAGCTGGTAACAGCAGATGAGGAGAAGGCTGAGGTACTCAACAACTTTTTTGCCTCAGTCTTCACTGGGAACCTCTCTCCCCACCCCACCCGAGTTGATGGACGGCATGAGGGGGACCGGGAGGGCAAAACCCTTCCTGCTGTAGGAGAAGATCAGGTTCGTCACCACCTGAGGAACCTGAACGCACATAAGGCCATGGGACCTGATGAGATGCATCCCAGAGTCCTGAGGGAATTGGCCGATGTAGTCGCCAAGGCACTCTCCATGATATTTGAAAAGTCATGGCAGTCAGGTGAAGTCCCTGGTGACTGGAAAAAGGGAAACATTGTGCCCATTTTCAAAAAGGGTAGAAAGGAAGACCCTGGGAACTACCAACCTGTCAGCCTCACCTCTGTGCCTGGGAAGATCATGGAACAGATCCTCCTAGAAGCTATGCTAAGGCACATGGAGGCCAGGGAGATAATTCGAGATAGCCAGCATGGCTTCACCAAGGGCAAGTCCTGCCTGACGAACCTAGTGTCTTTCTATGAGGGTGTGACAGCATCAGTGGACAAGGGAAAACCAATGGATGTCATCTATCTGGACTTCTGCAAAGCCTTTGACACGGTCCCCCACAACATCCTTCTCTCTAAATTGGAGAGCTATGGATTTGGTGGTTGGACTGTTCGGTGGATAAGGAACTGGCTGGATGGTCGCATCCAGAGGGTAGTGGTCAATGGCTCGATGTCCAGATGGAGACAGGTGACAAGTGGTGTTCCTCAGGGGTCCGTACTGGCACCAGTGCTGTTTAATATATTCACCAATGACTTAGACAGCGAGATCGAATGCACCCTCAGCAAGTTTGAGGACGACACCAAGCTGAGTGGTGCGGTTGACACACCAGAAGGACGGGATGTCATCCAGAGAGACCTGGACAGGCTGGAGAGGTGGGCCTGTGTGAACCTCATGAGGTTCAACAAGGCCAAGTGCAAGGTCATGCACCTGGGTCGGGGTAACCCCCAGTATCAGTACAGGCTGGGGGAAGAAAGGATCGAGAGCAGCCCTGCCGAGAGGGACTTGGGGATGCTGGTGGATGAAAAGCTGGACATGAGCCGGCAATGTGCGATGGCAGCCCAGAAGGCCAACCGTACCCTGGGCTGCATCAGGAGAAGCGTGGCCAGCAGGTTGAGGGAGGTGATTCTGCCCCTCTACTCTGCTCTGGTGAGACCTCACCTGGAGTACTGCGTCCAGCTCTGGAGCCCTCAGCACAAGAAGGACATGGAACTGTTGGAGCGGGTCCAGAGGAGGGCCACTAAAATGATCCGAGGGCTGGAGCACCTCTCTTATGAGGACAGGCTGAGGGAGTTGGGGTTGTTCAGCCTGGAGAAGAGAAGGCTGCGGGGAGACCTGATTACGGCCTTTCAGTATCTAAAGGGGGCCTATAGGAAAGATGGGGAAAATCTTTTTAGTAGGGCCAGCTGTGTCAGGACAAAGGGTAATGGTTTTAAACTAAAACAGGGTAGGTTTAGACTGGATATAAGGAGGAAATTCTTTACAACGAGGGTGGTGAAACACTGGAACAGGTTGCCCAGAGAGGTAGTGGAGGCCCCATCCCTGGAAACATTCAAGGCCAGGTTGGACGGGGCTCTGGGCAACCTGACCTAGTTAGTGGTGTCCCTGCTCACTGCAGGGGGGTTGGACTAGATGACCTCTAGGGGTCCCTTCCAACCCAAAACATTCTATGATTCTATGATTCATTTGCAAAGGCAAAACTTTTCCATTTTGCAGGGGTGGGGGGAACTACCATCTAATATGCAGCTGTAGAGTTTCTGGGGTTGAAATACTGCACATCTGGTTTTGGACCATTTGGTGTGAATTAGTGCAGTTTCAAAATCTAATGGAATCAGGAAGTAGATAGGATTGTGCATTAACGTAGCCAAGCAGAGTTTTAATCCATCCTTCTTTGGTATCAAAAAGGCCAGTGCTGAGGAGGAAACGCCTTCTACGCAGCAAGTCCTCCAGGTACTCTTGGGACCTTTGCAGGCACGGCTGAGGCTGGAACCACTGCAGTTCCGTGACTCTTGCCACCTTGCAAGCAAGGTCACTGCTTGCTTGGCCATGTCCACATACCTTGCAGTCCTGGCTCTGATGGCACACGTAACTGTAGTGACACCTGCCCAGCTCTCACATTCATGCAGCAGACATGAGGTGTTAGGGGTCAGCGATACATGCAATGCTGCTTTTTTTTTTTTTTTTAAATAAATTGTTTAAAATGAAACATACCATTAGTTTTATTTTTGCTCTCATTCCATTGCACTTAATTCTCCTAGCAAAGTTGCAGCAACTATGAGGAGAGAGAGGGAAAGACCCTTGGTGGTAAAGCTTTACGATACAACCATGTTGGCTATCTTCAAATGACTTTTTCTACGAGTTGCAGGCTGAGGTACTTAAAATTAAGAGTGAGAAACATCTTGCCTGCTGTGGGTTTGGTTTGGGGGTTTGTTTTTTAATTATTCTATTTATAAATGTGAGAAGACTGCGTCCAAGCTTTTACTGTCTTAAGAAAAAGGGGAAAAAAAGTGAAAGTCTTTTCCAAATGCCTTAACAGTAACTCCTTTAAGTAGAGTAAAAGGTGGGATAGGAAGACGCTGGTGCCAAAGAATAGACAGTGCTGAAAGTCCAAGTGTTTGCTGGTCTTTCTGATAGTTATCCTCTGAGTGATGGAGAATAATCTGCCAGTTCGCAGCTTTTATATTTCAAGCTGAAGTTAGTCACTGAGATTTATTCTAATGAAATTTCTTCTCTAATGGTTGTGGTTATCATAGCATTAGTTTTATTTACTTAGAAGTTTAAAAACACTGCCTGCAACTGCTACTCCTGAGATGATTATTCTTCATGTATCATGTTGTACCATCCTCATGTGTAGCTGATAGCCTCAGTTTTACAGGAGAGAAGAAAAAGAATTATTGTGCAGGGCTGCTTTCCCACATTGGTTATTCTCTGGGGAAGATGCAGAAAAATCTCTTCCCGCACTTTTTAGGAAAGCGTTTCAGCGAAGCATGACCATGTCTCTTCAACCATTGCCTTCCTCTCCAGGCTATTGCTCTGCTTAGCCTGGGTTGGTGGCCCCTGCCAATAAACTGAATGTTGTGCCTTGTTGCTCAGAAGGGGAACTTTTCCGCAAAGTGGCATCTTAAAACCATGCATCTTAGTGCCTGCTGTGTTAAAATGTGTGTGCTTTGTCACATAAATGATGGGTTCTTGTATTTTATTTATTTTTGTTTCTTTTCAGCAACCCACCAAAGTTAACAGCACTCTTTGCAATTCATTAATGATCATTTTAGAAAGTAATCCTTTTTTCTTTATTTTTTTCTTCCGTTACTGAACTGCCTGGATGTTCACAGTTATAAAATACAAACACAGTGACTGCAATTCATCTGACATTACTAGCAGTTTTATTGTCTGTTTTACAAAGATTCTGTCATGTTTTTGTGGACTGGAATTCTGAAGAAACACTGAAATAATACAATTGAAAAGAATTATTATAAGAGGAAAAAACATAATTTGAAAATACTGGGACATCTTTCACTGAAGGGAAAGTGGCATTTAATGGAAGTACTTGTGGCAGTAATTGAAAGACATGTTTCACTAGATGCAAGTAAAATGTACATAGCTTAGGAAAGGAAGTATATTTTTGTTCAGTGTAGGACTAGAACTAATATTAAGAGATAACTTAATAGGTTGAGCGGTTTTATTATTCCAGAAACCCTAAATACCCGTGCCTGTCACTGCTTGCAGCTTCAAGTGCATATAATTTGGGATTTGAGAGTCTTCTGGCGTAACTAAATTTAGAAATGCTATTCTTTTTATTTAAATGCTTGTTTGATCCAATAAGCTTAGCCTTCTGAAGTAATTTGTAACAACGGTTAGTGGTTTGTGGCTAACATCTCTGCTCCAGCGTTGGTAGCAAAACTTGGCTTAATGTTGAAAAAAGTGCACAACCTTCCCATATAGCTGCAAAACCCCTGAGATATGCAGGAAGAAAGTTGTGTTAGGCTTTTTTTTTTTTTTGAAATGGTTGCTTTGAATGTTCACAGAATCATTTAGGTTGGGAAAGACTCTTAAGATCATTGAGTCCAACCATTAACCTAGCACTGCCAGGTCCACCACTAAACCATGTCCCTAAGCACCTCACCTACCCGTCTTTTAAATACCTCCAGGGATGGGGACTCAGCCATTTCCCTGGGCAGCCTGTTCCAATGCTTGACAACCCTCTCAGTGAAGAGATTTTTGCTAATATCCAATCTAAACCTCCCCTGGCGCAAGTTGAGGCCACTTCCTCTTGTCCTATCACCCGTTACCTGGGAGAAGAGACCTCACCTTGCTACAGCCTCCTGTCAGGCAGTTGTAGAGAGCAATAAGGTCTCCCCTCAGCCTCCTTTTCTCCAGGTTAAACAACCCCAGTTCGCTCAGCCACTCCTCATAAGACTTGTGCTCCAGACCCCTCACCAGCTTTGCTGCCCTTTGGACATGCTCCAGTGCCTCAGTGTCCTTCTTGTAGTGAGGGGCCCAAAATATTCTGGCATTCCCTGTTTGTTGAGAGGGGTGAAGGAGGTTCCTAGCAGCAGTCCCAATCCAAAGCTTTACCTGGCTGGATGTCTTGTATGAGCACTAAGTCTGACTTCATCTCACCTGCAGGAGGGGTAGTGACAATGTCACCCTTGACTTTAAGGACTGAAGCATCAGTGCTGACTGCTTTGAGTTTCACCATGGAGGTGCTCAGCTTGGTGTAGGCAGCCTCTTTTGCAGTGGTGCTGAACTGGTGCCCCCCTCCTGGGCAGCCAAGGTGCTTCCACTATGGAAGTGGGCACCTGGGGCTGCTGAGCCATGTCTGGATTTTTCCCTCAAGATGTGGTATGTGCCTGTGGAGTAAAAAGGCAAAGCAAACCAAGATAGTCCCTGAATGTGTGTAGGGGAAGCACACTGCATGCAGACTGCTTAATCGAGTGTTTCCAAACTACCTTGAAGGGTCTTCAGGAGAAGGAGCTTCAATAATATTTTTAATTTAGAGCTAAAAGTGCAATTTTTTCTTGTCCCTTCGTGTTGTTTCAAAAGCATCTCTTGTCATTGTGAGAGCATCCTGTTGAAAGCATCCATCTGTCTGTATTGCTCATTTGATTTTTTTAATTTTTTTTTATTTAAAAAAAAATTCACATGACTGGCATTGAAATAAAGCATTCTTAAATTTCTGTGGTTAAGGTTATGGGTGTTTATCGATCTTTTAGCTGGGAAGAGGGGGATTGCATTCTTTGTAGCTTCCAAAAACTTTAAGAAATGTGGGAGCTAGAGTTTTGTGAACAGGTGGAAATACAATTCTGACCTTTCCTCGTTGTATATTTTTATATTCTGGGATAATATGCTGGATGCTCCTTTTTCAGGCAACAGTTGTGTTGTAGGTTTATATTTCCTTGTGGGATTTTGTTCAAGCGACGCCTTGTGAAATTTAGTGCTTTTCCCACAGTTATGCTCTTTACATACGTGCATGTGTGATTATCCAGAGGCTGCAGAATTTTTGACTAGGGGTTTATGACACCCGTGTTTAATTCTCTGGCCAGGAGCACTGGTGGCGGGTAGCTTGGGTGCTGTGGGTGAGAGCATCGAGACGTTCCACTTCTGTACAAGCAGCACCAGAGGGCACTACGAGGCTGTGGATTGCCCTGTGCTCCCACTTGCTGCACACCAGCTGGCAAAACACAGCTCCTCACGCTCCTTAAATTTCTTCCTTTTGCTACCAGCTTTGTAATTCGCTTTTAAAATGCTGATAGCTACTCTGGTCCTTAACGTGTTAACTCCATCTTGGAAATTTAAAATCCGTTCTGGTACTGATACTACCCATACTTCCAGGTTTCAGGTTTTTTTTGTGAAGCTTCAAAAAATAATTTGTAATTAATTATTAAAAAACCCCCTTCTATTTACAGTCCAGTTTTATTTATCACTCCAAAATATCATCCTGAGGCTGCTGACAAAAATAGGACTGGTAGGAAAAGACAGACTGGGCAGTTATGCCGATGCCATATTAACAGCCTAAAAAAAAATAAATGCTGCCTCCAGTTTTATTTATGAACAGAGAAAATATATGGTGTGTTTGTCTGTAATCTTGCTTTCTCTGAGCATTGGGACCACTTTTGAGAAGCTTTATAACTGGAAACCATGGTCCTTCCTGTAATGTTTAAGACAACATAACTGAATTGGAGAATTAGTTAAGTAATTGAGAAAACTATCTGGAAACTTATACCTTTTATTTTTTTTTTTTAATTGTTTTTAACTTGATGTATTTTAATAAAATTTACTGACAAAGTCTAAGCAATGGAATTCTAAAATGTGCAGTGTTGGGGAGAGGATTTGGGGGATCACGTGTATTATTACTTGTGTTATCAAACTGACTTACCCAAAAACTAAATATAATTGCTTTAAAATTGGATCTGATTTACAAATAGCTGTGTTCTTGCAGATTTTTATAATTGTTCCCATTTTACTTGTGCAATCAGTATTAGATGATCTGTTTCTTGAACCTCTTGTTTCAATTAAGCACACTTAAGCATTGCCAGCCTAATTGCCAGCCTAAGAGTGAAGGAATTCTGAGCTATTACAGCTACTAAAAATCTGTTCTGTTGGTATTCATGAAAGCAAGGGCTTTGGCATTTTTCAGTGGGCTTTGGTTTAATATCCTGTTGTCTTTCTACCTACAGTTTATGATGATTTTTGACTCTGTGTGTGGTACTTCACTAATCCCTTGAAAGGCGAGACACTTCTAGCAAAGCATGTGATTCAGAACAGTTTTCTACATATTTAAATACATGCCTACATGCTGCCCTCCTCAGGGCACTGCTCGCTTGTGGGAAAGCAAAGCAGGTGATTTTCTTCGAGCTGCCTGTATACGCGTACCTGCATGCTGCACTACTATTTAATTTTGCCTGCAAAGTAATGCCTTCAAAAAAGTAAATGTACGCCATGTTTAATTTCAGATAACAGAGTCATAGGAATTAATGATGGCTTTCTTAATTGGCACATAGAATTATACTTCTGTTCCAGTTTCAAAAATCTGTAAATTTTTTTTTTCCTAGACTCAAAACTGTGCAAAAGCTGCAGAAGGAGCAGAGGGTGCAGTTTAGTTGTGGCTAAATCCTATCCATTTGAGTGGTGCTTTCCAGTTAATGTGGTTGGACCTTCATAGATTTCCTAATCTGTTATTTCTCTGATGGGGGCTTAAAAAGAGTTCAGAATACAAACCTGTTTATCAAAGAGTGGCAGAGCCTATTATACTGAACTTGGGACATTGTGAAGGAGAAAAATGTGTCCCTACAGTTACCCACCCACCGGTGCGATGTGTCCTTGGCACAGTCGTGTTGCTGTGAGCTTTCCTGCAGAAGTGGCTGTAGTTAATCACACCTAAGGTCAGTGTTAGCTCTTTTTCACGGGCTTCATTGAGGATGCCTTTCTGGGCAATAGGAATGGGGCAAGCTTGTGTTGATCCTGCTGGAGAATATTTTCCCAGTCACCTGCAAATTGTGGCTCAAGGCCATGGTGGCATCTCTGTATGGTTTGCAAGTAGATAATGAAAATTAGTAAATGCTTCTGTGAGCACTTAAAAAGAATCTATCTCTCTGGTTTCCATTTTCCAGAAGTAAAGCCTGACTTTAGAATGCAATGGAGAAGCTCAGGGCCGTGCAAGGCCTTTAGACTCATCTGTGGGGAACAGGATAGCCCTTCTGTCCCCAGGCTCCTCAGGTCCCTGGTGGTAGCTTTGACCTCTGAGAAAATCCTGGGGAGAAGAAGTGTCGGAGGTTGTCCAATGCCTCTGGCCATGGACTGTGTGATGCTCTCTGTGCTGAACTGCAGGCTGTGGTTCAGGCAGATTCACACGTGAAAACACACGTATGAGGGCAAGAGGGTAAGAAGGGGTATGAAAATGTGCATATGAACACGCGCAGGAGATTCTTGCGGGCTGATCGAGGTGCTGTCACTTCAGAAAGTCTTCTTCCTATGACCTAAACTACAGGCATCAACAGCACTTTTGCACATGCTACGTACACTTCAGTGAAAAACAGGGCTTTCAAAATTAGTGTAAGTGGTGTTAAGTCAGCTTGATTTAAAAAAAAAAAAAAAAGTTCCTGGTAATTTTAAAAAACTACTAGCATGTTATGGAAGACACATTCAAAACAGTCTGGACTTTCAGAGGAATGGAGGGAGGGAGGGATGACATGGTTGCATTGCAATTCTTATTCTACATTTATATATAGATAAAGACCTCAAAAACCAACCAACCCAGATTTTCTGTTTTCAGGCATGTTTCATTCAAGACTGGCTAACCCTGTGACTGAACTGAAAAAACTCTTTCTGCAAACTTATATAATAGTTTCTTAATAGTTTCTTAGCTTTCCTATTGTACTGCTCTGACAAGTTGAAAAATAAAGACATTGGGTCCAGTGAGTGAGAGTGTGTGTGTGTGTGTGTGTAAGGGGGGGGGGGGGGGGGAAATCTATGTGGGTTATCGGTCAGTAATAGTCAGACCGTGGAACAGCTGAAAACATGGAAACAATTTCCTCCCTAATTTGGGCAGATTGGAATGCATCCCCAAAATCCAAACGGAAATAGTAAAATTTAAAAACATTTTATTAGTACCTAACCCAGCTGCACCTGGCCAGCCTAATTGCCTTCAACCTGGTCATTACTCAGAGACATGAAGTTTAGCCACCAACAGCACTTATTAATGTATAATAGGAATTTACTTGTAAAACAGAATTATTGGAACGGTGTGATATCATAAAGACTGAGGTGCTGACATTTTAGATTGTTTTATATAGGGATGTTGAGTTATAATTTAGGAGTTGGATATTCTTTGGGTGATTAATCATTCTTAAGTATAATTTTAAATGTCTGGTGGATATACATAGAATTAATGTTTGTAATGACCAGCTCAGGAAGCATACTTATGTGAATAAGGTCACGTTTGGTTTCTGGACAATCTACTTTTTTAGCATTTTGTGAAAGATTGGTGCAAAACCTAGAAATGCTGAGGCAGCAGATTAATGAAATGTTTCAGCAAGACAGCCCCTTGCTGATTTCTGTAAAGATGTCAAAGCCTAAGCCCATAAAAGTGCCTGCAAATTCTCCCCTTCATATCGATGGTGTGAGAAACTGAATACATTAATTCTGTTGGACCTCAAACTTAGAATCTGTCAATATGATTCCAGTGATTGATGGTTACAGACTTTTACCTACCTCATAAATATAATGTGCCTTGATTACAGAGGCACTGCTAGTGCTGCTATAGTTAGTTATGTCAGCACTTCCATTGTAAACCTTGTTTCTTTAGGGGTTTATAACTCCATCATAAAAATTTACTCTGGGATGAAATTTATACCATAGGCTTCTTGACTGTAAGCAAGACATTTAAGATACAGATATACTAAAAAAAATCATTTGAACAAAGGCAAAAACCCCAGACTTGCTAATTTTTTCATCTGTATGTGGTATTTCTGTAGCTGAGAAAGGACTTTGGGTTTGAAATGAAAGGTTGCTACCTTTTGCTCCCTAGTGGAAGTCAGGCTCTGTGTGGGTGTCTGCATATGTACACATGCATATATGTGTATGCTTCTGTCATAAATACTTTAAAACACGGTATGTGTGCAGTAACTTTTTCAAAAAATTCTTGTAGTGTTAATACCTTGAAGTTTTTATCCACAACATAAACCAACACTAAACACCAATTTATAGATAAAATATAATTGCTGCAAGGGAGTGTGAAGGTCAGAGGGAAAAGCATTAAAAACATACTTAGTTAAATACGAGGATTTGGGTGTGATCCTCACCTGGACTAAGTTAGCTTCAGTAAACCTAGATAGGCTTCTAGTAGCAAAATGTCACTGACCTCATGTGTGATTTTTTTTTTTTTTTTTTTTTTAAGGATTAATTTTTTAAAAGCAAATTTTAAGCAGGCTCTAATATGTTATCTTAAAAACACAACAATTTTTGAATACCTACTAGAGGTTTTACTTTAGTAATGTGTTTTGTGTTTCTTGTGTCTAATGCAGTAGAACAGACCTAGAGGGGTTTCTTTGCTGTTGGTGGTAAACAGCACTGTAAGATGTCAATTTTTTTAAATTACAGTAAAGTTTTGAATGCTTTTTAATAGTGTTTCTTAGTCATTAATTCAATATTACATGTATTTTTGTGTTTTGTGGTTTTTTTAAAAATACGCAGTTGTGGTTTGGGGTTTTTTTCTTCTTGCTTTTGCACATTGTAAAGCTTGTGTTTGGATTTCAAAGAAAACTGGAAACAGTATATGTAACATACCAGAATGGTGTTTCCATATTCAGACCTGGTAATATGGTAAACAACGACTGGACCTTAATATGTGACACATCTTCCCCATGGGAATGGATTTACAAGTAGTGTAAATTTGCTCCATAACCATATAATTAGCTAATGTGTCTTAAGTTTTATTAATCTTTTCTTACTGTGCATGTAACCGAGGAAGCTCTGCTTTTCAAAAGCTACTGAAAAAGAGGAAAGGAAAACTTCATTATTTCTTTCCCCCATTCCTTCCCATTGCTACCAATTAAAACAAAATTAAGATGTCCAGCTAGCTATCATTTTTATGAATTAAAGATAGAAGTAGCTGAGGAGGAATCCATTAAAAGATACTTATTTGTCTAAGTACCTAAATACCTTTAAAAAAATCTAGATGAGTGTGAGGTGATGGTTGTTTTCACTGCTGAGAGTCCTGCTGCTTCAAAATATCACAGCTTTTTGATAAAGACTTGAGCTTAGCCTCTTTTTGTTTTAAAAGATACAAGTTAACCTCAGACAGATACCTTCATTTCTTTTATGGATGTTAGCTCTTGAGTTTGTTCACTGTTGGATTTTTGGCATATATTTTTTAGAATGACCGTGATTTTTGGGAGCCTACAATTTTTCCATTTGTAATACAAATTGAAGCTGCATAGTTCTAATTCTCTTGAAGCTGCATAGTTCTAATTCTCTCCTCTCTCTCCCTCCATCCTCTCACTAGACCCACCCTACCTGCAAATAAAAAGACCAGTCCTCCCAAAAAGCAGCTTGCATATATCAAAGAAGGAACCTGGAATCTTGAATAACTATTTATGAAAGAAGAGGGAGTGGGTGGTGGGATACCAGCACTAAACCTTTTGAGGGCAGGCATCCGGTTCTCACAGTTTACTTGGCTGGTTGGATATCTTGAAAGCCTTAATTTAAAAGTCATCTTACAATCCTTTTTAATTGGCCTCAAAGTAAGTAGTTGAGCATTTGGTCTGATAAGGAGGTTTTTGGCTCTATGTGTGCCGTAAAATCAGCAAAAAGAGGGATCTGTTTAATACAACAACGATGCTGGGCTTTTTTGTTTCTAGGGTTTGCCCTAAACAGGATTTACCCCTTAAGGCAGCAGTAGCACACCATAAAAAGGCCATTCTTTTACTCCACAGCAGCAAGGCTTTAACTTTCTGGTTTTCAGATTTCTTTTTTTAATAGGCAGCAATAACAAGACTTCCATAGGGTGGTTGCTATAAGTACTGTACGTGGTGTCTAAGATCAGAATGCTTTCCCTACAATGTTTTATTGCCTTTGGTTTATAAAGGCCTGGGAAAGAGCATCTGAGAAACTTCAAGGTTCAGCTCGTGTTTCTGGAAACTTTTCTGGGTGGGGAAAGCTTGTAGATGGAATAAAATCACCCTGGTTTTGCTGACTTTTGCACTTACGTTATTGCTTCAGAGTTCTCAAATCTGTGTCCTCCCAAACCCTGAAGAATATCCTAAGTAGTTTGCATTGTAACCAAAAGGCAAACAGTGAAAGCCAGAAAATTTAATTGAAAATGTGGAATTAAATATTTCCACGCCCCATTAACTCTGTTGCTATAGAAATGTCAGCCTTTCTTTGCTCCCACGTATCTATTCATTAAATAGATGTGGTTTTTATCTGAGGATTTGTTCCTGCTTCCCCAGGAACTCAAAATCCAGTTTACAGCTGCGGAGGGTATTTATTTGGAGAAGCTAGTTACTTTGTACCACCCTCTCAGTTCCTTTTATCATTTGTATTTTCACAAGGTTTTTAAAGTCTCCTGATGAAGCTGTGTAGGCGTTCTGCTTTGACAGGTCGCATGTAGAGCAGCCACGCATACCCCCCTACCTCTGTCTAGTTCATACATTCAGTGTGTGTGATGTGAAATTTCATGCAAGACCTGCCTGTGATGTTATAATTTGCTTGTTTGCATAAAAAGTGTGTTTTATGTTGCTTGTCCAGCAGGTTGGTCACAATTGTTCATTACCTATTCATTAAGATTCCCTTGGTAAGCTCTTTGTGTAGTAGCGAATTAGTGTTGGGAATCGTATGGCTCTGAGAAGTCTGACTTCTCTGGAATTTCATGTTTTTCTATTTTCTAACGCTATTTTAGTGCGATGAGCATCCTGCAATGTTGGTGGTAGTCAGATGAGCTGTCTTCAAATGCTGCTGAAGCATGTGTGAAGGTGCAGCCGTGCTCCTGAGGACAGGGGAACTCTTTCCTCTCCTGCTGTGTAAGCCCATGGTTCTGAGTGCTCATGGTGCACTAGGTAATGCTGCTAAAAGACGAACAATTTCAAAGGGAAAAGGGACATGCATTAGAAAGCAGTTCTGACCCGAGGTCTCCTACTCTTACAGTTGCCAAATAATTCTTAGAAATATTTCAGTTTTCTGGAAGTTACTAGGAACTCCTTTTATTCAAAATTGTTCTTGTCTGTCCTTGTGAAGTCGAAGCTCTATGAGCTCCCTGTCTTTTGATGATTGTTTGCTCATTCACACCCAGTTTCTCACGGTTTTCATTTGTACTGATTGATTCAGAAAATGTGGCAGACTTTTTCTGTTGTTTGTTTGAACTGGGTCATCTTATTGCCATGAAGTTCTTCGGAAGGGAAGGACAAGCAAGTCAAAAGGAGGATGCTCAGAGTGGTACAGAGGAAGCAATGCATCTTTCCCCTTTTCCAATAAAAATGGGTCCCCTGACCCTCCCTCTTGTCTTCCCTAATTCTCTTGAAGTGTTGGTGTGTCTGCTTTCTTTGCACCTAGAGGTACAGTGGGCTTGCAGAAAGGAGTGGTTATATTCATTCTGGTAGTGTGAGCTATCTTGGAGCACTACGTGGCATGTGCCCTGTTTTTTGCTCATGTGATGGGGTGTAAGATGAGCCTGCTCCTCACAGGAGATGAGATTATTCAGTGGTCGTATGTCAAATTATGCATGGGGTCTGGGAAAATGGTGTATCAGTCTGCATTCCAGTTGAAGCTGGTCACTCTGAGAAAAGCTGGCATTGTTTGGGAACAATTAATGTATTTAAGACTGGAGAACTGCCCTCTGATGCATCCAGTGCTGCCTATTTTCTCCAGCTACCTTGATCTCTTTAAAATGTCCTACGTAATTGCGGATGCCAGGAACCTTGAGCTACTTGGAGTAGTGGCCTCTCCTTCCTCCGTAAGGCTCTGTGTATATGCTGACAACTCTGCAAGATACCAGAAGCAATGGTGTACCTAACTAGGGATCAGATGCTTTTTCTCTCTTTCAGTCCCCCACCCCCAGTGTAGCAGAGTTCTGTTGCTGTATCTAGCAAAAAATCGGCCTGTCAAAATGTCTTCTGGTGACACTTAACTTCAAAAAATTTTGGTGACATTTGGCATGCAGTGTTAATGGCAAGAACCTGAAGAGCATATCTGAAAGGTCATTTAGATATATAGGAACAATGTGTCAGAATCTGATGATCTTTCAGGTGATTGTGAGGGGCTCAAAGAATCTGTAGGAAGGTAACCTGGGTGCTAATGAACTTTACAAACTGTCCAGCTCTGCGGAGATTGCTTTAATGCCCCAGGTAAGCGGTACATTTCTGTTAATTCTGAAGTACGGATGTCACTTGAATGCTGACAAAATACAGGGGAAAACTTGGGTGGCTTCTGAGGCTTTTCTTTATTCTTTTTGTGAAATCAGGAACTTTTTTATAGCAGGTAACTCCTTCATTAGCTTGATGGACTGTTCTGACATTCTTAACTCAAGAATAACAGTGTCCTTTTCCCCTCTCAAAAACTGTTCATATGAAGTAGATTCACCATGACTTTTCAAGCTAAGTTTTTTTTTTTTGGAAGGTCTTGGGATGTGGAATGTCATGAGATGGCAAAAGAATTAAATACTGATCGTCTATCCTTTAAAAGGAATGAGGATGTTTGTGTGTGTATTTACATGCATGTGTGCATCCATGCAGTCTCTCATACGAAAATTCACTTTCAGATCATTTAGAACATGGAAAATACTTTGGTGATTGTAAAGTGCACATAAAAGTTTTGAAGCTTCTTTTACAGAATCACAAAATAGTTGTGGTTGGAAGAGACCTCAGGAGGTCATATGGTCCAACCCCGCTGCTCAAGCAGGGCCACCCACAGCCACTTGCCCAGGACCATGTCCAGATGGCTTTTGAATATCTCCAAGGATGGAGACTCCACAACCTCCATGGGCAACCTGTGCCAGTGCTTGGTCACCATCACAGTGAAAAAGTGTTTCCTGATCAGACAGAACCTCATGTGTTTCTTTTCTGTGCCCATTGCCTCTTGTTATGTCACTGGGCACTGCTGTCCTTTTTGCCACCCTCCCTTCAGGTACTTACAGATATTGATGAGACTCTCCTGAGCTTCCTCTTCTCCAGGCTGAACAGTCCCAGCTCCAAGCCTTTCCTCACAGGAGAGATGCTTCAGTCCCTTCATCATTTTAGTGGCCCTTTGTTGGACTCTCTCCAGCATGTCCATGTCTCTCTTGTACTGGGGAGCCCAGAACCAGAGACAGTACACCAGGTGTGGGCCTCACCAGTGCTGAGCAGAGGGGAAAGACCATTACTCAGCATTGATGGCAATATTTTGTCTAATGCAGCCCAGGATACCATTTGCCACCTGTGCCACTAGGGCACATTGCTGGCTCATGTTCAACTTGGTGTCCACCAGGACCCTCAAGTCCTTTTCTGCCAAGCTGTTTTCCAGCTGGACAGCCCCTAGCATACATTGGTGCCTGGGGTTGTGCGGGATGTTGCACTTCTTGTTGAACTTCATGAGGTTAAGGATTCTGTGAATGACCTCCATAAGTTTCATAAGCTGAAAATAATTTCCAAGCTCATCTCTAAAGTATGCTCTATTTGGCTTCATTTTAGTATGTCCAAATGTTAAACCAGTTGAAATTTCTCAGTTTATCTGGGGGGTGAAGGGAGAAGGCATGAATTTTTTCTTTGTTAACTAGTGCTATTATGAAAGTTTTTAGCAAGTCACAAATATATACTGTATTTTTTTTCTCATGCAAGCAGACTGCAAAAAAGTAAATCCCACAGGATCTGTCCATAAATATTTGCTTTTGAACTGATACAGCTTAATATTTTAAAGCAGAGCACACATGCTATTGTGACTGAGAAAAATGTTGAAACCTGAAAGTAATGCAAAGAGCAGGTAGCTGCTGATAAATTAACCTACCACACTTAGTCACACAGAAGTAAATGAAATACAGTCCTCATCTTTGAATGTTCATTTTGTACCACGACTACTGGTGTTTTGTAAGTCTTTGAAGCTGTGGCTAGCAACAAATGGTAGGCATAGGTCAGACTATGAAGATCAGAATAGCCTTTGATTTTCTTCCCCTGATATTCTTCCTGAAAAAGGAAGAAGGAATGTCTGTCTGATAAACTGAATTTATTTAGAAGACTTATAGATGCCACGGTAAAATTTGCTGTGTGTTCCCAAATGAAAAGACATAGTTCTACAGGTTTTTGTCACAGGGGTAGATATGTGAAAAGAGAAGGGAAAAAAAAAAAAAAAAAAAGGTAAAGTTTGTTAATACTCCTCTAGATTTAATTGTTTTACCTTTGAGTCCACTGTTGGATTTTATTCTGTTGTCATCAGTAACAAGATGATGGCAAGAACCTTGCAATTAGCTTGTGGTCCAAAGATCTGCCCAAAACTTAGGCTGAAAAGAGCAACGTGGAACTGCTGAACCTGGAGGTGAAAATGTGTCATTCGTGCTTTTTTCTAAAAAACATGCATGCTTTTTAAAAATACAGAAGATGGAACACTTCGTTAAAAACACATCAAATGTATAGGTATTATATTATAAAAACTTGTTAATGTGTTTTTTCAGGTACTGTCGCCCATAAGAATTTTCCTTGCAATTCTGGAGCGCATTACTGTTCATGGCACTTTTAAGAGTCAAACATACTAGGTACTTTAATCGGGATAATAATTTAGAGTGTCAAAAGGGTAGTGTACCTTCTCAGCATTTCCATTTGGTATTATTTTATTCATTTAATAGTACTTTATAGTTCCCAACCTTACCTCAATTAGCAGTACTGACAGATGCTAGTTCAGCATTTTACCTCTAGCCAGTAGGGCTTTCTTTAGAATAAATGTCAGTAATTTTATGTTGCTAATTTGAGGTGATATACCTACATGTAAAATTACATTTTAACTTTCTTGTTATACTTGCAGTGAGAGATGGCAGCATAAAGAAATATAAGTGAATGCGCCTGAGAGATAGTTCAGGACTAGAAGGTTCATTATGGAACTTTTATAGCTCATTTTGAGGTGTACTGCAGTTTTTGTTAACTCTTTCTTCCACTATCCATCTATTTCCCGTGATGTGTCTTTTCTCGTGAGATTTTTTTTTTTATTTATTTATTTTAAAACCTGTTTATTTCATCAGAGGCTTTGGGGGAAAGTGGGGTTGGGATTTTGATTTTTAAAGATCTTTAAATGCTGTTAAATGCTGCTTCTTAATCATTGCTTGTTTAGTGAAAACAAGACATTTGTTAGTACACTAAAAATTTCTACCTGAAAAATGTCAATATAAGTGTTTTGTAGGTAAAATAAGGAAACGTGATGTTTCTTAAAGCTGGGCTGTTCTTGAGGAAACGTGTCCCAGTTAATAGGAAGCAAGCAGAAGGAAAATATTTCTGAGAAGTATGCTGCTGATCAAGCACAATAGTCATGACAATACTAACGATTGGTATCAGCAGATGCCGTCAAGAAAAATCTGTGCTTGGGCATTGTTCTCTAATTCACCATGCAGAATAGAGGAGAAATTGCCTGAGAAGGCAGAGCTGCAGTTTAAGAATAAAAGCAATTGCAGTATTAACTATTCCATAAGTTACTTGGGATTCATTGTTAAAGATGGTGTCTTTTTACCTATATAATTACATATTTCAGTCTGCTTGAATGAGGTATTTTTCTAGTAGTTTAGATTGTACTGCAGATTCTCTCAGTCAGTTACTCAATTACACTTTTTATCTATTTGGTAAAGAAAAATACCACATATATGCATGCTAATAACTTCATATGAGGCAGCAAATCTGGCCGTACATACTGATTGGAAAGTAAGCCAGTAATTGCCACGTAGGAGGAAATAGATGCTTTCTACTGCAGTACAAAAGCCAGTATACTGGTTAAATAATTTACTTTCTCTTTTTCAGTATATTCTTATACCTGAATAGAAATTTCCAAGGTGTAGAACTCAGGTCTTTATTATAAACAGTACGAAATTGCTTAATGTAGAGTAACTTTCTTGTTTTTGTAACACACATTTAAAATTGTTCCTAAGTGCCATTATTTATAAAGAGTTAATTGATGCTTCCTATGTCATTGCATAGTTGTGAGTTTTTCTGTAGTCTTTGCTTTACTGTGTGGATATTCATGGATTACTGTGAAGCAATTTCAGTGTTTCAATTTCTAAAATTAAAAAAAGCAGCTTAGCGCAGTCTAATCTTCAGTTATTCTGTACATGAGAAATCTATAAATTACATAATGACTGTAATTTTAATATAGTTGTAGCTGCAGAAATGGACTTGCCCTAATTTTGAGTTGAACAAGAATGTCATGTTCATAAAGGTTTGATTAAAAATAGCAATGGTATTTTTCAAAGAAATTGAGAAACATTATTAAAGCCTCTTTTAACACTATAATAAACTTCTCAGTAATTATTAGTAATTATTCACTCATCTCTCACTTACTGATCAGAAAATTTTATAATATTAGCCTGTGTGCATCTCCCCCTGCCTCCCCAGTTAATTTGATTTTGATTTTTAATGGGGGGATGGGGGGGAAGGCAGGGGCAGGGCAAAGCAGAGCATGAGGAACAAACCAGACAAGTTAACATAACAAGTAGAGAAATTTTCAGTTCATATCACTTGTTATTCTGCTAAAGCTGAAATGTGCCACCACTTTTGGGTAGCATGAGTGGTACTACTAGTAGTCATCTAACATAGAATGACTAATTCCATATGCCATTTTTAGTAATAGGCCAGCTTTTCTTTCCAAAAGTTACAGAAACTTTTTTCTTTTTCCTTTCCAAGCCAGCTACACAAATTTCTTCTTTTCTTTGCCTTGAACTTTTGGCCTTGCCCTCAACAATATGGGTGGTATATGTTTTAAAATTGATATATTAATGTTGAATTTTTATTGTCACGGTTTCTGTTCATGCGCCTTTCAAATCCTTCATTTGTTTGTTTCTGAACTTTGGATGTATCGTAAAAATGTCACCATTGTGGCTGAACATTAAGCACCTTCCCATTTTGCTCTGGGCCGTTGAAATAAATTTGGACCAGGTGCTCCTCTCATAACAGAAGTCCTTGATGTGCCCTGATAGTGAGCTGGAGAGCGGAAGCTGTCAGCCTTCAGCTGGCTTGAAGAATGCAATTAGAGCAGTTTTAATACTGTTGAGGGACCCCATCCAATCAAAGCTGTTTGAGTTAAGCCAAGTCTAGGATCCTAAACATGTATTTTAAGCACATTGACTTTGTCTTTTTAGTTGGAGTGGGTCTGTCATTCCCACACATTATGGGAGGGTGGTGGGTTTTTTTGGTGGTTTTTCTTTTTTTGTACTAGGAGAGATACTGCCATTTCTTACCAACTCGCTGTTGTTTTATCTGCTAGCTTTGTCTTTATGGCATTGTTAATACTCGTAGTTCAAAGCATTTATTGTCAAATTAATTTTTAACTGTCAAAAGTGCCTATGCCTTTACATGAACCTTAGATTAGGTAAATTCATAAGCAGTTCATCATTAGGTTTTCTAGATTTGGCTGGTGAAAGAAAAAGGAACATCCGTACAAATCAGAACACATGAAGTATGTGGAAAAAAACCTAGAAAGGCAGTACTACAGTAAGATGCTGTTTTTACTGAAGACTTTGCTTGAGTTAATTTCAAAACTGGGTGTAATTCATTGATATCAAAAGTAAAGGGTTAGAAAACTTGCAGGCTTATCCTCCTTTTTCTTCTTCGTTTAATTAGGATTTTCAAGTTTGCTTGTTGCTTCCTTCATTGCTTAGTGTTAGGGTTGACTGCACTGGAATTAATGCTTCCCTGAGGGATATTCCTCAGCTGGATGTTTCATTTGTTTCCCTGCTTTTCCTTTGTTGGTGAAGTTGTGGCTTGGTTGCCTGTTTTGAGCCTCACTAGGTTGCAAGGTAGATAACAAAAGCAGGTAATTAAAAGAGTTTTTTGGTAAACTCTGTATATTAGGTTGTGGGTTTTTTTCATTGGTTGGGTTTTGGGCAGACAGGGTGGTCATTTTGCATAGTCTGACTTTCAAGCTCTACCTAAAAGAACAAAAAAGTAACAACTATCTGCTCTGATGCCTCCTCCGGTAAATTGTAGTTTTTCAGATGAACATGGGGAAGGGAGTAGTAGAAAGTGAACATAGTTTGTGTGGGATTTGATAGACGAAATTGTGTTTTGCTGTATCTTTAGTTAAATCAGTGGCATTAGTGGCTAAAAAAAATACATGATTGTCTTATTATGAGTTATGATTGCTTAGTATGAAAACTCTTTCATTGTGTTCAGAACTTACTGCATGCAGACATTTCCAAGGCTTGGTTCTTGTATCTTGTGAGTTGGAAAGGGAATTACTTTGTGCTTTCTGAGTAACCGTTACCCAATTTCAGGAATTTTTATATATGTATATGCAAACAAGAAAAAAGCGCAACTTACTGCCTACCTCTTAAAATGCTGAAAGGAATTGCAGACTGGGTACTGTCCCAGAAGATACTGGAACAAATCACTCAATAACAGAGAGTAACAACGAACTGTGGTGTTTGTTCTTGGCCAATGCCTGCTGCTTCTCTTCAGGGAGCATTTCTTCCTTCTCCCTTGTCTTGTCCGTGCTAAGCCTGTTCGCACGGCTGCTTACAAGAGTGCTACAGTGTAGACAGAAGTACTGCAAGAGGAATGCCAAACTAGAAGGGAATCGGCTCCAAGCAGACAGTGATGGGCAGACTGGGTTCTAGAGAGTTCGGTTCTGGACCGGACACATTCCATGCTTCTGTTTGCAATGCGGCAGGTGGTGTGAGTTCGTACAGGGAGCAAATCAAATAAACTTCTCTCTGCCATTAGTTCCTACTGCTGCCTTTGCTACTGTTGGTGACTAATTCTTGACCCTTTCCAGTGGTGTCTGGCATTTTCCCCTTCAGTCTGAAACACAGAGCAGAGTCCGTGTTTCACTGCTGTTAGTGGTGCAGGGAAGGCCAGAGCTGAAATGGTTAAGTCCAGTTTTGAGTCAATAAAAGAAGTGGACCAGCTGAGCTTAGTCCCAGCTCCCAGAAGAGCCCTCAGCAGGTAAGACTTGATGCTTTATAAGAATCAGGGAGAAATTTGTGTCCTTTTGATACACCCAAATGCATATTTGGACAAAAAGTGACCACCTGAATTTGTAGTAAGAAAGATTTGAGTATGATGGAAACAGTTTGAGACTGGTATCTCTGTTTCTGGAGGTTATTCAAGCACATGCTAGCCTTTTGGCAGATGAGTGGCCTAGTTAACCACCTGAGGTTCCCCTCATCTTTTTTTGTCCCATCTTTTGGCCAGTGGTAACCAAATTTGCCATTGGGTTGAAGAAGCCAGGGAGGTGGTGTACCTGATAAATTTTCTGGAGAAAGACTCCTTTTATGCCCTCAGGTGATGGAAAGGCCATGCGGTGACCTGGCACCTTATTTTGTTACTTGGTGTGATGGAGAGGTGATGAGTGGTGTAAGCACAAGAAGTATTCAGGATGAATTAATGCTGTGTTAAATATCAAAGAATGGACTTCCCAAGCAATGTTCCTCTCCATACTGATCCTCTGGTGTTCGTTCATTCAGGTTTTCATCTCAGTCAAAATTTCTTCTGCCACAGGAGATGAGTTGTTGGGAAGTTTTTCAGCCTCACTGGAGCTCGTGAAGCATGGCTTGTTTGCTTTTCATTGCAGAGAGCCTGTCCGTTGCAAGAATTGTGTGTCAGGCTGTACCACAGAATTGTCTTGAAACCAGTCCTGTGAGCCTAGCTTGGGCAAGATGACAAGTGAAGTCAATAGCCCATTTTTATTTCTTCTGGGTAGGGCATTATCTGGCACAGTGCCTAACAGGGGCTGTAATAGCTGGAGAATTGTTGAAGCCAGCACATTGCCCACAGGCACAGTGCCTAGATCAAAAAAGTGCTATCAATCTCCCATTAAAAAAAGAAAAGAAAAAAAAGTATGTATTAGAAGTTCATTACATCTCCCTAAAGCAATTATTTTTTTTAAAGTGTAGGAGTCAGGTTTTTATTATTTAAGACTAATATCATTTAAACAAATATTAAGTTAAAGAATTGGATGAATTTTAGACAAGGGTAATATTATATCTGTTATGTTTCCGTGGGAAAAAAAAACCAACTTGCTGCATTTGACTTGACTTCCTTCACTCCAGTAATTACTGAGTATTTTAAATATGCAAGAGCTATGTCCCATCTGTAACTATAATTATTTGCTTTCCTGGTGCATTGCGGATGGTGAAGGTAATGATTCTACTGCAAATTTAAAGCAGGTTCTGCTCATAAATTATTTTCCTTCTCTGTTGCAGATCTGACCTTGCCATTTGAGCATATTTTTGTTATCACTTGTAAACACTTTAAACAGCCCTAAGTGCTGTCACTGTGGATTAGAACATTTGCAGTGCAGGAAGGCACAAAAAGAGGAAAGGAATTGCAGGAAAAATACTTGGAGGCAGCAGGGAAGTAGAAGTAGCTTTGACATGTCAAGTTACCAGTTGTTCCACACTCCCAAAGCAAAGTGCTGGAGCTCTGCAGAGAAACACACTCAGGTTCTGCTGTCGTAACTTGCAGCAGAAACTGTATAGCAGAGCGGTGGTTGCCAAACTGCTGCTTGTCTGATGCAGAGATGGGATGTTTTCCAGAGTGAGAAAGGAGGAGGGTGGCAGAAGAGGCAGCCCTCTGCGCCTTTTAGCAAGTTAAGGTAGGAAAGTAGAAAGTCTCTTCCTTCCCAAATATGATACACAACTTAGGGTAGTTGGTTGTCTAGTATCATTCAGGAGGTGATGAATGCTGGTGCAGGGTTTTACTCTCATAGTAGGGATGGTTCCTGCCCAACACGCATGCCCGCATGTGAAATGGTTGACTGTCCTCTCTAGTTCCTTTGCTGAACCTGACAGCAGTTAATGCAGTCTAAGCAGTAGCTGTATTTTATGGAGGACATATAGGGAATAGCTTTACGTAACACGTAACGTTGCCTTTTCTGCAGTAGCTGTGCATAAGGCTGTGCCTTATGCTTTGTGCACAACAGTGCTAGGAAATTCTGTGCTGTTGTATAGCTTGACTTAACCGTCTGCAGAAGTACAAGCAGTAGTGATTTAGCATTTGCAGGGCAGCCAGACCTTGAAGAAATGCACAAGCCCTTCTCCTGTGAGCTGTATCTAAAGCTGTAATGTCTAATGTATTGACCTTCCTCCACACGCATACCTACACAATGTAAAGTTCAGTTTTATGATACCTCTACAAAAGCTGGAAGTTATTGAAATACTAAAGATAGAAATCCTCAGTCTGTATATTCTAAGGTTCCACGTTTACATTATGCCTTTTGTTTAGCTGTCCGTGCCACAGGAATGCTGTATCTGCATGCCTAAAATGCCATCCGAGTTCCTGTAGTCCTCTTAATGGTGTCCTGAAAATGTGGGGCTTAGGAAGTGGTCATTTACCTATGTTGCGTGCACGTGTAGATGTGTGCAAATATATCTATATGTCTTATCTATACATATGTACATATATACACACAAATGTAGCATATGTGTGCAAATGTACATATATCTAGACACAGAGAATTTGCTACCTATTCCAGAGATAGTATGATATTCAGTGGTTTGTATCTACCTGTATCTATGGGGCACTGAGACAGAGAATACAGCCAGGGCAGGGTGTAAGAATATGGTCGTGTGAGATCACACTGGAAGCCTCTCCGCTTGTTAGTGGCATAAACAAGGAGCTTACTTCATTCATCAGTGCAAGTTAAGGAGACCGCAATGCCCATAGGCTTAATTTGGTGTCTCGAAAACTAGAATAACCTCCTTTAGCTATGATATACCGCACACAACAAAAACAAATGAAGTCTGTCGCTGCATTCAGCAAGCATGGGTATAGACTGTGCCATTGCACATGGAAGGCAATTGCTGGTGTGCGTAAGGGATGAATGTCTGTGTCGATTCCCCTGCTCCCCGCCCCCCCCCCCCCAGATAAGAAACGGCAACTTTGTACCTGAACCATTGAATGAGTTCCTGAATTTCCGAAGTAACCTCTTCAGAAACCTTTAAATAATATGAATTCAAGACTCAGAAAGTTTCGACCTCTTGAAACTCTCAGAGTCTTGAATTCATATAATTTAAACTGTGGAATCGTGTCATCTCCCTTGTAACAGTTGAAAATTCTCCTGATGTAAGCTGAACAAAGATTTCGGCGTAGTGTCTGTCAATTACTGTTCACTCTTAGAATAAGTACCCCTTATTTACTATTAAAAAAAAAAAAGAATAAAAAAAATCACAACCTTCTTGTGGAACAGTGGTAAAAGATTGAGATTTTTCTGTAAGAACAGGTAGGTTGGTCTGTAGTTACGTTTGACTTAGCTGTTGCTGTTACTTTGAGACCTGGTTTTACCACAAGAGTAATTTGATCAGCTATCAAAACAAAGTTGTATAAATCAGAAGACCAGCCATGTATTCTTAACGGTGGTAAACCAATAAGAGAATTAAATTAGGTGAATAATAATAAAGATAAAAAAATAAGATCAGTACAAGTCTAAGAAACAAAACCCTAAATCCAGCAGCAGTAACTTTTAGCAGACTGTTAAAACATGAAGTTGTCATTCTTACTCTGTTACTTAAAAAGAGTAAATGCAGGAGTCCCATGGAGAAATACTGCTGTCAGTGTTACTTTTATGAAAGCAAGATGTATGGTTATTATGCTTTATAATCTATAGGTTGAGGGTTTTTGTGGGTTTTTTACAGAGCCTACACTACCGTGAGTGTCTTTAGTTTTAACTTTAGGAAAGATACTAAAGAAGTCTTTCAAATTCCAGATTGATGGTACATTCTTGCATGCAACCTTTTCATGCTCACCAGCCTCGGGGATAGTCTGTGCACATGTATTTATGAAGAGACAGTCCATGAGTCATATTGACCTTTTAAGACCAATGTGGATTTAAAAGCATAGAGGAGTGCATGTGTTTTTGTGCGTGTAGCTGACTGCAAATACTAACCTTTATGGTAGGAAAAGTTCCTACTGGAACATGTATAGATGGTTCAGTGTGGCTTACTAAGGTCCCCCAAGCATTTCCATTCAGAGAGTTTCAATATTTACCTTTTTTTTTCTCTCTGAACAGAACAAGAAAAGGCTTGTGTTGGTGTTGTGTGCTTCTGCCTCATGTCTCCCATGAGCATGTGGAACTCTGTTCCCATGGATGAGGGCTGACCTCTTTAGGTGGAATATGCTCCTTTGGATTGAAAGAGAAGCAGCCTGACTATGGGGCAGGCAGAGAACCCCGTGAGTTACAGGGGAGAGGAAGCAGGGAAGGTAGTAGTAAAGATCTGAATGGGAGAGACGTGCTGATATTTGCAAGCAAAGACCCCCATTCAAGTCAAAGACATGACCAGCTTCATGGTTATTTTATGTGTAAAATGCCACAGATCAAAAACAAGGCACCACGGAGCAGGATCAGTTAATAAACCAATTAAAATAATAAAGCTTGAAGTTGGATAAGCTTAGGTGTAAAATATTTTGCTTTTTACCCAGTGTCTCCAATTGGTAGGGAGGCCGTTAGCAAGAATATGAGATTATTTTTTTTTTTTTTATTTACTTTCTTGTCATGTGCCATGCTAGAGGAGAATTAACACTACCATCAGTAAACTGGGCAGGATTAGATGGAATTGCAATAAGTGGTAGTTTAGAGGATGCCTCATTGGAAACAATTTTTGACAGCTGAGGTGGGTTAAAGACTTTCTGGAAAATGTTTGTTTTTCTTGGCAGCTCTTTTTAGCCTTTCAAGAGGAAATCAGGTAATGATAACAAATAGCAGCTTTTTTGCAGGAAGGTACGGAAACATTATCAGTTGGTGCCTAGCAGTCTCCTATTTGGAAGACCAGAGGGTTTCAAGGTAAACTTCAAACTAGAATAAGCAATGAAAATAGAAGAAGAAATACATACAGTAGGCAAGTTCAAAAAAGACATAGTGGGATATTGGCAATGTGTGTTTATGTTAAGGAGACGTGTGGTGTTGATAGATGTCACTCAAAAAGTTTAAGACATTCATTTTGGTTGTGAAACCATTTGAAAATTAGAGTGCGGAGAAGTACATTATTCATAACAAAGTTTACTCAAGTTACCAAAAGACAGACAGACAGACATTAAAGACATGCTCCTTTGTTAGTTGTTACATCTCTCAACTTCAGAGTCTTCAAACTCTGAAGTTATTTCAGAATATCAGGAAGTAGCAGGCTTGCCAAGATGCATTAAAGTGATAAAGACGCTTGAAAGAAATTCAGAAGGAAAGATAACCTTCAAGGCAGTAAAAAGCATGCACATTGGTGTAACTCCAAAAATAGATTGTATGGAGATAAATATGTATACGGTCTTTCACAAACATGTGTGGACGTGTGCTTTCGTGGGACAGTATTGGTATGTGTTCTATAAATGAATACTCCAAATTGGTGCAAAATATGATTTGCCCTTTGTGAGAACTTTTGGTAAACTTATTAGCAGAAAATTTAAAAAGGAAAAGCAAATAAGTACTGTCATTTTTTTGTGCAGAATTTACTGGTACTTCTTAGTTGGGGAGAAAGTTCTCCGGTAGAAAAGGAAAAGATGTTTTTAAATTGTGCAACCTTCACTAAAAAAATAGATACTTGCTGTCATAATTTGTCTGTATTGTAAAAACATTTAGTTCCATATTAGTTTGAAAAATACTCCTGGGAGGATAAAAGAGGGGTTTCTTGTGTTGAGCGAATATGGCATCCTGAACGTTGCACTTCACTAATAAAACAACCTCCCATTGAACTGTTTGGTTGTTACTTCACTGCATTCGTGTCTCTCTCAGACAAAAATAAGCTGTGATAGCCATTTTTTGTTTTGATACATAAATAGTAACAATATGTATACCAGCTGACTTTGTCTGCTTTGGAATAGCTGGCTTCTTCCTTGGTTTCATCCATCCGCTTTCATCTCTTCAGAGAGGAAGAAAGATACAGTGGTGGCTATGGACAGGAGGCTTCTGCCTCTTCTAAGAAGGTGTATTTATTCAGGTGAAATTACAAGATTGCTTAGAATTCTGTGTTAAATTTATGTGTGGATGTGTGGTGGTGTTTGCTGCTTTTATTATTTTGCAGCTGGCTAGCACTTAAACATTGCCAATGTTGTACTGCAGTACCTGAATCTATTGTTCTCTCTGGTAGTACTACTGAAAACACAAGTCCTTCTAGGGAATCATATTTTACCCTTAAACTATACAGTTTCAAAGCTGTGACATTGCTTTGAAGTTTCCTGTTCATATATTATCATGGGGGAAGCTGCCATTCTGTTTGACAGGGACTGTGGGGTGAAGGACTCGGGGTCGGGGAGCTGCTTTTTCTCTGGACACAGTTTTGCACCTCAAATGAACATTCTTTTCCTGATTGCTTTTGGGGCACTTCTTTGAGAGCAATTCATAGTGGGCATAAAATTTCAACACAGGCTATTTAAAATGCTGCTTTTATTCTTGCCTGTTAACTCTCACAATTGAAACCCTAAGGAATATTTGAGAAGTGCTGGTCACAATTTCGCAGGTAATAGGATCATAAATAAACATCTATATGCAGATAAGGACTTAACAGAAATCCATCCCTTGAAGGAGAGCCTACTCTGCAGCTCTAAATTGCTGGATTTATCTCAATAACATGCAAAGTACTACAAAATACATGCGCACAACACCCCCTAAACAATTACAGATATCTATCCTGTTGTGGTGGGATTTAGGATTGGAAAGCTGAGGTTAGATTGACTAGATATTTTGGGGGAGGGGGAATCTTGAGAATGTGTTATACTTGAAGTGATTCTTTTTTTTCCTTGAGGTGATAAGCACATGCAGTTCCCATTGACTTTCCCTCTACGAATCACTCTTAAGCAAAACATGACTTACACACACCCCTCCAAAAAAAAAAAGTTAAAGCTTTGCGTAAATTTTAACTCTGGTGTAGTTTGATCATATTAACATGTAGATAAATGTAAACTTTCACCTACGGACATGGACAAGTAGATAGCAAAAAGTTGTAACATTTTAATCTAAACTGTATACTGACTACAGAGGAAAAAAAAAAGCTGCCTGGGTGGGCCCTGAAAAACAAGAGACAATGGAAGTTCATTTGAACCCATTGAAGAGAGATGACAAATGGGAGAAATAAATGTACAATGCTTTTTTTTTTTTTTTTTTTTTTGCCAAGTTTTGCATGGAAAAAGTGGGTAAATTTTGGATTGACTCAGCTCTGACAAAAAGAGCACCGTGATTACTGATGCCCTGTTTAACCAAAATATGGATCAAAAATTAATCTGACAAGCACCAATATGCCAGTTATTTTGTGCAGAAGCCATTTATTGCTTTTAACCAGAAAAAAAGTAATTTGATGAAGGAAGAGTAGGTCAAGGTAGCTCTGCTTGACAGCCTAGTTTATGCCTAAAGAGAAGGTTTTTTTGCATAAGAGCCTCAAAAGATCATATGAAGCTAAAGAAGGTAGATGGTGAAGGGGAGAAGGTCTTGGTTTTTTGCTGTTATTACATTTTACTTCAAAATAATGTTAATTTATATATTGGCTGCTTGTCTGCTGAGAAGTGAGTCTGTGTTTGTCTCTTTTCCTGACAAAAGCACCATGTTAAAGACTAAATTTTAGTCACTGAGTGCATGAGTTGATAGCAATAATGGACTTATTCCTGAACTCTCATAGAGAACAGCAATGTTTTCAAAAACACGCAAATGGAATTTCAAGGCCATCCTTCTGTTACAGGTATGTCTGTCTTAGTGTTTGGTATTTTGTATCTCAACAGTGCTTGGTGGTGTAAATGCTGGAGTAATATAATGGCCATAAAAAAGAAGGTGCTCATTTACTGAAAATAAATCAAATGTAGGTTTAACAAGTGCCACTGAAAGAAAGTTATGATCTGAATGTGTAGGGAGCTAAGTTAGGCTGCTGTAAAATCTGTCTTAAATTGTTCACACAGAAGTAATAGCAGAAATTACTGTTGCTCAGATTTTTTGCTAAATAATTAGGAACTGTTTGCATAGCTGAAATTCCAGATGTATTTTTCTTGAATTTTTAAAAATGTATTTTAGATAGATAGTATAAAATTATATAAAAAAATGTATATATGGCTTGGTGGGGTTTTTCATCTTTGTTTTCCTGCTAGCTGATAGACGAGCAAAAGGTATGCTTTTTTTTATATAGCCAGCCAGCCAGAAATTAAATGTACTTTAAGTAGCTAAAACATACACAAATACTTGTTCACATTTTCCTTGGTACTATTTGGTGAAGATTTTTTTTTTTTCCCCTCTGTGTGTGCTTGTTCTGTGTCTGTTATTTCATACACTACCCAAACTTAATCCTATTACTATTTTAAGTATGAATCTCTTTCCACTTGTGCTATCTTGAGAGGAGGAATTTTCTCCTTTCATTCCGTTCACCCAAAAGCCAAAAACTCAGCAGCATTTGCAACCCTTTCTGCATGAGTGTTTCTAAATTTTCCCCCCATGTTTTCTTCATTCCCATTAGCAGAGGGGAATGGGCAACAGGTCATATTTGAGGACCTGAGTAATTTCATGACATTATTATAATACTGTTTACAACTGCAATGATTATAAAGACCTCTGTAATTTGTAGCCTGATTTTTCTTTTGTGATTTCACTTGGTTTTGAAATATTACAGCAACTTCTTGTGTAACATGGCTAAAACAATTGTAATTTCTGTATATATTAGATACCAAATGTTCAAGCCTGTAATGTTTGTTGTAATCCTTAGTGCTTCTAATGTTACTCTGTAATATAAATATTTACTTGAAATATTACCCTTAATTTTAATTTTTAAGATTAACAATGAAAGTACAAAATGAGTTCTTGCAGGTTGCCTTCTTTATACTGCAGCTGCACCTGAGCCTTGCAAAATACTGCTTTTATTCTCTCATTCTGGCGTGCTCTTAAGCAGAGACTGCCAAATAGTTCAAATTCCTCCTCCATTTGACTGTGTCTGTAAATGCAGTGCAACTGCTCCTAGCTTTCTGCACTCCAGTCCTAGAAGGAAATTCCCGCCCTTCCTGCCCTCCCCTGGATACTGTCAGTACATGGATAGCTCTAATATTTGAAATACCAAGCAAATCCATCCTCTGTTACAGGCTGGAGGGATGGGAGCTGTGATGTTCTTTCAAGACAGGATAGCCCATGCCCTTCTTTACTAGCTGATCTGTGTTGTAAGAGGTAAAAACTGTGACCCCTTACATGAATCCTGGGAAGATCCACCTTCCAACTATAGTCAATTAACAGCTATTATAAGTCTGTAGACGGTAATACTGGTGCTAGCGTCTGCAGAGGGGCAGGGTGTGGAACCCCATAGTGCAGTAGTACCTCATTAAAAGTTTCTTAGGTAAGCTTTGTAGCTTTCTAGTATGCAGCATTAAAGCGGGAAGAAGGGAAACATTAACCATGTCTACACTTGTGATTTAGGGTGAGTTTTGCCCAAAATAAATAAAGCATGTGTGTCTTGGGATAATTCTCCTACTCACAAGCAGCAGCATATTCCCTCCTCATAGAACGCCTCCTTTAGTCATATGATGCTATTTTCAACTGAACCCTGTGGGCTGGCTGGTTGAAATCTCCCTCCCTTAATGCTTTGAAGGAAAGTTAGACCTGGAACCAGAGAAAATACTCTTTAATACTTCACAATACATGTGTCACTGTTGTGCTTGTAGGCATTTAGCAAACAGAACATAGTTTCTTGCTCTTCATAGTATAAAGTACTTAATAACACTTACTGCTTCTGACTGTATGTTCTAAATTTGGGCAGGGTTTGCAAAATCTAATTATTGCCAGGTTTTTTAATTGCTTCAGTAACCCCATCATGTCTGTTTGCTCAATGTTCATATTGCTGAGGGTTTCCCAACTAAGAGTTGTTCTTCCAGTCTTTCAAAATGAAGTCTCCACTACACTGGAAGAGGAAAAAATGGAATTTGAATCAATTTATTTACCTTCAAGTCACAGCATATACTAATAACATACTCTGAACATACTGAGAGTGATACTCCACGTGTTTGGGTTTTATGTTGTGCATGGTGGATGACCCAAGGGTAAGTAGAAATAGAGTAATGTTCTGTGATATTTTTCTAATACTCTGATTTTTATATATTAAGAAGTAATTTATTTCTTCTGTTCCACTACAGTTGCTGGGACTATTTTGAGGCATTGATACACTGATCAGAGTGAAGAGAAGCAATTTAAAATGTGAGCTGTCACATCGGTAGGAATGTCCCCCCTTCTGTTTTGACCCAATAGTTAACATACAGGGGGTGAATTTCTTCTGCTGCTGCTAGGACAATGTTTTCAGATATATTACCTAAAATAGGATTTTTGTATTTATTTTTTTTTTAAATTGCTATTTCTGGTACACCATGTGTGATCCCAGATTAAATAAGTTTTAATTGTCTTATTTTTAAGATTTTTCTCCTTTGCTCTGAAATTATCAATCATTTTTTATTGTAAATCTACTTACATGATGTACTTTACTCACGCTATTTTCTGTATTCAAAGAAAAGTGAATGCTTCTATACAATATTTTATTCTAAAAAATATGTTTCTAACTGGTGAAATCTCCCTTTTCCCCATAGGAACTGTAAAACTCCTACACTGTATATAATTGTCCAACACTGAGTAGTCATTGTATGTTTGACATCAACAACTGTTGGCCGTTTTCATATTATTACAGCTGCTCCAACTTCAGATGCTGATTTTTTTTTTAATTCACTTTTAAAATAAAATTCATAATGAAATATGTTGCCTTTTGATTTCAAGGAGTGTCCTTATTATGTCCTGGTGAGAAGGGTGTGTGTAGAAACAAGTTTATCTTCTGTTGTATTCCTTATGTCCTCATCTCCTCAGTTTCTTCTTTCTTTGACCCTCTGTATGTTACATAGTAACAAAATTACACAAGTACATTACAAATTGCACTAAATTCTTGTTTGCTTGTGGTTTTTTAGTATATGGAAAGCCAAATTCACAGTAGAAATGCTAAGGTTTTAGAACTGCTACAGCAGTTCTTTCTGCAATCAGTATATTTAAGTTGTTAAGACATTTCCATCCAGTCTTTATTCTATGAATTTTTTGTAATTTGCTGTCTAACTGAGCTTGTTAAAAATACTTGCTAAAAAGCTGTTTGTATCTTTAATAGATGAACCTTTCAGGTTTTTACCTTCTGATTTGCACTAACAGCAATTTCTTCATAAACTCTGCAAAATATAAACATTTGTCTTTCATTGTGGAATGAAAATATCAATTATGGCAAACTACATTGGTAGCTAATTAATGCTATATTAAAGTGGTGGCAATACTTAACGTTACTATCTTTCCCAAGTTGACATTGTGATGGATGACTATTTTTGAGATATACATGGTAGCTAAATGTCAATTCCTGTTGATTTTATTGAGTCTTTGGAATTTAATTAGCATTGTGCCCTTGAAAATGTCCATAATAAACACTCCCATTCTGTACATGCTTTGCAAAGGAATGTATGCTAGCACTTTGTATACAGAATATGGTAATCCCATGTATAAGAATGTGTCGTGTTTAATACCAATGTAGTGATTTCTTTTTAAATTGAGCAACCTTATTCAGGATCTACATTTTGCCGTTGTTGATACTAGAATTGGAATAATTGTCAAATGGTCCATGTTTTATACAGTACTGAAAGAGGCAAGTCCACTTTATATTAAAATATAATGTTTCTGGAGATACCTGCCAAACAAAGCTTTTTATGATTATTGCAGGTTGTAATAAATTCAGTGGGTCTGTATCTGCATGCTCCTCTGTGGGAGAGATGCAAGTTTTACATTCGTTGAGCAGTGACTTCCAGCATTAAGTCTAAACAGCTAGATTCTAGCATCTTGGGTTTGTCTTTGGAGTTACTCCTGGGGAAAAATGGTTATTTTTTATGAGATCAGATTCCCTATACAGCTACACATACACCTACTTGAGTATGTAAGGCGGTCATCTCTGCATGAAGCAAGGAGGTGGTGTAAGATACCTAGATGCTATTAATTCACAGCTAATATGATGTGATGGCTTGGAAAAGCTCAAGGCCGTATCTTTTATTTCCATGGAATGATCACAGATTCTCTCCTTGAAACAATTAAGACCTTAGATTTCCTTTAAGGAAATGCCTTGTTGGTATTCTGCCTGAAGAAGCGTTCATAGGACCGTTGTCTAGGGCCGAAGTGATTGTAGATTTAACCTCACAGTTCCTGATTTTTTTTTTTTTTTTTTTTTTTTTAATACCAGAAGAAATCGAGAGAACAGCATTAGGCAAAGTCTAGAGATTCGATGGAACTAACCTGAATGTGAATTTGGAATAATTTAGATTTCCAAGGCTTGTAATACGTGACCATTGTTAATCATGCTAGCAAGCTAGCCATCTTTCAATGTTGACATGATTTACAGTATTGGTATTAAGCTTTGCACTATACCAAAGGTAAAGGTGATTTACCAGCTTCCAGTTAGGATGTTTCTTCTGATTATGCAAGAAATATTTCATATTGTATGACAGACTAGGGTGAATCATATTTATCATTAGCAAATATTTCTCCCTTCAAAGAAAGAGGAGACCAATAGTACCAGGAAAGAAACCCTGGCAAAACAATGTAAGTGGAAAATGGAAATGAACCAAGATTCAAGGGAAATACTGGTAATTTAGAGATTGATGTAAATCACCATATCCAAATACAGGTTCCTTATCCATAAGCCATATTGGTGCCCTGAACAGGATTAAAGGAATCTAATAGTGACATTAGCTGTTTTGAAAGCTGTTTTTCAGTATTAGATTATTCTTCCCTTTCTCTTCACTTCTCCTGAAGGTGAAATTTTAAAAGGTTGAACGTTTTTGTTTATGAACAGCTAAATTACCATAGATTACTATTAAGGTTTGATATCAGGCCAAGATTCATTTTTACTTGATGGTCTGGTGTTTAAGAACAAGAGATGTCTGATGGGGTACCCACTCTTTCTTGAGTGCCTGCCAAATCTTGTATGTCAGCATTCCCTCTGATCTTTTAATGGGGGTTAAAAGGAGAAAACCAAGGTTTTTATTGCAAGTGGAAAGTAGTTTGCAATAGAGAGATTTAGTTTTCTTTTAGTTATTGTAATGATGGTAGTGCATCAAATACCATTTTATTTTTATAGGAGCTTGCTTCTTTTTTTTTAAACTCTAAAATATGGTAGAGAATAGGAAGAGGGGAAACCTCTCAGAATTTTTGTTAGATAATGAAATGCTTTAAAAATATTCTTTGAAGTATGCAAATGAATGTTGGACTGAGCTTCACAGTTGTTTTGGGATATCATGAAAGGCAACAGCTTGGCACCTTTTTAAAATACCTTTGTTAGTGCTGGGGATGTGTTGTCTGATATCTGCACCCACGATGGCCACAGGAGCTGTTTGACCCCTTCAGAGGAATGTGCTGGGAAGCAGCCAGTGAACTGCAGTGCAAATCTCCATGGCTTTTTCCTCTGTGCTTTCTGTTATGGCAAAATCCCGGGCAAATTAATAAGGCATAGGTGTACTTACTGAAACGTTATGCTTTATTTTTCTGTAGTACTTAATTGAGATATAATCCCCTCAAGGATTTAGCATCTTTTTAAAACTATTAATACTATTTTCCTATCTATTATATTCTACTTCTGAATAATATTACTGTTTGTTTCACCTGAATGAAATCCTTCAGGTTTGGGTGGGTTTGGTTGGTTTCCCTCCCTGCCTAACTATGGGATTTCAGATCTGTCTTCCATTGTACAATCCCGTCTGCCTTCCCTTTCCCTGACGGCCGCCCCGGCTGCAGCATGAACAGTGCCACCAGGAAGAAAAGCAGACTGCAAGCCTGCAGCTCTTCCTGGGAGCTATGGAAATCCATGATCTCTTTCTCTGACCAACTGACCTGAAATGTGAGAGAGATGAAGTTGGTTGCTTCTGCATGTGTGTTTTTCTGTGGAATATAATGGCTACGCTTTGTCAATTCAAAACCCACCTTTTCAGGCAAAAATGTGAGGGTTTTTAGACTACCAGTGAATAGTGGATGGGAGTTCACTACGTGCTGTTGGAAGGCAGTTCCTCACAGCATCAGAATTTATGCAGAGTATGTCAAAAAGCAGTTGTTGTTAAAATTGCAATTAAAAAACCAACCAAACCAACCTACGTTTAACCTCAGGAAAATAATTTAGTCTCTCATGGGTGGGTGAATGATGGAATCACCCACACAGTTTCCTTGCACAATTTTTTTTCCCCTTTCTCTCTTCTTTTCAGATGAGTTAAGAAAAAAATAACCTGGAAGTGCTGTTTCCTAAAACTACATATGTATGTTCCCCATTCTGGTCCATTTGGCCTTCAAATAAGCATGGCAGGTTTCTGAGAATTTACATAATCATTTTGCTTTACGTTATTGATCAAACCGCTAATGCTGTAGAAAACAGCTCAGATTATGCCATTTCTGGTTAAGCAGTCCAACCTATCCTTTCCATAAAATCAATCTGTGTATTTAGGAGGACGTACCCTTCATAAGGAGCCTCTTCAAAAATCCTTTGGTAGGATCCATTAATCCTACTCATGACTTCAGTGAACCTTGTCGGATCATTGGGTTTTAATACCCATACACTAAAATAATTCTGCCTGAATCTTGTTACCCTACTTACTTCAATACCTATGCAATGTAACTTGTAATACAAAAGAAAATGGAATGGTGCTGCTGCTGTTTGATTTCAAGGGGTAAGGGGGATGGCAAGAAAACTTTAAGTAGGAAGCACACTGAATAAAACCTTGGAAATACCTGTGGGGGGCAGCAGTGCCTCAGTGCATTCAGGAATGGGGCCATAATTCCCTTAAGGACTACCTTTGTGTCTAGCCAGAGTTTACATAAAGCACCTTAGGTAAAAAAAAAAAAAAAAAAAAACAAACAAAAAAAAAAAAACAAAACACCAGCAGAATGAAGAGCAGAGCAGCACCGAGATGTTTTGGCTCTTGGGAAACCTTGTCTTCTCTCTTGGGCTCCCTAGCTGCTGCTGCATGCTGGCCTGAGCAAGCAGGACTTGGGCACTTTTTGCATTTGCCTCTCAGAAGCTGCTGGAATAGCTGCTAAGCTGCCCTTCCTGCAGCTCTGGTGAAGATCAAGTGATTTTATTTTCAATGGCAGCTGGACTGCTTGAATCTCCTCTGGTGTCAGTGAGCTTGTTTGTCTCCCTTTGTTGGTAGACGGCTGGGCAAGAGTAGTTTGTGTGGACGGGGAAAAAGGCAGAAGCTGTATAAAGTGTGCAGATGATGTAATGTGGGTCAAACCCCTGCAGAAAGAGGTGTCAGAGATGTAATGCTGATTTTATGTGCCATAGTTGGGGTTTTTTTTTGGATGCAGTTCCCATTGTACAAAGTTGGGAGGAGGAGATGCCTAATTTTTAATACGAGCAGTTTACAACCATTCACAGTTAAACAGTTTATAGGATTCTTGGTAACAAAAGGCAGTCTAATTATAGAGGAAAGGAAAACAATATAGTGAGGATATTTACAATGTGTGACCTATTTGAATTATGATCCTGTTAACTATGCAAAAATGACAAAACCCAGAACCATCCCAGTGAATTAAACATTTAGCCTTTCATTAATGAACTTTTTTAATACAGAAGATATGGAGGAGGTTAATTTTTTTCCCTTTAACGTCAAAAGAAGCTTGCACTTTGGGTGAACCTGTACTTTCTTAAGATTCAGCACACTAGACTTCAAACTGGAAAAAAAATGACAGTATTTTTTCTTTACAACTAGCCCACACTAGAGTGTTTAGTTTCTGCCAGTAAATCACGTGCCAGGCTTTCTACTGCCCTTTTAAATCAATTGAAGGTGTGATTCCTTTCCCTGTGATTTTTGTTTAACTTCCCTTTTGTAGTTGATCTTAATTGTTCTTATTTGCAGGCTTTAAATGTTGATGGACTGTGTCATTTATAACCCTTTTTCATTGCACAGTGACCTTCATAGGGAAATTTCATACATGGTTTCATTGGGCTTTGGTGGCATTTTTGTTTTATGCATGTAAGTAAAACTGGCAATAAAAATTAGTATGCAGAAGTATGGCTTTCTGATTAAAGCAATGTTACAAAAAATCTGGTTGCACTATAGATAGAAACATTTCAAAATGTTTTGCAAACCTACACTGAAACTGTGCTAACAGATTGCCAAATGTAGTGTCCCCGGTGAATGAAATTTTTTTTTTTTTTTTTTTCCTGGACAAAAGCAAACCAACTGTGAGTTTTACCCCAAGACATCCCATGCCCCCTTCATGTAATCTGAGTTGCAGTACTTCTACCCATTGCATCTTACTGCTCTGCTTGGTGAGAAAAGTTGTACCCTGTACAAACTGAGGTGCAAAGAAACCCCATGTCCCCTATTAGAGGATTTATTGGTCACCCTGTGAAGATAAATGAGTTTCACCCACGGTATCCTGTCTCTGCCATGAAGCTGCTGCTGAACTAACAAGGCGGCAGGGGTGTGAAGAGGTGATGGAGAAAGAGGAATAGTGTTTGCTGCAGTGCAGTGATAGTAGCATGTAATAAAGTTAAGGTAGCTTTAGATGTGCTTAGCTCAAGTGTAGTAACGGCAGTGTACCCCTGTCAGCATGTGGCTGGGCACAGGCTGCAGAAATATAGGACAAAGCAGAGTAAATTAGATTTAACCTCCAAAGTAGCCACAACCGTCTTCACATTGGCTCTTAGATTAAATTAGACGGGGAGGTCCAGAACTAATGGTTTGCTCTGATTATTTTCAGTAGCAGTGGGCAAGAAGACCACTTTAGTATGTTCTTGCTTACTTGCCTTAGTCAAAGTTGATCTGCCCTTTTCGAAAGGATATGAGATAAGGTAAGGTAAGCATGACAGTCCTTTTTTTTTTTTTTTGGCCCTGTTCACTCCATGCAATTTTTGAATCAGACTTCCTGGCCTATATGACAGATCATGTGAAGGCTTTAGCACTTGGACCGGGATGTTGTAACTACTGCGACTTTGCCCTCCTTGCTGAAGGTTGATAACATCAGCAGCTCATCTCTGGGAACAAGATGACCCTCTTCCCCTCTTGGAAAGATGCAGATCAAAGTTTGAAATTAGAAAAACACAAACTAATTTGGGTTTCACTAATTTATGGCTGTACAAGAACAGAACTTTCTCATCTTAGTTCTTCCTTGCTGTACTTTTGAGAAGCCTGTTCCAACCTTTTTTTTTTTTTTTCCCCTATTTTGGCTAGGATGACAATAGCTGACTGTTTGTGTTCTCCTGGTTTTGTTTGTTTTCTATTTTTTAGGAAGCAAGGCAAATCACATGCTTTATTACTCTTTTTCTTTCTGTCTTTCCATTTCCAACTTTTAAATACATTGGGTGGTTTCAACCAACCCTGATTCAAGAGTAGAAATATCCAGAGATGTATCATTCCTGTAAGGTGCATTTTAAAATTTAAATTAAAAAAAAAAAAAGGGGGGTAGAGAAGGGAGAGAGATTCTATTTTTCTGGATGAAGAGACTGTAGGAAAAGATAGTGGCATAAGCCTAACTGCATACCAGAGAATCTGAGGGGACAAAAGCCCCTGTGGTACAAAGGAGTTGGGGATTCTTCTTTTACTTCTAGTGTTCACAAAAGTCATTGAGCTTTGCATTTGTATTTTTCTGATGGCTGCTGTTACAGCTCTAGTATAAGCAATGTCTTCTGGGTGGCCGCCTCAAATAAAATCCTCATCAGTTTCTCTTTGAGGAAGTTCTGTGCACTGCCTAAGAATAAATCAGATTGTGAAGATTATGCTTTTGATGCTGGGTTTCAAGTGAAAGTATCATTGGTAGCAGAAGTCCCGTACAAAAAAGCCAGAAATGGGCTATTTAGGCTGCACATTATAAATATGCGTTTGTGTCGCACTACTTCAAGTAGTGATGCTTGGCTGCTTTCTCATGTGTTAAACAGGGTAACATCTGACAGTAATTTAAAGAACGTATCCAGAAGCCATAGAGATGCATTCTTTGGTGGTATGTGAGCCAAGTGGTGAAGAGGCTGCAGCATTCCCTGGTGGGTATGCCTGCTGTCAGTAGTGCTGAGAGAGAGCGCGCTTCTTTTAGGTAGCAAAATACCGTTTCAGTGCCCATTACTACAGCGTGACATGCAGAATTAGTCTATTTTTATTGCATTAATAAACAGAGCTTTGTCCTCCTACGGCTGTCGGTGCTGCTCCTAAACTTAATCAAAGATACCCTTCAGGGCTAAAAGGGAAATTAGGGTTTAGGGGGGTGCTGCTGCTTAAACTGGTAGTACTGAATTTCCTGTTCAATAATCTCCAGGTTTATCTGTGTTTAAAAGGAAGAAAGCTAGCCCGCTGTTCTGTCACAGAGCAGGTTAGAGGACAACATGAGGAAACTCCATCTGATCTCTCTGCTCCCCCCATTCGCTCTACTCAGTAGCTCCCCTGCATCCTGTTGTTCTCCCCTTTTCTGAGGGGAAAATGTGAGCATGTTATATGTGAAAATATGATGCTCTGAGGTTACAGCCAGTAGTGCCAGCGGTTCAGCAAAGTTGAACTAAAATATTTGGCTCATAATGGCATTTTTCTTCTATAACGTGGCCTCACTCCATCCACACTCTCCTAAATTAAGATAATTTTGAATCGGATAGCTATCATTTACAACCTTTTTGAGGTAGGGCAAATACAAGAAGTTTGTCCTAGCTGTTTAGAATGGGCAGATTAAGGTTGAACCATGGTCTTCTAATCTCCACATTAGTCCTGTCTCACTGGATGGTCTTTTTCTTACCTTCCTTGTACTGTTGCACTTTCTTCCATGCTGACATCTTTATTTTGCATTCTGCTGAGAGAAGGTAATGATGAGGATTGCATCATATGATTTATAAAAGGTCGTTTCACCCCAGCTAAGAGACTTTACTGTCTATGTATTGTTGTTTCCAGACTCAAGAGAATGACTTAATTGACCAGACATGGAAATGTCCATTAGTCTTTGTTCTAAACAGACTTACCTAGACCACAAGGCTGGATTTTGTCTGGCAGTAGCCAAAAACATAAAGGTTTACACTACAGGAGTGAGTTTGCTAGAAGGAGCTGAAGCATCTCTAATGAACTAAATAACTTAAAGCTTCAGCACTTGGCAAACAACTACTCATCAGTAGTTCTGACCAGAAAAATCCTGTGGAGGCATGTGATAAATAATTAAAATTAAATATGTTTTAATCAGATTTCTAATGAAAACCACAGAGGGTATATTGCACAGTCAAGTGGTTCTCTGCAACAGTCCTTTTACAAGCACTTTGCTATTGAACAATATTGCAGAAATCAGTATATAGCAAAACACCGTAAGATGCAAGAAACCCTGTTTTGTTCTGAGTAGTTAATTTAAAAATCACTTAAAACTGTAGTACTTGTCATAGATCTTGAAGTATTGCGTGTTAAAGAAACAGTTGAACATAGTTTTAATTGTTCTCTGCCTCAGGTTCTTAATTCAGAACATAAAGGAGTTTGCCTTAAGAGTTAGGTGGAATAATTAGTCTTCCAGGTAATTATATTTTAAATGCTGCCTCATATGATGCTGGTGGTATGATATTAGGTAGAGTCCTAATGGAGAACCTTTTAAGGGACTCAAATTTTTACTGTGAGGTCTTGTACTTAACCTCAGGGTCTGAATTGTTGAACCATTAACAAAATTGCTTTTCCAAAATGTTGATTAGGTATTAGATTTGGAAAGAAGCAGCAGTGAAACAGAGCTTAATTATAGTTCACTCTGCTGCTTCTTCATATTGCAATTTTATTGTTTCACTAGTTCTTTGTTGCTGTGATGTGCTAGAATAGACAAGACCCGAATTTTAAAACTCAAGTCATGATCCCTCTTCTCCCACAGCTTTTATCATCTACTTAAGGGAGCGAAAAAGGGATTGGTAATTTTTTCCTTTGTGTATTGCTCCCAAAGCTGAAGTGTTAAGCAAGAAAAGCGAGATGGAAAAAAACCTGCTATGGCTTCTAGCATAAATACCCTATAACCTTTCACACGGTCTAGGTGTTCAGCTTCCCCCCTTTCCCCAAGCCTATTTTGAAATTGTTCTTTGTTTGGTGTCTGGGTAGCAATCTGGTGGCTTCCCATGTCGTTCTCTAACCTCACACAGCTGGAAGCATGCCAGGGCTTTTAGAAATCATATGCAGCTTCATAACCTTGGCATGTGTGTCATGAGGGTTTATCCCCCATCAGCAGTTTCACGTTCCAGCATCAGAAGGCTGAATTGCCTGAATATTACAAATTATTTGGAACAAGTAGCAGTTTTGTCATTAGATATTTGTCCTGTAATTACAGGAAGTAGATCGGGTGTATGAGGACAGCAAGAAAAGCGACTGAAAACATATAATAGCTGGAGCAGTTTCTCAGTTTTGGTTGAACATTCTGTTCTCTTGCTACTGGGTGCGCGCTCCTGGCAATGGAGGCTTCCACTGTACAGCAAACATACTGAAAAGCATCCCCAGGATGGCAGTCGTGCTGCTGCAGCGATGCTTAGGGAGTAAGAGGCTGCCAGAGCAGGCTATTGCTGGTTTTAAGGTTTCAAATGTCGCTCCTTTTCTCCTAATAGTTACACTGAAATAGGTCATGCGGGAGTAGAAGAGGGGAAGCCACATCAGGGTCATGTCGCCATTGCTCCTACATTCTCTACAAAGCTTATAGCTAGAGGAATTAATAAACCTTGGAGGTGGTAACATGCTAAGCATTTTTTTTCTGTCTTTTTCTTTTTTGTTTTTTTAAATAAAATGTTTGCACACATTTGGTTACAGTAAATTGTACCTAGTCCTTCCTGGAAGATGACAGCAGTTGGTTACTTTCTTAGGTTCACTAGGAATTAGCTAGTTAAAAGACCACTGTACCTCCTTCTAATAGCTCTTGAATGTGTTGGCAGGTGTATGCTACAATTCGGCTGTGGGCTTGAAATCTCAAAGATAATAGATTTCCAGACACTTTGTGCAAGCTTTGGGGGTTGGGGATATTATTGCCTCTGCAGAGTAAGTGACAGGGAGAACTGTCGATTCCCCTTTATTTTGCAGTTAGGCAGCCTGCATGGAGTTCAAACAGGGCTGTTTCTGCCTGGCCAGTAACAGGCGTAGCACTGCGTTTTTCAAGCGGTGGGATGTCTTGAGGGTCTGTGTGGGAGCTGAGGATAGCATAGGTGGGGCTGAGGATGCATGCGTTGGAAGTGGCAGGGAGGCGTGTGAGGACAGTAGAGGTGCTGCTCTGGAAGGGAGGGTGGCCACTGAAATTGGAGACAGGTGGTGTAGGTGACATACAACAAACCCAGTGGACACTGGTTTGGTTTTTCCTCATGTTCATAAACCAGTCAATCTTCTAAGCTGAGTTTTGGGATAAAGTCATTTAAGTTCAGGTCAGAGAAGTTTTATCCTAGAAAGACCACTCTAGAAGTATCTGTGGAGGTGCTTTTGAGATGTAATGATGAATGAATGCGTGATTTGGTCTCTGAAGCAAAAAGTGGGGGACATATTAGTGAATTTAAAGTGCTGTGAGATTTTATTAATGAGGGATACAACTGCGCTGCTCAGATTTGCCCCAGTACCTGGAAACAAATCATGGTGCTCTTCCCATGTAATTGCTGGAGGTCTGCAAAGTGAGATTACTGGTTATAGTCTGTCTTAATCAACAATAGAGCTACTGGTTTTTGATTTATGGTTCTCTGGTTCAAATTCTTGTAGAATTAGGTATCTCATCCTCTAAAACATTCCTAGGTTACAAGTAACTTGCTAGACTGATGCTGTTTGATTAGTTTTGTATAAGAGAATTTGCAAAACAGTCTCCTGAGAACTGCTACCGTATGGTCACAGAAGAGCTGAATCTATTAGGTTTAGCCCAGGTTTATGAGAGTTCATGGGGATAAGGAGCAGTTGTTACTATGAATGCATTTGTCAACTTCATAAAGTTTGTAATTACAACTGGCATTTCTTAGCCTGTTGATATCTGAAAGGAAATATTATTTGTGACACTTGTAGTTGGAGAGTTCAGGGGAATGTAAACCACTTGATTAAAACCTGCTGTGCTAATTGTTTTACTCTTGGGGAACAGTACATTAATGTTTTACTTGAAAATATTTCCTTTAAAAATGTTGACTTTCAGAGGAATGTTGTATGACTTCAAATAAATAAATAAAACTGAACTGTGATAATTACATCTTCTATTTGGCCCTTGAGTGCATGTATTTCAGTTTAAAATGGCTACAGATTGAATCCGAGCAACTTTCAGCTTTGCTTATGGTAATAACTGCATCTTTTTCCTTCAGAACTTTTATGCAGCTGGTTTAAATAAAATAAATGCAGATTTCCTTTAATAGCCTTCCAATGTATTTAACTACTGTTAGACTCTTCTGAGGCTTCTTGATGTGAAGTTCCCTTGCACCATCATTAATATAATTGCAAGAGGGAATTACCGTATTTAGTGCTCCCTAAATTGTTTTAATGGGTTGAGAGTATGTGTTTGTTGTTCTTGAAACTCCATTTGAATTTCTAACTTCCTTGGGCACCTGAAGAGAGACTTAATAACTGTGTAAGTCTCCTGAGGCATGATCCCAAGCTGATACAAATGCACTTGCTGACTTTGAGTTTCAAACCATACTGCTGTGGGAGAGTTTGTTTTTCAGCTGATAGCTTTGGTAGCATTTTTATGTGTGTCATGGTAACAGGTATGAGATTACTTAGACTGGAAACAGAGACCTTACTCATCTGTTACCATAGCTTTACTTCTGTAACCTCTTCTGTGGGAAATGTATGTTTGTATTATTCTATCATGTGTTAGGTAATACATCGAAACAAAATATATACATTTACCTTAGCAGTATAATGGTTGTCTTGAGTCTGTTATAACACAACCTGAAAATGTGAAGTGTTGTAATGCTAGTGGATGAGGAAAGGATGAGGAGAGGGGAGCAAACAAAGGGATCTGGGAGTGAGAGACAGAAGTTTTTGTTGTTGTCTCTTCCTGTGGCTTGTACAGCAGACATCTAATTTGATTTCTCCTTTGTCTGTCTTACCTTATGTCCTTTTAATAATTGTCTGCCCTGATTCAATTTGGAGTCTTGAGCTTTGATGTGGAGCAATGTTTTTGAAAGAAATTCTAGCAAGAAAGTTACAACTTTTTGTCTGACAATGTGATTACTTTGGAAATTGAGAGAATTTTAACCTTGGGCACCATATAATGTATTTATGTAACTATATTCTTTTCTCAGAGGTGAAACCATAGTTCCTTATACATGTGCTGAGAAGCATCATGTTGTGTCTGCGATGTGGCTCCTAGCTCCATTAAATTACAACTATGTGAGGGTATGTGAGGTATTAATCTTAAAAGAAACCCCATACAAAAGAGAAAAACTGTTTCATGTGGTATTACCTCTAGATGACTTTGGAGAAGGGCTAATGAAGTTCTTTCATATGTAAAACTTACCATATATATATATATATATAACCACTATATATATATATGTGTGTGTGGAAAGAGTAGGGGGAAGAGTGTGAAAATAAAATCCAGAAAAAAACGACCAGCTGCATAAAGTAGTACCTGACATTTTCTGTTAACTCAGAATGAAATATTACATTTTCCTAAAGAAGTTACCTTTGGGACAGACATACTCTAGGATCTCTAGGTCTGTATCACAGATCTGCCTTTTGAAATGTAACAAAAGAAAAAAGGCTAATCACTTGAACAATCTTTATCTCATTTTGCTGTGTTGCAAAACAATTTTTTGCTCCAAAGTGTTAAACTCCACATTTCAAAAGCTGATTAACAAAGCACTTAAGTGTGTTGTCAAAACATCATAACCAGATTCCATTGCTAATCCCATGAAAAACTGGAAATGCATTTTTTCTGGTGCTTCCCAACTACTTTGGTACTTGAAGGCACTTTGTATCAGTTGGGTTTGTATTGATTCTTAGCACTGTCAAGTTAGTATGCATTTTTAAAGGTAATAACAATCATTGAAATACCTCATCGCTGTCTCCCTATCTTGATGATGTATTTATCTTCATCCTTCTTCTAAACCACTATGTAGTCATCATGTTTAACACATTTAAAGCATGCTGTCACCACAGAGACATCCTTGCTAGTGGTCTCCAAGGAGTGCCACTGCTTCAGTGCTCCCCAACAATGTCTGGTGCAAATATAGATTGCTGGAACATACCCATTCATCTTCATGAAGAAAACAAATGAGCTGAAATGAGGTATTGTTTGCATGGCATTTTTTGCCTCTGTGAAAGTAAGGCCTGCGTCACGTGGATGTGGAACAGGATACACATGGCAAGATGTCCAGTGGAAATCAGATCAATGCCCCTAATAGTGAAAATTCCAGTAATGAACCTTCCTGAAAAGAAGATAAGCAATTGCAGTGAAAACACTTTATTCATCTAGGGTGCGTGGTCTTGTGACTTCCACAGCTGCTTGTTTTCTGAGCCGCTGGTAAAGCAATGCAAAGTGGGACCACGCTGGATACATCTGTCCTCTGGTTTTAGGTGAAACAGTTGTGATCTGAGTGTTTGTTGGCAGCAAGTGTTACCATCTTTGCAATGATTCATGACACCCTGTGGCTCCATACTGCGAGCCCTAAGACAAACCATTTAAACTCAAAAACGCTTTGCTGAAAGATGTCATAATCCTTTACTGAAAGGTGTAAGGCCATGGCAGGAGCTTAGGCAGCTGCGGCATGCTATCGTGAACCATATGGTTGAATATATGGACTTTCTCACTTCCACAAAGTGGTTCTGGTGAATAGCTAGGAAGTGGAAAATGAATAGAAAGTGTGCAAGTGGGACAAAAAAACGTAATATTCTGTGCAGAAATCAAGGTCGTGATAGCTGATGAGCTCACACGATTTATGGCCATACTTGTGTACCTCAGTGCTTGTATTAGCCCACTGTCGTCCTTGATGATCATTTCCTTGATACTGTTTTTTGGGCTACTGGTTTTCTGTTCCTTAATAATGACAAGCTCTCATTTTCTTGCAAGTTCTCATCTCCGTCACCTTTCACTGTGTAATCACTTAGCACAAATGTAAGCAGACATGAAAATTTTAACTTTCATCTTAGTTGAAACTTTGAGTGAATTCAGACGTAGAAAGAAGCTTGTTCTCAGAGGCACTGCCACCCTTGTCCTCTCTTAGTCACAATGTATTATGTATCAGAGGTCTTGTTTTTGCCTCATGAACTTTTCACAGAGCAAATTACCATTTATCTGAGGCTTCGTAGGGTACAGTTCCTGCACACTTCATTTTATCCTGGCTGATAAACTCAGTAATGACAAATTAATTGCTTCCATTTTTGACTGCTTCGTTGGAGAGGTCTGACCCCAGAGTCCTTTTGCATGACAGCGGTAATATTTTGAAAAGTAAAGGCTCTGCTCTGTTTCTGTAGCGGTGGCCCAGTGCAGTCTACCTATTTTCCACTATGGCTTTCAAGAGTTAATTCTGTTACCAGTACCTATGCCTGTCTGCCACTACTGCCATGATTATTTCAGAGAGTGGGAGCATCTGGTAAGAGCATTCTCTGACTTCATCTTCTGTGTTCTGCTGCCAGTGCTGTCATTGTGGCTTGACAGCCCAAAAGATGAATGTAATGCATCACAAGAATTGTAAAAACAAATGTCTCTAGTCTTATTTGCACCTATATCTTAACCAGTTAGACCCAGTTCTTCTAAAGCTATTTTCACTTTGGTATCTGTCTATCTGAGTTATTTGATCTCAGAGCCTCCGTTGTTTACCCTCTTATCATGTACGTTCCTCCTCAAAGGCAGTAAGATTAAGCTGTGTGACGAAAGGTTGCAGGATTAAGCCTTTGTTCTTCTAAGCTTATGCCAGAGGTTATAGCACATAAAACAAATCAATCTTAATAACTGTCTAAAATACCTGGAAATTTGTTTTGTAAATAACCTGTTCCTTATATCTCTTATTTTTCTGAGTTCATGTTGGTTTTGAATAGCATTGCCTACTCCCTCACATCCTAGACAGGGAACAGCAACAAAGACAGAGACAGTTTTCGATGCAACATGCAGAAATCTATCCCTATCTATAGCATGCTGTAAATTGAATTTGCATAGTTTACATTCTTTCCAAACTTGTGATGGGGAAAGTATCAAAGTACAGTTTTTCCATAATTTGTTCTGCAGTTTTGAGTTGGTATGAAGTACTCTGTGATTTCCAGAAGTCACAGGGAATGAAGGATAAAACCTTATGCTCAGCTTCAAATGACATATTTTTATGAGTTAAATTTGGCTTTGCAAAATTATTAAATTCAGAAATCCTTTTGCCCCGCCCATTTGTGTTCTTATCCTAGGCTCCAGCTCTTGCACACTGTTACTGTACCTTTTGTTCCTGTCCAGCATTTTGTCTGGTTTATCTCTGAGGTCTTAAAAAACTGGTTGCTCATCTGTAACAGGCGAGCTACTCTCTGTCCTGGCAGTATTTGAGAATTCAAACGTCTGGCTTCTCTTTTGGTGGAAGTACCAGTTCATCTGGCAGGTCAAATACAGACCTGAATTTTGTTATTGGAGGTAATTTTTTCTTAGTCTTCAGATTTCCTCTGAAGTTAAAAAAATTGCTGCATAGCTGCTGTAAGCAGATTGGAGAGGGGAGAAAGAGAGTGGCAGAGAAAGAACACATTAGAATGGGGAAAATAAACAAGAGTCATAGCAGTTCTCACATACAGCAGTATTTTCTGTTTGAGCTCGGAGCCAAATGCTGGTAGTTCATTGGGTCCATGAAGTTCCAGGCATAGTGAGATTGCAGCAATCACTGTGAATGTACCAATTCCTGAAACTGGGAGTTCTCCCAGAAACAGTTGTGAGATGTGGCTGGGGGGGTTGGGGGGGGGGGGCGGACAGGATGACTTGACAGCAGGACTTGTATTAAAAGGAGTTCAGTTGATCCTGATATTGTGGAAGGAGTAGTGCAGCTGATGGTGAAGACAAAATAAACATCAGATGAGATCAGAAAGCATGTACATCTAAGCACTTGCTGTCCTTTTGTTCTGAACTGATTCCCTTTGTCAAGTCTGTACTTTCAAAGAATGTTTCAGATGGTGTGTATGGAGGTAGCTGAAATGATGGGTCTTGCAAAAAACAAACTTGAGGAGCAGTCAAAAAGGTAAAGAAAATCTGGAAAAATAGAACAAGACAAATGCTGATGGTGCCAGAGGCTGGCACAAACTAAGCTGGGAAATTCTCAACTGGGAAGAGTTTAGTTTTCCCTTTTAGAGATTGGCTTCTATTAAATAGATAACGTGCAAAGTTATCTGACGGGTTGTTCACTCTTGTTTCAAAGTAAAGGAGAGGGGTTAAAGAAATACTTAGAAGAGCAGAAGAAAGGTTCTGCTAGATAGCGTCTCCTTCTGTGTTCATGTTGTCATGATGCTCTTGTTTTGTCAGTAAGCCTGTTTGTTTATGATATTTCTTTCTTTTGTACCTGTTCAGCAGGTACTTAAAATACCAAGCCACCTGAGATCTGTAAAGACATTGTAGTAAGACATCTCAATGGACTTCCGTTTTCTATTTCAAAAATGTTTTTAATTGTACCCTTTCCACTTCTAAACTATTTGGACTGGCGTTCCTGTGTTCCATGTCTGCTTCTGGACACGTTCTTTGTTTGTAATTTTTAATAAAAAGTTCCATGTGACTTTTAAAGAAACTTAGGAAAAATAAGTGTTTTCCTAATGTTAAAGAAAGGATACCCATTTCATTCAGATGATCTGTATCTCTGTTTTGGCGCAAGTTTTAGCATTTAGCAGAGAGCAAAAAGGACCTTTTGTAATGAAAACTGTTCAAATTTGGTGAGGTTACAGGCCTCTGAAAATTGTTCGTTGTTTTAGCCTATTAGATTTTTGTTAAGAGATTGTAAAGAAGCAAAAGTTTCTAAAAATTCTTTGAGTTTGTCAAAGGTTGTTTGTTGAAGAGATTAAAAGATTATTTCCTTGCGACTCTTCCTGTTGGCTGCTGGAGTCTTTTGGGTTCCAAGTATTGGAAGAGAGAACTGAAGGCTTTCTCTCTTGTTTCTCTGTTTTCATCTGACCAAAACATGGATGTAAGCACAAACTACCTTTATGGACTGCTGACAGGTGAGGACAGAAGGAGAGGAGGAAAAGTTCTTCAGGCTTGGGTTTAAAGGAGAACGGAGGTCCAAGGAAACAGGCCAAGGTTTTAATTTAATATAGTGCTTTTCAAACCATGATCTTTGAGCTTTGTAGGCCCATAGCTTCCAAACTCTATGCACAGTCTCAATAGGTCAAAGTCATGAAGTTGGCTTCACTGGGATAAAACTCTAGGAATCTGATTTTTCCCTTGATTGGTTTCCATATCTGGCAAACTGGGTTCTATATCTATATATTTTTTTAAACTATTACCTAAATAGGATAAAGTAAGTTGTGTTTTTTGTTTAAAAATACAGAACACATAAACCAACTTTTTCTGGAGCTGTCAGATTTACCTATCTGACAGAAGGGCTTAGAACACAGACTATCTCTTAGCAGTAACTATGAGTTTTCTTACTGAAATTAAAATTTACTTGGGGGAAAAAAAAACCAAACCAAAAAATAACCCAACCAAAAACCCCCAACAAAACCACACAGCTGGTTTCGGATGTGTAACTTACACTACCAGGTGTCAGTACCAAAACTGATTTAGAGTTTTGTCTGATAGCTGATTCTTCTGGTCCTTAGAATCTTTCTTCCTATCTTTTATGCATACAAAGGAAAACTTATAGAATGTGATGGTATTTCTAGCTTGTATGTGCCTCATGTAGTAACTGTGAGGTCATCAATGATGGTTGGTTTTGGTTTGGGTTTTTTTTCCCCACTATAGCATCAGTCACCAGAAAAACCGCTCTTAGCATAAGAGGTTGGTTGACACAAGGAACAGACAAAGGAGTCATGTATCTGCTCTGTTCACATTTAGTTGCGTGTTCTTGGTGAGAAACAGCTTATATTCATTGGTTATCAAAGAATAGTTCTTAACCTTCTGAGCAATATTCAAACTGATTAAAAGAACAATCAGCAGTGCATTTTTTCAGAGTCTAGTCTAAAGTCATCTAAATATCATAATTCCCCTGGTTTTACATTAGACTTACCACTCAAAGGTATTTTTTCAGTCACACAATGTAAGAACACTTCAGGATTTTGTGGCAGATGAAAGTTTATAACATAAAACATAAATCTCTGCACATACACCCACACCTTCCCATACAAAATAAATGAAAACTGAAGGTTAGATGCAGTAACATCCATTACTTCTGCAGACGTATCCGTAACAACTAGTACTTCACCTCAGTGCTTTCCGCTCAAGGATGATGAGCCTATATATACACTGGTTTTTCTCATCAAGGCGTACTGTATCCCCTGTGTTTTCATAAAGCACTGTAATTGGAAATAGTCTGACAGAAGCCTTCCAAGTCTTCATCTTGGCAATGAATCTGGCTGCAAAGTGATTCTAGTTGTATGAAGCATTTGAAACTGTTTATCTCTCACTGCTGGTATTCATTGATTTGTTTGTATTTCTTCAGTGTCTCCTCTAGGCCTATAAAATTCTCTGCAGTGCTCAGCAGATATTTTGCCAGGAACATGACAGTGAACTCGAACTAAGTGCTTCTTTTTGATTTTCAGGGTGGTAGTGGTGGTTTTGGGTGAAGTCCTCCCCACTCACCCCGATCACTCTGTTTTGGTGGCTCCAAGCACTTGCAGATTATTGAGTGTTTGGTTGCAGGCAGTGTATATATAGTGTTATATACATTGCCAGCGTAGAGTTTCTTGCATTTTCGCCTCAGCATTGTAGCTTACAGCTTGAATTATTTGTGGTTTTATTTAGAGTGGTACACTGTAAAGTATGACTGTCTTAATATTACTGGTAATAATGTAGGCAAATGGCATTTTGTTTTTGTTGGAACTATGAAAAGTGTGTTTATGGCAAGTTTTTAAGTACAGTTATGCTTGCATCTCACTGTCTGTATATACACAGTTGTGCCAACAAATATAATATAGCATAAGGAACCTAATTTAATTTTATCCACAGCAAACAGAAGAAGGGTTGAGGAATTAAAAAAAAAAAAAAGAAGAGTTAGGCAAAGAAACTAATGTCAGGACTGTTAAGCAGTCTGTGGCTGAGCTGGAAATAGAACTTCGTAGCCTTTGATCCTAGCCAGTGCAGACCATTGACTCTTATTTAAAATTAAACAAAATTAACTTTGGTACTTAATTATTTTCTTTAAGATAAGCTTTACATTAGTGATGGTGGACTAAAACAATCGTGTGCAATGTTTTTCCAGTTGCCTCATGACAATTCATTTTCATCTTTGCTTTAAATCTGGAGGAATGAGGCTGCTCCTTGTTATATGAAGATCTTTATACCTGGACAGAAAACAAGATCTAGAATGTCTTGGTTATGCTGGAGACCAGGACTGTGTCTGGACTTGCTGTAAGAAGCAGAAAAGGGTATAATATTCTATTTCATCTCCTAATCTGTTCAACAGAGTCCATGAAACTCAAATCTGTTTAACTTATTAGGGGTCCTGTCTTAGAGAGATGTGGCATAGGTTGTTACTGTCTCCACATCCACTATTGCAGACAATGTGCTAGCTAGTAGGCTCCCTTCTTGGTTCATGTCGAGCATAACTGGACTTAAAGAAAAGTAACTGTGGTTCTTTTACTGATGATGGCATCCATTCAGATTTCGTAACATGCTCTTCTCACATTCAGAGTCCCAGTCCCAGTAAAAGCACTGAGCAGTAGTTGTAGCTATCAATCATCGTTAGCCAGAGAATTCAAGGATCCTTTAATGGTCATGGCAGATACTACAATGTTCCTTTCCCCTTCCACTCCAAACCTGCTCCTAAATAACCAGGTCTAGTGTACAGCAGAGATGTAATTTGCATAGGTAACACATGAGGGGAGCTACAGCTGCCATTTTAGAAAAAGTAGTCTACTTTCATTTTTGGTAAATTAAGTGATCAGCTGGAGATTAAGAGCCATTTGACTTCATAAGAGAAAAGAAACTGATTAGCAATGACCCTTTTCATGTCCATGTGAGGAAGAGCTAGTGCGTGCATTCCCCAGACCTCTAGTTAGCATGCTGATCCTTTTGACTAATACCTCAAACTGTATCCCCACTGTTAACTTGACATGCATTAAAAGCAAGGGGGAGATGAGATCTGGAGACGTTCATCAACCCAGTTTTTTGTCTTAATTCAATTCAAAAACATTGCATAGAATAGAAAATGTAATCTTTTTAAGAAACAGAGTTAAAACCTTTTGTTAAGAGCTGAGGTTTTTTCCTCATGGGTCTTGCTGGCTTGATCTGTTAATTAAATAGTTCATACAGGTCTTTTCCATCTCCTGTAATAGAAACTAAATTTGAAGCAGCTATTTTACAGCTGTCTAATGTTCTCAGGAAAGCCTCTCTACTACCTGATGCTGTTCAAAGGTGCACTGAAAAGAATTTATGATCTTGGTTCCTTTGCAGCTGGAGTGGCTTTTAATATTGCAAAACATGCTGATTTATAATCTTAGCTGGTAGCTGCAGAGGAAGGCCATTTATTGCATGGATATGGAGAATGGGCTATTGTTTTCCCAGCAGACACTGCCTCAGGCTGCATCATGACTGTAATGCAGTCTGCCTCCTGTCATCCACCTCTGTCCTAGTCCACTGATGACTTAGACTGAGGGATGCCAGAGCATGTTGTACCTTCCTCTGCCTTCCTTCCACAGCTCACACCACCAGATTTCTTTCTGTGAGGTCAGGTTGCAATGGGTTGTTGGAGTACTTGGGTCCCATCCTGTATTGAAATTATATGCCAGTATATGCCTTCAGAACTTGGAAGCTGGAAAGTGTTTACCCCAGTGGTAGAACAACAGAAAAACTTGCCTTTTGACTGCTCATACTGAAATTCTGCTTACCAAGGCAATACAGAGGGTGTTTTGTGACAGCTGTCAGTCTGGTACATTTCATTGTAACTAAATGTAGTTAAGTGTTTTCCAAGTATGTAAAGGAAGAAAATGGTAGATCTAATTGGGAAAAGATGTAAGCAAGGCTAATTACCTCATCAAATTGGCACTCTTGGCTTCTGACCTGATGCAGTGGAAAGCCTCTGGTAAGGAGCTTCTGAAGCTTTTTATGATTCAGCCGAGTTGTAGGAGTCTGTTACCCATTTCAAAACAAAACCAAGAAACCTTCAACCCCAGCATTTTACATTAGTACTTGGCATGGACAGATTTCAACTAGCAATAAAAGCAATCTTCTTTAGATACTTTTGTTTGTTTGTTTTGATTTCAGCTCCCTTCTCCTCCCCAGAAAGAAGAAAAGCAAAAGTAAAGTTATTAATGTTTCTGGCTTTGGGGGGTGGTGCTGACATGGGAACCCTCGAACGATATGCAGCTTTGTTTTTGTTATGAGGCTTTTCTAAGCATCTCGTCTGCAGTTCACTGGCAGACAGACAATGTCAATCTCCCACTGAGGTAGTTTGTTTAAGGTGTTTATTTCCATACTCTCTAATTCATTCCACCTTCCCCACAGTTTTCTGTCATAGAAGATACTTGTACTTATTTTGACTAGGCTATTAGGTAGTCTACTGACTGTAGTGAAAAGCTTTACAGCCAGAATAAATTACAGAGGAGTTACTAGGCATTTCTGTGCTTCTCACTGCAAATCAATATCACTGTAGAGCAAGGGGTGAGCACACTGACACTGCATTAAGGAATGAATGTTAAAAGCTGCTAAAATCCAAACTGAATGGAGAGCGAGGTATTTCACTGAGCCTTAGTAGATGTATTTAGAAAAAGGAGTAGGGAATAGAAAAGGCTTGTTGGGAGGGGCAGGGAAAATGCTTTGAGGGAGGGGAGTATTCTTGCTGGTGGTCTTAATTTCTGTTGTAATCCAACTACAATACTTATTTACTCCATGTTGGTCCTGAATACAAAGAGAGTTCAAAGCAACTTGAGCTAAATATTGTGAACTAACCCCAGCAGAAATGCAGTTATATTGGTGTGATGCTGATATGCAGGTGTCTATTGAACCTTAAGAAAGATTTTGTTGCCAATTGGATCCTTTTATTAGTTTAGAAACAACAGACCAAACAAGCTCTTCTGCTGAACAAATACCCTTTTAATAGGCCATACCTTTTTAAATAAGTGCCAAATGGAAATGTTTTAAAGAGTTTGGTTAAACTTTTTAAGCTATTTCTTGAGAAGAGAGAAACTGACTACAAATGGGAAGCCATCTGCTGTTGCATGTAGTAACATACTCAGAAAGGTGATATTTTTCTGATGTTATGTGCAATTACATTTGTAAGATGATTACTAAAATATGTTTTGAGAAAGAGCTATTATTTTTAAAGTTGAAAGTGTCTTTCTATCTTTCTGTAGACTGGTAGTCTTTTGGGGCCAAATTGTTAAATGGTCTTCAGAGAATTTTGAAGCATTCTGTTTAAAAATATCTCCAACAGAGTAAGTAACAGCATAGTTGAATAAACATTGAGCCAGATTCATCAGAGTTTAAATTGTCCTTAAATTTGGCATCACAACCTGTATTTACTAAGTGTCTTCATTTTATCATATCCCTTAAATAATTTTGATAAATGTATGCTGTGCTTTTTATTTCATAATCAGCTGTTGATCAGAGAACAGAACAAAAATAATACTCAGATTTATTGCTGTAATAATGGATAATGCTATCAACTTCTAACACTTAACTGCTGTTTAGTAGTAACAATAGTAGAATTTAGAAGGTACTAAACCATCACTTGAGGAAGTAAATGTTTTTGACAGCAATTAAATGTAAAATTAGCAGCTGGATTGTTCAGAAGAATGTGCATCTTTTCTTTGGGATACTAGGAAAGGTGTATATATACTGTAGATATTTGTGTATTGTGATCTGAGAAGGCCTTGCCTGAGCTTTCAACATCACTGATGTCCTCCTTTCCCTCCACCTGTTTCCAAGTTCTTCTTGATTTTAATTATTTAGAATACATGAGCAAAATAACTGACATTCTGGTGATTCTGAATAATCCATTTTTCAAATGGCTACAGACTTACAAATACAGTAAATTTAACACTGTGTTGAAACAGAGCAGTACTACCTTTCAAAGTTGTGCTGAGCTAGGAGTGAGGCATTGTCTGCATTCTTACAAGACATCAGAAATACACAACATAGCAAGCTCGCGTGCAAAAATGAGTGAATGGATTTTCTTCATAATTCAGTGCAAGGAGAAATTTTACGGTTTATAGGAAATTTTTCTCTTTTGTATCTTTTATCTTACTCTAACTTAATTAAAACAGATTTCTGACATATCAGTGCATTTACTAGATTGCTTGATCCTCTTCAGTTCCTGAGTAGAAAATGAGCTTTCTCTGCTGAGAAGCCTTCCTGAGCTTGACTTACATGAACCTGGAACAGCACTTTCACCTACCGAAAGTGCAGTGCCCTTCTGTTGCTTTCTATTACATGAAACATTAAGGAAGTACAGACACTAAAGCTTACATGAGTGTCAGGCAAAACTGTGGAAGCCGAAGAATTTAATGTAATGTTTTGTGAGCTTTTTTAGTGAATAGTCTTCCTGTTGTCTTAATTGTAAATATGGGGGTTTTCTACTGTGGTAAGCTAAATTTATATTCATTAGTGTGACTATTTGATTAATAATTCTATATTCAAATACTATGTAAGAGCAAAGAGAATATGATAATTTTAAAGGAACTGGTAACTTACTGCATTTCCTTTGTGTTTGCACTGGGAGATTCCTTTTTATTTGTTGAACACAGCATGTTTTTGACTGGAATTATAAAGTAAAAATAGAACATGTAAGAACATGCCTTGGCCTTAAAATATCTTTGGTTATTAAGCTCATTGATTTCCTTAACTCTCTACTTAATGTCAACATTTTTAGGCTTATCTGAATTTATGTTCTATTTTAAAACTAATCACTCTCCTCCCCCCCTTAAGTTTTGTCTTTCAAAGACATTGAAGCTTAGCTTAATTCAATCTGATTTGGGTTTTCTCTACATCAGGAAGTAGAAAAAGTATCTGAATAGCTTTCTATTTTGAAGATGTGACTGGAAAGAAATAGAGTGACACGCTTAGTATTTAAGCAGTGGATAATATTCTAACAGGGATGTTTTAATGGTACTGAGAGGCGATAAAGGCTGAGACTGCTGCACACCCCTCTTTTCTGTGAAGGTGAACCAGCGTACCTGCCATGTTTGTCAGGGAAGCCATTTTGTGTACCCCACTTCAAAACACAGTGGCCTGCAGTCGCAGAGCTGGGGCCTTGGTGTGGCACTCGCAGTGCCCCGTGTTTCCGTGGCAGGTTGTCATGCTCAGGTTTCCTCTTAGACACTTGCTCCGGCTTCCCCTGACAGAAGCAGATTTTTTTATTATATTGTTGTTGTTGTTATTAAATGTGGTACCTCCCTACCATCTGTCCCGTCACCACTGGCATAGAGCACCTGAGGGGTGATGTGCCTGCCAGAAATGACAGGGGAAGCACCGCGGCTGCTGCCGGTGCCTTGTGAGGAGGAAACGCTGATGGTGAGAAACGGCTTGAAACCCTCTCCTGTTGTGGGCAGTGAAATAACGTCTGTCAAACGGCAGCCGCCGGCAAGGGAAATGGCAGTGGGCGAGCAGTGCGGAGGGCCGGGTTCTCCTTGGGGCTGTGGCCTCTGGCGGAGCTGGGCGGCTGGCAGCACCCCGTCTGCGTGTCTCGGTCTCTGCTGGCTGAGTGGGCTGGGCATGGCATGCTCGCCCCTGCATGAAAGCACATGGGAGGTTTGCAAAGACTCTGGTAAATGTAGTGCAGGCTGATCCTCGTCGCTTTAACGACCCGCCCCTGGTGGTATGTCTTCTCACACGAGAGTGGAATTTCTCTTCATCTTAGAATCATAGAATCATAGAATGTTTTGGGTTGGAAGGGACCCCTAGAGGCCATCTAGTCCAACCCCCCTGCAGTGAGCAGGGACGCCACTAACTGGATCAGGTTGCTCAGAGCCCCGTCCAACCTGGCCTGGAATGTTCCCAGGGATGGGGCCTCCACTACCTCTCTGGGCAACCCGTTCCAGTGTTTCACCACCCTCATTGTAAAGAATTTCTTCCTTATATCCAGTCTAAACCTACCCTGTTTTAGTTTAAAACCATTACCCCTTGTCCTGACACAGCTGGCCCTACTAAAAAGATTTTCCCCATCTTTCCTGTAGGCCCCCTTTAGGTACTGAAAGGCCATAATCAGGTCTCCCCGCAGCCTTCTCTTCTCCAGGCTGAACAAGCCCAACTCCCTCAGCCTGTCCTCATAAGAGTGGTGCTCCAGCCCTCGGATCATTTTAGTGGCCCTCCTCTGGACCCGCTCCAACAGTTCCATGTCCTTCTTGTGCTGAGGGCTCCAGAGCTGGACGCAGTACTCCAGGTGAGGTCTCACCAGAGCAGAGTAGAGGGGCAGAATCACCTCCCTCAACCTGCTGGCCACGCTTCTCCTGATGCAGCCCAGGGTACGGTTGGCCTTCTGGGCTGCCAGTGCAAATTGCCGGCTCATGTCCAGCTTTTCATCCACCAGCACCCCCAAGTCCCTCTCGGCAGGGCTGCTCTCGATCCTTTCTTCCCCCAGCCTGTATGATACTGGGGGTTACCCCGACCCAGGTGCATGACCTTGCACTTGGCCTTGTTGAACCTCTCCAGCCTGTCCAGGTCTCTCTGGATGATATCCCGAACTTCTGGTGTGTCAACCACACCACTCAGTTTGGTGTCATCATCTTTTACTAAGGACTCGTACAAAGCATTTCTTTGGGCTTGTGTCGCCCCATGAAGGAGCAGCCTGTGGAAAGGGCATTTGTCCTCCCTGGCAGGTCAGATTAAGAGTTAAAAGTGACTTTCTGTCAGTGAGTTGTAGCTTTCATCCTTCCCGCTCCTGCCCCTGCGGATGACACACCAGGGTGCGTCAGCATGTGGAAATCTGCCACTGGGCTTAAAAATGAGGAAAAAGTCATTTGGCTGCGCTGAAAACCTGAACTTCTCTCACCAAAGGAAACTTGTGCAGCATTATCCGGGACAGAAGATGTCTCCTCTCATCCCTCCACAAGCCTCAGTTCATGAGTGGTTGGGTGAGGGTAAAACCTCAGTTTTATCTTTGTGTTTTACAAATTCAGACCATTGTGCTGAGACAGCAAATTACAGGATCCAGTTTCAGTCAAGCTGCGAGACTTCACTTCTTCCCTGCTCTGCAAACTCCTGGCCTCTAGGAGCTGGACCAAGGTGGCCAGATGTCATTCAGCAGAGGGCACCAAACCGCTTACCACACTTGGCTTCCAGTGGCTGGAGATACTGGAACTGAGGTGGTAATTTTAGTGCATGAAATAATCTATTTCACCTTACTAGTTTTCAAGAGAAGATAATTTGAAATGGTCTTTCAAGAGCAGGTATCAAAGGTACAAAAGTGCAGAGGATCTGCTCCACCGTTGGTACTTAAGGGCAAACAAGGTAGTCTTGTTGCTCAAGGCTTACGGTTAACTGCACTTTAAGAATTTCTTCCATACCAGTCCTTGTTATCCCAGTGGTTGAATATTAGGCTCTAAAAAGGTGCTATAGAAGAGATGCAGTAAACCTAAATAAAAATAGTTGTCAGTTTGTTTGCAGAGAAGTAGGTGTTTAGCCTCATAGTAGTGCACAAATGTGAACCTAATATTTTCAGTGATGATGTCTTCCTCTTAGAGAGAGAGAAACCCTAGCCCTCTGCAAGAAATGTATGGATACATGATGTGTGTGTGTGTTTCTTGTTCCCTGTGGGGTAGGCTTGTTGCTGGATGTTTCACGCGTAGCACTGGTGACAAATGCAGAGTTGTTCATAGTCTTGAATAAGGCACGCTGGTGGTGAAATTATTTGCAATGGAATAAAGTTATGTAAGACACAGTATGTCCAAATGAATTTTGGAAAAGGCATTTCAGGAAACAAAGATTCTCTGAGCACCTGGTATTCTTACACAGTCAGTTCCCATCCTTGCTCCATCAGTCTCTGGCTCCACCAGCCATGGTTGCCATCTTCTGGAGGGGGTTTCTCCTGAGTAATGCTAAATAATGATGCTATTTCCTTCTTCCTTACAAGAAATGCTTGGGTTTGTGCACTCCCTGTTCTTGTCAGCAGGAAGTGAAGATTAGGAATCCAGTCTGTCTCCTACAAGATTGTGCAAAGTAGTAGCCCAGAAGTTACGCTTCTTATAGCAGTTTTAGTGACTCACAGGAAAAATATGTATTGTTTCCTCCTAATACAACCCTCCCTCAAAAAATAAACAAAAAACCCTTGCAACCGCTGTTTGCAGGGGAGTGAAGGCACAGTGAATTGACAGTAAAAAGCTTTCTTTTTTGATTCCTGGTAAAGGTGAAGATGTTTAACTTGTTAAATACTAGCTGCGCTGCCTATAGTGGTTTGTTTTAGTGTTTCCAGCCAAAATTAGAAGGGGCCTGTTTTCAATGACACTTGAAAATTTAGTGCTATGTTGATAGTCTGAAATGGAGATCTTCTGACATTGCAGATGAAATATGTGCCACTGAAGTTCAGTTGTGGTTTAGCTGGGCATGGAGTTGGGATATAATCATATTATTTTAACTCCTGGAGATCATTACTACTTTGGGAAATAAAACCCTCAAGCATCAGAACTGTCAAGATATATATTTTGACTTTTATTTAAAGTAATACTAGGTTTTATTTATTTTGGAATGTTTAGCCAGGTTTTCATTATTAAAACTAGATGAGAACAAGGGTTTGAGTATTTGAGTAGTAATAATAATAAGGCAAAACATAAACCTATAAATTTTCAATTTTTTTTTAAATAGGAAAACGAGCTGTTTTGAAATAACTGCTTGCTTTATGCAAAACTGTTTATCCCAGAACATGAATTTAAGCATGCACTCACCTCACATGCTTGATTTGTGAAAGCACAGACTTGTGGTTTATGTAAACATGGCTCTTCTACTACTAGTTAACCAGGTTTTGCCCAAAAAAGGCCAAACCTCCCAATGGATTTGCCCAGGCCAGGTCCGGGTTCTCATAGAAACCCACTAAACTCAACCCTCAATCAATCCATTGCCAACTCCAAAAATTATTTCCTTATAATTTTGGCAAATGCTGAACGCAAGATGAATACTCCTCATTTTTCTTTTTTGTCGGCTTCCAACTGTAATGGGTAATGATGTGTATGACCTTAGAGAGGGGAGAAATGTGTGAATTTTGGAAACAGGTTTCTGACTGAACACCTAGAAAATCTGCGTGCAGGGCTGGGTTTGCATTGGAAAGCACCCTACAGCCCTTTTCCTCCTTTCTCTCCAGTCTGTCAGCACAGGGAATGAAAAACACTTTCCCTGACAGGCATCCCTCTACCCACTTGCCCCCGGGGGGGTCACAGCTGTGCTGGCAGAGTGTTTTTGTTGGCCTCCTGTGTCATCTGGGGAGGTGATATAACTATGTCAACAAGAGAAGGCCTTTTGATGTGCTCTTGCTGTGTCCCCGTTAGAGGGCTCTGCCAACATAGCTGTGGAGTTACCACTCATGCAGAGGGCCCCGAATGTATCCCGGACCTACAAAAGTGATTAAAAAGAGCATCGTGCTGGTGTGTCTGTTTGGGGAGGGTGCTGCATGCCACGAAGGTGGCTTTATCATTGTTTCAGAATAGAATGATACCCCTAAATTACGAGCTTAATTTTTAAAAATTAATTCTGGGGAGCTTCTGATTCGGGTGAATTAAAGGTGAGTGCCTTTCCACAGTATATGAGTTTATAAAACTCTCAGACAAAAGAAACATTATAGCATGGTGAGGAATAAAAATACTCATTTCATTATGGAAATGGGATCATTTTAAAGATTACTAATAATATATGTTATGTCCTGTGTGCTTGACTGTTAAGTGAGAATGGACCTTTTATTTTAACACTCTCCAGTGGCACCTCATGAGATTATTTGACTTGAATTAAATGTTGGGAAATTCCATGAAAATGGCATTCTAATTTTTCTCTATTTCAAGCTTCATTAAGTATATTTGCACTTAGAAGTTGCAAGCAAGATGTTAACATTTCAAATGCTTAAAAATGGAATACATCTCACAATTTAAAAAGTAAAATAAAATAAAGTAGCAGCAGGCTCTTCCCGCCCCCTCCCCCCCAAGGGACCTTTGCAGCACTCTGCTGGTCTCCTGTTGATTTGATTGATGAATATTTTACCTATTAAAAGTAACCATTAATTATTCATTTGGTTGCAGCAATAATTGTATTTTCAAATAAAAACTAATTAACATAATAAGTGGAAAAGCATCACAGCACATGAAGTGTGCTTGCAGTTCACTACATCTGAAAGATCACAAGATGCCTTTTTGACATTTGTAGCTCTGCAGCTAGTTACCAGCCATTACGTTCCATTTGAATAGAAATTAAGTATCTGATTTACAGCATTACTTTTTATATTCTGAGACACGAGCTACCGAGAATATTATGCGGATGTCTGCAATCACGGTGCACAGTAATACTCTCTTAATGAATTCCGGTTATACCCTTACACACAGCTCCCTGCTTCGTAGCTGCTGCTGGAGTTTTGGGTGGGTTTTCAGAGGAGGGGGTGCATGGGAGATGCCTTAAAACTGGTTGATCAGGTGCCATCTCTTCTGCCAGAGGCAACCGCAGGCTGAAGCAGCCGTGCCAGAGGTGTGAGGAGGCCCACATGGACTGGGCTCTCTCCAATTGGACCAGCTTCTAGTGGGTCCGAGAAAGGCCACAGCTTGAATTTCTCTGGTGAGAGAGGGTGCTAGCTGTGCTCACCTGCGGGAGAGAGGGGGTTCGGATGCAGGATGGTACGCAGAGCGCTCACACACCTTGTAAGGATGAAAAGGGAGTTGTGATGTTCCTCACACGCCGCATGTGACCTTCAGGCTTCTCACGGAGAACGCTGGCAGTATATGATTTGGGGTTTTTTTAATCTTTTAAATGAAGATTTTCACAAATTCTGTATGTGGTTTACAGTACTGTAAATTGGTGTAAAGCAAGAAAGCAACTCTTAGGGAACCTCAGGGAAGGTCTGTTCAAGCAGATTGCCTCACTGAGGAACAGATGAGTTGCTTACATCTGTTACCTCGTGGTTATCCTAGCACGTTTGATACTATCCAACTTCGGTTAATGCAAATTATTTGGGAGATAGAGGAATGGAAAGTTCTTTTAATTTCTGGGAAGAGAAAACTCTTCTTAAGGCAGTGGATGGTCTGTAATAAGGACCACAGCAGTAGTAAAGTAATATATTTTCAAATAACAGATGAAGGCATGACTATGTTGATCAAGTGTTTCGGCTGAGAACTTCTGTCCTGTTCTTATTTGTGTGTTGTGTTATTTATATATAATATATGGCACTGGAAAGTTATGCACACTCTCATTTTTCACTTTAATTGCCTATTTGAAGACAGCATGACAGATCCAAAGGTTGCTTTCAGCAACTGAGGAGCACTGTGGTCACTTGCTGGTGTGCAATAATTAACTTAATTGCAGAAATTAGTACATTTTAAAGATTCAGGATCCATGATTGGACTCCATGAATTCTTTTTCTTTTCTGTTGTCCACATCTGAAATACATTTTCTTACATATGGTTATATCACAAATATTTTTTTAAATGAAAGATACTTTTCATAAGGTATGCAAATCCTTGTGTGTACATTTACTTGGCTATTTGGTTTTTAAATTAAAAACTGAAAATGTCAAATTATCTACTCAGTTGTATTGCTGAGCTACCATTTTAACCTGAAATCCTTTTAGTAATTGTGCATTAAATTAATACACATGAAGCTGTAATCAGAACCCTGTTTGGCTGGGTAGTGGGAGGTAAGGGAAGGCCATTACTTCTAAGAGTTTACAGTCTGAATTAAATAGTGGCAGTTTGCAAGGAGGAAACAGGATTGCTCAGTAATAGTGTTGTATAAAAAAATGTTCTACTCTTCTGCTTGCTTATATAAAAAATATTCTTCTCTGCTGTAAGGCCAAAGCACAGACTTGTTTCTGTGTAGGTAATCTGAAATAGTGTATACTACCTTATCACCCGGCAAGATACCATTTTCTCATATAACAAAGCTCCGAGTTCTTGTGTCTCACAGAGTTTGCATTATAAAATGGAGTTTCACATGTGCTGGTCTGCAGCAGTGAATGGATGCTGTTGGTTGTGGTGTTCTTGGATTTTTTGTGCTTTAATTTTTAGCAGGGTGCTTTAAAACTTCAGTGACCTCTTTTTTTATATGGTACCTCTTGCAGTGATACCCTCTCTCTGCTTCTTACAGGTTCTGCAGTCATAACACTCAGTGAAGGTAAAATGCTGGAGTGTCGTGTCCCTGGGATCAGGGCACATTTCCTATGAAGAAGCAGTTTTTACACACTCCCATTTTCTTCAGAAACTTCCTTGTGAGGGGACCCTATGAGAAGAGGCTAGTGTGTGTGCTAATCCAGTCAGGAGATGCTGCTTTCTGTGCCTTCCAGCTGCCAGCGCGTGCATTCCCAATATATACTTGCTGTTTGATACTTCTTTTTGCTAACCACTTGCCTATATGCATAATATGTAATTTGCAGTTGTTAAGATTAATGCTGACTTTTTTGTGCTTGTGGGCTTTAGGAGAGGTCCACAGTAGTTTAAGCTTTTATCTGTGACCTATGATACCTTACCTTGGCTTTGGACTCTGTTATCTCTCTGCAGTAATGCAGCAATTGCAATCAATCACTTACTGATTGGAAAGTACACAGGCCTGGTTTGAGACACAGCAGAGTGCCAGTAGAGCTCTGTCAGCCTGATAGAGCTGTCTCCTAGCAGGCCAAAAAGACTGCAGTTTCATGACGTTGTAATATTTATGTGGCTTGTGTCTTTCAGGGGGTTTTTTTTCATGGCTTCATGCATTTATGAGCAATTTGATGGAGGAAATAAATTGTTTGCAGCTAAATGAGAAATTTCTGCAAATCTGGAATAGACCAAACAGGGAGAATTTTGTTCTTAAAAAATATCCTGAAGCCTCTAGTGTTCACTGAAACTCTGAAAGTTGAAATAAGTACAGTGTTTTCTTGTTTGTACTTGTCTGAATGTGGCTTACTTAGTCATCTATTTAATGAGAGCTTTATCCAAAAATGTGGAAGAGTTTGGTATCTAATCTGTCTCACACATTTTGGTAAGTTCATCTCTGTGGCATTTAACACCTTGAACTTGGAAAGGACTTAAACTTGTGTGTAAATATGAAGGTGTTCTTGAAGTCAGGTAGGTTTAAAAATCTTGCAGAATCACGGTATTTATCCTCCAGTGTTCTGTCCTTGAAGTGTAGAGCATCATCTCTATTTGGAAATGGTGGGAATTTTTTTTTCTATTAAAGATATAATTAGGGGACTATGTTAATATTTGTAAAATCATAGCTGTCTGTGATCTTATCCTTTAAAATCATAAGAAGTCCTGAATAATGCTGCATTTGGAATTGAAACTGTGAAATTTGTAGTGGCTTCCTTGCACTGGAGGTTTTGGATAGGGAACAGTTTCCAGTAACACTGAATTTATCTGTTTCTGGCTTTTTAAGCTACATCCATGTAAGAACAATTGCGGACTTTTGAGGAAGCCAACAGAAATGTTTGCCTTGGCATCATTAGTGAAGCAAGCTAGTTTCAAGGGAAGTGTAGGTTTTAATTAATTAGCTGAGCTGACCTGTATCGGCCAGTTTTCAAGGCCAAGTGAAATACAAGACAGGCACTCCGTGAACCCGGTGGTGGGCGAGTGGAACGTGTGTACGGATGTTCTGACAAAGCCAGTTTTGAGTCTGGGGAACCTCTGTGTTGGCAGTTCACCTCAGTGTGATCTTGCACCGATCTTGCACAAAAAGGTGAGATTATCATAAACATTTCCAGGTGACTTGGGAGATAGATCATACCGCAAGACCTTGGTCCTTGTAAATACAAGTTTTAGTGCTTTTAAAATCTGTTGCAGGGACATTATTTTCATAACATTTGAGGCATTTTGTTTCTCTTTTTGAGATTAAACAGAAACAGAAATAATGCCCTTGGGTTGGCAAGTGGAGTTTCGTCTTTCTGCTTTTGTTGCAGCTATTTGGCTTAAGTAATGGCGTGGCTGATAGAGGTATGTTTTTCAAACCCAGGTCTTTTTAAGATACAGACACTCCCCTAGCCTCACCTCTGAAATGTAATACCTACAACATCAATGAAATCTTTTGGAGGGTTACAGCTACCAAAAAACCTTGAAAATCCAGTCACTTCATTTGTATGTGAACAGGGATTCATGTGTCTTTCTTTAGGTACCTGGACTCTTGTCAGTCTTGACCTCAACTTCTGCCCGTTAAGTGGTGGCACAGTGGCGTAAAAGCAGCACTGGCCACTTGATATTCAAGATGTTGAAGAGTAGTTTAAATTTTACCTCCTTTAAGTCATTATTTTTTCTTCTGAGACAATCTTTACCGCTTTGCTAGTGGTAGTGACCTTTTGTAGTCCCTATGAGAAGAAAGCTTGCGGTTGTAAAATAATGCCACTGAAATTTGTTAGCGCTTTTCTGTGTGCCCTTTATAAGGTGAAAAGTGATTTTTCACAGTGATTAAATGCAGGGACTTTCATAAAGTGAAGTTCTCACATGAAGTTGCTTATGATAACTTTCTTGTATCTTGTAGGGCAAAACTCATTGCTCCATTATATAATAATGAAGATTTGGCATGTATTTTTGTGCAGAAATACTCATGTGGAACAAAGTTACACAACTGATGAAGACTGTACTTACAGGGATGCGTATGCCTTTTTTTATTATTTGCTCTCTTTAAAATACTTCACCAGGTTAGGATTTTGCAGAGTTTTCAAGCTGCAAGGTATTTCAGCATAGAGTGAGGTGATTTAGTAGCTTGGTTAGTAGCTTGGTTCAGTAGTCAGTGATTCAGTTTGTTAGGACACGCTCCACAGAAAATGCCTGGCGTTGTCTGAGCAGTTCAAAGATGGTGCGGTACAATTTATGGTCTTAGCCTTAATTACACACTCATACTACTTGTCTGGTTGCCCGATACGAAACAGGTTGGGGGTGTGAGAAATTGGAGGTGTCTTATCCTGTAGATGCTTAGTTGAGTAATTCACTCTCATGGATGTTAGCCCCCACACTTCAGTCTTTTAATAGTGAGGTGGTGGGACCCAGAACAAAACCCTGGGGTAGTTCATATGAAATAAAAATTTTATTTTAATAACATTTCCTTAAAGAAAAAGAGGAAAAAAACAGGGTTTCCAAAATCTAACACCATAGTAAAATAAGAGGACATAGCTAAAAAAAACCCCCAGAGCATTAGAGAAAGTACATAGCACTTTTCTTCTCGCTGTGGAATGAAATCAGTGGAACATAATGCTCATGAGAAGAGACAAGTAATAAAGGCAGCTAATGTACATTGCGTGGCAATTTGTTCTACCAGATTTTAAGTGTTACAGCAAAACTAATGAAATAGCGAGTCTTCGATAGCCCATGTTAATTCAAGAAGCGAGGGTAACTAGCTAAGTAATGTTATTCAACCAGTCCCTTTAAAATCTGTAGTTGTTTTTGTGTGTGTGCTGTCTGGATATTTTTCATGTAAGAAAGGGAGCTCAGATCAGTACTAGGTTTGTACTGCTTAAAAACTTCAAGAAAAAGATTTGTCATCTTGTGAGTGTTTAATCCACTATAGTTGTCTGTTTGGAAACTATTTAGGCTACTTTTGGCTGACTTTGACCAGCCTATGCGTATTTGAAGAAACATTGACTAAACAATTAACATTATATGGGGTCATTTTGTGAGGTTGACAATAGCTTTTTGCCTCCCCTGCTCCTTATTCCCAAGTCAGATAGTTGAGAGTGTTGGCTGCTACGTAACCTCCTGGTCAGTGGTGTGACACATGTTCAGAGACTGTGGCTTTGAGCAGCGTGTGTGGTGGTAGAAAACGGTGCTGGCGTCTGTATGAATGTGCTTAGGTGTGAGAGAAGCAGAGCACTGGTAGTCCAGGCTTGAAGGTTCAGCATCAGAATACTGCTACTTAATCTCACTGTTGCTATCTTAAAAAAAAAATATATATATATATATATATATATATATCTCTAATCATTTGTTTTGTTTTGTTTAAGCAAGCCTGGGATGGTTGCGGTCTTTTTGTAGTTGTTAACAATAAGGTGTATTCACCCTGTGCTCAGAAGTCTGCTAACTAATATCAAGAAAGTAAGTCAAGACTGTCTAAATTGGAAGTAAGATACAATAAGGGGCGAGGGGGGGGGGAAGTAGATGTTGCAAGGAAGAGGACAGTACAGGGAAAGAATTATATGTATGTTCAGTCCTGTGGTACAAGAATGAACAAGTGGTTATAGACATCTCCATGTGATTTTTAACTTGTTTATATGTTGGAACATTTTCAGGGGAGAGGAGTGAGCAGCGTGACAGCGAGGGTAAGAGAGAGCGATGGGAAACACAATAAGTAGCAAGAATTGGGGTTAGGAAGGGGCAGGAGAGAGGAAATCTGCTGAACTGAGGTTGGGCAGAGGATGAGGAAGAGGGAATGGAGGTGGGATGGAACGGACCAGTGGCATTTTAAGACAGTGAGAAAAAAGCTGGCAGCCATGAGCAAAGGGCACACATGCCCTGGATAGCAAGGCTGGGCAGGTTTTAGGTGTGTGCAGCGGGGCTGGCAGTACAGCATTCGTGCCCCTCCAACCAGGGAAGGGCCATGACGGAGCCGTGTGGCTGCTGGCACCCCTGGCACAGCTGGCCTGGTCTCTGCTCTTTTCTGCTCTTCTCTGAGGGCCATGCTGTGGCCCCAGCACAAGTTTCTGTGCTTTCTTTTTGTTTTCTGTTATTATAGCTGGGGAAGAGAAATAATATCCAACAGTGTTATGTATAGTTCCTGCTACAGTGCAGAAGTGAATGTGACGTTCTCATGACCGGCAACCCAGCAGCTGGTTGCAAGAGGAATAAAAATATATCAAGTATTTTGAGTGCTAAATTCATACAGGATTTTCTTGACCACCTCTTGGATTATTTTTTGGTGGAATTGGGATATGCAACATAATCGACTTGAAATACAGTCTGATGGGTGGAGGGGAAAGAGATAGCTACACTGGAGAGAGACTGTGCACAGTGTGTTTCTCATGTGTCAGGCAGCACCTACTGAGAGACAGGATGGGTGCCAGCAGGCAGATTTCTCTGAGCTTTGATGACACACTCCTACAAAAGTTATGGGGCTTTTTGTTTTTGTCTCTGCATTTTCATCTTCAACTGGTATTATGGTGAGTCGCTGGTAAGCAGTGGAGGGGTGGTGGACTCTTCATTAGAGCTTTCCCTTGTCTTCTCCCACAGATAGTGGAGCACTCTGATGTAAACCAGCCTCAATTTTGTCTCCTTCAGTCACAGAAACTGTTGTTTATAGATGGTGGGTTAATTCCATTTAAGAACTGGATTAGCAGTAGTCATTTAACCACAGATGCCTGAACTTGGGTTGAGGCAGTTCTCAGATGGTCCTGGCTGGGATTAATGCTCTGCAGACATTCTGGGTCGAGACAGTTTCATGGCAGGCTGTGCACCACTGAGGTGTAAATCTAACGGAGCTCACCATGACAGCAGTTGTATGCTTGGCATGTTAAATGACTGTGGGTTTTGTTAGAAACAAAGGCAAGTAAAAGATCTTTTGTGTCGTGTGAACCTAACTTCCTCAGAGAAGTGAATTATAAAGATAACACGGAAGATAACTAATGCTTTGCTGTCTTTGGTTAGCTTAATAAGGATCATGGTGTGCTGGTAATTAGTGCAGAATTTCCCCAGATGCCAGCAAGATCTGCTCCTTTTAAGGATAACAGACTTGGGGTTGCTGGTTAGATTGGCACTTGTGCTTTTATCCCTCTTCTCTGAACTTCCGTAAAGGTATTTATCTCTTTAGGGACATATTGATAAAGGCACGTTAGCAAATCCTGGAGCCTGAGCTTTGCACGAGCAAATGTAGGAAGAAAGATTAGGATCAGCCTGAGCTTTGAGGGGGTGGGACAAGGGGATTCCCTGCTCACTGAATAAAGACAGTATCTGTTTCGGGCAGTGGTGTGGCTTGGAGGTCCGCTCCGCTCTTCCCCACCTAATACCAACACAAAGTAGATACTTCTCAGAAATAAAAGATGGAAAGCAGCAGTGCTTTGGGGAGCCATTTAGTAAAAGCAGTTTGTATTCTTTCTAGTTAAAATGCAGAAGTTGCACCCAGAATTGCTTTTAAAGTAATGCATAAAATATGTTGTTAATGACTGTGTAGCAATCTGCACAGGCATGATGCACATTTTCCATTGGGAACTTTTGAAGTCTGTTTATGCTCAGCTCCTAAAGGTGCATTTTTACAATGGAGGGCAAGGCTGTATTTAAAACCTAAAAATAATTCTTTTTTTTTTTTTTTATATAAGAAAACTACGTAAACAATGGGCATGCTCCCTTAGTTTTGGTTTCAGAAATTTAAACCAAGACTACTTCTTTGTTAGATAAAAGCAAAACTTAACTGAAAAGGACAATGAAAACAGCGATTGAAAACATATTCTTTCATTTGAGTGAGAAAGTTAGCACTCGAGGGAACTGAATTGTGTTTTCTTCAGGGCTTTTGGTGGGCAATGCTCTGCTTGGCAAGCATTTTGCTTCAAGTGCATCTTTGTATTACTTTTCTGATTGAGAGCTTCAGAAAATAAGCTGTAGAGAAGGGAGAAAGCAAAACTCAGAGATGCTG